>JARHVA010001543.1:270000-985000 GCA_037957365.1 Torreya grandis | reverse complement strand
GACATAATAAGATTATCATTTTATATTCATTATTAAATATGTATGCCTTTTGACTTAAACAAAACCCAACATCAAATTCACTTAGTCTAAACAAACTCACTAAA
Source organism: Torreya grandis (assembly GCA_037957365.1). Lineage (NCBI taxonomy): Eukaryota > Viridiplantae > Streptophyta > Pinopsida > Cupressales > Taxaceae > Torreya > Torreya grandis. The sequence goes on along the minus strand of JARHVA010001543.1, from coordinate 984,896 downwards.
TGAGAAGTCATAATCCACAATATATTATTCCATGTAATGTCAACCATCAACAAGTCAATAATCACTATCTTTCCATGTAATGTCAACCATCAACAAGTAAATAATCACTATCTTTCCATGCAATGTCAACTATCGAATATTCAATTAACATAACAACTATATAACATAGTTAAAGCATTTATGACTTTAAAAAGACTATCATAATTGTTATCAAGTCATCACAAACAAAAATTATGAATTTGAATTCAAACTTATAAGCTAACCCTATAGGTTTAAAAAATAACCATAGGCTTTAAAAATAATTTAAAAAACACAATATCATTTATACAATTATTTCACAATGATATTATTATATAACACCTTGCATTATGTTAATAATTTAACAAAGATCTTATACTTCATTATGTCTTTTATAGGTTTATGTTACTTTTAAATTTGATAATAGTAATATTTTAAACTTAATTAGTCACTAACAAATTGAATCCATTAAGTAACAACATTTATTTATTATTTTTAACAAGGAATCCAAACAAGCATTATTAAATAAACATCTATCTATTTACAATACTACATTAAATCACATTAAACTAGTTAGGTAAAAATTTATCAAATCCACTAACTAATAACATTAACAACTTAGTAAAACCATGCAATCACATAAAATTATCCAAGAACATAAAAAATCACAACATCCATTCATGACAAAAAAACAAAACATACCATAATTATCTAACACATGATTAATCACAAAATATGAAATACTACTATGGTGTTTACATGGTTTTTTGGTTTCACTCTCTATCATCCCCCAATGTTTCCATCTACACCACCCTATCAGATGATGCTCTCCCTCCATCACACTTTGAGGGATGGATCTATCCTACATCCACCTCACAATTATTTAGATAGTTAGCTCGAAACATAATTATATCCATAAAATAATATTGTATAATTAAAAAACATGATCATAATATAAATAGTAAAAAGTACAACTATCTCACAGAAAAGCAATCATGTAAATTAAGCAACATATAACTATCCCATAATCAAGATATGACATAAATATTAATCAAATAATAGTTTTTCAACTACTAACCATAATAATCCATGGATCAAATAGATTATTCAACTTAAAGAGAAATTAGGATGTGACATATTTCCCCCTTAAATCTGGTCATCATCCTAATGACATTAATTCAAACACAAGTTTTTAATTTAAAACATTATTCAGTAGAAATTTATATAATATGTAGTAGAAAACAAAACAAACAGATGCTGAAACATCATGTAAAACTCATCATAGTCATCCCAAGTGAAACTATCTTCAAAATATTGATCCCACTAGACCTTGCATTATGACACTTATCTATTACACAAACTGAGTTTTCAAGTGTCAATTATTTTGATTGGTTTTACCATTACCACCCATAATCCAAAACCTATAAAACATTCCAATCCAACACATGTGAATGATTAGAAACATAATTTTTAAGATAAGATACATGGAATACATTACGAAAAAGAGATAGAGCTAGTGTCAATGCAAGTCTATACACTATAGGATTGACTATTTACAAAACCTTTAAGGGTCCCACATATATTATTGAAAGTCTTATAATTCTCAAATTTAATCAATCATTTTTTAGGCTTAATCCATAGAAACACTTTATCACCTACAAAAAAAACTACCTACTTTTTCTCTTTAGATCAACATAAATCATTGTCTATCATTTTCCTTGACCAACCTCTACCTAATTATCCTAACTTGATATTCCATTTTATAAAGCATATTAGGTCCAAATACTACCCTATCTTCTAACCTATCCTAATTGATCGGTGCACTGTACCTCCCTTTGTGTAATGATTCAAACATAGACATCTTCAACATTGAATCATATTAGTTATTGAAATCAAACTCAACCAGTAGAAGGTACTCTTACCACATGTATTTCTGGTCCATGTAATACATATGAAGGAGATCATCTAAAATTTGGTTAAATTTCTCTATTTATCCATTAGTTTGTAGGTGATAAGTTTTGATAAAATTAAACTATGTACTCAAAGATGAATTTAGAGTCAACAAAACCTGTAAGTCATCCTTGAATCTCATTCTAAAATGATCTTCTCTAGAAAACCATGAAATTGATACTCTTATTTCATGAATATCTTTGCAAGCATAGGTGTATCATTTGTCAAGTTACCTAGTATGAAATGGGTTACATTGGTTAGTTTGTTAGCTACAACCAAGATCATATCATGTCATTTATATGATAATTACAAATCTTTAATGAATTCAATACTAATAACCTACCAATTCCATTATAGTATATCATGTGGATATATGAATCCATTTAGATGTACATGTTCAATTTTCTCATGTTGACATTCTAGACAAGACACAAAATCCACTGCATCTCTCTTGATTCCTTTCCATAAATAGAGTGGTGTGAGCTCATCCATGAGCTTGGTTACTCCTAAATGTCCAAAATATGGGGCATTATGTAATTCCTTCAGAACTATGCTCCCCATATTTTATCTATCAAGCACATACATCTTATTGTTATATCACAAAAGACCATCACTATCTATCTTGAATCCATTATAATTAGGATTTTGAGCATTCTCAGATAATGATTTCCTAACTTTATCATATAATCAATCTCTTAGAGAGAATTTGACTACCTAATTTTTAAAATTACTCCTAATAGTATCCATAACTACAATGTACCTTATATGGCTTATAGCATTAATTAATCTATTCTCTTTGTATTTGATATAATTAATATCAAAATAATAATTAGATAAGAGCTTGAACCATCATATTTGACAAGTATTCATGTTTGGTTGGGTGAAAAATACTTGAGTCTTAAGTTATCAGTCTTGAGCTTAAACAATTTCCCCTATACACAATGCCTCCAAACTTTCAAAGTATGCGTAATTGTCACAAGTTCTAGGTCATGAGGGAAATAATTCACCTCATATGTATTTAGTTTATTTTAATCATAAGTTACCACTGAGCCATCTTACATAAGAAATCCTCCATGTCCATCCCCAAATGTATAAGTGATCACTAAGAATTGACCATTAAGATCAAGAAATCTTAGCACTGGTGTGGAAGAAAGCATCATTTTAAGTTATTGAAAGGCTATCTCACCTTTTTCTAACCATAAAAAACTCTAATTATTCTATTGAAGAGAGGTAATTAAATTAGTTATCTTAGAGAAATATGAAATAAATTTCATATAATATCCCACTAATCCCATGAAACTTCTTACCTCATACACATTATTTGGTGCTAGCCACTCCATTATGAATCTTATCTTCATTAGATCCACTGAAATACAATTCATAGAGATAATATGTCCTAGATATTATAGTTTTTTTGGGAAAAAATAACACGTAGATAACTTTCCATATAACCTATGTTTCTAAAAATGTTGGAAAACTAGTCCTAGATATTGTAGGTGATCTTCATCATCCTTGAAATAAATGAGGTTGTCATCTAGAAAGACTAAAATAAAAAAATCTAGATAATATTTTAAAAAACTATTCATAATATTCATAAATTTTTTTGGATCATTTGTCAATCCAAATGGTAACACTATGAACTCAAGTGCCCATATCGAGTTTTGAAAATTATTTTCAGAATATCGTCTTCATAGATTCTTAATTGATGATACCATAATCTAAGATCAATCTTAGAAAAGACTATTGCTCCTCACATTTGATCAAAGAGATCATCTATGTGTGGTAATGGATATCTATTTTTGATTTTTTCTTTATTCAACATCCTATAATTTATACATAGGTGAAGAATACCATCATTCTTATCGGAAAAGATAATTGGTGCACCCTATGGTGACACACTTGGTTGAATCATCCCTTTCAACAATAAGTCTTGAATTTGTGCCTTTAACTCAACTAATTAAGTGGTTATAATTTTTTCTTATGCCTTAGACTATGGTTCCAATCCAAGTATGATATCAGTCAAGAAATCAAATTCATGCTTGGGTGGTAATCCAAGTAATTATTCAGGAAACACATCATAGAAGTTAATTATAGAAGGATACTATTTTATATATGGTTCCTTAGACTCCTCCATCTCATTTATTTTAATTATAAATGTCTAAAATCACTTCTTTTGAGATTTATTCAGTTGAATTATATAAATTTACCTTCTATTCAACTCCCTTTTCTCACCTTGAAGTTGTGTCTAATTTATGAAATCATCTTGACACTCAACCTTATTTAGATAATAGTCAACCTTGGATTTATGATCCACAATCCAATTGACTCCTATGATAACATCATATGACCCTAATAGTGATACAAAAATATCCACTACTATATTTAATTTAGGAAACCTAATCTCTACTTTGACAAATCCAGCACCATGGATTTTCCATAAATCTAGCTTTTCTAGATAATTTACTAAACATTTTAGGAATAATGAAAAATTATATATCTCTCATGTCAATCAAAATAGTAACTAGAAGATCAAACAAAATACATGGTAATTCTATGGGAAAAGATTAATACTTAGTCTGATGATTGTCTATAACTACATGAATTTGCTACTAGAATGTACTATGATGAGAAACATAACCCTTATTTTTTGACTTGTCATAAGGACATTCTTGAGCATAATGGTCACCTTCATATATGAATAAACCTCCAACTATTTCTTTCTTGTCAGACTGTTGGTTTCTATTAAAATGAACCTTAAGACCATTACCAAGTTTCATGTTCCCTAAACCACTATTAAACATGGCCTTCTGATTCTTGAATTGACTCCTAGAGTCTCCACTCCTCTACTTCTACTTCCTCTTCTTGAAACTTGCTTTAGAACTTCAAAACGTTTTTTTTAACTTACCTCTGACTTGAGCAAGAGATTTTAGTTTTTGTTCTTATTTGACCATCTTCTCAAATACCTAATCCATGGTAGATGGACCATGTACATCTACTTCACAACTAAATTAGAGTTTTAATCTTAAGATGAATTTCCTAATTTTTAACCTCTCATCTATTTGATATTTAGGTATATACTTAAGTATCTTAGTGAATTGTTCCAACTATTCATTTAACAATAAATCTCCTTGATTAATATTCTAAAAAATAATATTTTGATCAAAGTATAATTGTGGAAGCCATTGTGACCTAAATAATGTAACAACCTATTCCCAAGTGGTGGTAGTTGCGTTGAAGTTCATCTTGAGCTTTTTACTTTTCTACCAAGGTTTTGCTTCACTAGCAAGTTCCCTAAACTACTTTCATGAATTCAAAATAATTTTGAATCTTAAAATATTTCTCCATTTCTATCATCCATGTTTTAGCTACATCTCCCAATATAGTTCCATCAAACTTTGGTGGACTTACCTTTTTCATATCTTATGCCAACTTTGTATCTACTTGATCTCTCACATCCTATGGCACTTTATCTTGATTTTACTCTTGAATATGTTACTTCTCATCAAGATTCTCTTTAGGTTATTACTAAGTATTATCCTCTTCATGGCCATGCACTTCCTATTCTAGGGCCATGATTTGATCCTTGGTCACTTGCATGGTTGCGAAGATTTGGTCCAGCTTTACAACTTGTTCAACATCAGGTTAATGTGGATTAAAATGGGGTTTAGTATTTGAATTATCCTCACCTCCTAGTCTAGCATGCACCATTGCTCTTCATACTTAATATGAGAATAATTTTACATTACCAGACATAGTAGGTCTATATTTTTAACCTCAGCTCTGATACCACAATGTAACAACCCCACTAGGTTTTACCAAAATATAGTAAATTTTTAAAAAATAATTACACATATTCATCTTATAGATTTCACCATTAGAAATATAATTAATGGTATTTAGATAATTGCATTCATTTATTTAACCAAAATTTCTATAACTAATCCAGTTATTTAAGGATCACCGTGAACATATATAACAATCATGAACAATGATGAGTAAATAATAAATATTACATCTAAATCATTAATAAAATAGTAAAAATTCAGCCATGGCTAACACAACATTACAACCACTAATGTAGAAGTACAATAAATAAATATTATAGTTTTTAGAAATAAATATTATCTAAAATAATAATACATGATACAAATCTCCATGGAGCATGAATCTCCATGACTCAAGTATCAATCCATAATATCAAGTGTAGTACTCTAAGTGGGAGAGAATCATTTGAGTTCTTTTCCATACCAACCACATAACATATATCCCCCAAACTATCTCCTAACAAGGGAATGGCCCTCCCTTCACAGATGGGTATATAATGATGGTGTGGGAATCTAGAGTGACACACTAGAACTCATATGTTGTAGATATATAATACATAATGTTTATCATAAATAAATTAGTTCTAACATGATATCACTTAAATATAAAAATTGTATCAACATAACTAATAATAATATTTAATTATAACATTATTTTTCACAAAGATTTAAGTAATTAATGATCTCTAAGATGAATCAATTTCATACACAACACTCAACTAGATTACACCTCATCTTGCATTGATGGCACTAATTAATCTATTGGAATCCATTCACTGCTTATTTAGAGTCATGAATGTGAGATTTTATTAAAATATATAATAATATAAAAACTAATAGATTCATTTGAAATCTCTCCTTTTAGCTGATAAAAATATGTTAAGTACAGAAATATTAAATACATACATTTAGTCCATGAAATGTAATGCAATGAATCCATAACATCTAGTTTATTAATGAATAATAAGTAGAATAAAAAATTATCCAGAATATAACATACCATCTAGGTAATGATTTTATCTATACTTTTAGTTACTTTGATCACAAAGCAACTTATAATGTTATTTCATCTTCAAAACAAGAATTATATCACATGCTTATTTAGTTTTTTATATTCCAAATATATAAAAAAAATCCATTCCCAAAACATCTTAATATGCTCTATTTTTAGAACTCAAAAATAGCATATTTTAATGCTTTCAATCAGCATTAGAATATATACAAGCACCCATTCTTACCTTTTCAAGTTAATAATGTATTTAATCATACCCCAACTATGAACAGACACACACACACACACACACACACACACACACACATGGTATAACCATTCCCAATATATTTACATAGTCAATAAATGTATAACTTATTCCATGTTTATGTATATTTTTATAACTCTCAAGTATGATTTCAATACTGTACAAATACTTTACTATATATAATATATTCTAAGCATACATATATTATCAAATGTCTTAGAGTATTCCATATACTCTAAGTATAAATATAGCTAACAAAATAGTCCCAAAAACCCTTTTATAAACTAGATAATTCCCTATATACTTATTTCACTAAAACACACATATTTTCATGTGATTTACCATATTCATACATAGATACCCATTTATACCAATTCCATTTAATCAAATTACTCAAATCAATTTATTCAAACTATAATTTAAATTAAATGCATATGATCAAACACATACACTAAGTTTACTATTCTCAACATGGGATTTACGATATAATAACTCAAACTTGACCACATAAACTCTTGCATGCAAATTATATATATACATATATATACATATATATATATATGTATGTATATATGTATGTATGTATACATATATACATATACATACATACATACACATATCATACATACACACACACACAGATATATATATATATATATATATATATATATATATATATATATATATATATATATATATACGTAGTCTTTTCACCAAATTGGTTATACTCTTACTCAAATCATAGACTAATCTAAATATGTAATAATAATACATAGTCATAGCTAAACATTTGTGTAGTTCATATATAATGAATTCAATTGAAATCTTAACTCTCCCATATCAATACATTAACCTCTTCATGTATATATCTATGCATAGAGTTGAGTACACAGATAATAGTTAATTCATTCACCTACCCATTCCCATGTTATTTGTTATATATTTAACCCTTTTCACCTAAACCCATATATAAATAAGAATGCATGCTTGTATGTATGTATATACAGACACACACACACACACACACAGATATATATATATATATATATATATATATATATATATATATATATATATATATATATATATATATATATTTATATATATATATATGTATGTATGTATGTATGTATATACATACATACGTACATACATACATACATATATATATATACACATATATATATTTTATATATATATATATATATATATATATATGTATATATATATATGTATGTATGTATGTACGTATATATATATATATATATATATATATATATATATATATATATATATATATATATATATATATATATATATATATATATATATATATATATATATATATATATAGACACACACACACACACACACATGTAGTATTTTCACCAAATTGGTTATACTCTTAATCAAATCACAGACTAATCTAAATATGTAATAATAATACATAGTCATAGCTAAACATTTGTGTAGCTCATATATAATGAATTCAATTGAAATCTTAACTCTACCATATCAATACATTAATCTCTTCATGTATATATCTATGCATAGAGTTGACTACACAGATAATAGTTAATTCATTCACCTACCCATTCCCATGTTATTTGTTATATATTTAACCCTTTTCCCCTAAACCCATATATAAATAAGAATGCATGATATGGGATTCATAATAGAGTCAAATATGAATACTTTGATCTTGGTTTAAAATGTACATAATTAATTTGAAATCTAAAGAAACATAATTCCATTCAAAACCAAAACTTTGTGTTGATATATATATATATATATATATATATATATATATATATATATATATGTATGTATCTTAAAACTAGTTATATTTAACAAATATAATTTCTTTCGTAAGCCCCCAAATTTCAAAGATACAAGTGTGTGTGTGTGTGTGTGTGTGTGTGTGTGTGTGCGCGTGCGCACGCGCGTGCGCGTGTGTGTGCATGTGTGTGTGTGCGTGTGTGTGTGTGTCTGTGTGCGTGTGCATGTGCATGTGCATGTGCATGTGCATGTGTGTGTCTTCATAGTTCATTTTTTATAAATAACCCATACATCTCTACACAAAATCCAATTAGGGTTATACATAATCGAGCCCTCATACAACCAAAAATTTGAATCAATTTTATTAAATACCTTAATGAATATATTTCATAATTGGTTAGAAAACAAAACCATGTTGAGCCAAATGTAATATACCCTTTAATAAAATAATCATTCCATTATTTAACATAGATTTTCAAATTGAAAAAGGATTGTAAGACAACTTATTTATAGTTAGAATAATTGCTACAAATTCTTACAGCTTTACCCAATTCCCTTAGGTTTACCCTGGGTTAGATGTAGGGTTTTATGGAGGGTTGAGCCATAAATAGGGCCCTAAATATATTCATTTTATAATTTTCCATGACATTTTAAACAAATTAAAAACACAATAACCATTTCAATTCGAAAATCCATCAATCATTACACACAAGAATTTTAAGTACAATTTGACCTATTATTATAATTATGCTAAGGAAGCAATATTTACTCTTATTCCTTAACTCAAACTCTCCTCTCTTTTTTTATTACTCCCCACATATGTGCCTCACAATCCTCCTTCTCCTTTCTTTTATTCATTTCCATCACCTTATTCAACACAAATTTATCCTTCTCAACAGATAAAACCAATTATAATTATGCATGCCAAAATATCTCAATAGAACCCCTACTAAAATATAGTCTACCACCACTTCTCATGTAGTCCATAATTAACTCACATCATAATTTAGCTAATAATGATGGTTAACTGAAGTCAACAAGTGATTAGAAACCCTAATCATCTTGAAACTTCCTAATGACATAATAAAATAATCATTTTATATTTTTTATAAAATATATATGCCTTTTGACATTAAAAAAACCTAGAATCAAATTCACTTAGTCTACACAAACTGACTAAATGACAATTCATAAACCCCTATATATTATTCCATGAAATGTCAACCATTGACAAGTCAATAATCACTATATTCCATGCAATTTCAACTATCGACTATTAATTTAACATAATGACTATATATCATGGTTAAATCATATATGAATTTAAAAAGACTATCATAATTGTTAACAAGTCATCATAGATAAAAATTACACATTCAACTTCAAAATCATATGTTAACCCTCTATGTTTAAACATTAACCATAGGATTTAGTTAAAAAAATGACAAAGACAATATAATTTATACAAATGTTTCATAATATAATATTCTATAACACCTTGCATTACATTAATATTTTAACAAAGATTTATAATTCATTGTCTTTTATAGGTTTATATTGATATTAAAATCAATAATAGTAATCTTTTAAACTTAAATAGTCACTAAAAAACTAACTCAATTAAGTAACATCATAATCTATTATTTCTAAAAAAGAATCCAAATAAACATTATTAAATGAACATTTATCTATTTACAATATCATAGTAAATCACATTAAATAAATTAGGTACAAATTTATCAAAACCAATAACTAATAACATTAATAACAACTAGATTTGTAAAATCATGAAATCACAAAAAATGATCTGAGAACACAAAATATCACAATAGACATTCATGACAAAAATAAAGCATACCACAACTATCCAGCTCAAATGATTAATCATAAAATATGAAATACTACTGTGAGGTGGGCATGAGTTTTTGGTTTCACTCTTTGTCATCCCCCAAAATCTGCATCTACACCACCCTCTCCTATGATTCTCTCCCTCCATCACACTCTAGGGGATGGATCTATCTTGCATCCACTTCACAATAATGAAGTTAGTTATCCTAAAACATAGTTATATCCATAAAATAGTGTTATATAATTAACAAACATGATCATAATGTATAGAGTAAAAAGTAAATCTATCTCATAATAAACCAATCATGTAAATTAAACAACATATAACTATCCCATAATCAACATATGATATAAATTTTTATCACATAATAGTTAATAAACTAACAACCATAATAATCCATGGATAAAACAGGTTATTCAACTTAGAGAGAAATTGGGATGTGTCATTCCTAGTATGCTCAAAAGAAAGTATCCAAACTTACATGACACTTCCTTTAACATGTTCAAAATCCTAAGGATCAACTTATGGCAAAAATTTCCAAGAATAGGTACATCATTTTGTTTATTTATAGTAACTTGTTAGCTAGATCATAATTTGTTTATTTAAACAGAAGTGCATATCACAATAAATAGACTTGCATAGTTTATTATGTATATTCAAAAAAATAAACATATATTATGTGATTATTTTTACAATAAATACTCAAGAATACTATGAACTAAATTTATCTTCAAATATAACTCAAAGATTACCAATTTATCTTCATCAAACTCACAAAAATATTTCCATAGATGCAAAGTTCTCCAAAAAACAATTCTCTATCTTGAAAAAATTCATACAAAATAATCTGATTATCTCAAACTCAATGTTTTGGACTTCTTAAACCACTTGTACAATTGCAAAATAAAAATCATCCCCCTTGGCACATAGGCCTACTCATCTATTTATACAATTTCAAGATACACAATTCTAATAGGAAACAACTTCCTCAATTCACATGTGTTACATTAAAAATGGAAGACGTTGAATAACAACTTCCTCAAATATCTCCTTCACGGCATGCAATGATCAATGACATGTAGAAATTTTTAAAACTCCTTATTTGAATTTATTATAAACACTTTGCATGCAATGCAAAGTTAGATAAAGTAATTGAATTATACAAAAAGACTATGAGTAAGAGTTACTTAAGTTATTGAAACTTTACAAAGTAATATTTATTTTACAAGTAAATCATAAAATGATATTAATTTTACATAGGATTATTTTTAGAGTGATTATGAAGAAAGAAGAGAAAATAGAAGAAGAATTTATTCAATACCCAAGCTTTGGTGAGTCTACTTGATGAGCTTAGCTTCTATATTTCTCTCTATATTTGATGTGTTGAGATATCATTGACTAGATTGCTACATCATCTGATCTAGCAATTGACCACCTTTTGTCTCAAATCTCAACATCTCATTCTTGATCCTTCTATAGTAAGTTTTAACTCTTTTAACCCTTAGTCTAAGTCTCTTTAGTTCTTCTCAATATTTTCTCAAAGCTTTGACTGACTTGGTAGTCAAAGGAGTTATAGTTTTATCTATCTGCTACTTGAATTACTCATTTAACTACTCTATTATTATTAGAATATCAATATACCATATAATATTAATAAAAAAAAGAGTCTTGAAGATTATCTTATACACCATGTACATCTTCTTCTAATTTCTTCATTTTCTCTTCCATGTCTAGCAAAATGCTCAAATGCAAAGATAAGAGATAATCTTCTTTCTTTACTTTCCTTGTTAAAGGAGCAATTTGTTATTCAATCAAGATTTTCTCATTCAAATTCACTATTTCTTATATACATTCTTGTGGGAGTTTTAAAATGCCATTTTCACTTTCTAATTCTATCCTTGTTGCCTTTATTTCAGTTATTTTATCCAAAATTTCCTTATAGGCATCTAGGATTCTTGGGTAGAGTTCTTGGGATTTTTAATTCATCTTATCTATCCATTTATCTATATCCCTTTCTTTATCTATAGGCTCTTCTACTTATATTATTACCTATTGAGGAATTGCAAATTCTAAAGATAATTTTTGTATAGGAGTTGATTTTACCATTTTAGCAATTATTTTACATAATTGGTCATTTTGCTCTTTCATCTTTTCCTTGGCAACCTTTTCCTCATCCAACTTCTTGAAAATATAATTGATAAAAGTTTACATATCTTCCTTCAAATTTTTAGTTGTTACCTCCCCAAAAGGTATTATTGTTAAGGTTAAGTAACTCCTTATGACTTCTTGTTTGCTCATCCCTTGGGGAGGAACTGCTAACTCAACAAATTTTTGTCCTAAATATTCAATTAGTAAATTTGAAGTTACCTTTGTTGATTTTGTCTTCTTACCTCTCTTATCAATAATTTTAAGAAATTACAAATTTATCTCCTCCACATTTATCACTTATTTTGATTCAAGAATAGTTTGCATATCCAAAAAAGATGAGAAATTCATTGCCATGGAGGTGCTTGAATGAATGATTATTTGTTATTGGCTGTCTTGAAATGTTATTTCCTTATAAGGAACCTCTTGAGATACCTTATCTCTTTGAGACTCTTTTGTGGATTTAGCAACTTTTTTTCTAGCTCTATTTCCTTCCTAGCCTCTACTTCTTTTTCTTTATATTTTTCCCATTCACTCACAACTTCTTTCTCAATTTCAATCACTAGATTTTATTGAGAAGCCTCTTGAGAAATTGCTTCTTATAAATCCATCTTTTTAAGTTATTTTTCAACTATGGGTGGATCTTTTGGATAAGGTGGTGGTGAAGCAGGTGGAGCAGATGAAGGTGGAGGAGGTGGTGGCTCTTTCTTAAGAGGCTTATTATGAGTCTTAATGACATATACTTTTAGTGGTGGTATTAGTATGGAAGGATCCACAAGGGGTGGAGTGGAAGTGGAATGAGTGGAGGTAGGAAAAGGAGTAATGGAAATAGAAATAGGAGAAGTATAAACCAGTGGCAGAGTATAAACAATTGATTATGGTGGATCTTTATCTTTTATTATTGAGAAAGTGTTGTCAACATTCTTCTTCAATTTTAACTTTTTAATAAGATATTGACTACTCTCTCCTCTTATTATGTCTTTCCTCTTCTCTCCCACTCTATTAGTCTCATTTATAAGCTCCTTCATACAATAACACTTATCAAATAACCAATTTGAAGTTATTACCAAAACATTTGAAGTCCTTTTTGAAATTGTTTTATCATGATCATCTCCAAAAATGATTTCTAGAAGTGGAACACTATCTCCTCCTATTACATGAAATGTATCACTGGTGATAATAGCATTATCTTCCATGTCTTTAGGGATGGTATCTAAGTCAAATGCATAGATTTTATCAATGGTCATCCTACTATTATCCCTTTTCATTATTTCAAATTCATCCCTGTAATCCATCTAATAGTCTTCAATTGTGGGAATATGCATATATTCAAGGGAAAGAATATTATATGCTACTCTTCTATAATCAAAATTTTCCTTGGCATAAAAATGTGTTTGAGTGTAATAATGGTACATTTCTTTCTACATATTTTTTCTTGTAGATAGTGAGGCACTAATAGTGGCCAATTACTATGGGAAAATTGATGGTTGCCTTATGAGACTTAGACTACAAATCATGAAACTTGAACAATAACCTACTTAGCTCGATTAAGATCTAATTGTCACTTGGATATCTTGACAACTTTACAGGTGATCTTGAAAAACCCCCTACTCTAAGATAGGTAAAATTAAGAAATTGAATGAAAATGTAGCTATATAGTGAGACTGCATCCCATACCTTGTCTGATAATCTTCTATGTTTCAAATATTTCTCTGACTTATAAATAAGCTCATTGAGGAAACCATCATTCACTATAATGTAATTCTTGTAGTATTCTTCAAGGACTAGGTGAGGATAAAATTCATATATTGGTACCATTGACAATGTACCATTATTCCTTAACCTTGAGAAAGCTCTATTGGAGGCTGTTATATATATAATATATGAGGTCATATTGAAATCAAAAGTCTACAATACATTCTTCAATTATTGATCCATGTTATCAGTAATCATTCTTGCCTAGTCAATCTCAGAAGAACTTTGAGTTACATCAATGGTCCTAACATAGGCATACATCCAAAGTGAAAACCATTTGTCATTGTTTTATCCATTGATCCTACATAATAAATGAATGATATCATCTACCTCTTAGACAAAGTCATATCTCTCTACCTTGTTAGGTAATATTTAAGGTTTATTTACCTTCTTCAAGTAGTATGTTTTCATAATTTTGATGTACTCTAATGTTTTGGTTTCCCATTATTTCCTAGTTGTCTCCATTGAAATATCAATAACTTTTACTGAGGTTTAAATATTCAAAAAATAGTTAAGATATTGAACATCTATTCTCAAAATCACATTTTGAGTAATATCTCTTACTACACTAGCCAGGGAGTCATAGTACTTAGCACATGATAGCACAAACTTGGGAAGTTGAGCTAAACCTAGGAAAGCTACTGCATGAAGAATCTCACTATTGGTCATGGAGTTTAAAAGTGAATTCTTTGCAATGGCCCTTGATATTTCCAAAAGCTAGTCACAAATACATGCCCCATATTTGTGTCACTTATTTCTATCAACTTTGATGATATGCATGACTTGATAGGGTAATCTTTGTATTCATACTTCATTTTTGGTTCTTGGAATTTGACTCTCTTTGCCTTTGCCTTTCCCTTATTACTAGGTTTTTGAATCTCCTCAAGTGCTAACTTTTAGACCTCCTCAATGAATTTGTCTTGCATTCCTATTTTTTTACTCTCCCTCTGATCTTTCTAATCCCACTGATATAGATATTTTCTTTTTAAGACTATGAAATACCTTGATAAGTGCTTAAAAACTCTTACTAATTGCTCTAACTAATTTACAAGTTTAAGAAAAAGTGTAAACTTATAACCCTCTAATTATCTCTAAACAAGCTCTAAGTTTTAAGAAATTGGCATCTTCAAAAACTTAAGTAACATGTTTTTAAGTAGTAGGGTCTAAATAATACAGGTTGGTATTTGAAAAATGGAGAAGTCTTAAGTATTTACAAACTTGGTTAAGAAAATTAGAGGAAACAATCATGTTTCAATCTTAAGACTTCTCATAGTGAACAACTTCAGGTACTCTATAACATATAACTTTGGGTTATCTAAGCTATAAGACTTTGGGTTCTCAATAATAAGTTACTTGAAGTCAAAACTCTAAAGTAAGCAGGGTTGAGAACCCTGAACAAGTAGTGAGGCAATGAAAAACTGATTAGGTCTTGGATGATGGTTTGTTTGTATGTTTGGGGTCAAGACTTTATGTTCTAGTGGGTAAGAAACTTCACTTAAGAAACCCAAAGTAAGCAAAAAGGGAAAAAAAGCCTGATTAGGTAATATTTTAATGTGGTTCAGGGTTTCCTACTTCAATTACTTAGGATAAGAAATCCAAGTTAGTAGTAATGAAGAAACTAATTGGGTAGGGCCTTTATGAATCAAGTTTTTTAAGGCAAGTTACTTGGCATCAAAAACCCAAAGTAAGGGAGACTGGTAAACTTGATTAGGTAGGGAAATTTTTGGAAACTAGGGTATTCTTGGATATTTTTTGATTTTGTGAGTTTCAACAAGAATAGAGTTTTAAATTTCAATTTTACAATTAAAAACAATAATTTTACTAATAAATTAGAAGAGAAACAAAACAAAATAACCTTGATAGTAGAAAAACCATGGAAACATAGGAAATAAAGTTTAGGGAATAAAATTCCATAAAAGGAAAGCAAACAAGAAAATAAAAATGGTCTAAAAAAATCTATTAACCTCAACTGTAAATGGGTCAAGAAGAAAATCACTTGAAATCACTCTAGAGAATGAAAAATCATAGCTCAAGATTTGTAGGGGAAACTACTTGATCAAATGATGAGGTGGAAATGAGGTGTAATTTCTTGAATTTATATATATATATATATATATATATATATATATATATACCAATGCATTTATTAAAAGTGTGGCAAAGCCACATTAACCTTATTTGTAAATCAGGGTTTTTGAACCACTTTCCTTATACTAACCTTTTAAGTAAATTACTCTTTCAATCCTGATTAGGTCTAGGTCCATGAGTAATTCAGGTTCATAAACTTGAGGTGCTTTTACTTATAAATTTTATAAGTTGAGTAACATCAAAAACTTGATTAGGTCTATAGAGTGTTAGTCAAGTTTTTGCGACTACTTAGCTTATTTTATTTTATTAAGTACCCTGATAAACCTGATTAAAAATAGGAAGTGTTGGTTGGGTTTTTAGGAAAACTCAACTTATTTTTAAGGAAGTGAAGTAACTTAGAGAACCTAATTTGCACTGTAAATGAGCTAAGTTACCTTCAAATTATTTCAATTGATGAAATGGATGAGTAAAATGATTTGAGTGATGTTTTTAAGCAGATGCCTTTAGTCCTCTAGAGTAATTAGGAGCAACTAAGGAAAGAAAACAACAAAATGAAAAATAACATTAGTAGAACCTAAGTTATTTATTCAAGAGACCGACTTCAAGAAAAATAATTGACACACATAAGGCCAAAATGTAAAAAAAATTCAAAAAGGGGGTTCCCCAAAATCTCAAAGTGTTAAATTTTGGGGACACCAACCGGATTTGACTAGGGACATCCTTGTTTCTATCCTAAGGAAAGAAATAAGGGTGAGATCTTAGTATCTATAGTTTCACATTATATTCATTAGGTAAGGAGCCATTATAAAAACTTGGTCACACAAACTACTAGACAAGTAGAAAAACACAAAGACTAATCAAAACAAAAGAAAAGCTAGAAAGCTTTATTTACGTACATGCAAGAGTTACCCTACTACTCAATTATTATAAAGCTTCAAGTGCTTCCCATTGAAAGGTATTGTTATTGAAATTCCATCTTGATGAGCTAGGAATAAACTATCTTTCCTGATAATGCTTTGTATAGTGAAGGGTCCTTTACACAAAGAATCAAACTTCCCATGCTTTCTTTTTTGTTCTTCTACTTATCCCACAAAAGAACTAGATCTCTCACTTAAAATTGCCTATCTCTAGATCCTTTATCAAATATATATTTTTACCTTTTCTTTATGATCTATTATCCTATCAATAACTTGAATACAGACTTCTTTTAGTTTAGTGAGAAACACGATTCTCTTATTCAGTGAGCCTAAATAAGTAGCATCTTTAATGGATTTTCATAATTGTAAAGCAGGTAACTCAAGAGTTATTATAGTCTCAGAATTAGTTCCATATAATAACTAAAAAGGTGATATACCTATATCTTTCTTTGGAGTAATCCTATTATCCCACAGTGCATTGAACAACTTCTTCTGCTAGGTCATTTGATTGTTATCTACTAGCTTGCAGATGATATTCATCAAATTCTTATTGCTTGACTCAACCTATCCATTACCCTAAGGATAATGATTTTAAACATGAAATAAATTTATCCCATAGGAGTAACAAAATCTAATGAGTTCCATAGAGGAGAAATTAGTTACATTTTTTTTAATAATTTTGTGAGGAACACCAAATCTTACAACAATATTCTCCTTGATAAAGTCATACACCACTTCAAAAGTTGCATTTTTTATGGGAATAGATTCAACCCATTTACTAAAGTAATCAGTAGCTATCAAAATATAGTGATGTCCAACACTAGATGGAGGATTTAATACACTAATGTAATCCATTCCCTATTACTGGAAAAGCTCATTGATAATTACTAGTTTTAGTGGCAAAGCTAGTATCTTGACTCATCCTAAAAATTGTCAACATGCTTGACATTTAGCAACCCATTCTAAAGTATCTTGAAATAAATTATGCCAAAAATACATTGCTCATAAGATCTTATGTGCCCTGACTCTCACTAAAAAGTGGCCTCCACATGCTTTGTCATAAAACTCATTTAATAATTCAACTTATTGTTCTTTATCTACATAATGAAGGAAAACACCATCAATGCCTCTTTTATATAGACCATTATCCCAAAGGACATAATCCTTTGATTTTAGCATGATGGTTTTATTTTCTTTCAATGTCAAATTATTTGGTATATCTCCATAAGTCAAGTAGTAATCAATCTTATTGTATGTTTCATTAACCAAATCTATAAAAAAGTACCATGGGTATTTATTCTTTTATTTCATCTTGGCTTAAAAGTTTTGTGGTTTCTACAACATTAAGCCTTCTTTCCATCATCAACTGGCATAGCCCTCTACCTCTTACTAGCTTTTTGGGTTTGATATCAAGGTCAAACTCTTACACCTTGCCTACCCAAGTGCCTCTGAGTAATCCCAACTCTTGTTGAATTAGAATTGACTTAACATCAGTGTCTAGGACATATACTATAGTATGAGATGATAATATGTAATACTTAGAAATATTACATGCTTTGACCACTGTAAATGTGTGCTTCTCCATCTTTGAGTAATTTAATTCTAAAAAATTCAATGGTTGACTCATGAAAAATATAAGAGATTCAACTCCATCATTTTTTTTCATGAGTATAGCTAACATAGTGTGCTTTGAAGAGTAATAGTAAAGAATAAATTCCTTACAAAAATATGGAGAAACTAACACTAGGGCTTTAGCTATTACTACCTTTAATCTTTTAAATTCCAATTTTCCTTCAACATTCCATTTAAAGTCTATCTTATTTTTCATCATATCCAAGATGTGGCATGTTAAATCAACAAAATTAGGAATAAACTTTCGTAGGAAATTTACTTTGCCAATGAAAGAATGCACAAATTTATTAGATGTATGCATAAGCAAAATCTAAATAGCCTTTACTCATTCTGGGTCAATTCTAGTCCCTTCAATTGATTCTATATGACCGAGGAGTTTATCTTTAGTTACAAAAAATATGGATTTCTTTATATTTAATGAAATCTAGTGTCTTCTACATTAGATTAGGACTTATTTGAGATCAGCTAGATGATTACCTTTTTACTTTTAAAACACCATCAAGTCATCTAGGTATACCATAACACTCTTATTATTTAAATGATTAAATGCTAAGTCTATATCTTGCTATAAAGTTTCCCCAGTATTAATTAGCCCAAAGGGCATCTTTTGATAATCAAAAGTCCCTCATGGTGTTTTGAAAGTAGTTTTATACTGATCTTCCTTAGCCACTTTTATTTTATTGTATCCAAAAAATCTATCTAGCATAGATAACATTTTTGACCCTATAACTACTTTCAAAATATGATCCATAATAGGCAATGGATAATTGTCTTTTAGGGAAGCTTGATTTAGATTGTGAAAACCAACACATAAATGTATCTCCCCATTATTCATTCTTACTAGGATAATATTTGCTAACCATTTTGAATGGTATATTAGATAAATGATTTTCACATTAAGGAATTTTTTAATCTTGACATGAATCATACCTAAAATGGTTGGGTTATGATGTCATAAATTTTGCTTGAAAGGCTTTATACTTGGTTGAAGTGGAATATAGTGGTGTACCTCATCTAGATAAAAGGACTTGAGATCATAATAGGACCAGGCAAACAAATCAATCTATTTTGTAATAAGATTAGTGAAATCTTCTTTCTCCTCCTATGAGTAGCACTTGCCAATGTTGACCATCATAGGTTCTTCATTACTGCCTAGGTTAACCTGATCTATTTCTATGGAAGAGGTTTTTCCATATTCTTTATTTTTCTTTAGAAACTTATCATGTTTATCAAATATCTCTTCTAAAGAAACTAAACCTTTAGGAATCTTATTCCTTTTAAGTTGAATTATGACTTGATCATGAGAGAGTTCAGATTCAACAATACTTATTTGTATTTCATGTGGATGTGAATTGCTTCCTTCAAAGTGTAAACCTTCAAAATTATTTTGCTTCTCTAAAAAGGTATCTATTTATCTATCATCATTGAAAACTTACCAATGTTCAACATTATCTGGTATTTTTAGGTAATAAACCATTTCTACTTTATAGTCACCTTATTTGAAGATTGTTGGTTTTTGCTTTGGTCTAAGCAAAGATATAGTTATAGTAAGTGAGTTAGCTCTAGAATTTTGATCCTGAGATACTAATTTGATAAAAAAAAATTAGAGAAATCAAGTGTGGAACTCAAAACTCTATCACGGTAGTATTTTAGCTTATATTTCTTCACCTAATATTATCTTCTGATTTGTCTAACTATTAACTCAACATCTCCTTGTACTTTAAGGAGTTTTATTCCCTACTCATCTTCTCACTCAAGCCTGAACAAGAGTGCTTCATATTCAGTTGTGTTATTTGTGTTTTTAAACATAAGCTTGATTGAATAGGGAAAGAATTCTCCAGTAGGAGAAATCACTACTACTCCTACACCTAAACCAAGAAAACTATAACTACCATTAAATTCCATGATCCATATCTTTTATTCATATTTTTCCTCTTCAGTCTCTTTACTTGTTTCATGGAACTAAATTCCATGACATGATTCTTCAAAGAGAATTTGTGATCTTAGATCTTTAGATTTAGAAACTATGTATTTTGACTTCTTTTCATGTTATAAATTATGATTCATTCCTTTGATTGGAATATGTGCACATGACTAGTCCATATTCACTTCTCCTCCCAATTCTTGACAGAAGTTTCTACTTTGAAACATTATATATGAGACTAGGATATCTACTATGAGGATTGTTATTTTATGTCTTTTATCTGGGAAAGATGTTAGAATAACTTAGGCATCTTTAATTTGTATAATCAAGGGAACTTTCCTTTCTATTGAGTAACATTTTCATATAAACTTAGTGAAAATAAGAACAAGGGCATCAACTACCTTAGTCAGCATAACATTATCAGAGGCTCTTGAATATAAAATATAATTTCTCAACTTGTATTTGTTAATTAGAAATGATACATAAAATGGTTCTATTCTCTCTGATATGGGAGTGGCTGAGGATGAAGCATCTATAGAGTTATTCTAGGAAAGGATTGACCTAGGAATAGGTAGAATACCCTTTAAATCATTAGACACATTTCTTGACCCCTTACTTTGAACACACTTCACTACTCTATTCAGTTGATCTCGATAGGACCTTAAGTATTCAACTTTTGACATCTAAATTTTAGTTTTCTTTGTGTTTAATTATATCAAAATAAGGAATGGGTACAAATGAGATTAAGTTGACTTTAGTTGTATGTGCATTTGACCTGTAAGTTTGAGAAGTGGAGGGAACACACTTTTCTTTAGGAATAAAAGAAGAAAGTATAGGACTACCTCTTTTAAGAATACCTAAATCAGCACTAGGTTGCTCCTTCCCTTTCTCTTGTTCTTTCAATGACTTCTAGATGGCTTGTTGAGTTTGAGATCTTGTAAATACTACAAAATATTGACTATGATCTTCATGAAGTACTTTTTCATAGTCAGTCTCTAATTTATATTTTAGGTAGCAATTGGAGTCACCAACAAGATCTACAAAATCATCTTCCTTGCTAAAACTTTGGTTAATACTGTCAGGTATTGAGTATTCTTCATTCATCTCAACATGATTTCTAGGGACATCTTTAGTAACCAATATATATTGAGGACTAGAAATTCAATTTATATTTTGATTGTTGAACTTGTATGCAGGAGCATTCTTGGTTAGAGCTGCATGGGTTCCTTGAGAAATTTGTCTTTTAACTTGAATAAGTTCATTATCTAATTTTTTCAATAATGGGTTTATAGTTTGAGGTGTGGCTGAAGTGAATGATTCTCTATTTTATATAGATTTCTTAATTTTCCTATCCATTATTAGGTTATCCTCAACCTCTGTTGTAAGATTTTGAGTAGTAGCTAGATCAGCTGGGCATGCTCTTCAAAGTTGGTAACTAAATTTTATAAGTTAAGCATTGATGAAGAAATATTTTTGATTATCTACTATGGGTAACACAATTTGAGGGATATTATAGAGTAGTCTATTGAATTTGTAAATAAAATCATGTATGTAGTAATACGGTTCCTTCTTAAGCTTAGTCAGTTGTGTGAGTAGCATGTGAACATCTTTAGTAGATTTGAATATTTTTTCAAATTGATCACACAGTATCCCAATTGGTCATAGTGCTTGGAGCCTGATGTTAAAACCATTTTGCTACTAAGTCATATAGGGTCTCAAAAAAAATCCTGACAAAGACATCTTTGTGCTCTACATCGATTACTCTACATGGTAGGAAGAGTGCAACCAAGTGCTCATCTAGATTTTATTTACCATCACTAGTAAATCTAGGAAAATTCTTCCATGAGCCTTTTTTTAGGTCATGCAAAGGAGGGGTCAAATTAAATGGACCAATGGATGGTCCCTATGAGATAATATGTGATAACACCATTCTTCTAGGAGTCAAAAATTGAGAAATAGTTGATTGGATTATTCTAGAGGAATTATGTTGAAGTTGATGTGCATGAGGAGTTGGTTGTCTAATAGGTGAGAGATTAGATCTTCTGGTTCTAGCTTAAAAAGGGAAGCTAAAATTAATTTACTATTATAGCTCAAAGAATTGGTCTACTTGTCCCTGTGCTCTTCTCGCTTTGGTGAAAGGTCGATTGGCTAGTTTGAAAAGTAGAAAAATATTCTAAGCATCAACTTATATTACAATTTAGATGGAGAAAAGCCTAATCAAAAGTCAACTTAGTATGTAGCAAATTTAAACAAAAAATAAACTATCAATGAATTGGGTTTTTAGACTAAAGACACAAAAAACATGCAACTGACTTTGAAAAGATGTGTTTTGTTTAAAGTAAGAGTAATTAATCTTAGCTAGGCATTAAAAGTAGACTAGTGTGTTACCCAAAGAATTCAATATTTTGATCAATGCTTAAATTTTTTGGAAACTGGAGGTAACTTTTAAATTTGATTCTGGGAGTTAGACACTTACAACTCATTCTGCAGCAGAGTAACCAGAAACTATTAGCTAGATATTTTACATGGAGCAAAAACTACCTAGGTAGTCATGGGATTAAATCCCATTTATTTAATGGTGAAGCTCTTGTAAGCTTATGTTTATCTACTTCTAGTTACTCTCTATTTAGATTTATTCATGACTATGCAAATTAGGTTCAGGTTGATTTAATATTTGTATTACTTTAATCACTTTGTTCATGAACCATAACAAAGAGACTTTAAAGCATGTAAGCAGCTATTTTGTTTGAATCTAGGATATGTAGAAAAGGAAGAATCAACTTGTTACATTTTAGAATGAGAAATAATAAAAGAATTGCATATCTCAACAAATAGACTTGTAGAGTTTATTATGTATATACAATAAAATATATAGTATGTGATTCTTTTGCCAATAAATAGTTAGGAATACTATGAACTCAATTTAACTTTAAATATAACTCAAATATTACCAATTTATCTTCATCAAACTCATAGAAATACTTTTACAGGTGCAAAGTTCTCTAGTAAACAATTCTCTTTCTTGACAAAATTCATACAAAATAATCCAATTATATCAAACTTAAAGTTTTGGATTTCTTAAAACACTTGTATATTTTCAAAATAAAAATCATCCCCCTTGGCATGCAGGCCTGCTCATCTATTTATACAATTTCAAGATACAAAATTTTAATAGAAAACAACATCCTCAATTCACATGTGTTGCATTAAAAGTGGAAGCCATTGAATAACGACTTCCTCAAACCTCTCTTTCATGGCATGTAATGATCAATGACATGTAGTGATTTTTTGAAATACTTATTTGAATTGATTATAAATACTTTGCATGTAGTGAAAAGTTAGATAAAGTAATTCAATTTTACAAAAAGACTCTGAGTAATGGTGTTTTACCCAAGTTACTTAAGCTATTGAAACTTTACAAAGTAATTTTTATTTTACAAGTAAATCATAAAATGATATTAATTTTACATAGGATTATTTTTAAAGTGTTTATGAAGAAAGAAGAGACAATAGAATAATAAGAAGAATTTGTTCCAAACCTAGGCTTTGGTGAGTCTACTTGATGAATTTGGCTTCTACATTTCTCTCTATATTTGATGTGATGAGATATCATTAACTAGAATATTGTATCATATAATTTAGAAATTGACTACCTTTCTATCTCAAATCTCAACATCTCTTTCTTGATCCTTCTATAGTAAGTTTTAACTCTTTAAACCATCAGTCCAAGTCTCTTTAGTTCTTTTTGGTATTTACTCAAAGCATTGATTGACTTGGTAGTGAAAGAGGTTATAGTTTTATCTATCCACTAATTGAATTGCTCATTAAACTGCTCTACAATTATTTGATCATCACTATACTAGATATCATTAGTACCAAAAAGAGTGTCTTGAAGATTTGCTTTTACACCACATGAATCTTCTTCTAATTTCTTCATTTCCTCTTCCATGTCTGGAAAAATGATCAAATAAAAAGATAAGAGATAATCTTCTTGTTTTACTTTCCTTACTAAAGGAGTAATTTGTTCTTCAATCAATATTTTCTGATTTAAATTCACTATTACTTCTAGACTATTGGAGTTTATAAATGCCATTTTCACTTTCCAATTTTGTCCTTTTTGCTTTATTTTAGCTATTTTATCCAAAATTTCCTTATAGGCATCTAGAACACTTGGGAAGAGTTCTTGGAATTTTTTATTTATCTTATCTATCCATTCATTTATAGCCTTTATTTTATCACCAATCCCTTCTAATTTTGTTATTACCTATTGTGGAATTACAACTTCTAAGGATGATGTGTATATAGGAGCTAATCTTGTTTCTTTAGCAATTATTTCACATAATTGGTCATTTTACTCTTTCAACCTTGTTTTGGAAACCTTTTCCTCATCTAACTTATTGAAAGGAGAATTAATCAAAGTTTGTATGTCTTCCTTTAAAGTTTCAATTGTTACCTCCCTAAGAGGTATTATTATGAAGGTTAAGTCACCCCTTGTATTCTCTTGTATTCTCATCCCTTGGGGAAGAACTACTAACTCAGTAAATTATTGTCATAAAGACTCAGTTAGTAACTTTGAAGTTACTTTTAGCTTCTTGCCTCTATTATCAAGAATTTTAAGCAATTTCAAATATATCTCCTCCATATTTATCACTTATTTTGATTTAGGAGTAGTTTGCATAGCCAAAAAAGATGAGAAATCAGTTATCATAGAGGTGCTTGAATTAATGATTATTTGTTATTGGATATCTTATACTATTAGTTCCTTAGAAGGAACCTCTTGAGCTAGCTTATCTCTTTCAACCTCTTTTGTGGATTTAGTAACTTATTTTTCTAGCTTTGTTTCCTTCTTAGCCTATGCTTCTTTTTCTTTATCTTTTTCCCATTCACTCATAGCTTATTTCTTAGTTTCAATCAATAGATTTTTTTGAGAAGCCTCCTAAGAAATTGCTTCTTGTGAAGTCATATTTTTGGGTTATTTTTCAACTATGGGTGGATATTTTGGAGAAGGTGGTGGTGGATCAAGTGGAGGAGATGAAGGAGGAAGAGGTGGTGGCTCTTTCCTAAGAGGCTTCTTAGGAGTCTTAGTGACATACTTTTAGGGGTGGCATTAGTATGGAAGGATCCACAAGGGGTGGATTGGAAGTGGAATGAGTAGAGGTAGAAAAAGGAGGACTGGAAAAATAAATAGGAGTAGTAGAAACTAATGGTCGATTGAAAATAGTTGATAGTTCTAGATTTTTGTCTTTTATTATTGAGAAAGTGTCATCAACATTCTTCTTTAATTTTAGCTTTTTAATAGGAGCTTGACTTCTCTTTCCTCTTATTATGTATTTCTTCTTCTCTCCCACTCTAGTAGTCTCATTTAAAACTCCTTCATATAATAACCATTATCAAGTAACCAATTTGAAGTCATTGCCACAACATTTGAAGTCCTTTCTAAAATTGTTTTTTCATGATCATGTCCAAAAATGATTGGTAAAAGTGGAGCACTATCTCCTCATACTACATGAAATACATCACTGGTGATAATACCATTATCTTCCATGTTTTAGGTATGGTAGATAAGTCAAATGCATATATTTGATCTATTGTCATCCTTCTATTATCCCTTTTTCTTATTTTAAATTCATCCCTGCAATCCATCCAATATTCCTCAATTATGAGAATATGCATGTATTCAATGGAAACTATATTCTGTACTACCCCTCTATAATCAAATTTTGCATTGGCATCAAAATGTGTTTGAGTGTAATTATGGTACATTTATTTCTACACATTTTTGCCTTGTAGATAGTGCGGCACTGATAGTGGTTAAATACTATGGGAAAATTGATGGTTGCCTTGTGAGCCTTAGACTGAAAATGATGTAACTTGACCAATTACTTTCTCATCTCCATTAAGATCAAATTTTCACTTGGATATCGTAGTAGCTTGACAGGTGCTCCTAAGAATCACCCTAATTTAAGATAGGTGAAATTAAGAAATTGAATGAAAATGTAGTCATATAGTGAGACTGCATCCATGCCTCATTTGATACTCTTCTATATTTCAAATATTTGTCCAACTTACAAATAAGCTCATAGAAGAAACCATCATTCACAACAATGTAATTTTTTTAGTATTCAAGGACCATTTAAGGATAAAATTCATATATTGGTACCACTGACAATGTACCATTGGTCCTTAACTTTGAGAAAGCTCCACTTGAGGTTGATGTATATACAATATTGAAGTCATCTTGAAATCAAAAGTCTGAAATACATTTTTATTTTGTCGATCCATGTTATCACTGATCATTCTTTCCCAATCAATCTTAGAATAACTTTGAGTTACATCAATGGTCCTAATATAGGCATACATCTAGGGTGAAAACCATTTGGCATTCTTTTGTCCTTTGATCCTACATAATAATTAAATGATATCATCTACCTCTTGGATAATGTTATATCACTCTACCTTGTTAGGGAATATTGAAGTTTCTTTACCTTATTTAGGTAGTATGTGTTCATAATTTTGATGTACTTTGATGTTTTGGTTTCCCATTATTTATTATCCATCTCCATTAAAATATAAATTACTTTTGGTGAGGTTGGAATCTTTAAATAATAGTTAAGATATTAAACATATAACCTCAAAATCACATTCCTAGTAGTATCTCTTACTACCCTAGCCAGGGAGTCATAGTACTTATCACATGCTAGCACAAACTCAAGAAGCTAAGTTGAACTTGGGAAAGCTACTACCTGAATAATCCCACTATTGGTCATGGATTGTAAAAGTGAAGTCTTTGCAGTGGCCCTTGATATTTATAGAAGTTTAGTCATAGATACGTGCCCCATATCTATATCACTTATTTCTATCATCTTTGATGATATGCATCACTCAATAGGGTGACCTTTGTAATCATACTTCATTTTTAGTTCTTGGAATTTGAATTTCTTTGCTTTTGCTTTTCCCTTCTTACTAGGTTTGAGAATATCCTCAAGTGTTAGCTCTGTGACCTCTTCAATGACTTTGTCTTGAAATCCTATTTTTGTTGCCTCTCCCTCTGATCTTCTTGACCCCTCTGATCTAGACATTTGCTTATTAAGACTCTAAAATACCTAGATAAGTTCTTAGAAACACTTACTAACTACTCCAAATAATTTAAAAGTTTGAGAAAAAGTGTTGAATTATAACCCTCTATGTATCTCTAAATAAGATCTAAGTGTTAAGGAATTGACATCTTTGAAAACTTAAGTGACTTGTTTTTAAGTAAGAGGGTGCAACAACTACTGGTTAGTCTTTAAAAAAGGGAGAAGTCTTAAGTATTTTAAAACTTGATTAAGTTAGAGGAAATAAACATGTTTAGGTCTTTGAACATATCATAGTGAACAACTTTAGGTTCTCTATAATAGATAACTTCAGGTTCCCTAAGCTATAAGACTTTCTATTTTCAATAATAAGATACTTGAAGTCAAAATTCCCAAGTAAGGTTGAGAAACCTGAATAAGTAGTGAGTAAATGAAAACTTTATTAGGTCTTGGATGATGCCTTGTAGGTTTTCTTGGGGTCAAGACTTCAAGTTTTAGTGGGTAATCAACTTCATTTAAGAAACGTGAAGTAAGAAAAAGGGGAAGAAAAAATTGATTAGGTAATCTTTTAATGTGGTTCAAGGTTTCTTGCATCAATTACTTAGGATAAGAAATCCAAGATAGGAGTAATGAAGAACCCAATTGGGTAGGGCCTTTGTGAATTGAGTTTTTTTAGGGCAAGTTACTAGGCATCAAAAACCCAAAGTAAGGGAGACTAGGAAACCTGATTAGGTAGGGAAATTTTGGGAAACTAGGGCATTCTTGGAGATTTTTTTAGTTTTTGAGTTTCAACATGAATAAAACATGAATAGAGTTTGTAATTTCAATTTTACAGTTAAAAATAATAATTCTACTAATAAATTAGAAGAGAAATAGAAAAAAACAACCTTAATAGTATAAAAACCATGGCATCATGAGATATAAAGTTTAGGGAATAAAATGCTATAAAAAAATTAAATAATAAAATAAAAATGGTCTAAAAATAATCTACTAACCTCAACTCCAAATGGTTCAAGAAGAAAATCTGTTGAAATC
Organism: Torreya grandis; assembly: GCA_037957365.1. Classification (NCBI taxonomy): domain Eukaryota; kingdom Viridiplantae; phylum Streptophyta; class Pinopsida; order Cupressales; family Taxaceae; genus Torreya; species Torreya grandis. The sequence continues at coordinate 955,648 of JARHVA010001543.1, read as the reverse complement.
ACTTCAGAGAATAAAAATTCATGGCTCAAGATTCACAAGGGAAACTACTTGATTGAATGATGAGGTGGAAATGAGGTGGAATTTCCCAAATTTATATATATGCCAATGCATTTATTGTAAGCATGGAAAATCCACATCAAAATTATTTGTAAATTGGGTGTTTTCAACCACTTTGCTTATACTATCCTTTTAAGTAAAGTACTCTTGCAATCCCAATTATGTCTAGGTCCATGGGTAAGTAGGGTTCATAAGCCCAAGGTACTTTTACTTATAAATTTTATAAGTTGAGTAACCCCCAAAACTTGATTAGGTCTAAAGAGTGTTAGTCAAGTTTCTGAGACTACTTAGTTTATTTTATTTTCTTAAGTAAAGTACCCCAAAAAAACTGAATAGAACTAGGAAGTGTTGGTTGGGTTTTCAAGACAAATTAACTTATTTTCAAGGAAGTGAATTAATTTAGAGTACCTGATTTGCACTACAAATGAGCTAAGTTACCTTAAACTTATTTCAATTGCTAAAATGGATGAGTAAAAGGATTTGAGTGAATTTTCTAATTATATGCCTTTAGTCCTCTAGAGTAATTAGGAGCAACTAAGGAAATAAAATAAAAAAAATGAAAAATAACATTAGTAGAACCTAAGTTCTTTATTCAGGAGAGTGACTTCAATCAATATAACTAACACACATAAGGCCAAAATTTAAAATAAAAATAAAAAAGGGGATTCTCCAAAGTCTTGAAGTGTCAAATTTTAGGGACACCATAACTTACACCCATGCATTTCAGATTTTTAGAATATAGGAGTAAAATAGGAAGATGGATAATGAACAAGCTAAAACTAAATACTTTAGTGAAACATGTAGAGGCTGATCTCATTACTACATATGAATTTTTGAAAGTCTTTTCACAATTCATAAGAATAAATTCACTTATCATATTAACATTTGTTTGAGTAAATAACCATTGATATGGGTATAAATGATAGGGACAGTCTAGTAAACTTATACTTTGATAGATACCATCTTATTGTGGTTTCTAATCTCTCTCTACTAAGCAATGTTCTTCAAAAGAAAATATAGTAAGGATCAAAACATCCTCAAAAGAATGATCCAATAGGACTAAAATGAAAAAGACTAAGCTGATAAAAAAATATTAAAATGGTGAAATAAGGTCAATCTACCATGAATCATGAAAGAATATAGGAGAAGGGAGGATAAGGAACCCATGGTACCTATATTGGGGATATAAATGTCTGACTAGTAAAAGAGTAATGCCAGAGCTTCCCCAAGTTTTAAATCTTTTTAAAAAAAAACTAGAGTGAAACCTACAATTTTTCCACTTTACTAAAGTTCTAATAACAAGGATAATAAAGGAAAACTATCCCCCCACACACAGATCTAGGTTAAATGACAAGTCAATTATGTTTCATGTTGCTAATGGGAGTCTATTTTATATACCTAATTTAATTATCTTATAATGATAGTTTAGGTTTAATATAAGAGTTATTAACTAGGATTTGTAGATTCTCAAATACTCAAAAGTATTTCCCTTGTGAGTCACCCTTTATTGTACCTAACATACCCTCATTTTTATTTTATCAGGATTGAGACCCACTATCTTTGGGGAATTGACCTTATTCCCTATCTCAAAAAGTCCTTTAAAAGGAAAGGCCTCATGTATTACACTAAATTTATTATTTAGTAGGGATATAAATATATGTACCTTTTTTTATTTTTGTACTAACCTACTAATGATCTTCAAAAGTTATGTATATGCAGGACTCAACTCATCTTCTTTAGGGAAATACTTTGATAGAACTACTTAGCACAAAAGGGTCTTTGATTGTTTTGTTCGACACTTTTCTTTAACACTCATTCAAACAATTCATCGTATTGGTTCTAGTCTTTATCTCTTCGTTCATCGAGTCTATTTGGTGATTTTACTTGATGAATCACTTTGATTCATTTCCATAATTAACACTCTAAACTCCACATATCATGTAAAAACTTAGTTATTCAAAATTTTCTATATAATGATTTATTTGGAATAGATTATTTAGTAATTTATGGTATGATACCCAAATCTATGTCCACTATGTATTATAACTATTATGAACTTACTCTTTAGCCATTATTCTTTGGGAACCAAGTCTCCAATTTTACACCTCAATTTATTTGGGTCTTTACAAAGATTTCATTGGTAATTTTTCCTAGCATCTTCTTCTAACATATTATGTCTTCAAAATATTTATTTAATGGAAGATATTTGCACATTTTGGTATTAAAAAATGTGTTTGTAACTTTTTATCAACAAAGTTACCTACACATTTAGGTCTTCGACAATTTTTCTCAGTGGAAGAGTTTTGAAAGTTATGTCTTTGACAAAAGTGTTTAATAACTTTTATTTGGGATGATCAAAAATAGTGTTATACCCTACCTCTTAACTTATAACTACAAAAATATTCAATACTTAGTGAGATAAAGCTAAATAAGTGATGAAATGACACTTGGAAAAGGGCAATGATGCGGCACTTATACTAGATGTCAATAATGCTTACGTGACATACCCACCAAATGAGGTGGAAAATTTTGAATTAAATAAAACAATTAAAGTTATTAAAATTGTAAAATAATGGTTAATGAACTATAAATAAATTCCAAATCTATATTAAAGAAATTTTATTGAAGATGTGCCTATTTGATCTAGCTAACTTTTGAATTCACTTACTCTCCTATTATAGAGCACTAGCCACAAATGTCTTTGACTTAAAAACATACTTAGGAGAGCCAAGTGATTTAATTATAAACTAGTACCAAATTAAATACACAAAAAATGGCATCCTCATCTAGGGCATTCTATGAAACTCTTCCTCATTCAAGGTTTTCTGTCAAGAATTATACTAAGAACATAGACACACTATTTGATCTTGCTATATTCAATAATGACTTTAAGAGCTACTCAGCATTGCGAGACACCATAAACTAGGTTGATGCATATACGCATGAAGATAACCCAACTCCATCCTAGTGCTAATTAGCCATAAACCTCCTCCTACTCAAGAGATAAGGGCTACACTTCATAGCTATGAATCTAGAAGTCATGCCCTATATCAAACTTATATGAGACTTGTTATTCACAAGGAAGATATCAAGAGGATCATACCTACATCACCTCAAGGAGAAGATGGTAAAAACATACATATATGGTGACACATTTTAAAGGTAAATCTATTTTATTATCTCATATGCCACCTATGGTCTACATAAAGTAGTGGTGTGAAAGCAATAAAATTCTATCATGAAGGTGCTTAGTAGTTGGATTCTTTACATAGAGTTAATTAACTCAAAATATAATCAACCCACCCCAATAAAAAATCTCATAATTGGAATTCAAATTAGGATCGCCCCATTGAATAGGCTATTTGGATATCCTACCATCTAATTATTCTAACTAGAATGGGTCGCACTATTGGATTTATTGATGATGTTAAAATTAACCTTTTATCTAGGAAAAGTGATTGGAATAAGGTTATAAGAGAAAATTCTACATAAATAAAAGATTCCTATAAGAAAACATTTTTTCATGATGTCTTACTTTCTCAATATAGTCTACGGGATGGTCTATATCAAAAACATCTCACTCTATAATGCCCATCCAGACTATATAAAGAATAAGATATGTGACTCTTACAACTTTATTCACAAGTATGCATATACTAACCATATTGTTTGAATTGTTGAGGACATTTATCCATAGGTATGCATGGCCATTCATGAATCCCATTTTCTAAGGATATCAAAGAGTATCATGGATACACTATTGATTAGGAGAGACTACTAGCTATACCTTGACTATACAGTCATCATGGTAATTGGCCATAAGGTTACACACCTATAGCTCCCCAAGTATGTCCTAGATAAAGTGGTATAGTAAGAAATATCCTACCAAATATGGTGGATCATAGATGATGATATTCACAATAATAATAAATCCTACCTTCATAACTCACACCTAATGATTGGAAGAATGTGCTACACTAATAAGAAGCATTTTTTTAGGATAGAAGATCCGAGAATAATACTCCTCAATTTCACTTCCATACATTGACTAGGATCCCAATTCACAAGTTTAAAACCACATTAAGGGGATAGGTATTGAATATCAACATGCACCCTATGATTATGATTTCATGTTCCTTAATTCTTAGAATAATGATCAACTATTGGAAAGGGCATGATAATTCTAGATGAAGGAATAACTATTAAAGATCATTCAAATAGAGCCTTCCCTTTCCATAAAGTAGGAATGAACTAGACTCCCTCTAGCTGAAGGATGAGACACATCTAATTTTTAGACTTGTAAACCTGATTAGCCAATAGGGGAATAAGATAAATCTTCTCAAATACTCCCTGTATCACTTAAGTAAGTGAATAAGGAACCAAGGGTTCTAGATACCTCACTAGGGGGAAAGCAAGAATTATCCCATCTATCTAGATTCCTCAAATTTTTAGGGCCCTACCTAAGGTGATGTATCATAGTCTCCATAGATTCTTATTATGGTTACCTCAACTAAACATTAAACTTGTTATTCATCTTGGAAGACCACCCTCTATTATACAAGGAAGCTAAGGTTTGATTTCTTTCTATAGAGCCCAGCCATGGAGGGAACTTCAATTGAGTGAGTTACACATTAGGCAATTAGAGAGGATATTTCAAATACATAGACAAAATTATAAAGATAAAAAATTTTGATCCTCTAAAACTCAAAGGGAAAGGCTCCATTACATCAATAGACACCAGATGAGCCAACACCCTCTCTAATTTCTATCACTCTAATTATTCCCATGTTTCTATTCTTATAAATAGTTCATTAATTCCCACTAAATTCACCCCTCCTAACCAACCTCTTCTCTTGGTTCCCAAGGTGGGGGTTGATCCTACTCATCATATTATTTCACAAAATTTATTAGTACCAATAGTAGAGGATCCCTCATCTACCCTTACAACCATTAATTCCAAAATTATTATTCCTCCAATTTCTCCTCCCACATCTACTCTTACTATTCTTACTGCAATCCCTTCCACTATTGCTTTACCCCCAACAAAAACTAGGAGAAAAGACACAAAGAAGGTGAAAGGGGAAGTAACCATTCCCCAATTGCATTTTGCATATATAGAATTAGGTCTCCTAGTTCCCACTCCCAATCCTTCCTAAGATACCACTATGATAACCACTAAAAAAGTTGACAAAAAGAGGAGGCCAATATACATAGTCCATCTACTACCACAATATGGTGGGGTAGATCAGTCCAAGATCATATGGCCTTCACTCTTTAATCTCCTCTTAGAGTAAAATTTGAAGTAAACATCAGGTGAGATAATGGGTGAGACTAATATCTTGAACACTCAATCCATGGACCTAGCCCAACAATTCCTCCCACAATGGGCTATACACATGTAGTTAGGGACCTACAAAAGACCCAATATTATGATTCATAAATCTCCCAATGTGAGTATAGTTTTTTATAAAGATATAGGGAGTGTACAGAGGGTGAGGAAGAGGAAATTGGAAGATGACACTAGTAGAGCTATCATTGTATAATAAAGAGAAGAAATGTTCACCCTGATAAAGAAAAAACATAAAAACTAGGGTTTTAAATCCTAAATGTGTTGGAGGTTTTGTGTTGCACCCTAGATGAGGAAAGGAATATTCATGTCCAAAACTCAAACCTAGTCCAACATGGGAGTGACCTTAGACTCTAGGATACCTAATTTATAGGTCACACCTATAAATTTTATGGGGATAGCTCCCCTAATTTTATAATTCAATACTCTTTAAGACCTAAACTTATCATAAGGAAAAGGGAAAGCGATATGAAAAATAATTCAATAATATACTCTAGGTGGTGATGCACCAATTGATGAAAGATCCACTCTTAATAATTCATTTTTAAGCTTACTAATGAACCTGATGAAGACAATGATTGATTAGGCTTCTTGATGGTGTTCTATCATTAATATTTTGTAAGAAATTTGGATAGTATTATATAACTTGAAGGGTAGAAGGCATAGGTCTGATTAAGACACAATGAACTCAAGACACTTCAAGAAAAATCCTAATGCTAAAACTTCACACAATTTATAATGAAATCAAACATGAAGCTAGGTACATGAAAGGACCTACAGATGATGATTTAATGCATACATTCTAGAAATCAAACTCCCATAAATTACACTAACATTCAATAAGAATCTAAAACTATTTTCTATTGATTCAAAAGAGTTTATAAGGTGAATTTGGAAGAGCATTTATACACCCAATTAATGGATTACACTCAAGATATCAATGCATAAATAGATAATTTAGAAGAGAAGAGAAGAGAAGAGACATAAATATAATTGTGGGATAGGCCATGAATGAGGATAATATGGTGTAGGGTAATTACATAGGCTTGCTCCTCTCCTCAAGCATTAAAATCTCATTGATTATTCCATTTTGGTAGTATGGATATTGTATCTCCCTCAATTTAATTTATTCAAGCCTTATTCATTCCTAAAATAGATAAACATTCCCACATTTGGTATTTATTTATTGTACATGGGGTGAAAATAGGTCTCCTTGAGGTGTTAAGTAGCCTCTCTTTCACTATGCATGTTGAATGGTCCATGAAACTACCTCTACATAGTCATAATTGCCTTCATCTTGGTGTGTGATCACCTAGATGATAGTCACCATTCTTGAATATGGTCAATCAATTCTCTCATGCCACCTTTACTTACTAGACTCTTCCATTTGCAAGATAAGTATATATGTGTTTCTTGTGCTCCAAATTTTTGTTTATATCCACTATTTTAATGATCAAATACTTGAAATTAGGCTCCAAATTCATTTAATGAGATTTATATCATCCTTGAATAACCTCTTATGTATTGGAACTAGGATATTTCAATAGTTCTTTACCTTTAAACACACATTATCATTGCATTACTAGGACAATTAGACTATCTCATAGACTGACAATTTGGATAGAGATGCAAAGGACACTTTCAATAAATTTCATGAGCCATATTGGCATTGAAAAGGTATAACAAGTTCCAAGCTTTCCCTATCCATGATTTATAACTTCTCCTTAGGATCTATAACATAATCTACATATAAAACCTTTCAAATTTGATTATTCAAGAGATGTCTATACAGTTTCCTTACCACCCAAATCCATGGACATGAGCCCTTATGAAGTGTTATCATGATACATATTTTAAATAAGAAAATTATTAGCATAATAATTTATTTTTTCCTAAACCTCTCTAAATGGGTCACTATTAGGGTTTAAGGGAGGTTTAGGGATGTTTGGGAGTCTTAGGCATGGTTCATAGAGTTATGAGGTTGGATCTTTAAACTAGCTACACAAATGTTAATCCAATAGGCCATTTTACCTTCCATAAGTAGTTAGACTATCCATGCATAACACTCAAGTTATGGTGAGTACTTAAAAATTATCCTTGTGGAAACAATTTGTTCTCTATATGACCTTTGCATGTTTGAAAATAGAAAGGTCCACTTTGATGGCTTATATAAGGGTCTAAACTAACCAAAGGTATCTCAAACACTGTAGTATAACTCCCCTTTTGATTTGGAAACATTCATATTTCCCAACGTGTCTTCAACTTCACCTTTCAAAGGTAAAATCCTAATAAAGGTTGAGGATTGGTCTATTTATAGAGCTAATCTATGAAACTTGAAATAAAATTAATGGTTACAAGGAATCATTTCATCATACATGACATGAATTTTACCTTTAAAAATCTCATGGAGTGGCATCATTAGCTTGGTTACAGAATATGACTCTCTTTGAGTGCATATAGTCATGAATTGTAACACCTACATCTTTTGCCTATTGAATTAGTCATGGGGGTCAGCATGGAGGCTAATATTGGGTTTGATTAGATGATTTTGGAGAGATTATCCCTTTTATTACTCATTTTTCACATAAATATTCCCTGTATCCTTGTTCTTGAGCTCAAACTATCATCTTTAAGCCCATTCCATACAACTTTAGCCCTACACAGGCCAACCAATGGGTTCAATATGGTGCTTAGAAGACCTTATAAGACCTTAAATTTCATTTCATGGCCAAATTTACTAATTCAAGTAGTCAAAGTCCATCATCAGGTCATCGCTAGGGTTTGTGCAAGGTTTGAGACATCCACCATCTTAACTATAGTTTATAGAGTATAAATGTCTAAACATGAAAAAAATTCTATGGATGTTTAGGGAACTAATCCCCTTATCTCTCATGAATATTTTGGGTTCCCATGTAGAGTATTCTTATAGATATGAACATCAGAAGATGAGGTTAGGATTGTTTGTAGGTAGTTTTGAGAACGTATTTTCTTAATGTTTGTTCATAAATCCTAGCCCCCTAATACTAATAAATATACCATGGATGTTTAATCCATAAGGATACTTAAACATCTCTATTATCTTGGGCTCTGAGCATGCATGTGGTGAAGTAGGTGAACATTTAAATATGACCCCTAAACTAATTGTGGGTAGATACACTAGCTTGAGTAAGGTTTGAAGTCTCTCTACTCAATTTTACCACCTCTTGGTGCTTGAAACCTCCTAGTTGTGTCTTGAAAACCCTCATACATCCTTAATTAATCATATAACTAGTCATAATAGTCACAAGGGGTCCTAATATGAAACTAAGGTCTATGTGTAAGTCTGTGTGCCTGACTATGTTAGTCCATCTCCATCTCCCTTGAGTGAAAATATAGGTGTTAGACCTTAGGTGGGGGTTTGGGTACCATCAAAAATCATTCCTCATTGAAATAATACATTCTAGGTGGTTTCATATTTCATGTAGACCTCATATATCATGGGTTCACCTTTAACTCACTAAGTGACTACAATCGAATAGCCTTGGTCTGAAATAAAATAGTGGGTATACCCACTATTTATCGTATCCAAGTGAACATTTATCCTTTTGAATAAGTCATGATAATAATTTATACCAATTTTGGGGGATTTTATATGCTTGAAATGGTCTTAAGGCACCATTTTGGCCAAAATTGGATCCAATTTACCTGCTAACAGTGCACTTAGGTAACAAACTTTGAATATGGCTTGTAACATTACCTTTAAAAGTGTTTGTGACCATGGGGGTGTTTAACATGTTCTTATAATGATCATCATGCCTAGGTGATAATTTTCCAACACTACCTTTTTACATACCCTATCTTTCAATCAAACTCAAGTCTCATACTTGCATATGCTTGTGTGGTCTAATGACTGTGATGGTATCAGTCTATCCTCTTAGTGGTAGTGGCCATCAATTTTTCACTCTTGATAATGTGAAACTTGTTCTCCCTTTTATGGATCTGACCCCTTAGTTTGGATAACATGGAAACCCTGAATTAGGTTAGTGATATCACATGTGAACATCTACCAGGATGACTGCCTATAGAGGTTTATTACCAACCCATTATAGGGTGAAGATGATATGGATAGTACTTAAAATTTTGGGTATAAGGAGATCATATTAACATTTACTCCTTTTATAATTTATATATCATGATATTCATACCAATATCTATACCTTGAATAATCCATCTTGTGTCTCTTAAGATCCTACTACAATAGCCTCAAATATTGGTTGTAAGTGCACAATTTGTACTATTAGATTGATATATGACCATATAGGTTCAATACACCTAATGGTTTTATTGAAGTGTGGAGGTCACATTGATGTGATATAATCTTTGGGGAAAGGGTGGATGAATGGAAAAGAGTGGTAATGGATAAATATGGGACATACTAAACATAAAAATAGGGGGTAACACAATGTAATGGTAGTGAAAACACAATGAGACCACATAAGTGTGGAAATACCATGAAATGGCGAAAATACTTATTTTAGGACTAATATAAATGAGCCTTTTAGACCTTCCAATTCATACCTAATCAAACAGAAAAGTCTAGGGGTGGGAGTGAAGTACATACAATCTTAAAACAAAACCTTAAACACTCATAAATACCTTAACTTTCATAAGAAACCTTAAACCCTGCTAAAGAAGACTGACTGACTTGGAGACAAAGAAGGTGGTTTGTAGGCCTGTGGAGTCATTATGGGGAGTTATAAGTTTATTTTAAAGGGTATGAATGTTATCCACCATCACTTCAACATCTCCTTGTCATATCTTTATGTTACATTGGAGTTATGTAGGTGTCATTGGTCACATACACAGAACTTGACATATAGTGTTCTTTAAACATACACAAGTTTCTCTCATTGAGTTATTCTAAAGTAAAAATGGTTTTTTCAACATTTAAATTAAGTAAAAATGTTATGGGATCACTAAAAAGCCTCTATAATACTTAAATCTAGTCCGAAAATTTTGGTGAAGGCATCAAAGATTTGTTCTTTACATAAACTCATATGCAGGTCACACACAAGATCCATTTTTGGAGATTGGAAAACCATGTAAGCTCACACATGTGATTCAAATACTGAAAGTGTCATGGAAATACCATTTAAGACTCAATATATTAGGATCCATGACTAGTTTAAGTATATAGGGTAAAATTATTGGAAAATTATATAGTTTAAATGGGCTTGTGTAGATGAGAGAGGCATACAAATTCCTTAACTTCTTAAGGAATGTTCATAAAGGATAAGAAGCCAATCCCTAGACAAATTCCCATGGATGAAAGTTAATTGAGTCTAATTTTTATGGCTAGGATCTTGGGTTCCCACTCTCTCTTTTTTATATAGTATGACTATGAACCTAAGGGGTCGTCTAAACTTGTTAGTGAGCTCAAAGGTTATATGGAATGGTTTTTAGCTCTTATGGAACTTCCAAGCACTATTTTCTTCACTATTGGATCTCTCTATCCTCCCTGTACAAATCATGCCTCTGATTGAGATAGGTTATATAATATAGATCTATATTATTGAATAAACTCCTAAAAACTATCATTTTACCTACAAATCCTTATTGATTCAAACCTAAGATATTGATATCAAGTGTTATGGAGGGAAAATAGTGGGAAAATAACACTTTAAACCTAGTGGTATGAACTAAGGGAGTTAAAGGGTCATAATTTAGCATATGTGGGCCCTTATTGGGAGGAAATAACATTAAATATGGTGATATTAGATCTAAATAAGGAATGAAACCATTTTATATGGATTGATGAATTTAATTAGATAAACTAGGTGTATGTGGGGTGGTTTAGTGGTCTATTAAGGCCAAACTGCATCTCATTATGACCAAAACCATTGACTATGCTCAAATATATGACCTTAAAAATGGGTATACCATGTGAATCATCATTTTAGTGTAAATAAAAGACCTTAATGATTAATAAAACCTAAATTATACCATGAGACACCTTATATAATGTTTATTTAAGGCTTTAGAATAAGCATACCTTTGGTGATCAGGCAAAACCAAGGTGTCTCTAAGCTTCAATCAAATTAACTCAGTTTATATTCACCATTGCATATTGTACACGTTGAGGACCCTTAAAATTGATCAAGCGAAATTTAGGCATGCTTAACCATCATGATATTTCTTGACTCAAGTTGGAAAGGAGACATCGAGGAGACATAAGTACTGACAAGGCAAATATGAAGCATGATAAAATAGTGAACTACCTAAACGCCCATTTCAACTTATAATATGAATAATAACCATGGTTAAAATTATAATTTATAACCTAAGACATAATTTTGACCCCATTATAGTCCTATGAATAGAAAGTGGTCAACATTTCTATTTACTAAGTTGGCTTGACCAGCCTATTGGTCAAAGAACTCAAAAACTTTGTGAACCAGCTCTTGACGACTCAATAGATATAACATGACTACACATGAACTCTGATTTATATTACATAGTCTTAAAATAATGAGACACAAGAAAAAAAATATTAAATAACAAGGAATACAACACACAACTACCTGACAACAAGACTAAACAACAAACATGACACATGTGCAAAAGAACTTGGAGAGAAAAGCAAATTCTTTCTACCTATGTACAAGAAGAACTTGAAAATATACTAGTAAAATAACTTAAGGAACCTCCCATTGATATTTATGGGGTGTTTTTCATTGTTAAATTTAGAAAACTTTTAGAAGGTGATGATGTAAGGTCTACTCCAAAGGCTGTCAAATTTGAAGTGTTTTCCTAGCTTTGCATAATCCTCATACCACTTGAAGACTACATGTCTCTATTAAAATGTCATAGAGGAAGCTCTATTATAAAAATAATTCTTTAATTGATGTTTATTAGACCACATGGTGTGCATGGCACTATCACTTATCTCCTCTAACTATCTTAACTCATTCATTCTAACTTGTATATCATAATCTTCTAGGATCTCATGTTGGTGAGCAAACTCTAAGGTAGGTAGTTAAAGGGAAATAGGAAATATTGCCTCTCTACCATAGAAAAGGAGGTATGGATAATTTATAGTAGACTTATTATGTGTCACTCTATCTATCCATAGGGAAGTCCTCAATATTTTATGCCACTCCCTTTAATTATCCTCCATAGTTCTTTTGATGATCCTTATCAAATTCTTGTTGGTGGACTCTACTAGTCTATTTAACTATGGGTAATAGTTGGAGGATGATTTGAGGTAAATTAAATTTCTAATAGACCACTCACATAAATTTATACTACTGAAGTCTAAGGCATTATCAGAGATGATTTTTGAAGGCACACTAAACCTAGTCAGAAGGTTGCCATAAAACTCTAGTACATAATTCTTATTGGCTTCCTTGATGGTAGATACTTCAACCCACCTTGTTAGGTAGGATATGGATGTGATTATCCACTTGTGTATATAACTTGAATGGGTATGTATCATCCCTATGAAATACAATCCACATTGTCTGAAGGGTTGTTCAACTTGTATTGGTTACAAAGGGAGGGCATCAAACTTCTATTTACTAGTGAACATGGCACATTTTTAGAACTTCCTCACCCAAGAGTGTGAATATATAAATAATGTAGGAAAAAATTACCAATATATAATGATTTTTTAGGCTATGGTCTTGGAATAAAATTATCCACCAATAGGGCCATCATGAAATTCCTCAAGTAGTTTGTCCACTCGGTAAGATTCAACACGTCTCAAAAGCATGCCTCATATGTATTTATTAAAAATCACTCCATCTATCAAGACATAGGATATAATTTTTAATACAAAGTGTCTCCTTTTGGATCTATCCAAGCCCATCAGACATTATCTAGTTTGAAGGAATCTGACCACATCATTGGTCCATCTAAGAGAAGTGTTATTTGTAGTTGGTTGTTGGCTATCATGGACTACCAACACATTATCTTTGTCTTCCTTTACGTTTAACATAAGGTGATCACATAAACCTATAAATATGATAATATTTATCACTCTCACCTTAAGATAATATTACATACATTTTTTTACCTACCCAAGTCTCTTCTCACTTAGATCTATATTGAGTATGAACTCCTTGATGCTTGGGTGTACCACCATGACCATGACATTGTTATTTGACACCATGTGCATAAAATTATTCAACCCTCTCACCACATAAATCACATTTTTCTAAACAAAGGTATATATTTCCTCATATCCATCTAAGGTTAACTAAAGAAGGAAATAGGTTGTTCTAGGCCTTTACTATTCTATTGCATAAACATAACAAAAATTATATTTGATGTAAAGAAAGCATATAAGTAAAAATCCTTGATAAAATTAGGATTAAAAATTGTAGGGGAATGATATTTGGCCTCCTTGATGGACTCAAATCTCCTCTTACCTTCCTTTTTTCATGTGAACTCCTTGTTTTTCATTAGCATGTGAGTAAGAGGTTTGACCAACTCTACAAAACTTGGGATAAATCTCATTATGAAGTTAATATTCCCTAAGAAGCTCTATAAACCTTTCTTGTAATTAGGAAGGGGTAAGGAAAATATGGATTTAACTTTCTCAGGGTCTATATAAAGACCATATTTTGACACTACATGATCCAAAAATCTACCCTCATGAATAGTAAAGATGCATTTATTAGGATTCAATGACACTCCAAACTGCCTACATCTGTCAAGGACCATTTTAAAGTGGGTCATATGGCTTAATATATCCTTTGAGAATAATATGATTTCATCAAGTTATATAACCAAAATTTAATTTATCAATCCCTCAAAGGTAAAATCCATTACCTTTTAGAAATTTGACCCTACATTGGATAGTCCAAAGGGCATTTTCATTCATGCATAATTGTCCCACATTTTAATGAAGGAAGTCTTATGCCTATCATCTTCCTTGACCAATATCTGGTTATAACCAAAGTATCCATAAATAAATTATAACCGATGAGAGATTACAAGAAGTATTTGATCTATTGAGGGTAGTGGGTAGTGGTCCCTTAAAGACAACTTGTTAATGTCTCTAAAGTCAACACATAGGTGTATTTCTCCATTCTTATTCCTCATAGGTATAATTTTTGTTACCCATTGGGAATGTTTGATGGGGAATATTATCTTTGAATCAATCAATTTAAACAATTCCCTTCTCATTAGCTCTTCCACCCTTGGATTGGTAGGCCTTTATTTTTATCTTACCAGTTTTTCATTAATTTCCAATTGTATAGTATGTTACAAAATCTTGGGGTCAAATCCCTTAAAATAATGGTATTCCCATGAAAAAACATCTACATACTCTTAGAACAAGGAAATGAAGTCATCCCTCTCTTCTTCTATGTTTACTTTTCACAATTATTGACCCAATTTTGACTTCTAGTCAAATTGGGTCAACCCCTACTATTTTTTGAACTTTTGAAGAAGGTTTCATGTGTCTTATGAAGTTATTTGGTTTCCTACATGTCTCACTTACCATTCCCCTAGTCCTTATTGAGGTCTACCATCCTTGTATTAGGATAGTCAACCAAAGCCAAAGGTTGGTCAACCCTATTCAAAGATGGTCAAAATATCAAATTGTGTTCAAAATGTCCTAATGTTGTCTTTGACATGTTTTAATGTGTTTACAAGTCATAAATTGATCACTTTCTAGGTTTCATATGCAAAAGGTGTCATTTGGCCACTTTCTTAGCTTAATTAATGACTTTTAAGGACTTTCAAAGAAAAATATTTGTCACTAAGGTAAATTTCAACGTGGAGGAGGTCAAATCATGTGTAGTATTAGTCAAGTGGTAGTTAAAAGTCAGTTATATGTAGGAAATGGTAGGTTTTCCTCAAAAATAGGCCCCTTTGAGCACTTGTACGGACTCCTTGAGTTCAATTTTAGATAAAAACGTGGGTGGTGTGACTCTTCACCTAATCAAAGGCCATTTCCACATTTTTTTATAGATATTGCATAAAAAAATTCATTTCTAACTTATTTTTCTCCATTTTCTCTTAGCAAGCCAAAGAAGATTAAATTCAAGCACTTGGGTGGGCTATATAGGTGGAGTTAAGAAGAATAGTCTTGAGGGTTGATATTAATCTTATTTCAATTCACCTTCATAATAATAACTCTCATATTGGTGGCTCCTCTCTTAAATAATCACTTACACTCTAGGCAACTTTTTATGAAATTGCATTCAACAGGGGCATAAGTTTGCATATGTTTCTTATTTTTAGAGATTCATAGAGCTGTATGTTTTTGAAGGAGTTTTTTTATGTTTTAATAGGACCTCTCCATGGTTTTCTCATGATCTAACACTTTTTCCCTTGATGTCCTCGAGGGAGATTTACCAAAGTACACTTGTTTCTCAAGTTTGCATGTCAGATGTATAACCTATGTTATCTCAATGTAGAAGGAGCTCCATGAGATGTATAGTGTGCTTGAATTCATGTTTTCAAAGTGTTTTAATTGAATTATCTTTTGAGAGATAAAATAAACACTCATTAAAAGCTAATTATCCATTTTTTCCTTGTTCACTACCTTGTCAACAGAATACACTCATAGTTGCTTGTTATAAGAGCTCCAAGAGGTTTGTATGGAGGTGTGAATCATGAAACACATGATGGAATAAATTTTTAATCACTAGAATAAAATGTAACATTATAATATTATTTAATGTGTCAAGGTAGTATAAAAATTCTAAAACCAACTTGGGAAGGTGATCAGACTATATTGGTCTCACAGTCCCTAAATCATGAAAATAGAGATCTTTAACCCTATTTGGAATAATATATGCCATGACAAAATAATTTATAATGCTCTTGGTTCTTTTGAATAGTATAAATATCCATATATAATTCCCATTCCAATTTTTAGGGCCAAAAGTAAGTGAAATATGAGTTTTGAACACCATGAAGTTGTCTAAGAAAACACTAAATTCTGATAGTGATCACCTACAGGATGTTGATAAAAAGTGATTTTGCACTTCATTTGGACAGTTGTAGACTAGGTAATTAAAGGGAGACAATCAAAAATGGTAAAAAATACATTAAAGAGCTAATATGATAGAGAAAATGTGGAGTTTGTGGTTTTTAACACTAATGTACTTCCCCTTATCTGTACATAGGCCTGGGAATACACACCTACAACCAACATATTAAATAGTGATCTAATTTATCTTTTACATTGTAAAAATTTGTTAAAAATAAGGTTTTTGATCTTAAAGGTACTCTAATAGGTCTTCTCACATCAAAATTAAAGGTCTAGAGACTCCATATATGCACCTACAGGCTTGTGAATTGTGACCTACAGTAGTGTTGATAGGATAGTGGGCAATTTTAGGTTTAAGAAGATAGATAAAAGCTTGGTAAATTAAATAATGAAGATAAAAATTGTATATGGTAACTCAAGAGGATTTTATGATACTTGAAAAACATCCATACTGAGTTATATCATAAGATCAACACCTATAGGGGTAAAATAATGATTGTTACAGTCAAGGTAGAAGTGTCCTAGTTAATGACCTAAACATGAAGTGATGTTAGATTAAAGGGTTTAATAAATGAATTAAAAGTATGGGTATAATATAATTACCTAATAAAAATTAATAAAATTTCCACACTCAAAAAACAAAGCTCAAAACATCACCTACAAGTAGCATCTTAATGGTATCTCAGTCCAAACAAGTAGAAGGCCTAATCTTGGGAATGAGAGATGAATTAGTGTAGAGGATGGAGATAAATTTGGAAAAAATATTAATGACCACTTATATGATATTTTTAACATCATATAAAGTTTATATTGTGTTCTTAAATCCTAAAACTAAGCTCTAATATCCTATAGGTAAGCCTAAATAGTGCTTTCCTTTTAGGCAGTCATAGACCTAATCCATGATTCCAAAAGCATAAGAAGTGTTTAAGAGATCATAGAATAAAAAATAGTTTTAATAGGTTATGTTATGAGTTAATTATCTATACATGTCCTAAAAATTCTCAAATTAATACCAAAAACCTCCAAACACAGTCTATACCCTGCCTACCCTTCCAATCTACCTTAATGATAAGTTTGCCTAGCGAATGTGAAGAGTTGGAAGGTTTGTCATTGGAATAAGGAGATAAAATTTTGTAAAAATAATATTTGGGACCCATATGACACTCTATAATGGATAATTTTCCAAGGATAATAGATAAAACCCACTCTATTTTGTCCTGGAAGAGGGGCAATTTTCCCATACATGAAGATGATAGTTTTGAGAAAAAAGATAAAATGATGAGCCATAGACCAAGATAAACATGAGTGATGATTGGATAATATTTAAAAAATCCATGGATATATAAAAAACCCTTTATATTAATTTTTATTTTAAACATGGTACCCTACACTACAAAGGTTGTAGTCTCCATGGCAAGGAATGGTAAGCAAGTGGCTTGGAAAGAAGGGTCCTTTTCAATTTGGACAATAAATAAGTCTCCAAGTTATTTGATAATTTTTAAGGAAATATTATAGAGTTTTTAAATCCCATAAAATTAAAATAAATCTACTAGAACCTCATTTTTGGGTCAAAGGTGCCAGCAGACCTATTGATAAGGTTTAATCCTAGCCTATAGGGGTCATTTCCATTCCTAGATATTAAGGAATCATTAAAATGACTGAGTAATGCTTTTAGAACATAATAAGATGTTTATTAACCATTTTTTTCAATAAAATTCATTATTAACACATTTTGATCTTTAAAACATTCATAGACCTGATAAAATGCATAAGAATGACTCGAATGCCAAGTTGAGAAGCTCAGAACATTCATGACCTTATGCATTGTAAATTGAGATGTTTAGGGAATATGGATATGGTCCTTGAGGATCCTTAAGTGTAATTTTAATGAAATAATAACATTACATATTTATGAACAATCTTTTAAGGTCTAGTACACTTAAAACCCTTGAAACCCCTATTTTAGGACCCAGTGTACGAATGAAGCTAAAAATTCCTCAAAATGGATGAATTTGACCATGAGTATAAAAGAGAATTTGTTTAAAACTTCATGAATATAAAATAAATGGAATCAAACTATATGGAATCCATAAAATTCAAGCATAGATTAGGTTTATTTGACATTTTCTTATGTTTTTTAGGTCTTGAAGATGATCATGGGATACAAATAACTTGGGAGGGTAACTTGGGACTTAAAAAAAAAATATCCATACCATTTTAAGAGCTTGGAAATACTCACAAGTGTCCCTGATAAGTCTCTCACTTTAGCCAGTCTAAAGTGACATCTCAAGTGACATAGTAAAAAGCATGGAACCTTAAGTTTAAAGTCCTTTTAATGTATGTTTGATAGTATAAAGTGTATTAAGTTCCCCACCATGTGTCATGAGACCCTTAGTATGGACCAGTTAAGAATAATTGAAAGATGCTAGAGCCAATTATCAATTAATAACTATGGGAGAGTGATCATGGTTGGAAGGTGATGATGCTTCTTATGTAAGAGAATATCCATGATTAAAAAATATACCAATATATGTGGAGGCCCCTTTATAACTTACTCTCATCAACACACATGAGACATTTGTCCATAACCTGCTTTGGAATGCCCACGAAAGCCCATGATGAAGGTAGTTTTACAAGAGAGAGAGTGATTTAAGAGATGATACACCACACTTAGAGAAGAGGATAATTTGGGATGGAATAATATGCAAATCAATTTCATAACTCTTTTTTCACCTCACTTCCACACATTTTAATTTATTTTCACCTTTGGACACTTGTCCTTATACCTCTTTAACTTATTTTTTCTCTCTCTTCTTCTAAGTTCTATAAATATGAACCATTTTGGGTATTTTAAGAGAGATCATAGTTGGCAAGTGAATCCATACTAAAATTACATCAAAATTTATCTTTTAACATTGAATACAAGTCTAATTATGAATTTTGAACATTTTGCCAAAGTATATGAGTGATGAATAGATGAATTAAGTGATAGTATCATCCTTAATCCTGTTATCCTTCATGTTTAAGAAAGAGTTTTGATTTTAACAATACATGTGAAGTTTCTTTACTAAAATAAGTCTTTTATTCAAGTAATCAATTGTCTCTATGGTGTGAAATTTGCCCCTAGGTCAATTATCTTGTTGATTGTCCCATGTATGCTACCTTCACATTGAAACAATTATTTTAGAATCCTTATATCCCTAGAATTGGTCTTGGAAAGCTTTGTTCTTAGTACAAGTTTGATATTATATTTTATATATCTTGGTGGATCACCTCTTTAGTGTAGTTTTCCAATTTATTCAAAGCTTCTAATTCTTTCCCATGAATAAGCATTAGATTAGGAGATAGGCATTCAAAGAAGAATCTAGGGAGTTATCCCTTATAAAATAGAGATTCATCTCTCTTACAAGTTCCTCACAACTTGAGAGATGATTAAATATTTCATCAAAATTTAGGAGCTAATTAGAGGTCCTAGGGTGAATAATTTGATTTCAATAGTTCTGGCAAGTTTCATGGGACAACTGGTCCTAATTGTTTCCATGTCAAGGTGAATGTTGGTCTTGACAATCCCAATGTTATAAAAGTGTTTCTAATCCAATATTTAGTGACTCCAAAATGTCAAAATCTCTAGTTTTAGATCAATTTCTTCACATTATACTTCATGGTCTTCACTAGATCATCTTATATTAGAGCATTCAATCAAGTCCCTCTACCTGAAACTCCTCTTAAAGAAAAACATTTTAAACCATTCTTAACATTCAAATATCCTAAAAAAGAAGGTTTTTAAGAAGAATAAGAAGAATTTGAGGAGATAATATATCACAAAGAGGAAGAAGAGATGGCTAGTCAACATATTTTCCTAGCCTTTAACACCTAAAATCCAATTAATCTTCTTGAATATGATCATATTCCTCCTAATACTACCAAAAGTCTCCTTAAATTCAATGGAGAAGGCCCTATTACCCCATTTTAGCACATTAGTGACATTTCTTTTCTTTTTTTTCAATTTCCACAATATCACTCAAGCTAACATAGATATTAAAATAATTTCCATGTCTCTAAAAGGTAAGGTACTTGATTGGTATAGAACTGTGGAAGGTGGTTGCATTACTAATTGGATGACTTTGGTGAGTTTTTGGTGAATAGGTTTTACAATAAGAGTGACCATAATTGACTAATTTACCAACTAAATGTGATAAAAAGAGGTCCTAATGAATCCATGGGAGATTTCAATGAAAGGTTTCAAAGGACATGTCATAGGTTGCCACTTATCATGAGGCCTCCTCCAAGCTTTGTATTCCCCACCTATCTCAATGATATTGGCACTGATGTGGTAGTAATATTACAATCAATAGGAGGATTTAATCTACCTAATGTATATGAGATAAATATTTAAGATGAGAATAGTTTGATACAAGTTGGGAAATTACCCCCAAGATTTTATATTCCTTTGTTGTCTCATAGTTCAATTGAAACTCCAAGTATAACACAAGTTCCCAATGCCAATTTCAAGTATATAACTATCCCCAAGAAGGTGGATAATTCTATAGACAAATATGAAATGATTTGGTCATTACAAGCCCAACTCAAACAAGCTCAATTGCATGAAAGTGTTTTACCCAATCCCCAATATTATCCTCCACAAACTTATAGACCTCCACCCCAATACAACTACCAAAGAAGAGGATAAGGTAAATAAGGTTTCAAAAGGTATCCTAATGCTTATAATCCTAATTCCATTCCATCCACAAGGGTTGTTATTTCAATTGATACTAACTTCGTTCAAGGAGAGGAATATTTGTATCAATGGGGAAAATATCAAGGTCAGTTTGTGTATGATGGTGGAGAAATTTTTCAAGACTTAGTGGCACAAGAAGGAGATACTCCTTGTCTCACATTAGAATAAGCAAATCCCATGAAAATGGATACTCATGGAGATGGTATAAGCCAAAGTACTAGTCTTATGAACTTTCAAGAGGAAGATAACTTTGTGTTGAACCAAAGTACATTAGTTGCAACAAACACAAGAGCCAAAAAGATATCTTTGGGATATTTTTTGGAATCACATGTGACTCCAAATAATTATTCTCCAATGACACAAAGTGTGAGTTCTAGTTTACTACCCTCTACTATTCACATTCCCCATCAAAGTCAGAAGTGAACAAGGTTGTCAAGACTAAAATGCATCAATTTAAAGCTCCCTCACTAACTTTAATAATGAAACAAAAGGTCAATGCTTCCCCTATATGCATTATTTATTCTTTTAATAATACCAAGATAATAATATCTCATTAGGAAGTCTTGCATATGCCTAGTCAAAAGAAACTCTTACAAGAGAAACATTCAAAAATCCATGTAGCCCCTCAAGATCCAAGAAAAAATAGTGTAACCCTTACTAATACTAAAAATTATGTCCTAGAACATTCCACAAAATCTGAAAAAATTCCACCTTCCTATCTCACACTCATTATGGGAGACAACTTGGTTCACAATTGCATTATGGATAGTCAAGCTAGTATAATAGTTATGCCTAAGGTGGTTGCTGATAAGTTGGGGTTAAAGTATGAACCATATAGCAAAGGTATGCTTCAACTTGATGGAAATACAACCAAGATAGTGGGGTTAGTTAGAGGATTTAAAGTATTTCTACATATTGTCTAAGTTTCCCCATTATGAAAGACATTGTGGTAGTAGACCTTCTAGCTTCTTTTGCTATTTGCTTGTCAAGAGACTTCACAGCTAAAATAAGAGGGAACCATTTTACTAATTGGAATTTTATAGATTTTATAACAATATATAGAGCTAAGCTGACCATAATAACACATATATTGGTGAGGTTTCATATTGAACCATATATGGAGACAAAGTAAAAGAATAATTATGTGATTAGTGAAGAAGAAGAAGGTGTCATGAGTGGTGAAGCATCTTCTTCCCTTGAAGGTATTTATAATCTTTTCCTTGATGAGTATGCTAATAAAACATATGATCATGATCCCCATACATTCATAGAAGAGACTTATTTGGGAGAATATTGTATACATGAATAAAATATTTCTATACTTTCACTCACTAATGAAGATCATGAACTTGAAGGGATATGGGAAATGTTTTTTAATGGGTCAAGAAGAAAAGTAGGTGTAGGGTATGGCATCATATTATTATCTCCATAAAATAACTAATATTACTCTTCATATATATTACATTCCAATTGTTCTTGCAATGTGGTAGAATATGAAGCCTTAGTTCATGGCCTCCGATGGGCAAAGAAAAGAGGAATCAAGAATTTGAAGGTTTATGGGGATAGTGAATTGGTCATACACCAAGTGAGAAGCCAAGTTACATCTAAATATCCTTTCATTAAATATTACAATCATATGGCATGGGATATACTCAAAGAGTTTGATGCTTTCAACATACAACCTATACCAAGAGATTTAAATAAGTATGCTAATAGGTTGGCTATCATAGGAGCACACTTTAACATATTTAATTATGTAAGTAGAGAGAAGTATCGATCTCATATCAAGGTAAATGTGAGACCTTATATTATAGATAATGAGGTGTCATGGTAAGTGTTTGTAATTGATAAACACATTGCAATTTATTGTAAAATGAGCCAGAATTTTATTCAAATAACCAAAAGAAGTTCCATAATCAATATGAGGAGGAAGTCATACAGTTGAAGACAAACAAGATACATAAAGGGATGGTCACCTCAGAGAGTGTTTTCAATGAATATGCTCAAATTAGGATGGAAAGGGTGAACATGTCCAAAAAAGAAGAGAACTATGAAAGAGTCATGCTCTTCAAGGATAAGCTTGTAAAAATTGGTAAGATATGTTTTCCATCTAAAAGGCAAGCCTTTATTGAATTGTGTATAGAGTTTCATGATATATTTGCTTGGTGATACAAGGATTTGAAAGGGTTTTATCCAATTCTAGCTCATCACACCATTGAGTTAGAACTTGGAGATAAACCATTTAGGCAAAAACAAAGGCCTATCAATCCTAAGATAGAGGAACTCATGAAAAAAGAGCTTACCAAATTGATTGATTCTAGAATTATCTTTCCTATCAAGCACTCAACTTAGGTAGATAATATTGTACCTATAAAAAAAAAGAGTGGAGAGATTAGAATTTGTGTGGATTTTAGAGACCTTAATAGGGTGTCTCTCAAGGATCATTATCCCCTAACTTCCATGGAATAAATGTTGTGAGTTATTTCATGTTCTCAATGCTTTTCACTTCTTGATGGCAATTCAGGTTATAACTAAATATTAGTGAATGAAGAGGATTATTTTAATATAGACTTTTATACAAAATGGTTAACCTTTGACTATAGTAATATGCCTTTTGGTTTTTCTAATGCTGGATCTACCTTTCAAAGGGAAATGGACATGGATTTTAAAGGGTTGATCAATGAGATAATGTTTGTGTACATTGATGATATAACCATTTTATCAAAAGATGATAATGATCATATGAAACATCTAATTCAAGTGTTTGAGAAGTGTATGGAGTATGGATTATCTCTTAATCCTAATAAGTGCATCTTTATTTTACATTAAGGTAAGATATTAGGTCATATTATTTTAAAAGAGCGTTTGTCTATTGACCCTAAAAGTATTGTGGCCATATTAGGCTTGTCTTTGCCTCTACACAAGAAAGGAATAAAATGTTTCTTGGGTAAAATAAACTTTGTAATGAGGTTTATTACAAGTTTTGCATCTTTGGTGAAACCTATCACAACCATGCTCAAGAAGAACAAAGATTTTGCTTAGACAAAGGAAAGTAAGAATAGCTTTGATGAAATCAAACAAGCAATTGCACAAGCTCCTACTATTTTAAACCCAAACTTTTCCAAATATTTCATACTCTATACCTTTCCTAATCTTGATAAAATATTAGCTATGATTATGTAAAATAATGATGAAGAAATAGAGCAACCAATTGCATTCTTTAGCCAAGGATTGGAAGACTATGAGGTCAAGTATAAATTTGTTGAGAAAAAAGTTCTAGTTTTGATAAGAGGATTGAACAAATTCAAGCACATGGTATCAAATAACAAGATACATGTCATGGTCTCTCATCCTAGCACCAAGGAATTTCTTCCAAGAAAAGATCTCAATGATTAGAGAGATAGGTGGATTACAAAGGTAATGGAGTATGATGTCAATATCAAGGTAACAAACACAGTCAGAGAGAAGGGGTTATGTGAGCACCTAGCTTCAAACCTTCAAGGTCTAATAGAAGAACTCCTGGTAAATCAAGATCTTCCCTAATTAGCTAGCCTCATACTAATTCAATGTTAGACACAAGACATCATTAGCTTCCTCCAAAATTGTGAGTGTCCCAATGGATTGAACAAGTCTCAAAGAAGGTATTCTAGATTGTAAACCATTCTTTATTGTCTTGTAGATGGTATTATATTTTGAAAAGATGTGAATGGTGTGATATTAGGGTGTGTTAATAATGATCATTCTGGTATATTGATGGAAAAGTTCCATATGGTGTATAAAGAGGTCATTTATCCCCTAAAATAATAGTTGCAAAGATAATTAGGGCTAGCTGTTATTAGCCTAGCCTTTTCAAGTATTTATACAATTGGGATAAGATGTGTCATCACTGTGCCTTCTTTGTAGGAAAATAAAAGATTACAGCCCTTCCATTGAATCCTATCCAAGTAGACTAGTCATTCATGTAATGGGGCCTTGATTTCATTTTTATGATCAACCCTCTATCAAGTGTTGGACACAAGTGGATATTGACTTCAACTAAATACTTCACAAGGTGGGGAGAGGCTATTACATTAAAAGAGTCAATTGAAAATGCTATTTTGGAATTCTATGAGAGCATCAAAACAAGGTTTGGAGTTCCCTACACTATCATTTATGATAGTGAACTTGCTTTCATGAGTATGAAAACCTCTGATTAGGCAAATAGGAATGGAATTTACTTGAGCACTTCATCTAAATATTACCCTCAAGGTAATGGATTGGTTTATTCTACCAATAAGAATATCATCAAGATGATCAAAAGAACATTGGATAAAAATCAAAGGGCATGACACATCAAGTTAAAGATAGCCCTATGGGCTAATAAGATCACTTACAAGAGGTCAATTGGAAATTTTCCTTTTGTGCTTATGTATGGAAGAGAAGATATATTGTCTATATCTAAAGAATTACCTACTCTAGAAATTGTATATCAATTGGAGATACTTGATAATACTCCAATGGAAGTCAAATTGATAGAACTAATGTATCTATAAGAAGCAAGGGATAATGCACATAAGACTATGGAACACCACCAAGTGCTCATGAAGAAGTATTCTAACAAGAGATCAAGTATAAGAGTGTTCAAAGAAGGTGACTTAGTTTTGAAATGGGATAAGGATAGAGAAAAACTAGGTAGACATACAAAGTTTGATGCCTTGTGGAGTAGTTCTTACATCATTAGCAAGTGCAAGAAAAGTAATTATTTTTAGCTGACCAAAATGAATGGGGAATATTTGCCTATCTCTATGAATGGGATACATATAAATCTCTAATATTAGTCCTTGTGAGGTTTATTTTGTAAATAGTAGCATAGGTGTGTGATTTTCATGCTTTGGTTATGTTCCATAAGTGTTCTAATTGAAAACACATGTGTTTCCCTTGAAGTGTGTCTTGTGTGTGCATTTTCATTTGGTTTGGTGTATCATTAAAAGGAATTTGAGTGTTATTTAGGTGCTAAAGGAACTCTATGGGGCATGGGTTGGATGAGGCTACTAGTCTTTAACATAGGCAAGCATGTTACCCCTGGGAGTTGCCAAGAATGTTGACTAAATTTGAATTCAAATTGGGTCAATCCCTACTATTTTTTTAACTTTTGAAGAAGGTTTCATGTGTCTTATGAGGTTTATTTTTTTCCTACATGTCTCACTTATCCTTCTCCTAGTCCTTGTTGAGGTCAACCCTCCCTAATTAGGCTAGTCAACCAAAGTTAAAGTTTGGTCAACCCTAGTTGAAGATGGTCAAAGGATCAAATTATATTTAAAATTTCTTAAGGTGGTCTTTCACATGTGTTAATGTGTTTACAAGTCATAAATTGATCACTTGCTATGTTTCATATGCAAAAGGTGTCATTTAACCACTTTTCTAGCTTAATTAATGAATTTTAATGCTCTTAAAGCCAAATATTTGTCACCAAGGAAAATATAAATGTGGAGGAGGTCAAATAATGTTATGATGAGTCATATATAAGTTAAAAGTTAGTTATATGTAATAAATGGTAGTTTTTCCTTAAAAATAGGCCCCTTTGGGCACTTGTATAGACTCTTTGAGTTTAGTTGTAGCTAAAAACGTGGGTGGTGTGACTCTTCACCTCCCCAAAATCCATTTACATGTTTTTTTAATATATTTAATTAAAATATTTCATTTCTAACTTATTTCCTCTATTTTCTCTTGGCAAGCCAAAGAAGGTCAAATTCAAGACTTGGCATGGGCCATACAGGTGGAGTTAAGAATAAGGGTATTGGGGGTGGATAGTAATGTAAGTTCACTTAACATAAATATAAATAAATATCATGTTGGTTGTTCATCCTTCATGAATAATCACTTACACTCCAAACATTTTTTTATGAAATTGCATTCAAGAGGAGCATATGTTTGCATTTTTATTTTTTTTAGAGATTCATGAAGTTGTATGATTTTTGTAGAGTTTTTAAAGGTTTTAATAGGACATATCCATGGTTTTATGATTATCCAAAAATTTCTCTCTTGATTTCCTTGAGGGAGATTTCCCAAAGTACACTTGTTTCTCAAGTTTGCATGTCAGAGGTATAACATGTGTTATCTCAATGTAGAAGGAGCTTCATGAGATGTTTAGTGTGATTAATTAATATTTGTAAATATTTTTAATTTAATTGTATTTTTATAAATCAAATCAAAACTCCTTCAAATCTAATTGTCCATTTTTTCCTTATTCACTACCTTGTCAAAAGAATACACTCACTATTACTTTGTACAAGAGCTCTAGGAGGTTTGTACAGAGGTGTGAATCATGAAACACATGATGGAATAAATTTTGAATACATATAATAAAATTTAAATTTATAATAATTTTTAAGGTTTCAAGGTAGTACAAAAATTCTAAAACCAACTTGGGAAGGTGATCAGACTGTATTGGTCTCACAGTCCCTAAATCACCAAAAGAGAGATCCTTGAGCCTTTTTGGAATAATATATGACATGAAAAAAGAAGTTTTAAATTTTATTGGTTGTTTTTTATGGTATAAATATCCACATAAAATTCCCATTCTAATTTTGAGTGGAAAAAGGTAAGTGAAAGATGAGGTTTGAACACCTTGAAGTTGTCCAAGAAAACACTAAATTCTGACAATAATCACCTATAAGATGTTGATAAAAAGTGATTTTACACTTAATTTGGATAGTCTTAGACTATTAAATAAAATTTAGACAATAAAAAATAGTATAAAATACATTCATGAGACAATATGATAGAGAAAAGGTGTACTTTGAGGTTTTTACCACTAATGCACTTCCCCCTGTCCGTTCACAGGGATGGGAATACATACCTACAACCAACATATTAGACATTGATCAAATTTAGATTTTACATGATAATATTTTTTGTAAAAATAAGTTGTTTGATATTAAATTTAATTTAATATGTCTTATCACATCAAAAATAAATGGTTAGAGGCTCCATATATGCACCTACATGCCTATGAATTGTCACCTACAACAATGTTGATAGGACAGTGGGCAGTTTTAGGTTCAAGAGGATACATAAAATATTTGTAAAGTTAAAAATTAATATAAAAAAATTATAAGGTACCTCAAAATTATTTTATGAGACTTGGTAAACATCCATCTTGAGTTAGATCACAAGATCAACACCTACAGGGGTAAAATAATGACTATTATAATCAAGGCAAAGGTGTCCTAGTTAAAGACCTATACATGAAGTGATGTTGGCTTGAAGGGCGTAAAAATAAATTAAAAGTATTGGTATAATATCATAAAATAATAAACATGAATATAAGTTCCACACTCAAAAAATAAATCTTAGACCATCACCTACAGGCAGGGTCTTAATGGTATCTCAGTCCAAACAAGCAGAAGGCCTAATCTTGGGAATGAGAGATGAATTAGTGTAGGGGATGGAGATAAATTTGTAAAAAATTAAGGAAAATGGATATTATATTTTTAAAATAATATAAAATATATATTATTTTCTTAAATCCCAAAAAAAATCTCAAATAGCCTATAGGTAAGCCTAAACAGTGATTTCCATTTAGGCAGTCATAGACCCAATCCATGATTTGAAAAGCATAACAAGTGTTTAAGGGATAATATCATATAAAATGGTTTTAATAGGTTATGGGAGGAATTAATGATCTTTAAATGTCATAAAAAATATCAAATAAATCCCTAAAACCTCTAAACATAGTCTATACCTTGCCTACCCTTCCAGTCTGCCTTAGTCATAAGTCTACCTAGCAAATGTCAAGAGTTGGAAGGTCTACGCTTGGAATTAGAAGATAAAATTTGGTAAAAATAATCCTTGGGTCACATATAACACTCTATAATGGAAAATTTTCCATGGATAATAGTTAAAACCCTCTTTGTTTTATCTCAGAAGAGTGGTAGTTTCCCCATGCATGAAGATGACTATTTTGAGAAAAAAGATGAAATGATGAGCCAAAGGCCAATATAACCATGAGTGATGATTGTTAAAGTTTTAACACATAAATTTGGGGATAAAAAAAACTTTATAATATATTTTAGGTCAAATAAGGTATCTTACACTATAAAGGTTGTAGTCATCATATCAGGGAATGGTAAGTAAGTGGCTTGGTAAGGAGGGTCATTTTAAATTTGGACCTTAGATGAGTCTCAAAGTGATTTCATAATTTTTAGGTAACTATTAAATGTGTGTTAAACCCAATAATATTAAAATAAATCTAATGGAACCTCAATTTTAGGTTAAAGGTGCAAGTAGACCTATTGACAAGGTTTAGGCCTAGTCTATAAACAGGGGTCATTTCCATTTTGAGCTATTAAGGAGAAATTAAAATGATTGATGAATGTTTGTGTAAAATATTCAAAGGTTTATGAACCATTTTTTTTCAATAAAATACATTAAAAATCCAATTTAAGCTTGCAAACATTCACAGACCTCACATAATGCATAAGGACTCAAATGCCAAGATGAAAAGCTTGAAACTTTCATGACCTTATGCATGAGATATTGAAGTGTTTATGGAAGATTTAGAGGGTCATTGAGGATCTTTAATTTAAATTTTAAGGAAATTCTAACGTATCATATTTATGAACAATCTTTTAAGGGCTAGTGCACTCAAAACCCTTTAAAACCATGTTTTAAGACCCTGTGTAAGAAATGAAACTAAAAGTACCTAAAAATGGAATAATTTGACCATGAGTATTAATAATAAGTTGTTGAAAACTTAATTAATAGCAAATACATGGAATCATATTGTATATAATCCATACAAGTCAAGAAAAAAGTATGTTTCTTTTACATTCTCTTATGTTTTAGAGGTCGTGAAGATGATAATGGAATACCAATCAATTGGGAGGGTAACTTGGGACATGAACCAAATATACATACCATTTTAAGAACTTTTAAATACTCACAAGTTTCCATGATATGTCTCTCACTTTATCTAGTCTAAAGTGACATCTCAAGTGACATAATGAAAATCACGGAAACTTAAGTTTGAAGGCCTTGTAAGGCATGTCTAATATTACCAAGCATATGAAGTTCTATACCATGTGTCATGAGACCTTTGATATGGATGAGCTATGAAGAACTGAAATATTCTAGTGCCAATCATCAAGTAAGGCCTATGGGAGATTGATCATGGTTGTAAGGTGATGATGGTGATTATGTAAGATAATATCATGATTATAAAAACTCCCAATATAGGTGGAGGTCCTTTTTTAACTTCCTCTCAAAAAACACATGAGACACTTGTCCATAACCTACTTTGGAATACCCAAGAAATCCCATGATGAAGGTAATTTCACAAGAGAGAGTGATTGAGGAGATGATATGCCACACTTAGAGAAGAGAATAATTTAGGATGGAATCATATGAAAATTAGTTTCATAACTCCTTTTTCACCTCACTTCCATACATTATAACTGATTTTCACCTTTGGGAACTTGTCCTTGTGCATCTTCAACTTATACTGTCTCTCTCTTCTTCCAAGTTCTATAAATGTGAGCCATTTTGGCTATTTTAAGAGAGATCATAGTTAGTATGGTGAATCCCTACAAAAATGACATCACACTTTGTCTTTTAACATTGAATACAAGTCTAATTATGAATTTTGAACATTTTGTTTAAGTGTGTGAGTGATGAATAGTGGAGTTAAGTGATAGTATCATCCTTACTCCCTTTATCTTTCATGTTTAATCAAGATTTATAGTTTTAATAGGTCATGTGATGCATGTTGATTTTACTAGGCCTTTTATTCAAGTAATCAATTGTCTCTATGGTGTGCAATCTACCCCTAGGCCAATTATCTTATTGATTGTCCCATGTATACTACCTTCACATTGAAGCAATTATGTTAGAATCCTTCTATCCCTAGAATTTATCTTAGAAATCTTTGTGCTTAATAGAAGTTTGATATTCTATGGTATATATCTTTGTGGATCAACTATTTACTGTAGTTTTCCATTTTATACAAAGCTTCTAACTCTTTCTCATGAACAACTATTAGATTAGGAGATAGGCATTCAAAGAATAATATAGGGAGATAACCCTCATAAATTAGAGATTCATCTCTCTTACAAGTTCCCCAAAATTTGAGAGATGATTCAATGTTGCATCAAATTATAGGATATGAATAGAGTGTCCTAGGGTGCATAATTTGATTTCAACACTAACTTCAATAGATTATCCTTAAAGATTGATACCCTGTCATAATGCTCTTCTTTATTTGAGATACCTAATTTATCTCTTATCATATATTAATATTCATTGAAGATGTTATCCAGTGTCAATAGTACCTTTTGAAAATTATTAGACCCTAGCTACACTATCTAATCATTAAATTAGTGTTGAAACTTTCCTTGGTTCTTATGGTAGAATTTTTGCCTATTTCATGAGAAAGCATACAATATATTCATCACTATCAAAGACTTTCCAAATTACCTAATTATTAGGTATAAATGGCCTACATATGACCCTAAATTGGGTTTTTCCTTGAGTTCTCTTGATTCCATATACAATATCATAATGGGAACCAATGGCTACAAGCCTATCTAAATGGTGATTAGATTCCCTTGGTATAGACTATATGTCAAATGTTAAGATGTCCTTTGGAAGGACCTATACTCAGTTATTTTAGGCCTTCTATATATTTTTATTGACTACACTAATAACCCTCAATTTATTTCACCATAATCTCACTATCACCTTTCACTTGTAGGAGTTTGATGCCTCTTTCTTGCTTCTTGAATCCCATGTATAAGGGCTTAATACTTAGTTGTGTTTAAAATGTAACTAAATTAAAACATTGTATTTGAGTAATACTTATGATTTGAATGGGAAATGAACATCACTCTAGCTCCACTACCATTATTTGAACTTGAGACATCAAAGAACAAGGTCTAAAAACCATCATAATCTTGAGTTGTGCTTGTTATACTAGGAATAAAAGTCCCTTCCTCATGCATAAAGTATAACCTTAGGTTTACCTCTTCAATGGTATTTCAAGGTTTAGATCCATGGTTCTCAATTGCCCATTCATCAAGGTAGAGATCTGATATGCCTTCAAGATGATCATTGGGATTTTAATCATTGACACTCTCATCCTCATCAAGTATAGTTAAATTTACATTTGAAAGGTTGGGCATATAGGGATCTAAATGAAACCTAGAAATATGTTTAGACCTAATAGTGACACTAGTCCCATATTTGGTACTAAAGAACATGTATGACTAGTAAGAGGAAAGGTAATCCCTAATCTTTGAAGTAAAGTCCCTATATAGGAATAGGGCAATGTATGGGGGTAAATAAACAACCATGCCATATTGAGTGATAGTGAAATTAGGGTTGGATGCTAACACAATTTTTAGGTCCTTTAAGACACCTACTATCTTAGGGGATAACCATTTAACTATAAGACACCTTTATCATTAGCCACATACTTTTGTTCTAGTTCATCTACTATAGATTTGGGAATGACTGAGGTTGAGGCACAAAAATATATCATATAATTGTGGAAAGACAATCTTCAATTATGTCTGACAAGTAAAATGAAAGTGGCTTAACAACATTAGGGGCTTGAACTTGACTAGGTTGGCCATCATTAACAGAAGCTACACTTACATTGTCAGCTATCTTGCTTATAAGAGAGAGATTGGATAAATCTTATTGGAGAATATATTTATACCCCAAAATGGATAAATTATCCCACATAAGAATGGTAATGTTGGACCTATTCATGTATTCTAAAATATTAAATCAAGAATTAGAACTCTTGGGATGCAACTTAGAATTGTAAGTATCACTTGACACTTGAGTCACTTGAGGAATGAATGGTGTCTTCTATTATTTCCTATGTGTCTAAGGTGTTTGATAAGTTGGAGAAGTCTTATTAGCTATAATTTGAGTGGTAGGATGTTGAGTGACTTAATTAAGTGTGGGAGAGATCTTAGGTTTCCCCAAGTTATCATTCACCATTCTCATTTTAGCCCTTGTGTGGGTTGTAACTACATCATATGCCCTTTATTTATTCTACACCAAGTTCACTACCACATGTTCAAAACTATGCTCTCCCTTTTATAAGTTCAAAAAATCAGTATCAATAAGTTATTTGACCACACTTCCTTATTATAGACTTGGATCTTTTGATGTTGTCATTGTAATCATGTCATTGTGAGGCATTAGAGGACCTTGTGGTGGAGGAGCCATAGTGTGATGAGTTTGAAATAAAGGAACCTAATATAGACTAAGATTTTGATATGTCTATCCACTTGTTGAAATCACCATCTCATTATATTACCCCCATGTTTACTATCATTGGCCCTCTTGTATGAGATTGTTTTGTGTGGGTACCAGTGTTCTTAAATTGATTATAACTATGGGATTATAATTATTTTAGGGTCTAGATTGTTTGCTTTAATATTGAGATTATTTGTTTGGTGGGTAGGGGGATTATTTTAAGGATAATATGGGTCTGTATATTGATAGGGTTTTTTATATGGTCTATAAGAGGTTTGTTTTTTCTCTCTAAGGCCATCAACTTATTATTTTTTGATTTCAACAAACCCTCAATATTCCCAAGCCTATCTACATGGCTATCATCATATTTTCCTTAGTTATTTGAAGTATGAAATGGAGAAATGGTGGGTGAAGTCAGTTTGTTCTTAGAAAAAATGGGAGAGAGGGGTCTAGGGGTCAATTTTACTACTTATATCAATAGATTCTCTACCCTTATAGATATCTCATATGCCTTTGGTAATGTTGTCCCAGCCATGGATTGTTACTGCAACATCTGAGTTTAAAGCCTTTAAGTAATATAAAAAATCATAGCTTGGTGTGGGATTTATGATAATAGGAATTATATCCTAAGTATTTTGAAATCATAGTTGAAATCAACCATAGATTCATGGGGTGCCCTCTTGATTGAGGTAAGTTTCTCAACTAGTGGCACATTGTCACTTCTATCTTTGAAGTGCTTGAAAAGGCACTCAAAAAATTCATCCCAAATGTTTATAGAGGAAGGAGTGAGGAATATATACCACTAGATATATTTGTCTTTCAGGGAGTGGGCTAGGAACCTCATGGATACATTCTCCTGGGTGATATTATGCACTAAGAATAGGTTTTCAATGTCAGATATGTGATCTATAGGAGTGGTGGGTTTTTCTATTATGAAATATGGAAAAATATTCAAATAAGCAACTAGGATATCATCATATTGATTTAGGCTAATATATTTTCCACCATTGAAGGGTACAAAGGCTTGTAATATAGGCCTTTCTATTTGGATTGGTAGACTTGTAGTAGGCTATGTATGGATAGAATTTATAAAATTTATAGAATTTAGAGAATTAGATGGTGTGTGGTTTGGAATAAAAATAGGAACCCTCTTTATCCTTGATATGTTTAATGGTAATTTAACAAACTGAATCTACTTACCTTTTAAAGCTGACCTACTAGAAACTTTGTACATGAAATTTGCCTCCAATTTGTTGATGACTATCTTTAGCTTCTAGATGTCCTTCCACATTGTCAAGATTACCAAATTAGGTGTTTAAGGGCCTTGATTTTTGGTCCCACTAGGTGTTTCATAACTATTGGAGGTTCTAGCTAGTACCCTAGTTGAGGAAAGGAGTGTTCATGTCCAAACCTCAAACCTAGTCTAAGATTAGAGTGACTTTAGATTGTGGGATGCCTAATTTATAGATCACACCTCTATATTTTATGGGTCTAGCTCCCATAATTTGATACTTTAGTACTATCTAAGACATGAAATTATCACAAGTAAAATGGAAAGAGATATGAAAACTAATACAAAAATCTACTTTAGGTCTTGATACACCAATTGATGAAGGATCCACTCTTAATCTCTCTTTTTGAAGCTTGTTGATGACACTGATGAATACAATGATTGATTAATATTCATGATGGTGTTATATCATGAATATTTTTTATGAAGGTTGGATAATATTCTAAAACATGAAGGGTAGAAAGCATAGGTATATTCAAGACATAGTAAACTCATGACACTTCAAGAAAACTCCTAGTACTAACACTTCACATAACTTGTAATGAACTCAAACTTGAATTTAGGTACATGAAAGAACCTAAAAATGATGATTTAATGCATACATTTTTATAATCAAACTCCCATTAAGTACACTAACATTCAACAAGAATATGAATCTATCTTTTATTGATTTAAAAGAGTTTAAAAGGCAATTTTGGTAGATATTTATTACACTCAGTTGAGGGATGCCAAGCAAGAGATAAATGCCTTATTAAATATATATTTTGGAAGAGAAAAGAGAGAAATACAAGAATGAAATAGGCCATAAATGAGGCCAATGTGGAGTAGGGTAGTTACATAGTATTGTTCCTCTCCTAAATCATTGACATCTCATTGATGAGTCCATTTTGGCATTGTGGAGGCTATAACTCCCTCAATCAACTTTATTCAAACCTTAAACCTTCATAAAATAGATAAATATCCCATCCTTTGATAGTTATGAAATGTACATGGGGTGTAAATATGTCTCCTTGAGGTGTTGAGCAACCTCTCCTTCAATATGCATGTTGAATGGTCCATAAAACTACCTCTTACCAATCATAATAGCCTCTATTTGGGTGTGTGCTCACCTAGATGATAGTTACCATGGTTGAAGATGGTCAATAAATGAGCTCACACTAACCCTTTATTACTAGACTCTTCCATTTGTAAGATAAGTAGGCTTGTGTTACTTGTGTTCCAACTTTTTATTCATATCCATTGTTTGAATTACCAAATAGTTTAACTTAAGCTCCAAATTCATCTGATGAGATTTAGATCAGCTTTGGATAACCTCTTATGTATTGGTATTTGTATCCTTCAAAATTTATTTACCTATGAACACATATTAGACTTGCATTACTAGGCCAATTAAACTATCTCATAGACTAGTAATTTGGATGGAGATGGTAAGGACACTTTCAATTAATTTCATGAGGCATATTTACATTGAAGAGGTATAAAAAGTTCCATGATTACCCTCTCCATGATTTAAAACTTCCCCTTATGTTCTATAACACAATATATGTCTAAAACCTTTAAAATTTCTTCTTCAAGGATGTCTGTATAGTTTCTATACCATTCAAAGGCATGGACATAAGCCCTTCTAAGATGTGATCATGATCCAAGTGTCAAAAAATCAAATTATGAGCATAATAATGTTTTTTTACCTAAACCTCTCTAGAGGGGTCTCTATTAAGATTTAAGGGAGGTTTAGGGATGTTTAAGAGTCTTAAAAATGGTTCATGGAGATCTGAGCTAGGATCTCTAAACCAAATGTACCAATGTCAAGCCAATAGGATCTCTTACCTTCCATGAATATTTATACTCTCCATGCATAACATTCAATAAATGGTGAGCACTTAAAGATGCTCTTTGTGGGAGGAAGTTATTCTCTAAATGACCTTTGTATGTTTGAAAGTAAAAAAGGTCCACTTTGATGGCTTTTCCAAGGTTCTAAACTAGTCAAAGTGCTCTCAAACACTATAGTTTCCCTCCCCTTTTTATTTTAAAGCATTCATATTTCCCAACTTATCTTCTGCTTCACCTTTTAAAGGCATAGTCCTAATAAAGATTAAGGATTGGTCTATATGCATATCTAATATGTGAACCTTGACTTAAAATTTAAGGTTTCAAGGCATTATTGTATCATATATGACATGGGTATTACCATAAAAAATCTCATGGAGTGGCATCATTATCTTGGTTACATCAGTTGACTCTCTTTGAGTACATATAATCATGAATCCCAACACCTACATCTAGTGCCTACTAAACTAATCATGGGGGTCAACATGGAGGATAATAGGGGGTTTTATTAGATGATTTGGGAGTCATTCTCCCTTTTTCAACTCATTTTTCACATAATGTTATTTGTATCCATGTTTTCAAGATCAAAGTAGCATCCTTAAGCCCATTTAATATAAATTTACCATATCACATGGAAACCAATGGGTCACTATGGTGTTCAAAGGAAATCAAAAGACCTTAAATGTAATTTCATCACCAAATTTACTCATTTAGGTGGGTTTTGGAGTCAAATTCCATCATCAGGTCATACCTAGGGTTTGTGCAGGGTTTGAGACATTCATCATATTAATGATGGTTCATAGATTATGGACATCCAAAACTAAAAAAAATTCAATGGATTTTTAGGGTATTAACCCCCTTACCTCTCATGAATAGGTTGGGTTCACATGTAGAGGGTACTTGTAGATATGAATGTCAAAACATGAGGTTAGGTTGTTTTTAGGTAGTTTTAAGCACTTATTTTCTTGAAGTTCATTCATAAATCCTAGCCCCATAATTCTAATAAATTAACATGGATAATTATTATATATGAATACTTAAACATACCTAATATCTTTGGCATATATAATTCATATGGTGAAGTAGATGAGCATTTAAAGATGGCCCTTAAACTAACTATGTGTAGATGGACTAGCTCGAGAAAGGTTTAAAGGATCTCTAATAAGTTTTACCACCTATTTCAACTTGGAAACTCATTTTGGGGTCTTAAAAACCCTCATAAATCTTTAATTGGTCATTAAACTAGTCACAATACTCTTAAGGGGTCCCAATATGTCACTAAGGTCTATGTGCAAGTCTATGTGCTTGACTATGTTAGCCCATCTCCAAGGCCCTTGAGTTAAAATCTAGGTGTTAGACTTTAGGAGGGGGTTTGGGGGCCCTAAAACATCATTAAAATTTTAAACAAGACCTTTTGGGGGGTTACATGTTTCCTTTAGACCTCATATAGCATGGGTACATCTTCAACTCACTGAGTGTCTACAACAGATAAGCCTTGGTTTGAGACAAAATAGTGGGTATACTAACTATTTATATAAAAACATTGAACATATTATCCTATTTAATACATCATGATAATAATTTTTACCAATTTTGGGGGATTTTCTATGCTTGGAAGGGTCTCAAATCACCATTTTGGCCAAAACTGGCTCCAAACCACTTGCTAACAATGCACTCAGGCATGCAAACTTTGAATATGTCTTTTAACATTACCTCTAAAGGTTTTTATGAACATGGGGGTGCTTAAAACATTATTTTAATGATCATAATTCATAGGTGATATTTTTCCAATGCTACCTTCTTACATACCCTCCCTTTCACTCAAACTCAAGTCTCATACTTACATATGCCTATGTGGTCTGATGATTGTGATAGTGTCATTATGTCCCCTCAATGGTAGTGGCAATCAATTTTTCACTATTTATAATGTGAAACTTATTCCATCTTGTATATATTATATCCCTTATCTCAAATAATATTGAATACCTAATTTAGGTTAGTGATATCACATTTGACCATCTGCTAGGATGACTACTTCTAGGGGTTTGTTACCAGGCCTATATAGGGTGAATATGATATGGATAATTCTTAAAAACTTGGTTATAAGGATCTCATATAAACATTAAATCCTTTTATATTGCACATATCATGATTTTCATACCAATATTTATACCTTGAACAGTCCATCTAGTACCTCTTGAGATCCTACTATAATAGCCTCAAACATAGGTTGTAGGTGCACATTTTGCACTCTCAAATTTCTATATGACCATATATGTCCAATACCTAGTGGTCTCAATAATCTTAATGGTTTTAAATAAGTGTGGAGGTCACCTTGACATGATCTAATCTTAGGGAAAGGGTGGATGAATGTAAAAGAGTGGCAGTGGAGACATATGGGATGTGGTGAACATAGAAATAGGGAGTGACATAATGCAATGGTAGTGAAAACATAGTGAGACCACATATGTGTGGAAATTACATGAAATGGATAAAAAACTTGTTTTAATTCTAATCCAAATGAAACCTATAAACATTCCAATGCATATGTAAGAAACCATGGAATTTTGGGGGTAGGAGTTAGGTATATGTAGTCTCAAAATGAAACCTTAGACAATCAGAAATACCTTAACTTTGACAAAAAACCTTAAATCCTACTAAAGTTGACTGAGTCACTTGGAGATAAAGAAAGTGGTTTGTAGGTTTGTGGAGTCATTATGGGGGTCAAAAGTTTATTTTCAAGGGTATGAAAGTAATTAACTATCACTTAAATATCTCCTTTTCATATCTTTCTATTACATTAGATCTCTACAGGTGTCATTATTCACATACACACAACATACCATAGAGTGTTCTTTAAATATACATAGGTTTCTCTCCTTGAGGTATTTTAAACTAACAAGGGGTTATTGAACCTTAAACTTAATTACTAAGGCATTGGGATCACTAATAAACCTATGAAACCCTTAAATCTAGTCCATAAACTCTAGTGAAGGCATCAAAGCTCTATTTTTTAAAGAAACTCATATGTAGGTCACACACAAGAACTAGTATTGGAGATTTTCAAAACATGTAATCTCACACTATGATTAAAATACTAAAAGTGTCATGGAAACACCCTTAAAGACTCAATAAATTAGGATCTATGATTGGTTCAAATAGATAGGGAAAAATATTAGAAACCCATATAGATCAAATGAGTCTATGCAGATGAGAGAGGCATATGGATTCCTTAACTTTTTAATGAATTTTCATAAAGGATAGGAGTCCAATCTCTAGACAAATTCCCATAGATGGAAGATTCTTGATTCTACTTTCTATGGCTAGGATCTTCGTCCCCCCCTCTCTCTCTTCTATATGGTATAAGTAAGAACTTGAGGGGTCCTCTTAACTTATTAGTGAGCTCAAAGGAGATATGGAACAATTTTGAGCTTATATGGAATTTCCAAGCATTGTTTTCTTCACCATTAGATATCTCTGACCTCCTTATACAAAATCATGCCTCTAACTAAGTTGGGTCTTATAGTACAAATCCATACTATTAAATAAAATCCAAAAAAATATCATTCTCCCTATAAATCCTTATTGATTTAAACCTAAAAAAATTCTAGTAGGTGTTATGGATGGAAAATAGTGGTAAAACAACACTTGAAACCTAGTGGTATGAACTGAGGGAGTTGAAGGGTCATAATGTAGCATGTGTGGGCTCGTTTTGTGAGGAAATAACATTGAATATGGTGATAATGGATCTAAATGAAGCAATTAACCATTTGATGATGGATTAATGAATCTAATGAGGGCCACTAGGAGTGTTGGGGTGTTTTAATGGTCTATCAAGGCCAAATAGTTTCTCATTATGACCAATACCATTGACTATGATCAAATATATGACCTTAAAAGGGGTTATATCATTTGAATCACCATGCTAATGTATATAAAATACCTTAATAATAAATAAAACCTCAATTGGGCCTTAAGATGCCTTCTATATTATTTCTTGAAGGCTTGAAAATAAGCATACCTTTGATGATCAGGCAAAACCAAGGTGTCTCTAAGCTTCTATCAAACTACCTCCTTAGTTTATCTTCACCAATGCATCTTTTACATGTTGAGGACCATTAAAAGTGATCAAGGGCCATTGAAGTATGATTAACCATTATGATACTACTTGATATAGGTTGGAAAGGAGATATTAAGGACATATAAGGACTGAAAAGGCAAAGATAAATCATGACAAAATAATGAACTAACCAAACACCCCTTTCAACTCATAATATGAATAAAAACCATGGTTTTAATGATAAGTTATGACCTAAGGAATAAGGTTAACCCTATATATTCCTAAGAATAAAAAGTGGTCAATAATATGCAAACACACAAATATTTCTTAGTAGAAATGCATGAAGGGATAGACATTGCACACTACGAGATAGAACAAAAACTAGAAAAGATAAGAGAATAAAAACAAACTACTTATGTTCCAATAGAAATTAAAATGGATTCCAAAGTGAAGCATTTAGATTGTATAATACCATTAAGGCCATTATTAAAATGAGGGTATAATTGTCATCCCACATAGTAGAGACACAAAATTATTGAATTTTTTGAAGATAGATCAAAATAAACTTAAATTCCTTATTCTTTTTACAACTGATAAGTCATATGCACATTTAAACCTGATGGCACCATTGGAGGCTACAATTAACCTCATCTTGGTGGTCATCATAACATAAGAGGCTAAGGAATGGGTTGAGGTGGATGAGGTAGTAATGCCAAAGTATTTAGAATATGAGACTCACTTATGGAAAATTTTAGATGAGCTGAAGGTTTTTCAAGTCAAGGATTTAATGAGAAGACTCATTGATAAGGCCAATTTTGATCAATTCTTACAATAAGATTTAGATAATTTCAAATAGGACATACAAGGGAAGACCATAGAATACATAGATTCAGATCCCAAATTTATTATAAATAAGCTCACTATATTTGATATTTTTAGAGCTGACTAAAAGATTACCAAATCTAAACATGTAAGGTTCTTAGAGAAAGTAAATAGGGTGCATAGGCCTCTACTCCTTAATATAGATATATTCAGATATCAATATGACATTAAGCACAAGAACTATAAATATTTGGAATTGAATAATAATTTTATCGCATAACTCTAAGTCCAATGAAAGCATCCACTTCAGTGCCTCTAATAACCTCATTAACCATGTAAGCACCTAGTCAACCTTGAGAAGAAGGCCAATTTTTTATTGTAATAATAAAAAAATTAATTATAATAATATTATAGATTTAATTATGCCTTAAATATTTTAATCATGATAAAAACATGCAATTTTGAGACTAAAACTAGAACTAAAGTTTTAACTATAAATTGTAACTATGAAATCACTTATACTTGGTGGATGATGAATCCCCTCCTTGAGTAAATATATAAATGTAATTTTTCATTCAAAATGGTTGTAATATTAGATCAATATAATAATAATTCAATTTTTGAGTATCATGTAATTATGTTGGTGTTTTATCCTTCCACTTATGTGATTTTAAATTTTGATTTGTTGGTAGATATAATATAGTAATTTGAAGTGTGCATGAGATATATATAGATTATGATTATTTTTTATCAATATATTCAAAATTTAGATTTTCAAATTCTATTGAAACTTAGTTAAAAAAATTAATAAAGTGGTTTAGACTATGTTATTATTCTTATTGTGTATGAATGCTTTCTATTGGTATAGTTTTCTAAGTGTGTTCTATAGATACCTTATATGCCTTCTTGGTATGAGTTTTAATATTCAAATTAAGGGTATGAAAGAGATACTATACAGGAATCAAAATTTAGTATAGACCATTAAGATTCCTTTATCATTCTTCATAGACTTCATAACTATGTTTACATGTAAGCATGCAACAACTACAAGCAGTAAACATTAGTTTTGAGAGCATTTGTCCACTAAGAAACTGACCTAGGAAGTGATACTTTGAGAACACATAACCTCATTTTTATTCTACCCTTACCTAATTTTTAATTTTATTTGACTGAGATATACCCATTTTATATTAAATATCACCCATCAACTCACCCACTTAGGTTTGATTTATCCACTAGGATTCATTTCACTACAAGTGAACTTGATTAACAACCTACTTGCTCTATTTGTTATTCCACCACAAGGTTTTTTATCCCATACCTAAAATTTTTGATCTAGAGTGGATTTAACATCCATTAAGATCCTAAAATGTTAGAGGCTACCTCATTTAAATTTTAGTTGGTGCATAACACCCATATCAATAAACCCCTATAGTCTTGACAACTATTCCATCTAGCTAAATAACTCCTTTTTAAATTGGGGTGTACTCTATAGGTAGTATGTTATATATATTATTGGGTATCATTTATCTAATTTCACATAAATCAATCATATAATTATGTATAAGGTGCTTATCTATGATCAAGTAGATATAAAATGATGGTGGCTTGATACTTTGTGTAGGTTCTCCTTTTGGTTGATAAAAGTTGGTGGAAGTAGCTAGAGAGGTATTTATTAGTTTATGAGGATGAAATGTTTTCAATACCTCTTTAAAAAATTCCTTTAATAAGGAATGGATAGGTCTTCCCACATAGCCACATTTAAGCTTGTTTTTTCATCTAATCTACTATGTTGAAGGGGATTTGAGTCCCCTTTGTCTGAATCTTTGAGATAGTAGCCTCTTACTTAGTGTGTTGATTGGATTGAAGTTAACTCTCCTTTTAAATAGGTTGATTTATTTGATATTTTGTGTAATTAGGATTCACCATCTCTTTGTAAATATCTTATGGATCTTGTGATGTGGAGGTTTGACCTACTAAAAAAGACCTCTCAGTTTCCATTGCTCTTCTTATAAACCTGGTGTTATAAGCCACTAGACTATTGAATGCACTTTGTACTTGGCTATAATTTATGTCAATGAATTAATTATCCTATTATTTCAC
Organism: Torreya grandis; assembly: GCA_037957365.1. Taxonomy (NCBI): domain Eukaryota; kingdom Viridiplantae; phylum Streptophyta; class Pinopsida; order Cupressales; family Taxaceae; genus Torreya; species Torreya grandis. Next base: position 912,173 of record JARHVA010001543.1, on the reverse strand, counting down.
CAAATTTACCTCATCCACATATGTTTTTACCTCTTCATTTACTTCCTCCCTTTTTGAAGTTGATTCATTTGACTACTCCTAGGGGGATGTTATACTTTACACCATCTAAGATTGATTTAAAACTCTATTTACATAAATAGTCTGATTATGTGGTTGATTTCAAGGGAATCACCACTCATAATCCTAGATTAAATTCTTTTAAATAAGGATAAGGGAAATCAAGGTGCTATAAATGTTTTGAATATTAGATGTTCTAGAGTAAGTGAGATAGCCTTGGGATGGCACATTATTTTGATAAGTGGCCTACCATGTTGATAAAGTTGATTAAATGATTGGTAGGGTCTATGATGTTGAGTTCACTACCTCTTTAGGGTTATTAGCTTACTCTCAAAACTTTGTAGTACTTTTTAAAAATCAATAAATTCACTAGGAGTGAAAATAGTAAGTGGTGGGTCGACTATAATGGGAATAGGTGTCAATATAGGTTGACAAGTACACTAGCTAGGTAATGGCTTTATAAAAAGAGGCATGGGAGCCCTGTGAGTAATTTTTCTAGCCTGAATTAAGAAATTCTCATCCCTCACAAGAATATCATATTCATTATAGAGTATCACTCTTCCCATATACTAAACCATTACAACAATTTCACTATTCATAGCCCATAAATAATATAAAAATGTAGTATTTGGTGATGGTTTAAATGAGGTTCATATTCTATCCTAGACATTTTATTATCTAAAATTAAAACCAACCATCAACTCATGTGGGGATATTTTAATAGTGGTAAGCTACTCCATCAGAGAAGCATGGTTATTGTTGTCTTCAAATTATTTGCACAAATTCTCTCTTAGCTCATCCCAACTATGAATGGTATTGGGTGTTAGACTTTTATACCATTAGAGGGATTTTCCTTTTAGAGAAGAGGAAACTATCCTGACTCCTACAGTATCTTCAGTGACATTATGGATGTAAAAAATATTAGAAATATCTTGTATGTGTTATATAGGGATGGTTGCATTCTTACTAGTAAAATATGGTAGGATTTTAATTGTTGAAACTAGAATGTCATCATACTAAGATAGAGCTACAGGGATGCCTACATTAAAGGGAAAAAAACAATTTGTTTTTTTGGTCAAACATGAAGGTAATAGGAAATAACCTCTGTAGGTTGGGGGATCTACAAAAGGAGGGGTAAGTTGAGCTCTAGGAGGTGTTTGACTAACTCTCTTAACTAGATATGAGTATATTATAGATCTTCTTCTTCTATAATGTTCAAGTAATTTAATTAAATGAAAATCAATATCTTTTAAAGATGATCTCATTTTTCTTGGCATATATATGATAAATTAGTCTTTGCCAACTAGAAATTCTTAGTCACTAGGTTATTTTTAGAGTGTCTTCAAAATTGTTGACCAAGAATAACACAAAAATCTTGGTCAAATATTTGACTAGGATCCCACCGAGCATGCTATAAACTATTGCCACTCAAACCATGTACCTGATAAATTAGAAAAATTGGTTTAATGGAATAATTGGAATATCTCCAAGGTGGTGGGACCCTTACGCTCCTTAAGATGCACCTCTAAAGAAGTTTGGATTACTTCTAATCTAAATTTATATGATTTAAGATCAACATGTAGGCATTAAAGAGATAAAATAAATCTACAACTAACCCTAAGTCTAAAATATTTATGTGGAAAAGGGAGAGAGTGAGTTTATGAAATATAAAATGGTGATGCATCGAGACTGGATAGATCCACTCTACAATATTTGAAAAACATACCAAAAATTGTCTAAAATATCACACATACTCCAAAATGGATGCTTCAATTGCATAAATGTTTCATATAGAGGCATGGGAACATAGTGCATCACTGAAAGGGAAGATAGATAATGTATACACATACCCAAATACACATAGAATATGACATATTAATGAATTCCAAGCTCTACACAAAGGTGTTAGGAATGGAAAACATTGAAAGGGATGAAGGTCATACATAGACAAAGATAAAAAAAACATAGAATGTAATAAGAACAAATGGAGGTGAACTTAAGTCTCATAAAAATGTAAGGTTCATGTAGTATAGGGCTCATGGAGGGAAAATTTTGGTGACATTACTATTCCTAAAAATGTTGACCCTTTTATAATGTAAGACCTAATATTTTATAGGCAACAAGAGTCTAATGGGTCATTGATTACAATAGAGGATATAATTGAAGGAACTAAATGAAAATAAAATCATGAGACACATGATATTTAGTCCAGTTTGATAAGGATGGAAAAAATCAATTAGAATTTTGATTGTGTCCTCAAGGTATGGTGGTGATTGCCTTGATCCTTCATCTATAAACTTGTCCTCTTTATCTCATTGGTTTTATATCAACCAATCTTTAATCAGTCAACTAATATATCTAAATTTGGACACTTCATGCATAACGATGCAACTAAAGATATTTTAGGATTGCTTCCTTGGAGGATTTTGATTTATTTTACCATTTTTACCTTCAATGCTACACTTTATAGATTTCCATGCCAGATTTAACATTTAAGACTCTTCCTTATCCCATATGCTTTGTGCTTAATCCTAACAAGCATGACATATTTTGGTGGGTGTTTCTACTCAATTTTACAATTAAATATGCCACCTTTCTAATCATTTTAAGGTGATAAATTGATCTATACTTGCTTTTGTGAGTTGAGTTTGATACATAGTCAATCCTCAACTTTTGATGGCTTTGATAGCCATAAGAGCTATCAATTTTTGATCTCATGTCTGCTAAAATCATTACTACCACATGTACTCCTTTTAGCAACTTGTTCTTTCCTTTTTGCTAAGCTACTAATTTGACTGATGTGGAAACTTGTTTTACCACTTTGTAACTAATCAACATTTGTGGGATTTAGCTCTCTATCCTTTCATGTTTTTCCTTGGTTACTACATGGCCTCTCTTGATTTTCCTTGGCACTTGAGTTTTTAGACTCATCTCTGCCACACATCAATTCTTTAATACTTAAATACTTTTGGAAAATGGTCCTACCTTCAAATCATGGGCTCCCAAGAGACTACCATGTGCTATTATTTGATTATAATGGGGCCTTATTATGATTGATGACCTAATTAGCCTATTTATATCAAGGTGAAATAGGATTATGTTGCATGTAATCATTATATTAAATTACTATCTCATAAATCTAACATGTTGTTGGGCTTGTATGGACCACCGTAGGGCTATGTAATAGTGGAATATATCCATGTGTAATCATCCCACTAACATGCTTACCCTAGGGCTTCCAAATTATATAGATGGTTTTGGTGCTTAGGGTCACTAGTATCATGAAATATGGAAGAATCTTGCTAACCTACTTACTTTGGCCCTTTCCTAATGTCATTTTCCCTTGGGAAACTTTGAATAAAAATGATTGAGTCTTTAAAATATTTTAATATAGGCTTGAGACCATTGAGAGAGTGATGCATGGCACTATGATTTTTTTTAAAGAATTGACAAAGTGTTGAGATGCTTTGAAAAGCGGTCATGCTTGTCGAGACCTGTGAATGACTATAATGTGTATCAAGAGACTTGCACTAGATCCCTAACATACTAATAAAGTAGGAACCCATCAAGATGTTTCCTGACACCCATCAATTTTAACATAGTTCCCCTTAAGACTATCACTAGGAAAAATCCTAAAATTGACTAAGTCTCAAATCACTTCTTACTATTTGACTCCTATAGGATTTGAGAGCATGTTGTGTTCACTAGGAAGGTTGTGAAGATTATCCTTCTTGAAATTTTTTACTTAAAATACTTAGACATTTTTTGGTGGATTCTAATTGAACATTAGAATCCTACATGTTTGCACCTAAATATTTAAGCCTTGAAAGAACATTGCTCTTCCATGGTGACCATAAATGGTCAACACCTTATTTTTCATGAAATAAACTCATATTTAGAAGCTTTGTTGTCACTTTATACTCAAAAAATCTACCAAGGAGGTTGATACACCTGATAAGTGTTTCAATAAGACCATTGAACTTCATCTTAATTCTTTAAACTCCATAAAACCTCTATGATTTGGGTCTTCAAGACCAAATCCTATCACTTTTAGGTTGTAAACTCCATGAAATCTTGTTTTTATTTTCTTCTTGATTGAAATATATCATTTTTGTTCATGAATTGACCTCTTTAACATTGAATGACCTTGAAAAACATCTTATAAATCAAAAAAATTCCATAACCATGCTTGAAATGAAATAATTTTGTGTCATTCAAGGGTTCTTTTCCACATTAAGGGAGAAATGAAAGCCATTTAATTTAGGAATATAGGTAAAAAAGACATTTAAGATATTTTAACTCTTTTTTATGGATAGAGGGAGTCATGGAGGGATATTTTTAACATTAGATGGCTTTATAAGACATTATAAAAGGTCTATTTTCCAAGAATAACTTAAATGACTAAAATAAGAGATATTAACTATTTTTCACCTTTAAATGCACTTTTAAGATCCTTTTCGATATACTCATGCCTTTATTATTCCCCATAATACTCTTTTTGACCTATTTTATAACTTAAACTCACTTTTCAGGAAACCTTTTATTTGTTCATGTGATGACATAATTGGACCTTTAAAAATGTATTGCATTTGTCTATTTCAAGGCATGAAGTAAGGCCTAATTAGGTTAATCAAGACTAGACAAAGTTTAAGACACATTATTTGGATTGAGGAGTTCACTAAGAAACTTGACCCAATAATTAATCATTAAAATGACCATAAGACCTCTTCAAGGAAACAAAAGTACAATAAACCATGCATCCCTAATTTTAAACACACATCCACATCATGAAATCCCTGTAAGAAGGAGGACTCAATTGAATTTTGCAAAAACTTCCCATCTCCAAGTGTCCAAGTGATCTAGGGACTAAGGGTGGTTAGAATAGCCAAAAATAAGCATGAAAAATAGAATTTATTATCGAATGATAATGTATATAACTATAACATTAATTTGGCCAAAGAATTTTCTAGTATTATTATATTTCACATATGGGTCATTGTCCATGTCGTGCATACTCTTTACTATCCATTTATCATTTTCCATCATGTTAACTAATGATGATAATTGATAATTAGGATTATTGATGACATTCATATTCCCTTGACATGTAGTAAGGAAATGGAGTTCAAGAAACAATAAAACTACATATTTAACTTTCATATAATAATAAAACTAGAAATGTCTTTATTTCAATACAACCTTATATAATTAAGGGGTTTTAAACCTATAGTCTTGAAGGGATATGTTATAAGGATTTAAAAAATATACTCTCATTATAAACTAGAATAAGTCTCCTTTAGGTTTTGGAACTGATTGAGAGCCTTTCATTTAAGATCATTAATAATACCATTCTTTAATTCAAGTTACTCCAATCCATTAAAAACTCTGGTTTATTTAGTTCCCAATAAATATAAGGTACATATGCATATCTATACTACATATTTTATTAATCCATAATTAATACCATGGATATGTAATTTAGAATTACATAGTCAAAGAAATAATTAGGAATGAGATTCAGTGACATTAACTCTTTTTAAAACATGGATTTTTGTACCGCATTACAATGAGGATAAGATTTTTAGTTTTTTAATAAACTTGTTGGTTCATTATAAAATTGTGTGTGAGAGGTGCTATTGTGGCATGGAATTGGAACCTTTTTGGAGAGTTATTCATGAAATCCTACTCCCTATCCATAAATGTTGGAGTAATTTCAAGCTATGGCTATCCTATAGTGAGGTTGAACCTTCAAAGAAGGTTGGCTTCCTCTTGGTAGATCACATAAACTAATGTTTCTACTTAAAAAAGGGATAGAAAGGGGGTAAAGGGTAACTAATAGAGATAAATGGATTAGGACTCACATAGTCTTGAAACCAACACTAATTCAACATAAGACAATCTCTACTCGCATAATCTCATAAACTAGCTAATTTATTAGAGATCCTTTAAACCTTTCTCGAGTTAGTCACACATGTCCTCATCTCGTGCCCCCTATAAATTTGATCAAATTTGCTTTGTCAGTCTCTTTGAGAGTCTCTTAGCCTTGAATATTAACATTATCCATTGATATTCAATCTAAATTTTAGATTATGACACTTGGTATCCCTACATGTATTTTTTGGACCCTATTATTGGTCCCCATCTAGTTAACACTCTTACACCCTGTGGTGGCCTTGCATGTAATCTAGGCTCATTGACTTGACTCACACCATTGATATTTATCTACATGGTTGAATATATGTCACCAATATATGATCTACATGATAAAAAATGAACTATTTATCTACTATTTCACTATGATCATGAAACAAAGAATCCCTATGCTCAATCTTAGGATCCTCTAACTTATTGACCTTGTACTTGCCATTGATATTTGATTACACAATTGAATGTGTATCATAGATCTATCTTGACTTATTGAAATGATTGATCACCCATGTGCTATTTATCCTTGATCCTAGATTCTAAGATTTCTAAAAATATCATTCTTGCATTCAATTTATATCTTATTGAATATTTTTGAATCCAAATGGTTATTTCTTATGGATTTGATTTTACATCCCCTAACACATCCCACCTTAATAGATAATTTTTGAAGGCTTATATCTTGAGATACGAAGAAAACCAAGACACCAAACTTGTAGGGGATATTCATGGCATAAAATACATGATTTTCATGTAATCTTTTAATTTTGGTTGACTTCCTAAGTACACTTATTAAATACACAACCAAATTGACCTATTCATTCATGAATGATTTGCTAAGATAGTCTGGTTCCTCTAGGCTTGTGCTAGTCATATTTATCTTTTTAAAAGGACACTAGGAAGCATTATAACTTTACCAAAACACCTCCAAGATTCAAAAACATCTTTATTACGTTAACAAACTATAAGGGATGACCCTAATTTATAGTTTTAGACATATTTCTAGGCCTACCTCTAAAAAATAATTAGATTGACCTTAATACTTACCTAAATTGTTTAAAAATGTTGCAAGTGAAATGTGATATGGTCATGAGGTTTGGTCTACTCCTTATACCATTTGATCACTCACTCAAACAAAATTCTACTTAGCTTCTCAATCCACACTAGGAAATCTTAAAATACTACATTGATCTATTCAAGCAAATTTTTTGTATGTAGGCCAATTTGGGCCAATATTTTTGGTGACCTCTTGGGATTACATGCCTGTTATGTAACATATTAGTTTCTTTGTCTAATCCATTGGGCATATGGGGTCACAAGTCTTTCCTCCTAGATAATATGAAAATTATACAATGTTGTTCCTTTCCAAAACCTCCTCTTAAATAAATAAGCATAATAAAAATAAAACCAACACTATGCCCAAGGCACTTAGGGAATGGAAACACAACTAAAAAGGATGTGCACAAGGCACATAGAGGAAAATAACAAAATCTACTATAATATGTAAAATATATACAATGGATACAAACTCTTCTAATATCAAGGATTTAAATGAATCCCAGTAACATGGATGGGTAATACCTCTCTATCTAGCTAAGCAAACTAAAAAGCATTATGCTATTTTCATCCATAGATCAAGTAAGGGCCACTCCATAATCTATCAAACTTGGTATGGTTACCTATTTTGGCCTCACTTAAATCCCACTTGAGCACTAGATCCCATTATTTGAATTATCTTGATATGTCTCTCTTTTCAAAAGCTTTCTTAACTTGAGATTGATGTGAATCTAGTGTTTTCATTACAAGGTTGCTTGCTTCTTCAAGATCCATTAGCTCTACCATCCTCATGCTCATAGGTTCACTCTCCATCAACTCAATCTAATGGGATAGTTTCAAGGTAGGTAACTCAAGAGAGATGGGAAATTTGTCTTCCCTTTCATATATAAGGATAAATGGTGAGTTTCCAATGGAAAATTTATGAGTCACTATATCATCCCAGAATTTTGTCCTTAATTTTATGTGTCATACTCTCTGATTCTATTCCATAGTCCTCTTGATGATTCTTATTAACATTTTTATTTGTTGAATTTTCTAGTCTATTAACTTGGGAGTATTAATTTGAAGATGTACTAAGGTATATGCCCAGTTGAAGTACCCAATCACTTGTCCTCATGCCAACAAATTCTAAAAAATTATCTAAAATTATTGTTGTTGGTACACCAAACCTCATTACTATGTTATCATAGAATTCCAACACTCCTATTTCATTGGCTTCTTTCATGTAAATTGTCTCCACCAACTTTGTGAAGTAGTCATTAGTAGTGCTTACCCATTTGTTTCCTCCACTAGAAGGTGGATTAATCATTCTTGTGAAGTATAAACCCCATTACATGAAGGATTGTTCCACCTAGATTGGGTTGAGAGGAAGGGCTACCAATATTTGCTTACCTACAAAGAAAGCACATTTTTGACACTTTCTCACACATGCATAGGCATATTTGAAGAGATTGAGAAAGAAATAACCAACTCTCATCACTTTTTCCATTGTATTTCTTAGAACAAAAATGGTCTCCTATAATCCTATCATGGAATTAATCCAAGAGCCTTGTCACTTGGTCATCATCTATTCACCTAAGAAACACTCCATTGAGGTCCTTTCTGAATAAAACCCCATAAAACAGTGCATAATGTATGGAATAAAGTATAAAATACCTTATATTTACTCTATCCATACCCTATGGTCACACACTTATTATAAATAAATGTGTCCTATACTAAAGTTAGCTAGTGTGAGGTGGAGGTGCATATATTTGTGAGTTGTCTTATGTCACCAAGACAACCTCTTTATATTCTTGAAGGTCATCAACCATATGCTCACACAAGCCCTTGCCTCTCACTATATTAGTGACCTTGATCTCCATGTAATACTCCATGACCTTGGTAATCCAACTAGCCCTCTTCTCATTAAAGTCTATGTTAACAAGAAAGTCCCTCACTCTAGGATGAGACATCATAAGATAAATCCTATTATTGGAGAGCATTGGTATAAAATATTTAAGGCTTATTACCACTAAAAGGTCTTTATTTTATATAAAGATGTAGCTTACCTCATACCCATCTATCCCTTGATTGAAAAACATAATTGGATTCTCAAACCCTTCACCATTCTTTTGCATTAGCATAGATAATATATTGTCAATATTAGCAAAGGTATACAATATGAAATACCTTGATAAATAAATATTTTTAAGCATCGGTACTTGGGTGATGGCTTGATTAATAACCTTAAATGTTGATTTACCTTCACCAAAAAAGTGAAAACTTGGTTCTTCTTTAACATGGTAGTGATGGGTTTGACCATGTTTGCAAAACTAGGTATAAAGCTTATCACAAAGTTTAGTTTCCCAAGGAAACTCTAGAGTCCCATCTTATGCTTGGGTAAGGATAATGACAAGATGGAAATTATTCTATTAGTGTCAATAAATAATACAAATTTTGAGATAGTATATCCTAAGAGTTTACCCTCATAGATAGAAAACACACACTTCTTGGGATTTAATGAGATCTCATATTCTCTACATCTCTCAAAGATCAATCTTAGGTGATCCAAGTGTTAACTAGCCTTCTTAGAGAAAATTGTTATGTCATCCAAGTATAAAAACACTATCTAATTTAACAATCCTTAGAAATCCATGTCCATGTCTCTTTGAAATGTAACCCTAATATTTGACAAGCTAAAAGGCATCTTTTGGTAAGCATATGTGTCCCATTTTATGGTGAAGGCAGTTTTGTATTAGTCTTCTTTTCTTACCAACATCTAGTTATATCCTAAGTACCCATACAAATTAGAGAATAATTATAAACTATAAAACATTTAAAGTATTTTATCCATGGATGGTAAGGGGTAAAAATCATTTAAAGAGACCATGTTCAAGTCCCTGAGGTCAACACATAATTATATCTCACTATTCTTCTTCCTCATAGGTACCAGGTCAGCTACCCATGAGGAGTGTTTAATGAGAAAAATGATATTGGATTAAATCAATTTGGTAAATAATTTCCTCATAAGATCATTAATTTTTTTATTAATAGGCCTTTGCTTCTACTTCACATGCTTGGCATTGGCCTCCAATTTTATAGTGTGTTGGGTTAGCTTAGGATCAAAGCCTCTCATATCACTATATTGCAAGCAAAGATGTCTAAATATTCCTTAAAAAATTAATTAAAAGCATGTAATTTATCCTTACTGCTTACCTTTCAAAGCTTGATCATTTTGTCTTTGAGGATAGGGACTCTTTCATAGTTCTCCTCTTTAGTTGACATCATTGTCTTATATTTCCTCATATGGTCTTTTCATGGAAAAAACCTTCAATGGTGATTAACCCTTTATGAAATTTATTATACCTAAATTGAATAATTTTATCCCCATACTGATGTTATAATTTACCTTGGTTCATTGATGAAAACTCTACTTATTTCTCCAAGAAATAAGCAATTTTCTTGTCACTGTCAAAGACCTGCCAATGAGCTTCATTATCTAGCACTGATGGTATTACTACCACCTTAACATGTGGATGTAATTTGGAATTACTAAAATATTTTATGATGTCAAATTGATCTCCCATAGCTACCAACCTATCATCATGTTGATTTTGGTTCTTTGGCACTACTTGGATGTTGAAGGCCACAAAGTCTTCAAGTATATCTTATTTATAGGATTTCACTAAGGGATTCTTCACAATGTTTTAGCCTCTGATTTGATGCACTATCAACTCATTATCCCTATATAATTGCAACTATTTTATTCACCTCTTACTAGTCCACTAAAGGCCATGGATAAGGCCCTCATACTTAGTCACATTACAAGAGCAACTGAATTAGAACATGTAAACAAAGAAGTACTTATCATTGGAGGGAGATACTAGCATTGCACATGCACCTACCCCATATTTTCTCCTTGAGCCATAAAATAATAATTTATAAAAACCAATAGTATCTTCTTGTGGCCTAGTGAGGGATGGAATAAACTCATTCTCCTCATACAAGTAATAGACTCCCATGTCTCTTTCCTCAACACCTTCCAAAGTATCAATTAGCTCATTTTCATTCCATAACTCATTCAAGAACATATCAGGTATCTCCTCAAGACGAGTGTTTATTTCTTGAATAATCAAGTGGTCATCTTAATTATCTTATTTTCACTCCATAACTCATTCAAGAACATATCAGGTATCTCCTTAGGATGAGTGTTTAGTTCTTGACTAACTAGGTGGTCATCGTCATCTAGGATGGTATGATTAATGTTTAAGATATATATTAAATAAGGATCAATGTGAATTATTTAATAATATAATATTTGATAGATACCTTGGTCCCATACCTTATCTTGAAAGCCATGTAGGACCAATCTACTACTAGATAACCTCTAATTTTTGTAGTGAAGTTTCTAGATAAGTATAAAGCAAAACTAGAAGGCACATCTAGGATCAACAAATCCTAATCCACTAAAACACTGTGACAAGAATTTAGTGTCAATTTCATACCTTTGATTATGTTAGATAGTCTGGTGTAAGATCCATCAAGCTATAAAACTCCCTAGATTTGGGTTCATGCTTTAAACCAAGCTGATATGCTATTGACTTTGGCATCATTAAAGTACTTACTTCACTATCTACCATGTAGTTATGTATTAAGGAGTCACTAATAATTATAAATATGTATAATGGAAGAGGTTTGAAAACATTATTTTATTACCTTTAATTAGGTCCTTTGGTTGCATTAGTGAGAACTACATTTTCCTTGCTTGGTGGATTATCAAAAATATTGATCTTTGACAAACCCTCTTGAAGAATATCCACCTGACCAGGCATAGAAAGCATATCCCACATTGGCACACTCACATTATAATTTTTAATTTACTCAATAATATTTATAGTAAAACTACCAAATTTTGGTTGTGCTTTTGAAGGCATAACCATGTTTTAAAATTATAAGTTTTAGGGTACAAATTCACTCCCTTGATTCTAATTATTTTGAGATATTGGAACCTTTGGAGCCATTATAAGTTAATTTGGATTTGATAGTAATGGAGTAATAGTAGGAGACTCTTTGACTACTTCTTTGTTACCATCTATGTTTTTTTATTTTGAACCTTGTATTAGGTACCACTGAAATGTATGCTTGGCTAGAACTAGTCTTTTGATTGAGTGTATAGAACTCTTCTTGTTCATAGTTAATCATCGTAGCACCCAACTAGTTTGGTCCTTGATTAGTCCCTTGGCCTTGTTAATGTTATTTTTTTTTTGTCATCATAGGTATTTATATGTTTTGAGCCATAAGATATTGATTGTATCCATCATTGGATTAACTAAAAGACTAATTCCAAGGCATAATACCCTTGCTTTCTTGGGAAATGCTATTTTGAGTAGGGACCAAATTATTAGAGGTGATTTTAACATTTTGATTATATTTTTTTAACCTAGCATAGTTAGGATGACCTTTTCCCTTGCCTTGTCCTTGGCCTTATCCTTGGCCTTGTCGTTGGAAATTTACTTTGTAGGGTGGCTTATTTTCTTGATAAGAATACTATTGAGGTTGATATGGAGCTTGATAAGGTTTATTAAACTAGGCTTGATGCCTCTTCACATTCACCAATTCATTTATAATGGATTTATACATGATCTTAAGCTCTTGAAAGTGTTTGTACTCTTGGGAATCACTAGATTGACTACTTAAAGCCTTTTCTTATTTTAGCATAGGTATGGTAACAAGTGTTGGCATAGGTGAAATGTTAGTAAGGGGAGGAATAAAAATAGGAGGTGGTTGAATAATAGGGGAAATGGGCATTTATGGCCTAGGTGTAAGCTTACCAGCTTATACTAGACAATTTTCTACTCTAATTGCCACCTCATAAGCATTTGGTCATGTTTTTATTCTCATAGACTAAATCATTACTACAAGATAAATATTGAAGTATTTTACATAGTAAAGAAAATCATAATTTAGAGTAGGCTTGATAGAGAATAAGATCCGATCCCATATCTTTTAAAACCTAGTATTGAAACCTTACATCACCTAATAAAGAGCCCTCTTGATTGTGGTTAACTGTTCAACAAGTGATAAGTGGTCACTCTTATATTCAAATCTATTATACAAGGCATCACATAACTAATCCAATGATGTTATGGAGTTATTAGTAAGGTTTATATACCATTCTAAATCTTTACCATTAGAAGAGATGGCCAGTAACCTAATGGTCGCATTTTCCTCATTGATATCATGAATATTGTAGAAGTTGTTTATGTCTCTAAGGTGCTCAAAAGGGGTTGTAGAATTATCTCCCATAAAGTAAGGAACACTTTTAAGAGATGCCACTATAATGGAATCATACTACTAGAGATTCTAAGGAATATGACCATTGAAAGACATAAAAGGAAAAGCTCTAGGGGCTACCATGGTAGTGAAAGGACCCAACAAAGATATTCTTGTAGAAGTTGATTTCCAAACTAGTTTAGAAAGAAAATTTCCTTTGTAGGGATGAGAGTTATCAAATATTAACCTTCTTACTGAGTTTAAAGGTAATTCAACAAATTTAAAAGGAATACCTCTAGAAGTTGATCTTGTAGTTACCTTTGACATCAAACAATATGTACTTCTATAACACCATATTATTGAGTTTTCTTTAGAGTTGCTAGATACTAAAAGATGAAAGCTATAACTACTACAAATTGTTCAAACTATCATCAAACTTGACCAATCTTATTCAAAAGTGGTGTCCCACCGAGCATACCAAAAACTATTATGGAATGGAAATTCACCCTTGTGTGAGAGTTCTTTAGGAACTCCCACTCTTAAACATAAATGTTAGATCAACCTTACGCTGCAGGTATCCTTTAGTGAGGTTGAACCTCTAGAGAAGGTTGACTTCCTCTTGGTAGATCACCTAAACTAATGTTTTTGCTTGGAAAAGGGATAAAAAGGGGGTAAAGGGTAAATAAGAGAACTAAATCTATTATGAACCAAATTAAATGATCACTCACATAATATTGAAACCAACACCAATTTATCATACGACAATGTTTTCTCACACAATCTCAAAAACTAATTAATTTTCATAAGTATTTCATAAACTAGGCTCACTAAGCAATGCATGCATCAAAGAGGAATTCTAAGATTCATACCAAAAATCCATTAATGGAAGGAATAAAAAAATTTCAGACCTAAAAATATCTTTAAAAACCTAATAAGAGGAAAGAAAGAAGGAAAATGAACATGGAACAACACTTCTTCACAAATCAATCATGCACAAGCTTAATAAACACAAGTTAAAGGCAAGAGTTAAGTGAAAATTGATCTTATTGCTTTAAAAGGTAGTTATTAAAATTTTTGATAGGGTTTTGCCTTATCAAAATGAGAGTCCTTTTGTTTTTAATGGGGGATAAAATGGGAGATTTAGGAGAAAAGGGGAAGAGAGAAAAAGTGAGCAAACATAATTCAATAAATGAATTGCAACCACCCTTTATAAATTATCAACCATATTTATATCAATAAAGACTAATCTTGCCCCAAAAAAATAACCTTAATTATGCCCAAATAGTCTTCAATTCCTCTCATTGGCTTAGAAACACACTAGAAGACAATAACTTGTTGAGGATGTGGATGTCATCATCCACTAAGAAGGGAAAAGTTTCCAAAGACTTATAAGTGACATGTGATAGGGTTATGAGGTTTGGTTTTATCCTTATACCATTGGATCACTCACTTAAATAGAACTCTACTTATCTTCTCAATCCACACTAGGACCTCTCAAAATACTGCAATGATCCATCTAGGTAAAAATTTTATATGTAAGCCAATTTTGGCCAATAGTTATCATAGACACAAATTTATAAGAATTATAAAACTATAGGTATCAATATACATAATATCAACCCACTCAAAGCTTAAAATGTATATCAGTTGAATTTCATAAACCATTTTTGTCATGGCTAAACATTACAATAATTTCAATGAGGATAAGTTATAATTTACAACCTATGGCTAAAGTGACAAAAATCATTCTATATTCACTATATTTTGAATTATTATAAGATGAAATCAAATATTAAATACACTAGTATCTATTGTTACATCATATACAAGTCAACCTCAACCATAGAATACATTCATATAATTCAAGCATTCCAATACATTATAGGTTACATGCAACACTAAAATTATGTTTTTCAACCTACACCTAAAACTATATGCTAAATATAATTCATATTAGGAGAAATCATATGTTTTATTATGATAAATATGCCTAAAAATATATGTTATCATAAGACATATTTATATATCCCATCTTATTAGTCTAAAACACTCAACTAAGTTAAATCTAAATAAAACACAAACTGGATTATCAATAAAACTGATACTCTCTATATAACTACATAATAAGACTCAATAAAACTATTATTTTAATTTAAATTTTTAATAATGATGTAATTACAAATAAATTTATGTATATTACTCATTACATATACTCTATAAGCCACTATAGTTAAGTGCATGACAATGAGGGTATGTATTGAAAAGAGTCAAAAACTTAGAGTTAAAATGAACACTCCCTAGCCTTATTCATTCACTTTTTTCACTTTTATGGTCATGTGAGTAAGATATTACTCACCCCTAGGTCCATATGAGTGAGGTTTATTATTAAAAAAAACAAATTTTAGTCTATAACCAATGAATGACTAGTTCGGTATTCAACATAACCAAATAAGTTATTTTTCAAAACAAAGAAGGGTTATAACAATACACTAAGTTTAAAGTTTTCTATGTTCTATGTATAGGTCAAGGTTAGATACAAATTTAAATAAAAAATACATAGTTTTCATATTGTATTTACTAACCTAGAAACAAAAAAATTGAACTCACAACAATATAAACACTTTTCTTTTAATCTTCCCAATAAAATGTAGTGCATTTGTGGAAAGACCTACTTGGTTAGTATGAATATTTTATGTAATAAATTATAATTCCACTTAAAATCAATTCCATTTCCTCTAATTATTTATCCATTACTATACATATGTGTTTGTTTCCCCCTTTAAATTTTCTTTTTTAAGTCTCTTCAATAATTCTATTTATTGCATGCCTAGATTCTTATTATTCACCCTACTATCAAATCCATGAAACTTGAGCTCTATTATTTTATGATTAAAAACACTACCCATAGTTTCCTCTCACTACCTCCATAACTTGAATAATTTTCATCTAGGTTTCCTTAAAATAGGTTTGATAAAAATAAAAGTGAAGTCTCCATTTAGGGTTTAGACCCAAAATAACACCATATAGATCCCATTGAGTTTTGTTGAGTTCCCCAATAACAATGAAAACCAAATCATTAAATTTCCTTTAATAAAGTGCTTATCCATGCCCCTTACTAGGTTTAATGTAATTATATCAAAGTTTCCACCAAAAAGTGACTTGGCAAATTTACCACCAACTTGCCATTTTCTTGAAGTTCCTGGAACCATTTTTGATAAGATGCATTAACCTAAGATTTAAATTTATTTTATAACCTTCACCAAATTTTTAAAAACATAACGTAAAAAATTCACATTTTTATTAAACAAATAATTACTCTAAGACTACTAAGTGGTTATCATACTGTAATTATTATTGAAAAGTAGGGTATTATTATACAAGGTTTATTTCACATAGTTCATAATGGAAAAACAATAAAAATAAAATAGATCCATGCCATACATTACCAAGGTGTTGAGGACAATCCTTTATATATACAATCAAAGACATGAGTTGGTATACTATCATGAAACTTCAAGAACAAAAGTGAGTTAGAAAGACACATGCACAATAAGTCATCACTCAACAAGATAGTCAAGTAACAAAATGTACTATATAAAAAAAAAACCCTCAACATCAAATTATTTAGTAAAAAATAATATGAATACATAGTCAAAGAATCTCAATATGAATTGAAATGAAAACTTAAAAAATCAAGATACAACCTAGTTCATGTGTGTAATGACAATTCATGGTAGGTTTTGTGAAATTCTAACTTTCATGATTTGTTTCCCTCTCCCTTGTTATGCTATCTATCATTTCTACTCAATCAAGGTGAAATATGGCCTGCATATGCCTCAAATAATAAAAATTAATTAATCTACTTATATCCTTTTACTATAAAATCATTAACACTAAATAATAAGAATACCATTGTATATATCATGCTAAGATGCATAAATGTAAAATGTCATTTAACATTTTTTTAATAAATAAAGGTACTAAAAAATAGATATTCAAAACAAAAAATCTAGTAGTCTTAATAAAATTATACAACATAATATGTCCATCTAATCTACATAAAATAGAATCCACTACTCCTTAGTCAAAAATAAATGTTGTTTGTTAAGGATTGGACAGGATGTAAGATATTCAGTCCAAAGTATATAAGGTTTGTAATTGTGAATCCCTTAAGGATAAAATCATCATTATTAATAAGTTAATTGAAGATTTTAAAAATAAAAATCAACATTTCATTTTGAGGATTACACCATTCAAAAATCAAGTCACATATACAAAAATTATAGAATGTGTTAGTGTTAATCATGCTTTTGTATATTCATCTATAAATTTTATGCCTAACAAAAGTGTTATCAGTCTAGATTTCACCCTTGAGGCAAAGGATTTTTAGACTTGCCTCATACAACTAATATAATGGAATCATCTCTAGGTATACCTAGCCTAATAAGTGAGGTGAGTCTCTAGTTTTGGGGATAGCTCCCCTGATACATCATCTAATCTCAACTACTACCTAAGCTTACTTATCTTACTAATGAAAAGGGATAGAAAGGACATGAAATTAAACCCTATACTATAAGAGGTGATGCACCACTAGATAATATTTCCTCTACTTGATCATTCAACAAAACTTATGGAAAAAACAAGGATTGGTTACTACCACACTCTGTATACACATAATATTTTTAAATTTTATCAAATATTGATGCTTTACATCTTGCAGGAACCCATCATAACTCAATCTCTATGAGTGAATGCCTTAAGAGGTGCATCAAGAAAGGGGTGGGTAGACCTTTAGTGCTTCATAGGATTGTTGTCCCTTATTGTCACATTATTCCATATACATTTAGCTCCTAAAACCTTTCCCTAAGTTATTTTTCCTCTCTTGCATATTCCACTAGTCTTTTCCTCTTTATATCCTTCTTCTTCATGTTTTACACCCTTTTTATCTATTCAATACACTAGGTCGACCTAGTTGAGCTAGTGTATTTTGGAGTCACTTTAGCTCTTTTGACTTGTTTTCATTCCAGTCGACCTAGCACAGACATTACGCATTAGCCTGAGAATATGCTAGGTCAAATTGGTTGACCTAGTACAACTAACATGTTTGAATGATTTTTGGGTGAGATACTCCTATATATAAAATTCCATTTCATTCATTATTAAGAATATACAATAAAGAGTTATTATTCACTCATGTTTCTTTACAATCTACTCTTCCACCATTCTAATTGAGGAGTCTTAACTTAGGTTTATTATTTGGATAATATATTCTTGTGGATAGGTTTTGGATGCTTTGGCCTAATAAAGTGATCTTTACAAACCAAAAAAACCTATTTCAAAGCCCCATTGGCTAAGGGAGAGATTTAATTGTGATGGGTTCACATTTAGGTAAGTATATTCTAACTTGTTTTCCTCTCTTTTATTAGATAGAAGTAGCATAAGTGTTGGCTTGAATACTATTACTTTCATATTATATGTATTAGGATGTTACTAATACTTAATTTATTTGAATTTCCCTAGATATATTTTATTGTTTTACATCTAACCCCTCACTTTGTGTCATAATCTTTGGTACACACTATATTAGTTTACTTTTTTTTTACTAGAATAATTTATATTCCTATTTATTTCATAAGTGAACATCAAATCATAGGACTCTTTAATGGTTGTTGTATGATTGTGTTAGACTGTAGGCTTTGGAACCCTTCCTATTATGATGTGTTTTGATAATTGATACAAGTGATTCCCTAATCAGCTCTAGCAAATCCCAATATTGGTCATGCTCTTGTTTAACAAGTGTATCCCCAATTAGAAGTGTAGGTGTGCTCTTCTTATTCAATAAAGTATTGTTTTATGCACATTATGTAATTTTGATTACATACATTCTAGTGAACCCAACGTGAATCAAATCCTTGTTGGATTTATTCACTTTTACTTCATTTATTTCATTACTTTGTCATCATTTCTATCATATAGTTTTACATACTAGTTCAATTCTGTCAACTCAGTTTTCTTTTTATTTATGCACAAGACTAAACAATTAGATCAACTAGCTCGACCTAGTACAACTTTTTAGCACTTTTCAAAATACCAGTTTAGCCTACTAGGTCAACTTGATTGACCTAGTATATTTTTAATCACTCTATAATAGTCTCTATATAGCCTGATTGATCATCTGACCCAATATAGATTCTAGTTTCTAGACTTTTAGATCTTCTTACTACATTGACTAGCTCCACCTAGTATATTTATAGACTTTTAATCCAACCAACTAGGTTGACTAGGTCAACTTAGTGTAATTTCATCACTTTTTTATCAAATTTATCTATTGCTTAGTTAACTAGCTCGACCCAATTTTCAAGTTTTGGATAAAAAAATTTGTCTCTAAACCATCCAGATGAGTTTATATTTTTTTGTATCTATTTATTTCTATACTTTCCTTTCAAGTTTGCATCCTTCAAAACTATCTCTACACATCCAACTAAATTGACTTGCTCAACCTAGTTATGTGTCTTATTTGTTGTCTAAAATAATTAGGTCAACCTAGTCAACCTAGTAGGTTTTCCAAACCCTATTTTCCATAGTGGTAGCTCAACATTCTTGACCTAGTTTTATTTATTGTGCATATAGTGTTTTCATGATACCTTGTTTTAAATTTTGAATTCAACTTATTTTCTAATTGCATATTTCATTTTAGTTATTTTCATGCTTAGAATAGTTCACATAGTCTAATTAGGAGGTTTTTTTATTTAACCACTTAGTTTCATTATTTTTATTTTATGCACACATGGCCAAATCATTTAAACATCAAAAAGCATTTTAAAATTTGACTACCCAGGCTAGCCTACCTAGATTTAATCCCCAAGGGGGAAGCTAACTTGATACTCTGGTCAAGTATAAATCATGGTTAATGGTATATTTTGGCTAAACATCTGACACTCTTATCACTGTGATGTGTGAAGTGAAGGGGTAAGCCCCAATACCAAGCCTATATCATTACCACTATAGTCCCTTTCATCCTAAACTCACTTAAAACCATCCATAGATTTATAGTTAGTACCTTATTTATATCCAACTTTCTATCACTTAAGATCATTCTTAATAATGTAACATTCTAGGTTGACCAATTAGCTAACTTTAATTTCTAAATTGTTTACTTGCTCTTTACTAGAATTATGTGTGTAAGAACTTACACTAGCCAACATTGGTGCAAGATTTTTTGTTTGTGTCCTTAAATTAGATTTACTAACATCAATCTAATTTATTGTTTATTTAATTTCAACATTCACTTTCTTAGATTAGTTATAAAATATCTTGTTTTATTCCATATCTTACTTTCAATCCTTTATTTTTCTTTATCCACTATACTAGCTCGATCTAGTTGACCTAGTGCTATCTCAGACCTTATTTTTTCCCCTTGTTTACTGCACTAGGTTGACCTAGTCAACCTAACATAGTCTATAGGTCCTATTTTTACACTAGGTCAACCTAGTCAACCTAGTTTTATTTCTTGCTATCCCTATTTAGCAACTTGATACTTCATCTCTTTCATTTTGCATCATGTTCATTTCCTTTTAATTAGAATGAGGTCTCCTATCAAAATATTTTTGGATAGTCTTAATCCATTTAGATCCTATATGGGATGTTCATTTATGCCTTTCTTTTCTTCCTAAGTGAGCCATCACTCTTGGGGCACCTCTTCTCCTCTTTCATCTTTAAATTATCACACGATTCAAATAGCACCTCAAAATGAAGTTGATGGATCCAATCCTTTTTACACCTATCACAAAAATTATTAAAATATTCAAACCAAAGTAGGAGTGATTGACATAAGTTTACTTAACAATCACACTAACACCAATTCTTCTAGCAATCCTCCCCCAACACCAATTAGGGGGTGCTCCTTCTAACACTAATCCACCACCTGATACAACCCAACTATTAGTTCAAGTAATTCAATAAATGAACATCATGCAAAAATATAATACCAATCAGATGATGCAACTTTAACAACACTTAATTAATGTAACTAATCAACCTCCAATCATGCATCCTCAAGCTAATACTAAATATATTCCTCCAACTCTTATAAATTCCTCAAGCAGTGTTATTCCTCAACCAATAATGAATAACAAGATGATACAAACCATTTAAAATGAGCCTTTGGATCCATTCATTATATCTATTAACATTGGTAACATATTGCCAACTATCAAATATGATGAGACTAAAGAACCTACCTCATTTCTTAAAGCCTTTGGTAATATCTACAAAGAATGGATCCAAACTAATACATTTGCCACTACTAAAATATTAGTTAAAACTTTTACTGGTGATGTATTATAATGGTATAATAAATTACCTCAACATTCTATTTATCAACTTGAAGATTTATTCAATCCTTTAGTTAAATAATTTTAAAATAATGATTTTCCTAAAAATTATCTTTTTCATTTCATAAATGCTAACCAAGCTCCTAATGAATCAGCTCATGACTTTATTAAAATATGAAAATCCATAGCTCATAAAGCTAATCATTATATGTCTGATGATAACTTATTCAAACTCTTTACTATTACTTTAACTCCCACTCTTCAATGTAAGGTTTTAACCTTTTATCCTCAAACTCTTAATGAAGCTCTTGACTAAGCTAAATGGCAATACATTCTTATGAATAAATTCAAACCTAATTCTAATATTCTTAAAGGATCTTTCCAAACATCTAATGCTATCACTAGTAACACTTCTCAAGCCAAATTAGGAGTTGTAAAAAATGATATTCCTTTACCATCTCATGTACCTCTTTTGGAGCATCAAATGAGATAATTTTTACCACCCTCTAAACCTTTCATATATCCTAATGCTCCTCCTAAGTGGTATGATCCCAATCTCTTTTTTTAGTTTCATTCTGACATTGGACATTCTCATGAATATTTTAGAGGGATTTCTAAATGTGTTATTTCTTACATGCTTGGTGATTCATTCGACCATGAAATCATGATCAAACATCATCATCAAGAGTACACTAATGATTATAAAAAATACAATCCTCTAAAGCTTATACATCTAATAACCAATAATATTCTTCCAATAATCAATAAACTTCTAAGGATGTTTGTGCAATTGACATTGATTATGATTATTACTTTAAAAACTCTTAATATGTCAATATGGCTAAATTTAACTATCATCAAAAACCTACCCACAAAGATCTTGTTACCAAGCCTAAGAAACCTTATTTAGAGGAACAATTGCTTAAAGATAGCACCAACATCAATATTGAATCATAATCACCTGAGGAATAACTTCCTCTTTCTAATCCTCCAACCACATCTATTCCTCCAAAGTCTAATGTGTCTTCTAAACCTTGTCGCTCTTCTTCTAAATTTCATTGGAATTTTCATGAGGAACTTAACTCTATGCCATGTAAGATTCCTCTTATGAGTTGGTTCAAACTTCACCTTATCATCGTAAATTCCTTATGAAACAACTCTAAGATATTAAATATCCATCTTCCTTAGAGGAAGAACCACCTTATATTCATTCTCAACCAACTAACATTAATACCATTGAATCTATGTGCCCTTCTTCAAAACCTTCCATTGAATTCCTTGAAGAAGACATGATTAATGATGAAATCCTCTTTCATGTAGATGATCTACCTCTCTTCATCAAAAATGTCATTAATACCATCCTCATTTAAAAAGTTGTAGTTGACTAAGGTTTCGGTATTAATGTAACCTCTTTATGGCTTCTAAAATAGCTTGGTTATAATAAAAATCATCTTAAACAAACCTATCTTACTTGTCATGATTTTGATAAGACTAATCAAATTCCACTTGGTTATGTATGGCTTTTGTTAACCATTGGTCTAAAGACCATTTGGACCAAACTCATGGTTCTTGATCTTCCTTTATCTTATAACATACTCTTTAATTGCCCATGGACTCATCAAATTACGGACATTGCTTCTTTTGGTAGTCAATACATTAAATTTATCCATAATAGAAAATGCTATAAGTATGAAGCCAATCCCAACCCATAGCATATCCAATCAACTAATCCTAAATCGTAATATCATAGTCCTAAGATCCCTAAAATTAATAATGATCCTTTACCTAAGTTCATCTATATGAATCATGATTTACAAGTTACTCTTGAAAATTTTGATGATGATGAGCCTAATGAATTACAAAATACTTGCAACACCACTAGATTACCCCCATACATTTTATAATGTCTTCCTCCTCTTTTACCTAGGGATTATACCATTCCTCTCATGGATGAGCTTACTAATTTTCCCCTTCCATGTAATGCTCAATAACCATCATTACCTAAATATGCTTTTAATTTCAATGACTTTAGAGTGGATAAATTGTTTCAATATCCTCTCACCATTTTGCTTAGAACAATTAGTAATGTTGGGATTTCACCTTGTGAAGATCCTCCTAAATCCCAAACATGTATAATTTATCCTACATATGATGACAACTATATCATGGCCCAATCTCAATCAAGAGACTTGGATGTCTTAATTTATCAAAATAACTTATCCCAAATTCATGATTTCAATCAAGATGTTAACAACATTTTTGTAGCTAAACACTTAGAACCTGAGGGTTATGTGCTTCTTATTAGTCTTCCTCTTATCCATTCCCCTTAGGTGGTAGAATAACTTATAACTTATGAACCTCTGAAAGAAACGTCACGTTATCTACCTCCTTTAGATCCTCCAAACAAATCTAATCCATCTACTTCTACTTTTAAAATCACACTTGATGCTAAGGCAACCAATGTTTGTCAAATAAATTTTGAATATGATCTTCATGGTAACCAAATTCTAGATCTAGAAGTAGATATTGAGTATTATTGTCCTTTTCCTACTTTGCCTAGTGATGAAGATAATCCTAAATTACTTTATGACAAGGAACCTTAACTCCCCTACAAACATCATAAAATTAGACATTTTAAGACTAAAACTCCTTACTTTAATAGCTTTATTTATAGCATTGATCCTAATAATAACCCAATTTCCTCCTTACCTAGTGCACCATAACAATTTAAAGATGGTAATGCCATGCTTATTGAAGTAACAACTCATATTGAATATGGTACTCCCTCATGTCTTTGACTAATAATAGTTTCCACATAACTTTCACCCTCTGAACATGATACTTTTAGTCTAGTTTTTGGTAAGTATCAAGAGGCATTCACATGGTCTTACCAAGACATGCCTAGTATTGAACCTAGCATAGTGGTTCATAGCATATTTACCTATCCTGATGCCAAACCTATACATCAGAAGCAATGAAAATTTCCTCCCAAAGTTACCAACTTATGACATAAGTAAATCATCAAACTACTCGATGCTAAATTTATTAAACCTATAGATTATTTTGAATGGGTTTCTAATATTGTTCTTATTCAAAAAAAGGTCACTATGGTCATTCATATTTGCATTGATTTCCAAAATCTTAATCTTGCTTATCTTAAAGACAACTTTCCTTTGAATTTAATAGATGATATTATTAATTCCATGCATGGATATGAAATGTCATGTATTATGGATGGCTTTTTGGGATACAATCTGATTCATATAGCTCCTAAGGATCAACATTAAACTAATTTCACCATAAAATGGGACACCTATTGTTATGTAAAAATGCCCTTTGGTCTCAAAAATTCTAGGTCCAATTACCAATGTGAAATGAATCATATCTTTATGACCTCATTCATAAAATTGTCAAAACATACATGGATGATATTATCACCAAATCCAAGCATCATAAACACCACCTTTTTGATCTTGCCATCATCTTTGATCATCTCCTTAAATTTAGAGTTTGACTTAATCCTTTAAAATGTGTTTTTGGATTTATGTATGTCAAATTATTAAGATTATTAGTCTCTCTCCATGACATTGATGTTGATCCAACCAAGATTAATGATATTATCAGCATGCCCATTCCTCAATCTATTCTTGATATTGGTACCTACTAAGACAAACTTAGGGCAATTAGATGATACATTATCAAGATGGATTATCTAATTCACACCATTAATTCCCTTATTAAGAAAGTTACAACCTTGGAATGGATAAATCCATGTCAAAAATCATTTTACAATGTGAAAGAGTCATTTTTTCATCCACCTACACTTCCTCCTTCTAATGATAAACCTTTAATCCTTTATAATTCTTCCACACCTATATCAGTTTGGGCAATGCTTACCCAACAAGATGATATGGGAAGGAGTATGCCATCTACTATATTAGTAGATGCCTCATCATTTATGAAACATGTTATACTAAAATTGAGTGTGATTGCTTCACTATCTATTTAACCACTAAAAAATATTCATCACTACATGATTTACCAGACCACCTATGACATCATTCATTATAACACTCGACATCATTTCTTCTCCAAATCATTTATTCTAGGATATGTAATTTGAAAATGGATAGTTTTACTAATGGAATTTGATCTTTGAATTATCACATAAAAACTTGTCAAAGGGCAAGTCATAGCTAATCAACTTACCATAGCTCCTATTCCAGCCACTTTTTCCCTTCAAGATAACCTTCCAAATGATAATCTCCTTTATATTTCAGGTATTAATCAGGAAATGTCTCATAAAGATTATTTTCATATCTTTACTATTGATCTTGAAGCTAATCAACCTGATGAATCTTCCCCTCCCTCCATACTACTAAAGCAATTATAGTTATTGAGGAGCTTCCTAAAATTAATTTTAACTTACATGAAGATACATGGACCATCAACTTTAATGGCACTAAATTCCTTCAAGAAGCTAGGGTAGGTTGCATTCTCACTAGTCCTCTTGGCAAGATCATTCCTTTAGCTTTTTGTTTCACATTTGATGTCATCAATAACATGGTTGATTATGAAGCCCTTATCTTAGGTATGAGAGCTGATCTTGATTTAGACATACCATACCTTCATTCTTTAGGTGATTCTCAACTCATTTTCCATCAATTTAGTGGTTCCTTTCAATGTAAAATTGAAAACCTTATCACCTATCATCAGATTACAATCAATCTTGCCAAGGATTTTGTCTCTTTTACAATTGAGCCTATTCTTAGAGATCAAAATTCCATTGCTAATTATCTTTCCCCTTCAAACTTATCTTTTTCATCCACATCAAGTTCTTTCTAACCCTTATTTTATCATATAAATACTCAAATCCCTGTCATCTACTCACCCTCTTGATTTGATTATTTGCCACTTCAAATCCATCACCATTCAACAATGTTTGTGGTATCAAGATATCATCTAATTCTTAGAACATAAAACTTATCCTTCTAACTTCGATTATTGTGAAAATACATGTCTCCACAAAAAAGCTTTAAATTACATAATTAGACATAACATACTTTATTATCATAGTGTCAAAGGTATATTAATCCTTTATATCATGTAAGATGAGGTCCCTCCTTTACTTGAAAAAGCAAATGGTGCATTTGTAGTGGTCATTATAGTAGACAGGTATAGCTCACAAATGCCTATGTATGGGTTAATATTGGCCTACTCTAAAAAATGATGTTATTGAATATTATAAAATGTGTAATCCTTGTTAGCTTCATAATGATCTCATTCATTCACCACTAGCTAAACTTCAAACCATAAAATATCCTTGGCCATTTTACACATGGGGATTTGATCTCATTGTTAAAATTTCTCATTCCTAATATGGGTAGATATTTATTATCACCACTATTAAGTACTTTATCAAGTGGGTAGAAGCCATGCCCCTTATTAATTTTACTAGTTTTACCATTTCTATGTTCATTATTAACAAAATCATTTTCCATTTTCATATTCCTCACACCATCATTTTTGATAATGGTGGTAATTTTAAAAATAATTGTGTTAAACAACTTTACACCAAATTTAAGATTAGTCACAAATTCTCCACTCCTTATCATCCATAGTGTAATGGTCAAGTTGAGGCCACTAACAAGATTTTCAATGAAATCCCTCAAAATAAAATTCATGAAACATGCATGGATTGGAATATTCATCCTTATCCTACACTTTGGGCCTATTAGACTAGCATTCGTACTACCACTAGGGCAACTCCATTTTATCTAGTCTATGGTTCTAAGTCACTTTTTCCTCTTGAAGTTGAGATTCATTCTCTTTGTATATCTCCTCATGGCATAGTTCTTGATGAGGAACTATGTGAAGCTTACCTTCATGCTCCTGATCTACTTAATGAACATCACCTCTCTACCTTACAACAAAATCTCCAATATAAGGCTTGTATTGCCTGACAACATAACAAACATGTTAAAATCCACAAATTTAATGTTGGTGATCGCATCCTTAAATTAGGCTACACTCATGACAAAAAGGCAAGTATGCACAAAAATGGTGGGACCCATACTTAGTTAAATATATTCTTTGTCCAAGTACCTACCAACTTCAAACTAATGAAGGCCATGTTTTCAAAGAACCCACCAATGATTAATTCATAAAAAAAATACTTCACCTAATAATTTCCTTCTTATTATGCTTTATATCTATATCTATCTAATATTTTTTGTAGGTTACTTAAACATGTGTCTCTCCCTCTACAATATTTCCCTCATGTTCACAAACCTTTAGTCATCCCTTTTTGGCCTTTTGGTTTATTGATTTACCATAGTCTTCCTTATTTTCTCTCACATTTTATCTTATTTTTCATTCTTTATATTTTCTATTTTTAATTTAGCACCCCTTGGTATTTTATTTTGTGATTTGATTCATAAGACCATAGATAGAACTTGGCATCCCTCACAAAACCACCATCTTTTAATTATATTGTTTCTCTTTTTGTTGTTTGTCAATGTTATTTTGGCATCATTTAAGTTTTTCTTTGTGAGGTGTTTTGTCAAAAGGCTCCCTCACTTTTTTATTATTAACACCCTCATGGGTATCTCTTTTATGATTTACTCTATAAGACCATAAATATGACCTTACCCTCCTCATAAATTTACCATTCTTTTCCTATTATTGATCTTTGTTATTAGACTTTACCTTCTGCTTCTTTTGCTAGATGGAATTTTCAAACTATCTATGTTAGCATGTTTTCCTCCATTTCCCTCTCTCTTATGATAAGGAATCACATCTCTGGTGTCATTGTATCCCTCTTTTCCCTTTGTCACATGTTTTATAATTTGAATTAGTTTAAATTGTTCGATGTGTCATTCCTCTTGATTTCCCCTTTATTTCATCTCCTCATTAGATAAAACAAGGTCAAAGTTAATATATCACTTTTATTTCAACAAGATTTATGAGACTCTTAGACCCCATGCTCTTTGAAGTTTCTCCTTCTTAGCAACCTTGCCCCAAGTTTTCGAATGAAAGTCATCTTTATCACCCATGTTTGGTTTTCCAAATCCATATGGAAGAGGAATAGAAAAAGCCATTAAAATAAATTTAAAAGCCAAATCATATGAAAATAAAAGGAAATGATATATAAAAGGCAACATACAAATCTCAAAAGTCAAAATTCACACCAAAATACAAGATTACAAGCACATCTCCTATCTCCAATCGAAGCTCAAAATTGACAGTAAGATTTACATAGAGGAAAATTCATTTATGGTGTGGTAGGCTAGTAGATTGGAATAGGGGAATTCAAAAAAGTTTATGGTGTTACCCACTTTCTCATGTAAGTACCCAATCTTTGTTAGTAGACTAACAACTATATAATGGGTCCTAAAGAGTAGGGAACACATCACAGGGAGGTAGGTCCATTTTCCTTTTCATGCATATAGCCTTCATGGGATGATTTATATACTCCATTAATTGACCCAATACTTGTGTTGATAAGATAAGCCCTCAGAGTTCCTAAGGTCAAAAGTCCTTTGATTTTGACAAACCTAATTTGCGTGTCTTGACTTTGATAAAGAGTTATCTCTACCTTGGTTTTTAATTCATTCTCCCCTCCACCTATAGACAAATTGTGATTCCAAAAATGTTTTACCTCTTCTTTGAACTCATTTTTCTTCATTTCTTAAACACATGATATCACTACTTTATTTTAGTTTTATCTACCTTTAGACACAAAACAACATGTTTGAGCAACTTTGGATCATTTTCTTCATTTCATTTTACATTTACAAAACTTAATTTACCTTAATTTTTCCATTTATCATGATTTTGATGTCCTTCTATTATGGAAACCTGAGTTTATACCCTTTTTCCTTTATTTAGTGAGATGTTGTTTATTACTACTCACTCAACAATGTTGTTTTCTTTTTTATGCATCCCCTTTTTCCATTGAAGATTGAGATGTGGATTGTTATTGCTCACTCATCAATGTTGTTATACCATTTTTTTTTTTCATTTTAACATTGATTTGTCTTGATTATCATTCCTTTTTAGACATGTATCCTTGGTTTGAATTGGTGAGTTTGCCTTTTCTTACTTTTAGTTTACTTGTTTGAGTTTTTCAATCTTTAGAAGCCTTAGATTTTTTATTACCCAATTTATTCTTGTTTAACTTGGTCATTTGGTCTAACATATCACTTATCACCCAACTTTCCAAATATACAAGTACATCTCATCCACATAGTACCATTTATCTTGGTTTTTCTTGCATTTTTTTGTTTTTGCTCCTTAGTTTTGTATTTTTGGATTTATCAAAAGTAGTATTTACACCCTACATGATCAAAACTAAAAACAAAATTGATAACCATATTATTATAAAGGGTAAGTCAAGGTATGCATTAATTTTACTTTTTATTTACTTACCTTTTATAATAGTTTCCCTTTTTATCATTTCCTTTTAGTTATTTTATGATTTTTAAAATATTGTAACTTATTTTTAGCATCAACATTGTGTGTGTCATTATGTTCTTTCTCAAAGCATCATCCCCTATTAAACCTTAGTGACACATGATGAGCTTTAAGTGGGGCATATGTATACACATAATTTTTTTTAACTTTTATCGAATACTGACCCTTTACATCTTTTTGTGACTTAATCTCTTTGAGCGCCTGCCTTAAGGGGTAAATCGGGAAAGGGGTGGGTAGAAGATTTATAGGATTTTTCCCCTTATTTCCACATTCTTCTAAATACATTCAGCTCTTAAAACCTTTCCCTAAGCAATTTCTCCTCCCTTGAACATTATTATAGTCTTTTCCTCTCTCTATCCTTCTTCTCCTTACTTTACACCCTTTTTACTTGTTCAATACACTAGGTTGACCTGATCGATGTAGTGTATTTTGGGTTCACTTTAGCTCTTTTGACTTGTTTTTCTTTTGATTGACCTATCACAGACTTTAGGCATCAACTTAAGAATATACTAGGTCAACCTGATCAATCTAGTATAGATGACATGTCTGAATGATTTTTGGGTGAGATAATTATACATATACAAGGTCATTTCAATAATTATTAATAATATACAATAAATATTTACTATTCACTCATGCTTCATTACAATCTTCTATTTTACCATACTACTTGAGGAGTCTTATCTTAGGATTTTTATTTGGAGAATCTAGTCTTGTGGATAGATCTTGGATGCTTTGGCCTAACAAATTGATCCTTACAAACCACAACAAACTATTTAAAAGAACAATTAGCCAAGGGAGAGATTGAATCATGATGGGTTCACATTTAGGTAAGTATATTCTAAATTTGTTATCCTCTCTTTTAGTAGATATAAGTAGCATAAGTGTTAGCTCAAATAATATTACTCTTCATATTCAATGTATTAGGGTGTTACTCATACTTACTTTATTTGAAGTTCCCTATACATATTTGAATAATTTTCATCTAAACCCTCACTTTTTGCCACAAGATTTGGTGTGCAATAAATTAGTTTACTTTTATTGTTATTAGAATAGTTTACATTCTTGTTTATTATATAATTGAACATCAAATCATCATACTCTTTTAGGTTTTTATGTAATTATGTTAGAATGGATGCTTTAGAACCCTTCCTATCTTGATGTGTTATGACAATTGATACAAGTGATACCCTAATTAGGTCTATCAGATCTCCATATTGGTCATGCTCCCACTTAAGAAGTGTGTTACCAATCAAAAGTATAGGTGTGCTCTATCTTATCTAATCTAGGATTAATTCATGCACATCATATAATTATGATTGCATACACACTCTCTCTAAAGGACTCATAAACATTAGTGCTTCACATGGAGGTCATGTCAAATGCTTATAATTTAAGGGTGATGAATGAGATGTATGATTCAAGACACTATAAATCAATTTACATTGTGATCATAATCATAATTATCTTTACACACCATATAACTTGCATATGATAATCCATTAATATCTAGGTGAGATACAGGGACCTGCAAAGGGAGAAAATATTAACCACTTATATAGATTAGACAAGAATGAACACAATAAAAGACTAGTATAGAGAAGGTTGAATCAATCATTATATTATCTCCAAGATGTAAGATAAAAATGGGTAGAACTTTCTCATACCCAATAGAGGGATGATTATAATATCCTTTGAAACCTAATTTATAGGACATGAGAGAGAGAGAGAGAGCAAATTTATGCCACATTCATCCTCTCTCTCTATGTTATTGACACTAAATGGTTCATTAGTGAATTTTTAGATGTCATTCCCTCTTTATATAAGCCCAATATGCCTTCCTACTCACTTAGGACCTTTAACATCCTTTAGAACAATGAAAACATTCCAAAAATTAGACATTGTAAGCCATTTTCCTATAAATTTTGCCTCACATGTGCAAAATTATTAATGTAAATGGAGAAAATATGACTTTTAAGTGTATTATTAATGTTATAAGGATATTTTAGAACTATTAGAGTCATTATTAATAGTTTATTTTCCATTGGGTTCTCCATGAGGGTTTTGGAGAGTTTGAAGTGGCCTACCATCTTAGTGATGGTTCATAAATGAAAGCCCTTGTATTGAAAACTCATGTAAATAGATATTTAGTGCATATGCCTCATAACATATCACTAACATCTCTTATTCCCATGCATCTTGTCTAATGAGTTCTGAGCAATGGTTGGTAGATATTGAGTTTCTATTAGGTAGTCTGGGTATGTTTGCAGTCTTAAGGATCTGGATCCATCTTTCTCCACCATGGATGAAAGTGAATATGGGTCCTCAAATTTCCATATGATAATTTATCCTCATGAATTTACTCTTGACATATATGAGCATCCACATTGTAGCTTTAATTGGTAGACTATGATGAGATATATTGAGGGGGGTTATTAGGCTAAATTGTCACTTACCTTGTGTTCTCTTACATGTAATGCATGTTTTAATAAATGTATATTCATCATAAAAACTTATATATCCCTAAATATTCCTTATGAACTCATTTCCATAAGAGTAGACTTTGAGGTTTGGGGGCTTATGTATGGTTTTATGCCCAAACTAATTTCCAAGGCACTAAACCACCTA
This sequence comes from Torreya grandis, assembly GCA_037957365.1. Taxonomy (NCBI): domain Eukaryota; kingdom Viridiplantae; phylum Streptophyta; class Pinopsida; order Cupressales; family Taxaceae; genus Torreya; species Torreya grandis. The sequence continues at coordinate 879,444 of JARHVA010001543.1, read as the reverse complement.
TAGGTGATTATGGTGACATCAAAGAATTATTTGAATCTTATAAATTCAAATTTAACCCTATAAATAGTCTCATATTGTCCTATACCTTTATATTTTTCATTCTCCCTTTTTAGGCTTGTTATGACCATAATTGGCCTACATTAGGTTCTCAAGCTAGTTGATGCCAATGCACTGAGTAGTCTATGATTCCTCTTATTATAAATTTAAAGTGGTTATAAACCTCATTAAATTTAATTTAAGATCAATAAAAAACCTTATTATCATGGGTCTCCCTATACCTATAATAAACACTCTTCTATAACCATACACATAGGTCTGTGTGTGGGGTTCTAGACTCAGTAGACCTAAATAGGCCTTCCTAACTTGCTACCCTTTCTCAATGATTGAGAGGATCACATGGGGATTATTATATATCATTATAAGATCATTTATGTTTTATTTTATTTTCTATTAACACTTTTCCCTCAAACTAATAAGGTCCTTCTCTTTCTATTTTGTAGGCACACTGACCCACTAGGCAATCTTGTTGGTGTTTATGGGTTGTATTTACATGGTCATAGTGAGTTATTTTTTTATCATAATATTCTTTACCTTTCCATTTATGTCACTCTATCTCCCAATTATCTCTAATACTTTGTCTACCGATGTATGTTCTAAACTCACTATTATGCATGGTATACTCACTTTAGGCTTGAGAATAAACTAAGTTGCCTATAGGTGATCATTTGGGGTCTTGAATATATACCTTATGGTATTTTAGAATCTTTGATATTCTTAGCCCATGATGAAGGTGTGTCTAATTAAGTCCATGAAACCTTGATGCTTTCATCTAATTTATAAGACATATGACCTTTTGAGAAGTCTATACATAGACAAATGTGATACCTCAAGCCTAAGATGGACTTGTAGGTGATCATTTGCTATGTGAGTAAGTTATTTTATTCTTAAGGGCCTTATGCATATCAATACTCATCATAAATTAATCTTCAAATCAAACTATATTTTCCAGATTCATTTAAACTTAAATACCAACTTAAAAACCTAAGTTTCAGTCTTTGGAGTTCAAGGCTCACTTAGGAGGTGAAAATGGCTTGATGTAGTCATTATAAAGTAGGTGTTTTTTGGGATACCTCATATGAACTATTCCCCTATATTTAAGACCTCTTATTGATACATAATCATCCTCTACCTAGGGATACAATAAGGTATTACATCTTAATATGTGAATTAAGCATCTCAATGAGAAAATGAAACCTAAGAATCTTCAAAAACCTTAATTAATGCTAAGAAACCTTAAACTATGCTAAATAGTCAATGAATTCCTTTAGAGTTGGTTTGATGGTGTTTGTCTTGAGGGCCATATGGAAGTTTATTTATTTTTAAATAGGAACTCATTCACATTATTAAATCATCCCTACAACCTTAGTAAACCATCTTATATAGACTTTTAACCTTTTGATTGGTTACGATGAGGATAATTTGAGTTATGCTTGAAGCTTTTCACCTTCTTTCACATGATGGGTGTTGAAGAAACTTGAAGAAGACCTGATATGACTAAATGGTGACCATGTGGAGTATTTGAATAACATGGGTGGAGCATATAAACCATTCAATGATCATCCCTATGATCTATTCCTTCATGAGACACAAAAATTCTAACACATAACCCTACAACCTACCAACAATAAGAGATGGGTTGTTGATATAGCCCTATAATTACTATAATAACATTATTAGAGGAGTTCAATACAATCATAATACCTTTAGAGATATATTATGCTCAAGTTTTCATATCAAGCTTGAATTCCTCATAATTTTGTATGTAATTGAGATTATAGGGTTTACAAAGGGCTTAAAACACATAGGGGTCTTAGTGATTATTCATAAATCCTAGGGCTTGGATATATAAAATAATACACTAATTGAAATCCCACTAGGGACTCCATCTATGGCTAAGATCTTCTGAAATGACTCCCCCTATATGGACCATACCATTCAACTCAAACTATCCCTTGTGAGCTTGCTAAGAGATTGATGGAGATTTTACTTCCATTTATGCCTTTATCTTGGCTTTTAAAACATTAATTATTCTTCATTATTATTTCAAGGGACTTGCCATAAGATATTTGACCTCCTCTAACTCTAACCTGGCTGTGCAAGTCCATACAAATCTTAAAAACACCTACAAAACATCATATCTCTACATTTTTTTAGGTTTGATATCTTGAATAACCGTTTGATACCAAAAATATGGAAATGAGAAGAAAAATACATTTTTAAATTAGAGATTATAGATGGAGGGAAGCTAAAAAGTCACTTTTTCAATCATGTGGGGCCCTTTTTTGTGAATGAAGGATGTTTGACTTAAAAAAAGACCTATACATATAAAGCCACTTTATAATGATATTATGATGGCAATGATACCATTTTGGAGATCTTTTACCCATGATTATGACTTAATTATGTCTTAGGGGCCATAGTAACACCATTCTCATGATTTTAACACCCTTTCAAAAAAACACATTCATGATATCAAATGTTAATAACCATTGAAATATTTACCTTAAAATTTGATAAAAAGCCTTAAAATATACTAAAGGTTTCAAACATGGTTACTATTCTCTCTTCATACTAACTATAATCCTTATGATTTTGACACATTCTATAATTTTTTGGCATGATTAAATGGAAACACTTGACTTTCCATGGGATACAACATCATAGGTCATCTGATCATGCATGGTTTTAGACCATAAAAGTCACATTAAGATTTGTTATAGACCCCTATATATAGTCACACAAGATCAAACCTTGACACAAGTTAAAATAAGGTGAAATGGTGACTACCAAAACACCTTGTGACATAATCACACTACATAAGCACCTTGCCTATGAACCTAAAGACAAGTGACCCCCTCATAGACTATCATGATAAGCATAACATTCATGAAATTACAAAGGTACTATCCAAGTTTTTTGAGAAATATTTTATCCTTTATGAGTCTAAGGGAAGAAAAATATCAACAAAAACTTCATGTTAAAATGATAAGCTACAATAGTATACATTTACAAGTGATTATAAATGTTTAAAAAGGTATAATAAGAGTTCTAGTGAGATTTTATAGTAGATTCTTCAAATAATTTGATCAAACTACATCCTATACATCCTCTAAGGAGATCAATATGTTATTTTATATATCATAGAATGCATGAGCATCATATATAATTGTTTGGATTTGAATAAAAATGTAAAGTATTATCAATATTCATGATCCTATAAAATATGCATTAATCAAGAAACCCATAGTGGAACAAGTGCAAGTAGAACAAGTGGAAACAAAATTAGTATAAAGAGGAAAAACAAGTATGGATAGGAAAGGATGATTAAAAACAAGAAAAGATAAAAATAAAAAATTAGAGAAAGCAAAAGTATGAAAAGATCAAGATAAAAAAACAAAATTACAAAAGGCACAAAATTAAAAAAAATAAATAAAAAATGGAAGTTGCATAAACAAGTGAAACCTAAGAAAAATAGTATCTTTAAGAAAGTATATCTAAAAAAAGAGGTTCAAAATAAGGAAATGACTAAAAAATCCAACGTTGCATGTCTAGTTTCAAAGGATTCAACTCAAAAGTGCTTATCATTTCTAGAGCCTTTAATTCTTAACCCTATCATAGATGGAAATCAAGGTAACAATGGTGTGATAAATGAAACTATTAAAATGAAAGTTTATAGCATGATGCTCTTTAAATTTATTATATATTATAAGGAACATTTGAGTAAGACTATTGTATCTAGATCATTTATCATATGCATTGAACTACCTTTCATAGCTAGTCTAAAAAATGTTTAGTGGTATTTCATGTACGTTTTAGTTTGGCCCAATATAACCCTGAATTAGTAAGATCATAGATGAAAGTAATGGGGGGGAAATGGGTAAAGATCGCAACCATGTCATATTAGAAAATGAAAGTGACATGATTATAATTTCAATAGAAGATGGAATTTATCTAAAGAAATAACAAAAAATAGAAAATATTTATTAAAATAGTATATAAACAAATAAAATTAATGGAATAATAGTAAAGGCAAATGATCCAAAACATATTTCACAAGATAAATTAGACAAGTCAATGCCATATTATGGGGTAGTTAGTTTTACATATCTAGATACTTCACAATCACATGATATTCTTCATTTTATAGTGGTCACCATTACTTTGTTTGATATAATATCTATTAATGAAGTCATTAGTTATTATTGTTATTTCATTTATGAATAATAAAAGAAGTGTAGAAAATCCTAAAAATTAAGACATATTCATGATTTATGTTTAGTTCATTTACATTAGTTAATTTATATAAAATTTATTCAATACTTATTGATATCTAGTTTCATATCATATGTGCTTCAAAAGTGTACATGAGTGAATGCATATTATATAGGTTTCCATTTATAGAAATAATTGCAAGTTATTTCACTATCTCAGACTTAGAAATTGTAAATAGAGAAAAGTACCCTATTTAGATATGAGCACCTTATGCTATTGTCATATTTCACCAACTCTATCCCAATGAGAAAAGTCCATTCGGTCTTAGATAAAAATAAGATACGTGTATCTTACAGCTTATTTATACCTCTAAAATGTCACTAGGGGTATATTATACACAATTTTTATGACTCTTTGGATATCCCTTATTATTTATACATGAGATCTTTACATTGCATAAAATTTATTGATATTGATCACTTAATTACACATTGATATATTACTTGTTACATAATTTAATTAATTTATTAGTGTTACAAATGGATTATGTTGATCAATTACATGTATTCATGTATACTTTTTCATGTTTGCTTTCCCACTTCATGTCTTGTGCCTATTATCCATTTTGGCTTGTGGACATTGAAACATGTCCTTATGTATGGATAAAATCCTTCATTATCTATTTATATACATGTGAGTGAATTTTTAACATGAAATTTATATGTTGTCTCTTGTCCTTATCTTTCATTATTTGTGTACTTTGTGTGTAATCCTTATTTGTGTGTGTCATGGACATGGTACTTATTTTCTCAATTTTTGATGTCATGATAGACATCATACATCTTCCTAACCTTTCAATGCCATGATGGATATAGTTCATCCCTCCTTAAGTAGTTATATTTATATTTCAATACTTATTTGTGATCACTTATCTAGATGCTTAAGTACTAACATCTATCTTGAGAATACCAATATGTATGCTTGTTTCTACAGGCATATGACATTACTATTTTGACAAGTTTATACATATGATGATGCCATGCTCCTCCACATTATAGTTACTACTTAGATTTACATATTTTCATAATGTTTATCACATAAATTTTTATGTTGAGTTAATTTTTTACATAGGCTCAAAAACTTAGCTCAAAATATAGGGATACATAGTGTCTTGTCTCAAAAAATAAACTCATGCAATGTATTAAACATACAAAAATTCATCGGTCTTACATAGTTGGTTAATATTCATACTAAAAAACACAAAATAATAAATATTAGATAAGAGAGATCCATTTGGAAAAGGGTTAAGCCTAACCCTATACAAAATAGTGTGTTTCTATCCTAATAAGTAGAAAATAGTCATTTTTAGGAATTATTAGAATCATAAGAAGTACATAACAATTAACAACATGTATATATATTCAATTTTTATAAAAATAATCAAGTTTTATCTCAGATTTGTGTAGCTTAGGTGTATCATTGATGACATGTATTACACATTATCACACACATTTTTACTTAGAATTTAAGTTGGCATTATTCAGTCTCAAAATCCATATACACCCATATATCAGATTGGGGGCATGCACATGGAATATGACTACCTCTTTGCTCAATTTTGCAGCAGTTTCAAATATGGAATGATAATTCTTGTCATTCTAAATTTTTTATACACTAGAGATATATCATAATATATTTTGCACTAGGTTTTCACTAGTTTTACACTAAAGATGAACCTTATTCCATCTAGAACAATTGGTTTATATTTTCACTAGTTTTTGCACTATAAAAATATATTAGAATTTATAAAAGGATTTAAAATATACTTCATTACTTTGTGTATGCAATGATGGATTCAATGACACATTTAGTTATTAATAATATTCAACTATCTCTAATTATTAAGGCATTCACAATCTAATAAAATATATTAAGCATAGAAGAAATATCCAATGGTCCTACCCTCTCTAGTCACTAGTTTTACACCATAAGACAATGGTTTGTGTACCCAATCATGTGTAATAAGTACTTGTTAATAGATTTATATTTTTTTTACCTTTTCTTTTTTATTTTTATCTTAAATAAGGACTGATTTTATACATGTTTTATTGTAGGATTTTTCATGAAGCACAATTCAACATTGTAGCCTACATTCAAGACTACATTTCATAGGTATGTTCAGGTACACACTTTTCCTTTTACCCTATTAATTTTTGTTTATTACATTACTATAATAAAAAGGTGGAAATTTAGACACAAATTAACATTTAAAATAAAATAATGCACTTGTGACCACCCTTTTACAAACTTAGATTGTGTCTTATTCCATCGCCTTTTTACCACCTTACTTTATTTACCACATAGATAAATCATTATTATAAGCTAACCAACACTACCATAATGACTTATTATATAATTTAAATAGTTTAGGCTTATCCATATATTATTCTATACTCCAAAATCAACAAATTTTACTCTAAGGATAAAAACACACCATTTGGACAACAATATTCCCTAATAGTGTAGAATTCCACCACTCTTGTCCTCCCACCAAATAACAACTAATTTATCAATTTAAAATTCATATGATGGGTCATCCCACAATTTTATAAATCCCAATATAAATAAATTCTCAAAATATCACTATAATGCCACATTTCAAACCATTTTTCGCACAAGAGTCTTCCATATTGAAAAACACCAAAATTGTAATTGCACATTGAGAGAAAATTCCCTATTTCTCCAAATTTTGAATTCATAAAACCTTAGTATACCTGATATAAATTTTGAATAGACTTCTAAGGTAATAATTCAGATTTGAATAACTTAATCACACTAGGATTGCATCAAACATCTAACATTTTTTAGTAGTCTTTCACACACAACACCATAGCATGGGAAAACTACTAGGATTTTGATCTCTCCTTAGATTATTGATATGTCAACAAGAATCAACATATGTGGTGTTTAGGACAAGTATAATTTAAAATAATAATCCATTTTTACCCTATTATTTAATTTCCCTCTTGATTTATTAAACTAGGATTAGAAGTGAAGGAAAAGATACATAGTGGTTTTCATGATAGATCGAAAGCTCCTACATAGTCCACAAAACATAAATGAAGGTAATAATATAAAAAATATTAGATCACCCTCATCTATAAGACACTAGTGCTCCCCAAATATAATAACACATTGCACCCCCATCCAGATACAACACTTTTATCTAGAGATCCTACAAAAACCTATTTCAAATCCATGGCCAGTCAACACAAATCCCTAATAAATTTTATTATCTAACACAATCATGCATTTAATTTATCTAGATAAGTTTTATTTACTTAGTAATTTACCCTTTTATCATATTTATAAATTTATTAATTTATAAATCAATTTTTCATCTATTACATATCTATAGCATTCTGATTTCATACAAAAATTAATCTTATCTAAGCAATAAATTTATTTATTTTCTAAAATCTTATAAAATAGTAACATATTTAATATGAGGCATAAAAAGTGTCATGTATAAATATATTTATCAATGAGGATGGATTAATTAACCATATATTAATTAAAATACATAGCATAAGTACATAGGTATCATGGCACCACTAGTCAAGCTTAACAATCTCAATAAGCACAACACATAATATCACATAATGCCACATAAGAAATCAAAGGTATGTATAGAATAGACATAAATATGCCACCACAAATAAGGGGAAATGGTTGCACATAAAGGACATTAAGAATGCCACAAACAAGTGGCATGCTCAAATGTTGCAAAAAACATAGGACCAATGGCCACAAATTATAGACATGTTTTAATTTTACACATACTAAGAACAATCCATAGATATGTTCAAGACATTTTTTATTTAAAACAAGGGCAAAAAGACACACAAGATAATCAATAAATGTTTAACCTATCATGAAATAAAGTAAATATCATCTAAGGAGCATAAAATAAGTAAAAACTAGTCTAATACATCCATATATATTAATGTCATATTATATCAAAGTAACATATCCACATATCAAAAATTAAAATATGGGAATATATAAAGACACTTGTAAGATATGTAGCTTGACACGATTTAGAGGTCATATAAAGTGTATTCATCTAAAAATTTACTTGAGTTTCAAGAGTGCTACTTGATACCATCCATCCCTATCTTATCCCTAAACCTATATTAGGGCCTATTTAGATACTTATCCAAATTTCATGTGGGTCACACACACCCTAGACATCTCAAAATTAGTCTAAAATACTTCCTTTAGAATTTAGGTCCCTATTGGCTTAAGTTATGCCACCTAGACATTAGTACCATAACTAGACACTAGCACCATAATTTTAGTGTCCTACTTGGGTGCCATTGTCCTTTTCCCTCTTTTTAACCCAAAAAGATATATTTTCAATCCTAAAAACACCTAGGGTCAGCCTAGGCCTATTTAAAACCTTGAACAAACACCAGATCAATATATATACATGAATTTTAGCCCTTTATTCACTAGATGGAAATCAAATGAAAATACAAACAAACAAGCTCAAAACAAGTTATGCACAATCAAGGTTATTAATCCCATTTTTTACCTACTTCTACATATAGTTGTTATTATAGGGTCCTAGAGCATCATGACATGCTAGGGATGAGGATAAATGTGAGATATTTCATGTGCGTAGAATAATTTATTATAAAAATTTAGGAATTTAGATGATAGAAACATAAGAAGCATTAATTATTCTATGTTATTGAGGAATTAAGAGAAACTGGTATTGTATAAACTAAAATAATGCATTAAAAATAGTTTAGATAGAAATTAACCAAGATATCACACATGAGAACACACAAAAGGAACATAAAAATAAATCATATAGGTAACCATAATGAAATAATCTCTGTTAATCTCTTCTAAAAATTGGAACACCTTTATTCCTATTAAAAAAAGGTATATATATACATTTTTAGTGAACTAATGATCATATTCTTCTCATACTTGACACCAAAAGTGGAGTCTCTTAATATTATATCCCATTACAAGTTGTGAAGATAAGACAAAATAGAGTATACAATAAAAAAATGAGTGCATAACACACAAACATCAGACAATTATCGTGCATAGATTTACAATCCAAGTTCTTCTAAAAATACTTTCCTAGACATAAAATTTTGTCTCATCCTAAGACAAAATCATAAGATCTTCAAGGGTGCACAAGTTACTAGGATCTAAAGAAATAGTTGGACCAGTAAGAGTCATAGTAATCATTCAAGGAATTACTTTTGCTTTTCACTTTTTGTGTAGTACTTAACCACCCTTTTAGGTTTATAACTAAGTATCATACCAACCTAATACCTTTTACAGGTTTTTAATAGGATGGAATAATTAGGTGGTTAGCCTTTATGGGTTTTCAGCCAACTTAGACCTAATTATCTTACTAAGTCATCCCCAATACAAAATGCTATGCAAAAATTTTAAAATTTATAATCTGTGTAGTACTTAACTTGATGGTGGTGGCATGGATGTAGGTGAAGGTTGACCAAAAGAGTCCTTAGAATATGATTGTGTAGCCTTTCACTATGTGATGAACTAATGGATCTTAGAAGGTGGCTTATAGGAAGTTGCATTGACAATATATGCAACTAAGATGGTAAAGGGAGCTAGATCTATTTTGCATGCATTCTAATCTAGAATCACTTCTTGTATTAGATGTAGTAAGGTGTGAAATGGAGTGTGGTATCTAATGACATACTTGAGGTTTGAATCATTAGTAATTCTCAAGGCATCCTTTATATTCACAACCCTTGTCTAAATCTCCCCACTCAATTACACCATCTTATTTACATGTCTTTGAGATTAGAGGTTGGTGAAAGAAATATGAAATAGTTGATTCTAATAATTTAGAAGGTTTTCATGCACATTATCCCTAGCATTCAGTGATTCTTGGAGTGCTCCATCCTTCTCCTCCATAGTTGTAGTTTCACTTATAATGGTTACTTTGGTTATGGTGGCCTTTACAAAGTTTGTGATAGAACTACATAATGTGGAATCTGATTACTACTTCTAATCCAATAAAATGCATGTAACTTGTTGAGCTTGAAGTATAGTGTTATTGATCATTCCTTGGTATTCCTCTAACAAAATGATGAGTGTGGTAGCCTCATCCTTGACATCTTGGCACAATATTCCCATTATGTAGAGTTTTTATGTTATACACTAGTCCTTTTTTAACTCAGAGACAAATGTATTGATTCAATACTTATTGGACATTACATGGTCCCCAATTATTTGAGTGACCAACTCAGAACAAGTATCTTGGATGGGTTTTGTAGCTTCTTGTAGTTGGTCCTTCAACTCAAAGTTCTTAGCCTTAGATTAATCAACCCCTTGATCTAGAGAGGTAACCTTCTATGCAATGGACTCTTGGAATGATATAGTGACCTATAACTTCTTATTCAATGGTAACTTTGAAAGATATAATGATGTTTCCTTCTAAAGTGAGAATGTTTCCAATATTCACATGATAGTCAAGGGATTGGGTCATGGCATGATTGAAAATGGAAGTGAGAAGGTGGTGCATTGAGAACCCAAAGTTGGAACGTCCCATAGCTAGAATCCTCCCAAATTTAAAGTAGGTTCCAATTCTCTTATTGTATATATAGATGCATTTTATTTTTTCATTGGTTGATCCAAGCCACTAGGATATTGTTATTTAGGCACTTGTTGTTACTATGCCATAACATATTTTGTAGTCTTCAATTTATGTGAAACATCTTCATCCTATTTTATCTTATATTCCTTCAATTATTTCCTATTTATCTCTTCATCTAAAGCTTTATTTTTCTCTTATTCCTCCTAATACTTCTATGCATGATCTTCCTCTTTTTTCTATTCCTCAAGCATAACAATATTGTCTTATTCAACCTTAACCTATGCCTATGCCTGTGCCTCTATGTTATCTTGTGCCTTAGTAATGCTCACTTGTTATTTTTATGCTTGAACCTATTTTTTATGTAGGGTTTCATCTTCATCTCCTTTCTTATTCTTCAAAGCTTCATTGGCTTGATATGATGTGAGAGTGGCATCCTCCAGGGTTTTTTCTACCTATGCCTCTATGTTTTGGCATTGCTCATCTTCTTCTAACTTGGCCTTGGCAATGATTTCAACCTATTTTTTCCTATTATATTAATAGTACATATTTTAGTGCACCTCTTACACCTACTCTGATGCATTGATAGTGTTTTGTGCCTTCTTTTCCTCCTTAATATCTTATTATCATTTAGATTTTACATCTTGGGCCTTTTGCTTGGCCTTAGCTTCCTCAACTTCATGATATTCTTGCTTATAATTTTATTTTTGGGTGTGATCATTATGGTTCTTATTTTATTATTATTAGACTCATCATTCTATTGTGTGAATTGATTATTCTCATGAATCCTTTTGATCTTTAGTTTTAGGATAATTTGGTATCAACTCTTCGGTATTAGGGTCTTATTTTATGATTTTTGAATCACTTAACTAGACCATATATCTAGAGATAAATGATTTCTTGTGTGCCAAAGTAATTATCCTATGTTTTTTTGGTGGTGAAGTCAAGGAAGGAGAAGGCTAGACTTCTTACACCATAGCTTCCCTACCAAATGTGTATTATTTTAGGGTAGGAGAAACCCTAACCTCTTATTGGGTTCTGGGTCTATGTACTAAAAGCTCCTACATACTTTTAGGTACTAGCTCAAAGACATTGATAAAAATGAAAATGGTGGAATGTTTTTTCTCGAAGGGGTCATCCATTCTTTGCATTTGTTTAGCCTCTTTGTGCATAGTGTCGACAACAATGGATGCAATGCATGGTGTAGTTCCAACTAGAGACTTGGAGGGATCTTATTATGTAATTAAACTGTGCACACCACATTTTAGAATAATAAATCATTATCCTTCTCTTTCTCATAGAATTCACTTGACATAACTATAATAATCAATTGGTAGACATCCTACTCATCCATTCCAATCTAAGGTAGGTCATAGGTGCTTGTGATCTAAGGAACCCTAGGGTCACCCAACTAGGATTTTGTACTTTTCATATTATGCTTTAGTAAAGGTGATGGTGTTTGTTCTATAAATAGCTAACAATTTATTTTATCTTACTATAAGGTTATGGATTTTGGTTGTGGTTTTGATGAAGGAACTATTGTGCTAGGTGGTATGGTTTAGATAGGTGTGGCACACTTGGCTACATATGATTTTTATTTTAGTGACCTTAGCGTACACCATGGACATGGTAATAAAATATGGTAGGGTTCCAAATGGTGACCTAGGTAAATCATGTATGTGAATTAATATGCCTTTGGAAATGAAGGTGATAATAACATATTATCCTATGTACTACATGATGTCTGGTAGCACCCATGGTTGTGTAGAAATTGACTCCAACTACCCCTCCCATCATGTCTTAAACTTGCCCTCATATGCTAGGGCACTATGATTAGGTGTCCATATCAAATTATGAAATTATTATTTTTGATAGTAGTCAATATCAGAGTTGACCTCTTATTTAGAGGACTTCCATTGATTGAAACATAGTAGAAAGATTAAGAACTAGTACTAGAAGGTTTTTCTATAAGTTGTGTGGAACTTATAAATATTTTCAATTAGATCCTATATAAATTAATCTAGGAAATTGAATTTATTATTACAGTCAATTATAGATGTGAAATGTCAACCAATCCTTTGGGGATTTACTTCATAAAATTGGTGGTCTTCTAGAATATATGTATGATGCACTCAATTAAGATGTGAACTGGTTCATCCTAGATATCTTCAATTTATATTCCTTTGGACCCTCAAACATATAAGTTTATAACTTCCTGAAGGATAGTAGGCATTCTTGTCTTGTAGATAGTAAGAGAATCACCTCGTGTATACATGCCCAAAGCTTTGGCCATTTGTTTAGTGTTGATGACAATGGTGGTATCAAGGCCAATGTAAATATTTCCCTCATTCTAGTGGTTGATACAGATTTGCATGATCTCCTCCATATCACTGAAGGTGGGCATCTAAAGTAAGTTATCAACATCTATGTTTTGGAATTGATGTAGGGTTACAAGAGTAAGTGGTTATGCAACATCTATGGGATTTAGCTAGAAGAGTTTTTTATGCCACTCAAAAGTAATAAAATAAATTTGGATCAATATATTTGGTCTACTAATGTGAAATATTGATGCCCATTGATTCCTTCTAAGTATCCATCAAGTTTTTGATGAGCTATGAATAATCCATGGTATTTGAATATTTAAATTGAGAAACATTTTAATTTCTACATAGTTTTCTACATTTTATTAATTATCTTATCTCTAGAACATCAGCTCATAAAATGCTTGAAAGAATGAAATGCAAACTTGGCTCACAACATTGTGACTTTATAAGTTTCATGCTTACTGGTTTCCACATAAAATACACATTGAGATGTTCTTATGATATCAGTATGAATTCTGATGTACAAAATCCTATCCAATTTGGAAGTAAAGGCAATTAGTCATTGGTGAATTCATCGAGATACATCACTATATTCTTTAGTATTTATATTAGAGTATGTATTGATGATGTTGACCAACCAACGATTTGGTGAATATTAAATCAATTGATCCTAGGTTATCACATTAACTACATGGGGATGACTATTATATGGATGAGATCTTGGCTGATGTGACTTAATTATACATTTCTCAAACTTAATTGATTTATTTTCCTTATACTAATAGTAATAATGGCACACCTAAATTCTTCTATGCATATGTGTTGTACACTATACTTCTTATCATGGTTCTAAAATATGGTTAAGAGATCATCTACAAACACACACATGTACACAAAAAAAAAACACATAAAAAAAATTAAAAAAATGTAAATCCTAATCTACTCAGTGTTACTTAGTGTAGACACCTAAAAGTGGCCACCAATAACCTCCAATCAAGCTTTAGACCAATTTCTATCAAATATCACAATTTGGCCTAAAAACACAAAAACACATTAAATGGTTTGAATTTATCATATACAAGTGATGATTTTGGCTAATGTATCCCTAAATGGGGCAATGAATTTAATGAGATAGATAACTTTGATCAAATCATTTCTAGTCAAAATGATAATTTTTCACCTGGGTGCTCTAGATTGCTATTTTCTATCAAATGTTTTGCACAATACATGTGAATTTGTTATTTTGTGTTGGAAACATTCTAAATGGGATAATGGTTCCCATGCATTTAACATCAACTTATAATTTAAATCCAATCAAAATTTGAGCCAATAATATGACATTTTGACCAATTTGATTAATTTGTGCACCAATTGCCAAGATTTGCACCAAAATTGATAAATCATGTTTAAGGATAATTCATTTGAATCCAAAGATTAAGTTAATTTTCCATGGAACTTGTTGAATATTTCATTAATAGAAATTTATATTGAATAATTTCATCATCTAAGACATCATTTTTAGGGTGGCATACAAAAGACTTAATTGAAATAAATATCTAATTAATCCCTCTTATGCCTCATTAATGCCTCTCTATCCCAAATATTTATTGATTTTAGCCTTAAAAATTGAATGCATTATTAGCCACACATATTCATCTTGAGATAGATGATTCAAGTTCATTCTGATCAATTGCAAAAATCTAAAAATATAAGGCCTCACACTCATAATTTTAATCTCTCTCAAGCCAAAGTTACCATGCCCAAATAGACTTAAGCCACATCTTGATATATTGTTATTATGCCCAATTGTTGAGAGAATCTTCACAAACTTAAAGACAAAAGCAAATTATGCCAAGAGGAGGTGTAGATAGCCAAAGCTCCATTGACAAAGACCTTTGAAGCACAAGCTAAACAAGCCAAATAATAAATATATTATAACATCCAAGAATGGTGAGAAAGTTTGTATTCTTGCTTTTTAGTTGTGTTTTGTCAATGGTTTTTCATCACCAAGCTCGCCCTAGTGTCTAGGCCTAGAGATGTCATGTTTCTTAGTGTTTTCTTTTCATTTTTATTTTATTGTGAAACTAACACTTGATCTAACACCCTTTCTTGAGTCAAATTCCTAGATCATATAATGGAACACTCAGTAGAACAAGATGCACCCCACATACTAAGGAGATGAATATACAACTCATAAATCACAAAATGGACGCTTGAATATATTTAAAATTGCATTTTTAGCTTTGATTTTACAATATTTTTTATTCATATATATCTATGTAAAAAGATATGGCCTAGACTATAAAATCCATGGCCTAGACTCACTGTAAGCCACCACTATGCCTAATAACCCATGGCATGAAACAACAAGCTAAATAGACCATTTTGTGGAGCTTCATTTGGTCTATAGTTTTCAATAAGATAAATGCATCTTGGCTTGTGAGGGGGACTTCATTACCTCTCATAAGTTCTATAGGGAAGCCTTGACCCAAGATTTCATCTCATAGCATTGTCTTTAACCCCTCTCCATGGGGGGGGAGGGTATATAAATTAGGATAACCTCATTGGGATGGTGGTTTGAGTAGTTAAACCATATCCATTATTAGATGCTAAGCCCAAAATTTTTGATCATTTTGGACATCGAACTACACTAAGCAAGTGACAGATGTAGTGGTTGTAAAAAGGGCAAGACCTTTTTATAATAAGCCATATGACATAGACCCAAATGAATTTCACTTATCTTGTTTGCTAATGAAAAAGTCGATAGATATGAGATCCATTTAGATGATCAAAAATTAGTTAGTTTTAGACAACCCCACATTACCACACCCTTCATAGGATTTAAGATTATTTACTTACTTGTATTTTGTCATTTTCTTGTTTATTGCTTTGAGACTAAAACTAATGTGTTTGTTTATATCCACATCTAAAGCAATTTATTTATGTGCCACTCTTTTGTTTAAATAGGTGTTATTCTAGTCATTTTACACCACACTTATGCCTTGAAATTTTTGCTAAAACTTGTTTGTGTGTGTGATAATTAACTAATATGGGTATTGCTATGCTACCCAAATAAAATATCAAGTTTTTTCCTTTGAGTGTTTGAAACATAACATTTATCACATCATTAGAGCCTTCTTACACCATTATAATTCTCAAATTATTTGAAAAACTTATTTCACTTGTACTAAAACCATTGTTTAAAAACCATGTCACATATGCCATTTGGAATTTGTTCATGCATCATCACACTATCCAATGTTGTCTAGCTTGTTTGATCAAATCCTAGTATTCAATGTTGTGTTTTCCATTAAACTTATAAAAGTTTGGATTCAAACATTGATTGATTTTTGTTTAGGCCTCACTTTATAAGGCCTGATACATAGATCTTTCTCTTTTGGGTTGTGTAACTTTATTTCATTGATTACCCAAATTTGAAAACTATTTTTTGTTTATTCACATATCCTTCATTTCATCATTGTTTATGCCTTTATTTGGGAGAACATAGCCATTTATCCAGGTGCCTTTTATCTTGTTCTTTATACCAACTAATCATGTTTATATTTGATTTCTTATGATGAGTATATGCCAAAGTTATTTCCAAACTTGTTAGATTAAATAAAATCACATCAATCCTTTGTTTTAATCCTAGACTTTGATGTCATTTGGCCAGAAGTCTTAGCATAGCCTATTTGAGCTTAGCTTTTGATTCCACATTTGGACAAAAGACCAAGTCCCTCTTTTCCCTTTCCTAATTTAGACTTTGTTTGGAATACTTTGGCCTGTACTTTGACATACTAGTTTTTATTCATTTCTTGAAATTTTGTGTATGAAATTTGATCTTAGACATTTGATGTTAGACTATTTTATGCCAAGTCTTAGAACAAACCATTATGGAGATATGGCTCCATGTTCAAATCATTATTTATAGATACATATCAACCCATTTTGATTGAGCTAGATCAAGTTTGAACCCTTTATCGTTTGGACATAATTTTTAAGAGTTTACATAAATCTAAGCCTTTTTAGTCTTTAGAGATTTCATCATTTATGCAGATATATCTAGATACACTTATGGTGGAATCATGTATAATCTAACTTATTATATAATGGCCATAAAAAATATGACTAGAAACCCCTATGGGGATATATTTTCTATGGAATTTTATTATTATCCACACAATACTCCATATGGGTAAAAAATTCAAGAACCATCTTACAATCCATCTCAAAACCCCAACTAGAATGATATGGTTTATGAGGAGGACTTGGATGCTTTGTCTTATGTGATCAATCAATATCCATAACATCATACTATTTCCATATTAAGACCTCATACTTTGGATTTTTCAAGCCACTAAGATCCATGACATCCTAGCCTTAACTTTTAGGACCTCATCCTTTGGATTGTGTAAGAAATCAAGCTCTAAAATGCCCTTTCATCATTCTAGGACCTAGTCCTCTGACTTGTGTGAATAACCAAGATCCACATCACACTATTGTTACCATTTTAGGACTTTATACATTGGATTATTTAATAATTCAAGATCTACAACATAAATTGATACCCTAACCAATCCAATAACAACCTCAACCAAGACAATCAATCCCTCAAGTGAGCTAATCATTCAAAGACAAAGTTGTGTTCAAAACTAATATTTTCCAACTCATTATAAACCAAGGCCAAGATAACCAATCGATCCAAGATGTTTATGTTAAACCAATCATTTATGATAATTTAACCTATGATGAATCACTTTTCAATCCTATATTTATTATCAAGGAGTTTCTCTCTAATGATCATGTATTTGCTAAATCAATTCTTAATGATTATAACCACCTTTGGGTAAATCATTATCTTGACCATATGCATATTTTTTATGAGCCTCCCTATGACAAACCTATCTTTGAGGAGTTGTTTCTTGACATTTTCCCTATCATTGAGGAGTCTCACTTTGACAAATCAGTCTTTGTAGAACCCACCATGCCACCATAGGATGTTACTTGTTCAATACCAAACATTGAACAAGACATCATTATAATAGAGTACCCATCAAATGAAGAATTAGAATTAGAGTCAGGTTCTATTGTTAGACCAAAATTGGATTTAGCATCAAAATTAGAATCAATATCAATCTTACCATTGGATTTAGAGTCCCTTGAGTTGAAACCAGATTCAAAATTAGAATATGTTCATGGTTGTTATAATATTGGTTGTGCATGCCTTGTAGATCAGTCTGAATACATTTGTGATCCTTCTACAATTTTTGAGGATGATTAATTTAGCATCAACTTAAGATATCCTAGTATCTTCTATGAAGATTGTGCTAGCTCATCCCATTATATTATGATTAACCAACATAGCCATATTATTAACATTCCATCTCCTTTAAATGTTGATTAGGACTGACAGAATCACACTTTGTTGAACTATATCCATGGTGACATATCAGATAAATAACAATACGAAGGCCAATACTAAATTCATGTAGAAGAACCATATCCTAGTGAAACATTTTAGAGGTGCTAGTGGATAATCAAAGTTAAAACTCAACATCTTCTAGTGAAACCTTTTTATAGGTGTTAGAAGACAATAAAATTTAGAAGTCAACATTTATTAATGAAACCTTATTGAAGGCACTATGGAAAATCATGACTTCATTGGTAGAAACCACTTTGAGGTGCCAATAGTTGATCACATAAGTTTTTCATTTCTTGATGAAGACAAAATCAAAGATAACATTAACATATCTTCCAATCTGCTACCTAATCAGATGCTAATTACTCTCAGGCCCAAAAAATAGAAAAATCTAGTGGTCCTATCGAGAACATATTCAGAAGTCTTTGACACCACCAAAACCAAAGTTATGTTGAATCTAGAATCAACAACATTGTGTGTGCCTAAAAACCCTAATATTTATTTTTTCCCAACTATCATACATTCCATTATCATCCACCATTCTATTTCCAAATCAAACTTATCAACCAACATTTATCCATATTTACCATTCATGGTTACACTTTCCTTTGTATAGGCTACAAAGATACCTTGTCTCAACATTTGAAGGAAATAAAATTAATGACCAATGAAGATCACAACAACATCATTGGCATCTAAATTATATAGAATTTTTTTGATAGAGTAGCTATTTAGATGTGGTATGGGTTAGTAATTAACATGATTGAGTATTCTATTTGTATTATTTTATGATAAGGATGTGCATCTCCAAATCAGTAGGACAATAGAATCATATGCCATTTATCACACTTAGGGAAAACACATATAGCCAATCATCAACCAAAAACATGTAACATGTTATTTTCATTTGTCATTTTCATTTACCATTCCTTTGCCACATACCTAGCCAGTCACCTTACCACTTGGGGGAAACCCTCTAACATTCTTCTTTATCATCCTATTAATCTACCATCTTATCATTATCTTATCAATTATCTATCCTGCTATTCCATTCTACTAAAACATGTTTTGATATATCTTATCCTAGACTATTTGACCTTGGTTCATCCATTGGTTCTATTTTTAGTGTGATGAATCAGATTAGTTTTAATAGTTATTTTGATAATTTTAAATAGAGGTGGTATTTTGAGTAGTAAGATAGAAGTTTTGACAGTTGCATCCTTCATTTTTTCCCCTCATATAATCATGTTTGTTTATGCAAGCCTAATTATATCTACCTACATGGCAAAATCATTGTTCATTAGTCTTGATACTAATTATAACTACCTATGGGAAAATTAATATCATTGACTTATGCCATTTTATCCTAGTTATAACTGCTTATGGGCAAATTGGGGGCAACAATTATTTATTCTACCTTGATATACCAACTTTCCATTCCTATGCCATATTGTGCCATCATACCAAATATGTATATTTTATTTGAATTGGATACTATACTCGTTAGATTACTCTATTGTAGGGTGGAACTAAGTTAACTTGAGGTCTCATCCTAGGACTATGTAGGCCATGATCAATTCATGTTGAGGTTAGCTCAGTCTCCCTTTAAACCATGATCTCACCATTTTTTTAGTAGGTATGTTGTCATTCTATAACAAGTTAATATACCTCAAAATTCCAAAAACATTCATAACATTTCAAAAATCCTAAAAAAGCATTTTTCCTATTAAGCCTAGTTTTCCATCCTTAAACTACCCTATTGGGGTAATCCATTGTTAGGATGCATTATATTGCTTTTATTTTCTAGATTTATGTTTTTTTTTTTTTTTTTTTTTTTGTGTGTTTTTATATATATTAGTTTGTTTTTTCACCTTCTCATTTGTTTAATTTCAACACTGTTGCCTTGATTTAGTCTATATGCATTCATTGGGTGATTCCTCGAGCACATTATTTTTGAGTCTATCCATATTCATACGTCAACATTATCATTATGGTTTTTATCATTAGTGTGTTATTTTTTAGTGTTTATTGGATCAAGAGTTAGTCCTTATGCATATTTTGGTCAAGTACTCATGGTGTTCTATCATGATGCTTACCATCACATGTGACAACAAAAATTATCTTCAAGAGTTTATACAAGCAATGAAACCACAAAAGTTTCTCCTTGGTACTTTGGTAGAATCCTCCCATCCATCTTGATCAAATCAACCCATTGACCATTCTATTTGTATCATTTATAATTAGAATGAGCATATACTCATTTGAAAGTACAACTAAATCATTTTTATAGATCAATCCTTATTCTTATATCCATCCCTTTCATCACTTTGAGCATCCTCATATGCCTAGTTGTTTGTGGCTTATTTAGTCATTAGACCATCACATCTATGTTTGTGTCCACTCATCTTTAATTTTTATTTCAGTTTATATACTTGAGTTATGCTTTATAATTATCCCTAACTAGGGCACAACCATATCAACACATCATCTTTAGCTAATCCAAGTCATCATAATGATTAGAAACACATATAATTGAATTATTATTTTGACTTTTATTATTGATTATAACCACATTTGGGCAAATTAGTACCTTTTAAATCAATGCATGCAATAATTTACTCATTTGGATTAATCTCAATCATGGTTTAATTCTACCTTTCTTCTTGATTTTTTTGAGGGACCATCCATCAACATATGTGATGACCACTCCATCGAGGAGGCATCATCATAGACATTTTAAGCACCATTTGGAGATTTGATCTCTAATCATCATCTTATTTTTGAAATACAAGACTTTACTCATTATTTGAGAAGACATTGTTATGCCTATAGTTTACAATGACTACACAAATAGGGGAAAACTATATACACCTAAAAGTGGCCACCAATAACCTCTAATCAAGATTTAGACCAATTTCTACCAAATATCACAATTTTGCCTAAAAATACTAAAACACATTAAATGGTTTAATTTTTCATATACAAGTGCCAATTTTAGAAAATGTATCCCTAAATTTGGAAATGAATTTTATGAGATAGCTAACTTTGATTAGTTCATTTCAAGTCAAAATGATAATTTCACACCTAGGTGCTCTGGATTGCTCTTTTCTACCAAATTTCTTGAATGAAACATGTGCCTTTATTATTTTGTTTTGGCAACATCCTAAATGGGATAATGGTTCCAATGCATCCAATATCAACTTATAATTCTAATCCAATCAAATTTTGAGCCAATAATGTGACATTTTAACTAGTTTGATTAATTTTTGCACCAATTGCCAAAATTTGCACCAAAACTAATAAATCATGTTTAAGGATAAGTGATATGTGTTTTGTTAATATTTTTTCCTCCCCAACTCCACATATTGTTTAGTCCTAGATATGTCATGTTTTTTAATGTCTTCTTTTCATTTTGATTTCATTGTGAAATTAACACTTCATATAACTCCCTCTCTTGAGTGAAATTCCTAGATCACACTCAACACCCACTCATATAGTAAAAAAAAGATCAATTAAGACTATTAGTGGTAAGTATTAAGCCTATAACCATTCACCCACCCTAGAAAAATGGTTCCTTATAGATTCCTCAAAATAATAGTTCCTTGATATGATATTTCATTTATAATGTAAGGCCATTTACACCTAATCTATAATTTACCCACAAATACTGTGAAGTGACTATCATGTAACAAATTTAGTTGATCTTTATGAAATTCCTTGTCACAGGTTCCTATCATGCTAGTATTTTTGAATTTACTTATGAACTTACTACATCAAAAATTCTCTACATCAATACTCACCCATTTGATTCAATTTGAGAAGCATATTTATGAGAGACTCATAATCCCCTAGTCTTATAACCATTGTAATTCACAAACTACGTACCAAATATTCCATAAGCATTACTACTTCAAGCCCATAAACCAAGTGAAATAGATTAAAACCTTTATCCCTCTTATAGTGTGTTCGATAAGCCTAATGAATGATAGGAATACAATCTTACAAATCATTCATCTTGAAATCATAGATCATTGTCAACATATTTCCCAATAATCTATTAGAGGCCTCAACTTGTCTATTAGCTTATAGATGGTATGTAGTAATTTTATGATAGGAAATCATGAATTATTTGGTAAGATATTTGATAGTATTATTCAATAAATGTGTCCCTTAATCACTTATGATCTTGATGGGGCATCTAAACTATGTTCTAATATTCTCATAAATAAAATTCATTACATCCTTCACCCCATAGCTTGGAGTCATTATAGATTCAATCCATTTGTTAAATTAATTAGTTGTAATGATAATATACCAAGATTTATTGTGTTTACTTAGTGGATTGATAAGTCTTAAAAAATTGATGCCCCATTGTTCAAAAGGTTGTTAGGCTAACAAAGGCTATAAGGGAATTTCATCCTTATGGTTTGGATTACCCATGCATTGACACACATCACAATGTTGTGCTACTTTATGTGCATCCTAAAAAAGGTTTAGCCACCTTAGTCCACTTTATAATATTTTTTGTGTAGTAGCTTCTTTATCAAAATGACCTCTTTCTATTCTTTAGTGTTCTTCTTGTAAGAGTTATGGGCACTTGTGCTCCAAAACTACCCTACACAGTACTTCATCCTTCCCCAAATGATACAAGAGCCCATTTATAATATCATATGGAAAACATATAGTGACAAACTAATTCTTGTCTCTTTTTCTAAGTGTACAAATAATACTCCTTATTTTAAGAAATTAGTAATTGCCTCAAAATTCTAAAATATCATAGAAAATCAAAATAGATGGGCATTAGGAGAATCTTCTTGTAGTTATTCTAGCTTTTTCCTCATTCATGAGGTGACTATGATGATCTAGCCCACCATTTTCTTTTCCTAGCTTGACATTGATGTGAAATTGAAATTATTGAAAGAGCATCAACCATCTTGAAATGCATCCTATGAGCATAGGATTATTGATTAGGTAGCACAAAGCTTCATGATTTGTGAAAAATTCAAATGGTGTTATAAGAAGATAATGTCATAAATTTTGTAGTGCAAACACTATAGCTAGTGTTTTCCTTTTAGTTGTTGTGTAATTTATTTTTACATTTGATAACTTTCAACTTGAAAAATGTATGTGGTGGTGAAGTCCACCATCTCCTAAATACAAAATCATAGAAATGACTATGATACTAGAAACATCAACATACACATGAAAGGGATTACTCTAATCTAAAAAGATGAGAATAAGTGAAGTGACCAGATGCTACTTTAGTTGTATGAAAGTTTCTTGACACTTGGAAGTATAGAAAAAATTCATACCTTTGTACAATAAATAATCCAATGGGGATGAAATGGTTACATATCCCTTAATAAAATTATGATAGTAATTGGTGTGGCCTGAAAAGGATCTCACTTATATGGAGTTGATTGGTGGAGGTATACTAAGAATGATTATAATTTTGGCCTAGTCCATTAAAATCCCTTTACTACACACCACATGACCTAGTAAAACACTAAAAAGGGTAAAAATAAACACTTTTTAAAATTCAAAGCAATGCATAGAGCTTGGTAGTTTTCTATCATGAGGCACAGCTTGGACATGTTCTCTTCAAACAAAGAGAAGAGTGCCCAATCATATAGATATACTTATAGGAAGTTGTGAATGAAATTATTAAAGGTAGTAATTATTGCTTAATAAAAAAAACATCTACATTATTGAGGATAAAAGGCATTACCTTATATGAAAAAGATCCCCATTCTATGTCAAAATTTATTTTAACTATGTCTTTTTCTGCATTTGGTATTGGATGATAGCCAATGAACCCATATGTGTAGGAGTAAAATTCATGACCTATGATAGATTCCAAAACTTCATCTATGAAGGGAATCATAAATGGATAATTCACACATGCATCATTAAAAAATTTATAGTCACCACATACTTTTATCTCCCCTATTTTCTTAGGCTACACTATCATGGGACTAACCCAATCTACCTTATCTATATGATAGACTATTCCTACTTCCTGCATTCTGTCCAGTTTAGCCTTCACTTTTAACTTCATGTTTGGATTCAGCTTATGTGGCCTTCTCTTCATGGATCATGCGTAATCCTTAAATTTGATATGCATTTAATGTAAGGAAGGGTCTAATCATATGAATTATAAATTTATTGTGGGAAACACATCTTGATAATCTCATAAGAGTTGCATAGCTTCTACAACTTTGGATTTAGTCCAATAGTCACCTATATGTGTCAATTTAGGAATCTCCTTGATTTCAATGTTTTCCACATGATTTTTAATAGGTTTTTGATAAATCTTGTGATTTTTCTCAACAAAAAATTCTTATAGCATTATTTTCCCTTCCTACTCTGGAATTTGTATGTTGCACAATTTTTATTCTTCAGTGGATTTTATGACTAGATCCTTTAATGGTTTTACTAGCCATTTAGGTTCAAATAAATTAGTCAGATCAATATCACCATCAATATATAAATCTTTAGTTTAATCCTCTTTATTCTATATTCAATGGAAAGGCTACATAAGATATTACTCTTCCATCTTGGCATCTTTATATCTTTGAGTGTTGTATTCATATCATTGAATACATTTTTATATGTAGTAAAATACATCATGGTGCTTAAATATAATGTTTACCTAGTGTATATGATATGTTTGATTTTGATTAGTGCATTATAAACTATTTGATTCTCATCCTCAAACACAAAAGTCTATATGAAGTCACTCTGCACTTATGCCCAATGCTTTGTCTCCCTCCCATGTTCTTGATGCATATACCAAGTTGATGGTAAAGGGGAAAATGTGTAATGAAAAATATGAACCCAGTACTTAGGTGACACAAGTTATTTATTCCAAACCTCAACACATTTTTTAATATGGATTTTAGGGCACTCACCTTCGTAAAAGTAAGGCCGATTACTTCTGATTATCTACATTAATTCAAATATGCTAATCATAAGTAAACATGCATCATCTTAATATAGTTGATCATTTATATGAATTATCCACCATGTCACTAGAACTCCCTTTAAAGTGTAATTCAAGGCACTAACCCACTAATTTATTATAGGCACATCAACTTGTAGGTGAAGAATGAATTGATTGATATCCTTGGTTGAATAGTATAAAAGAAGTTATCTTTCCATGGTGAAAGCCATTCTCATAGGTTGAAGTTCATGATCACCATGAGCCTAATTGAGTATATGCATATCTGAGTCTTCACTTATATACAAAGCTATTCCCTAATGTAAAGTGCCTTCTCTAGTTGACTCTATATAATCCTACAAATAATCATCTACTTGATAGAGAAAATCAACTTCTGAGTGAGTAGGGCATTTAGCAGACATGGATGCACAATATTTTATGATAATTTGAGGTGCCAATGGCTAAGTAACTACTAGTTTGGACTTTCATTATTCAAATGTATTTAACTATTGAGTGATTAAAGACTACACATGATGTTTAGTGTGCTCATACAATAAATTACACTCAATTATATGTAGAGATTTTGGGTTCTCCTTTGAGTTTACCTTCATCTAACTAGTTTCTTCTGTGACATAAGGAGATTTTGGTTTAGTTAGAATGATGTATGGTTTGTGCACCTTATGTAAATTAATTATTACAATATTATCTCCTTGATGCACCTCTAATAAATTTTGCATAGTACTAATAGTCATCTAACCAAAATATGCCCATTTCTTGCCAATCAACATAGGGTAATGAGTTGTTGTCTTTATATTAATGACTACAAAGTCACCTTGTAGGATCAATTATTCAAATTTTATCTCAATTTCTTCCAACTATCCAATGGGTTTAACTCTTCCATAGTCTTCAAAACTCAGAGTCACCAAGATATAACTAATAACTAGCCATCTAATCACCTCCCATGTAGACCTAGGGATCATGTTAACTGTGTTTCCAAAATCAAATACACCACTAAGAATTTCATATCCTACAATTTCAATATTGATTCATGCATCTATAGCCCGTGGATTCTTTATTTTTAAATACCAAACAAGTTTTTCTATCAACTACTACCCTTGATATACATACTCTAGTAAATTATGTAGTAAATTTGTAGTGTTCTAATAAATGTCTTTATTACGTAGTATACTTAGCATCTTCACTAAATCTCTCAACATAATAATAACTCCATCCTAGTGAATAATGCACACAATTTGACCATAAATTTAGGGATCTATTTCTATAGCATCTCCTTTAGTAGTGGCTTGGTGTTGAATATTATTTAACTTCTATGCAACTTCATACATCAACCCTTTTTCTATAGCTAGGTCTAGGTATTTTTCCTATTTCACTTTATAGATTCCTTGATCTTGAGGCATTTAAATAGGAGTAAATCCTCACTCTATGGGTTGGTGTCTTGTAATTATATTTATAAATGCATCCTCCTTAGGCTATGCATTCACCATGTTAACATTCCTAATTGATTTTTATTTTAATTGATTTTCTAAAATAGGACAATCTTCTATTTTATGCTGATCATATACCCTATAGTAGGCACAATAAGACTATCTTTAGGGATTCAAAGGATAATTATACTACACATAGTTATATTCTCCACATAAGTAACATTTAAAAGGAGTTTATTAGTAATTATTTCCTCTACCACCTTTATAACCCCCTTTATTTGAATAATAACCTCCTCTATAACCTTCTTGATGTTGTGTTATATTCTATGCTGACGTTGTTGGGTATTATCTTCAATCTCAAATTATTATTGTGAAATTGGTGAAGTCAAACTATTTTACTTTTTCTATGTCATTTCTTAATTATAAGGTGTTTAGTATTAATATTACGGTGATGGTGGTATCTAACCTAGTGAAAAAGGGGTCTATCCAATTAGACCTTAAGGATGGTAGTAAGGAAAACTAATCATCCATTATGGACCTATTTGATTCACATAATCCTTATTGACCTTTGGGCGTAGAATCATCTACTTCATTTAGGACACTTATTGTGTAGCGATGGCTAATACATTCTTTGTAATATCTTCTTTAAGCTCTTGTAAATCCATATAATTCTTTTCATCATGATTATGTGATTCAAAAAAATTGTAATACAAACTTTATGGGATAATTTTTTTGTTATGTTCCCTAATGCTCTACATATTTCATATAACTTTGTCTTGATCTTAAGATAATAATTCTTGTGATGTCCTTCTTTCCCACATGCCATACACCATAGATTTATCTTAGGTTTATTTACTTCATGACATTGGGAAAGTTGTTAGGCAAAGTTGTTAGTGGAAGAGAAGCATTTTTGTGTCATTGAGTGAATGTTTTTAGGAAATTTTATTATTAAATATGGGATTTATATATATCCTAAAATAATAGAAGCTATATCAAAGATAGAAGCTCCCAATAGTAGAAAAGAATTAAAATAATTTTTTGGCAAGATAATTTTTGTGAGAAAATTCAAATCTATCTTTATAGAAATTGTCAAGCCATTAAATGATATGCTAAAGAAAGATGCAAAAGTTTCATGTAATGAGGAATCAAAGAATTCATTTAGGGAAATCAAGAGGGAAATTAGTTGGGCTCTAGTCTTGATAAGTCTAAAATTTTCAAAGGATTTTTTCCTTTACTTTTTTTCCTATAATCACACAATTTCTACTATTTTAACTAAACAAAATGGATGGGTGTTTCCATCTAGTTACTTCCATGAGCACTAAATTGAAAAATGTTGAGTTAAATTATCTTTTAATTGATAAACAATCTTTTGCATTAGTCAAATCCATCAATAAATTTAGGCACTACATTCTTAGGAATAAAGTGCATGTCATTCTTCTAGATTTGGCCACTAAGTTAATGCTAAGTCAGAGTGAGCTTGGGGAGTGAAGAGGTAAGTGGATGTCTATTCTCTAAGAATATGACATAGAGATGAAGACTACAAATATGGTAAGGTTTCAAGGTCTAATCTCAATGATTGTTAGTACTAACTCTAAACTAAGTATTATGCAATTTGATCAGCATAATTTTCAACCTAATGACTGGTATAATCCAATAATTCATTTAATAATTAATGGCACTTATCTTGTAGGACTAACCAGGGAGTAGAAAAGAGCCCTAAGGCTCAAATTAGCTCACTATCTAATCAAGAATGGGATCCTATAATGAAAGAACTTTTAAGGTGTGTACTTTAAATATATATCCAAGGAAGAAGCCATTGAGATAGTGATCATGTTTCATGAAAATTTAGGAAGCGAACATCCACCTAGAAGAACCATAGCTCACAATATCCTCAAGGCTAGCTACTATTGGCCAACCATTTTTAAAGATGACCATAAGCATGTAAGAGAGTGCCATTCATGCTAGATCTTTAGAAAAATATAACCAAAACTAATAATGTCATTACAAATAGTAATGGTTTGATAAACCCTTTCCATAATGGGGGTTAGATTTCATAAGATTCATCAACCCTAACTCATCAAAAGGTCACAAATATGTTATGATAAGAATTGACTATTGAAATAGATGGACTGAAGTAGTAGCTACTAAATAATGGGTCTACATTCACATTCATAGAAATGATAAAATGGGCATATGATAATGGTATTATCTTGACTTTCACATCTAACCATTACACTCAAGGTAATGGAGTGTTTGAATCAATGATTAATAACTTAATGAAAGATTTAAAAAGTCTATTGTGAAAAAAACCAAAACATGGCATAAGGTCCTCAAATATTCCCTTTGGGTAGATAGAAAAAAATTCATGTAGGCCCTTAAATTATCCCCCTTCTTATTGGTATATTACCCAGAACCCATATTCCCCATCACACTCAAGCTACCAACTTATAAGTTTATATAAAAGTATATGGCATAAGACAAAGAATTTTTAAACTCAAGGCTACTCATCATAGTTCAGATGGAGGATGCATGAGAATAAGCTTTTGATAACTTTAGTAGGCATAAGACCATAGTGAAAATGTGTTTTGATAAGTGATAAAATATCAAGGTGTTCAAACAGGGAGATTTCATTCTTTTTTGGGACAAGGCATTTGAGCCCAAGGGAAAACATGAAAAATTCACACCTCTATGGATTGACCCTTATCATATTGTAGAAACACTTGTATATAACACCTTCAAACTAAAATATCTACAAGGAGTAGAGTTCATACTACCCACCATTAGGCAATATCTCAAACATTAATTTTTTGTTGCTCCACTTGGGATGTTCATGGAGTAAATATGTAAGGATGGTTAGATCTAGGGTAGGTAGGTTAGTTTACTTTCCATTTTATCCTTTTCCTTCCTATCCCTTATTTGTATATAGTTTTGTATATATTTACTTATTTTTCCTTTGATTTTTGTTTTTTGTTTCCTTTTTGTTGTTGTGTTCCTTGATTCTAATAAGTCCTTTTGGATAGACCTCAGCTCCAAGCTCACTTAATCAATCAAATAACTCTAAAATTTTAGAGACGTAGGTATCGATCTCAAGCATGTGATCACTGTGGACTGGAAATATTATCTTGATGTTATAATTTAAAGAAATTGGTAAGGACTAGAGGATGGTTTAACTATTACATAAGCACTTAAACATTATTTTGATCTAAGATTGGTTTTAAGAAGAATTGTACATGTAGAATTAAATCTTAAATTATTAATACATAGTCATGTTTACACTAAATAAATATCCTTGCTTGGGATAAAGGTTACAACCATATGTGATTCTCTAAATATTAAACACTTGAATAAATCCTTAAACCTAGCTATCCTGGTTCTAAACCTTTGTTAGAAATCCCAAAATATACAAAAATAAAAAAAAGAGATTATTATAAAATCAAAAAGGGGTCATTTTAGGCAAAGGTGATTCTAGTAATCTCCCCTAAGGTTATGGACACCTAGGTAGTAATGGATAAAGATCATGAGTAGAGCTAAAGGCATCTCTATCAAGGCTATAAATTCCTAGATGGTTGAAGAGTAATGCCTAAGCCTTCCTTGAACTAAGATCATGATGCATAATTAACATCCAAACATGTTCTAAGTCAAGGTTAATTATTGAAGACTTGAAACTTGGAAGTTGTCCCCTGAATATCATGGAATATACTAAGTGGAATAAAAGCACACACATAACATGGCCATGTTTTTATGTTTAACCCTAATATTACAAATACAAGGTTTATTTCAACTATGAACTAATCTTAATAATGGCATTGGTCAAGTGGAATAAGTAACCTAATTATTTTTCTAAACCAAAGTTTCTAAGTTATAACATATTTCTATGTTTCCTTTGAAAGTGACCATTTGTTGAGGTCAACATACATCCATTTATATAAAATAGGGACGCTTTTGTAATTCTGAACCCTAAAACTAAAAACTTGATATGTTTTACATTTAAAGATAATCCATGCTTGATGAGGGTGGCCTTTTGTTCATGATCCTATTTTAAATTTTACCTAATGTTGCTAATAGTGGATCTTCATACTTATGTTGTAGTTTTATAGGACCCTCATCAAATGAATTACACTTGGATTTTACAAATTAATCTTTATTTAGGATTGTACTAACCTTTAATCAACAAGAACTTAAGATTAAATCCATTTTTTGATCACATTGAAACCCTCCTTCAAAAACCCTGGCTTAGATCCTTTAGTTTAAATTAAAAATTTACAAGAGCAAAATTGGTGGGAACACTTTCAAATATGTAATGAACTAAGTCTAATTTTTATGATAACATTCAATCATGTTTTTAAACATGACCAAGCCCTAGCCTAAAATTTTTGTTTGGTCCCTTTAGATTTCACCTTCATTTGTTCCCTTTTATTTTAAAATTGGGTCTAACTCTCATGTTTTAGGGTCCTTCCTTTCCTATCTCAAACTCACTTTCTGTTACATAGTCCTTTTCAGTATTGAGCCTAACATCTTAGTCCTAATTCCCTATTCATGTTTTTAACATAAAAAAGACCTTAGCCATAAAAATTTATCCTATACATTTACATTATCTCAAGATCTAACTTAAGTGCCTTGTTTCTTTTCAGAATCGATAGTTCATACTTCATCAAGTGACATTGATTGAATGAAGTGAAAGTAACCTAATGTAAAAGTCTTTGATCCATCAAACCAATCTTGATCAATCATTCAGATCATAATAAATGGCTCATTTGATCCCATATGAATATCAATGCTTTGTAGACTCTTCTTAGGGTCAATAGATTCAAATATCTAAATCCCTATGAGGCTACCATGTGGCACTCCCATATTCAAACCCAATATCAAGATAACCTTGGGATAAGAGCTTACCTTTTAATCATTTAGGGGGTCATCATTTTATTATTTTTTAAAATGTAGTCTTATGACCTATTAAAAATTTTATATACAACCCTGATCTAATTTGATCCACTTTATGACTATATAAACTAATAGTGAGCATCTATTTTGATCATGATTTACAGTTCATACTTACTCATAGGAGACAATCTGATGGATCATACTAAACCCAAGATTCCATGGGACCAACTATGTTTAAGACTTAAATTTGATGCTCTCACACCCATCATTTGATGATTGTGAGGTCATCATTGACATACATGAGGATATAAAACTTTAACCTCATATGAAAAGTTATTTGAGATTAATTTTAATGTTCACATGAATGTCATTTATAATTATGAGGCCATCATTGAAATCCATGAGACCATCAAAATTTATCTCAAGATTTGCTTTCACCCAAGAGAAGAATACGCTTAAGTCTCACTTCTCAATGACAAAATTGGTCTTCCATAGAATAATATGGGTTATTCAAAGCCATATTTAGATTCAAGATCCTTATAACTAGGTTCAAGAATTTCATATGCTAAGCTTTAATATCATTCTAGAATCTAGTAATGTTTTTAAACATTGAACCAAAACTTAGTCTATGTTTTCCCCATGGTCTTGAAGCCTAATAGGCTTAGTTTGAAAAAATTCCCCATCATGATAAAACTTATTTGAACTTTTGATCTAAATTTTTATCATGTTTATTAACATAATAAAACCCTAGGTTAAAACCTTGCCTTGAATCCTTTTGTTATTTGGGACCCCCCTTCTAATGTGTTTTAAAATTAGCTTAAATACTTTAGTCTAAAGTTAATTTCATGTTTAGTAAGCAAAAAATAGAACTATAACCTAAAATTATTTATCTTAAGTCCCTTTTATATCTTGATGTTGATTTTATAAGATCAATAATCCATGCTTCATTGGGAAAAAAAGATTAGATGACAGGAAGCCAAGATGGACTTTTTAATGAAGATATGAGTAATAAAAATACATCCACATGGTATAAGCATGATAACATGTAGACTAGTGAGGTTCAGAGATCTAAAGGCCTATATAACTACTAAGTAGTATGACCATGAAGCCCAATGTAGACAAGAACCAATGATGTGTAAGACTTGGGATCAAGATCATCTGTTCACATTGATTCATGTGTGAAGATCAAATGGTGTGAAGTAAAAGATAGATTTTAAAATCACAATGGTTAGTTCCTCAAAGACATTATGAAAATTATATAAAAATTACTAGTAGGATACCACATAGATATCGTATGGGCATAAGATGACAAAACTAGAGATTTTATGGGCTTTGAAATGAAAATGTATAAATGCAAGGGTCTAAATAAAATATGAGGCATGATTTTGCCTATGTATATGTAAACCATCACCATTAAAGCTAAAAAAATCCATAGCCTCTCTTAAACCCCCAATTTGATCTTAGATTAACCACATTCGAACCATAAGAGCCCAATTATTATCCAAGCAAGCGCAAATTAATCTAGAGATAATTTATAGACTAGTACTAAGTAATTTGCAAAATCCATAGTCATGGTAGCCTAAAGGAAACATAGATAAGACATTGAGATGTATCTAACCACAAAATCTAAAGGATATTTAAAGACATAGTACTCAATGCCATGTCCTTAAACACTAGGTAGAATAATTGGTCTAAGATATTTTGGACAATTGAGGAGTTGTAACCCATAACCAAAGAAGAAGAGAAGAGTTTATCCTTAACAATGTGGTATTATGACTTGGTTGTAGCATAAATTCCAAGCCTTCACCATGTAGTAGCTAAACCAAAGGTACTCCATTGTATTGATGTCCTTCTTATATTTAAGGAATGTAAAATTGAAAAGGGCATGATAATTAATGAGTGTACTCATAAATGCATGGCCTATGTATCCCCCATTACATTTGAGATCTATTATAAGATCCCAAAGCCCTAGGTAGATGTGCCCACACTTGTTGAATGGGCTAAGAAACATGACCTCAAGGTGACCCTAGTATCATGGTTGTATTCTAGAAGCCATGTATTTTCTAACCCTAATGGGAACATTCCCATCAACCAATTCTAACCTATAATTAGAGTGATAATGACCCTAATTAATAGACTCTCTAAAATCCCTAAAACCACTTATGTTGATATCATATGGGTACCTTTGGTCTGTTACATGATTAAAAAGGAGCTAACTCCCACTATTGGTGAGCTTATCAACACATGCTTATGTAGATAGATCTTCATGGTCAAGAAAGGGACTGGGAATAATTCTATATGATCTCCTACCTCCTAGATGCTCTACTTACCATAATTGAGATCCCTAAATT
Source organism: Torreya grandis (assembly GCA_037957365.1). Classification (NCBI taxonomy): domain Eukaryota; kingdom Viridiplantae; phylum Streptophyta; class Pinopsida; order Cupressales; family Taxaceae; genus Torreya; species Torreya grandis. The sequence goes on along the minus strand of JARHVA010001543.1, from coordinate 845,160 downwards.
CAAGCGATGGTCTCCTGAGAGGACATAAATAGTGTCCTAATTTTACTCTAAATTACATATCTTCAAATATAGAGAACATATTCATTTTATATGTGATTTCATCTATCCTAATTTAAATGAATCCTTAATACGAACCTCTATGTTAATAATAATCCCATTGGAAAATAAATCCATTGAAGCCAGTGGGGACATATAATTGTACTTTGACTACACAGTCATCTAAATTAAGGGAACACAATACACTACATTAAGGTTACTAGTCCATGTTCTAAACAAATTGGCTGAATAAGAAGTTGAATTTCAAATATGCAATGGTATAGATGGTTCTTACAAGGAGAAGAATAAAGAATTTCTAAATATTCTACCCTTGGATATTGGTATGACCATCTTATAGTATTAGAAAAACATTGAAGATGTTGCTAGAGATAAATTATCCTTCAAAATATAACATGATGACTTAAGGAAATGGGGCCCAAATGATAAGGTCACAAAGCATCTAAAACCTAAAGAAATGAATGTGCCTTATGAGCATCAACTAGGTGATTATGATAACTTATACACAAAATATCCATCCTTATATGAGGTCTTAACAAGGTTGAATAAATTCAACATCAACCTAGAGGAAAGGTTGATAACAAAACTAAATGGAAGTGATGACATTTGGAAACTCAATCCAAGATGGTACCACTTATTTGGAGGTTAATCTTCTAGCCCTCCTCTAGCCCAATCACATATATAAACATAGTAGTTTGAAGGACAAGTTACAAAAAACCTAAAGTGAAGATTGAAAAAAGGCATAAGGAAAATAGACTTGGTAAAAGGTCATCATCTTTATCCCAACCTAAAAGACCAAGGTCCCCCATTGAATATATAAATGTAATTGCATTAGATCTATGAGAAATAGTAGAAGATGCATTGCAAACATTGGCCAATGCCTATGGATTGGATGAATAAGTCAAATAAGTGTAAGAACCTTAGTCTCAAATCAAGGAGAAATCAGAGGTGGAAATATATAAGCACAATAAGGTGGAACTGGACTTAGTTCCCATTACTCCCCCATAGAAAAGAAAAGTTGAACTAGCCCTATTTCTTGTAGGAATAAAGAAACCTAGAGTGACCTTCACTCACCAATTAAGTGATGTAAATATCTTTAGTGATGAAAATACAATCCATGGGCCAATCATTCCTAAGTGGTTTTTGAATGGGAAGTTGAAAAAGGTGCCAACTATTCACCACCAATGGGAAATCACAAGTCAATGAACATTCATGTTCTTGAAGAACTCAAACCTTGGATCTTGGAGTTAAAACAACAAGAAAAGCAGTGAAATATGACTACCCTTAAGAGATTATATGGCACTCAAATAGATGCTCCCAAAATTTCAAGTAGAGCACAAGTTGAGATGCCTACTCCACAAGTCACTGAATCATCAATTGGAGTTATTATTAATCTAAATTCTACAAGCATGGAGGGAGTAATTGAGAAAATAACATGGTAAGAGGTGAAGAGTTCACCTTCAAAAAGGTTGAGCCATTTATTATTTTAACTCCATGTTGGAAATATTGTCATTAATGTCAAAGGACTAGCATTATTGGTGATAAAGGCCCCATTACATTTAATGATGTTTTTAATAGTCATATCCTGGCTAATGTGTGTTAATATTTATTTAATATTAACAAATATCTTTTTGGTTGCATAAAGTCAAAATAAGGGCCCATGGAGAAATCAAAGAGTCATGGGGTAAAGACAAAATAATAATGGGATGCATTTTCCCATGAAAAGTCATCTTGAGGAATTCTAAGAGTCACCAAGTGAAGACAAAAGAGGAAGGGTGCAATTTCTCATGAAAGGACACTTTGAGGAATATCAAAAGTCACCAAGATAAAGACAAAAGATGAAAGGATGATTTTGCTTATGAAGGGTCACCATAATACTTTTCAAATTCAAGGATATGAAGGGTCATACAAGTTTTGCACCATTTTCCATGAGGATTAAAGGGTTACAAAGGGTGAATGCCAAAGGACATTTGGAAAGCTATAAATAAAGGCTTGAGAAGCCATTTGTAATATGTAAGATAGAGTATGATTTGTAATTATTATATCTAGATTAGAAGAGCAAAGGAGAGAAAGGAAAGAGATATTGTAATGTTCTATCATTTGTTGAGAAAGAAAAATTGAGAGATAGTTATGTGGTATACACAAAAGGGGTTCGTGCTCCTATGGGTTGGTGCTCATGAATAATTTTTGTGTTGGTGCTCAGCAAAGGGGTTAGTGCTCTTATGGGTTGGTGCTCATGAATAATTACTATGTTGGTACTCAACAAAGGGGTTGGTGCTCTTGTAAGTTGGTGCTTGAAAATATTTTAGTTTGAGTTGGTGCTCATTAATATACTTGAGATTGTTCTCCATGGTTTTTCCCACATTGGGTTTCCATGTTAAATATGGTATCTCTCTATCTTGTGTGGTGTTTATTATTTAAGTTTTATTGCATATCTTAAATGTATGGTTTAGTGGAATATTATTAAGTGAAAGTTTATAAGATTTATGATATACTGATTCACCCCCCTCTTAGTATATCCCATGCTTAACAATTGTTATCAGAGCAGGTTCCTTTTGAAAAATTTTTACAGCTTGAAGGTAGATCAGGAAAGCATGATGGTTGGATCACATGAAGGATTTTATAAAAATAGGGAACCTTTGTTTGATGAGATGAATTATGTTTTTTAGAGCATAATATTTAAGACTTATTTAATGGCACTTGGATTTGACATATGGAAAGTGGTGGTGGAGGAATATGAAGAGCCACAGACACTTGTAATTACTCTGATAGAAAAGAAGGCAAGTGAAAATAATTCTAAATATTTAAATGTTATTTTATGTGGTTTATGTGAATTAGAATTTTTTACAGTTATGAAATTTAAATCTTCTCATGAAACTTGGGTAAAACTTGAGTATATTTACAAAGGTGATGGAAAGGTTTAGCAAGCTAAGCTTCAGACTTTCAGAAGATAGTTTGAGAGTTTGAAGATGGAAGAAGAAGAAAATATAGAAAGTTATCTTTTGTGGGTTGATCAATTAGTTAATTAGATTCAAGGTATTTTTAGAAAATTTAGAAGAATCAACTATGGTTCAAAAAAATTTGAGATCTCTACCATTGAGATATGATGCAAAAGTTTAGACAATTGAAGAGATGAAGAATTTAGCCAAGCTAAAGATGGATGAGCTTCATGGTATTCTCATGACATATAAGATGTAGACTGAACAAGATAAACCCTCAAAGAGAGAAGCATCTTTCAAAAAATCAAAGAAAGAGAAGGCTAATATTCAAGAATCAAGTGATAGTTATAGTGATGATGAAGATGACAACGGAGTTATTTTCATTCACAAGCCAAAAAAGGGCACATGTAAATATCAAGGAAAATTACCTTTTAAATGTTTTAATTGTGGAAAGATTGGAATTTTTGTGGCTAAATCCCAAAATAAGGGTAATTATGATAATGAATAAGGAAAGTATACATAAAAGAAGAATTTTAAACGTAAATTCAAGAAGGGATTAGAGAAGAAGAGTTTGTATTCTAAAGATCCTAGCTCAACTAAAGATAGTGGAGTTAGTGATTCAGAAGAAGAATAGATTATATTCATGGCTATACATGAAGATGCCTATAAAATCAAAGGTACATATGATCAAGAAGAAGAATAAGATGAAGCTGAAGTGAATTTGGAAGGAGAACTCATGTTTGCCTTAGAAGAGTTAGAAGCTGTTGAGAAGAAGAATCAAATATTGAAGCACCAGATTGATAAAAATGACAAGGAGTCAAAGGAAATAATTGATGATCTAAAAACACACTTTGAAGAAGCTAAAAGGAATGAAAAATATATAACAAAATAATTTCAAAAAGTAAGAAAAGAATGTGAAAGGTATGTTATTGAAATTGCCTCTTTAAAATAAGATATTGAGAAAACATTCAATGATAAAGTATTTAGTGATTCAAAATTTGAGGATAGCACTAAAATCTTGAATAATATATTAAAAATACAAAAGGAAATATCAGATAAGATAGGTATCAGATTTGAAAATAAAAATATCTATGTTGAAGCTCTTACAAAAGAGGAAACAAAAAGGGAAGAAGTGAAGAATACAGAGGACATCTCAAACAAAGAAGGCTAGAAGGAACATAGTTACAAAATACAATCATGATAGAGATAAAAAATAGGTTTTATTTTCATGGTTATTTTTTTTTATTGTAATGGATATGGTCATAAGAAAATACAATTTCAGAAAAGAGCTAACAATTTTAAAAATAAGGAGAAGGAAACTCATGAGGAATCTAGTAGAAGCTACAATTATTTTGCTTGTCTATCAAGCTTTGATGAAGAGGCCATAATATGTTACAAGTGTAATAATTTTGGACATATAGCTTAGTATTATATAAGTGTGTTTGAGTCAATCAAGAAGGACAAAAGTTTCAAGGTTCCATTCATCAAGAAGAAGGTTCAAACATGTTCATGGTAGAAAAAACAACCTAAAGATTCTATGTTACTTCAGATAGATTTGCATGCAAAAAATGAAGATCATCCATGGTTCATCAATAGTAAATGTTTGAGGCACATGATAGGAGACAAGAGTAAGTTAATAACTCTAAATAATATCAATGGTGGTATAGTGAAATTCAGAGATAAAACCACTGCCAGGATAACTAGAAAAGGTACTTTGAGTTTGGATAATGGTAAAACCAAGCCTAAGAATGTATTATATGTAAAATGTCTTAAGCATAATCTATTGAGTGTATGTAAAATATGTGATTAGGGATAAACATTAAATTTTTATGTAGAAGGTTGTGAAATTAGAAGAAAAGATTCAAATGAGTTGATTGCAGATGCTCAAAGGATAGACAATAATTTATATGTATTATCAAATATCTTCACAAAGGCATGATCAAAGGACACATTCAAGGATCTAAAAGAGGATTTGGGAGTAATTTATTTTACTTCTTTCCATTGAGGTTCAACATCAATTGAGGGGGAGCTAAGTGTTAGCTCCAAGTAGGCCCTTTTCCATTGATGTCAAAGGGGGAGAATAATAGGTATAGGTATAGGTGCAAAAATAGGTACATGGAATAAGTACAGGTTGCTACAATAAGGGGGAGATACTATATATTTTTTATATGGTAGTATGTGTAGGTTTTAGGATGTGGTAGTTTTATTTTGAGGTTACCATCAATGAAAAAGGGGAATATTTTTGGAAATATTGTCATTAATGTCAAAGGACTAGCATTATTGGTGGTAAAGGCCCTGTTGTATTTAATGATGTTTTTAATAGTCATATCTTGGCTAATGTGTGTTAATATTTATTTAATATTAACAAATATATTTTTTGTTGCATAAAGTCAAAAGAAGGGCCCATGGAGAAGTCAAAGAGTCACGGGGTAAAGACCAAAGAAGAATGGGATGCATTTTCCCATGAAGAGTCATCTTGAGGAATTCCAAGAGTCACCAAGTGAAGAAAAAAGAGGAAGGATGCAATTTATCATGAAGGGACACTTTGAGGAATACAAAAAGTCACCAAGATAAAGACAAAAAAGGAAAGGATGCTTTTTCTTATGAAGGTTCACCATATGACTTTTCAAATGCAAAGATATGTAGGGTCATACAAGTTTGGCACCATTTTCCATGAGGATTGAAGGTTCAAAAAGGGTGAATGACAAAGGTCATTTGGAAATATATAAATAAAGGATTGAGAAGCCATTTTTAATATATAAGATAGAGTATGATTTGTAATTTTTATATCTAGCTTAGAAGAGAAAAGGAGAGAAAGGAAAGAGATATTGTAATGTGTTATCATTTGTTGAGAAAGCAACATTGAGAGATAGTTTTGTGGTATAAACAAAAGGGGTTGGTGCTCTTGTGGGTTGGTGCTCATGAATATTTGTTGTCTTCGTGCTTAGAAAAGGGGATGGTGTTCATGTGGATTGGTGCTCACAAATAGTTGTTGTGTTAGTGCTAACAAATGGGTTAGTGCCCCTGCAAGTTGGTGCTTGCGAATATTTTAGTTTGAGTTGGTGCTCACTCATATAATTGAGATTTTTCTCCATAATTTTTCTCACATTGGGTTTCCATGTTAAATTTGGTGTGTCTCTCTATCTTGTTTGGTGTTTATTATTTTAGTTTTATTGCATGTCTTGAATGTATGGTTAAGTGGAATTTGATTAAGTGAAATTTTATTAGATTTATGATATACAAATTTAACCCATCCCTCTCAGTATATCCCGCACTTAACATTCTAGTGGCTAGACAAAAACCAAGGAAGGATAAAATATTCATAAAAAATATCCTTGAAGTAACTCAAGCTCAAAGTGGTCAATTGCAGATAATGATCAAGGGTCTTCTATAGGAAAATAAGAATTTAAAAGAGGCTACTATGCTTTCAATTCATGATGATATGTTTAAGAAATTTGAGGATGTCATGGCAGGGCTATTCAACCTTTCAAAAAGAGCCAGAGCAAGACAAAGGGAAATAGGGATGCAAATCTCTAAATCAACAAGCCATGTTGGCCAATGGTAGCTTACTAGCTCCTAAGTGAGTGAACTAATTAAGGCTCTATCTAAAAATCTAGTCCCTATTTTTTGGACTATTAGCAAGGCACATATGAATATGGCCATGGCCATATTGGTTGACAAAATTGATGCCCTAGATAGACGGTCTAAGGATATGGAAATCCTTGCTAAAGCCTTCAATCAACTAGAAGATGAAATGTCTCATATCTTAGATAGTTTTAACAAAGAGTGCATAACCCTCAACCCATTGGGTCTCATAGGAGATGAATAATTTAAACAAAGAACCTTAAGATTCATGTAAGAAGGTAGAGAAAAAGGATAAAACCAAATAGTTGAGGGTAATAACAAAGTCATGGGTTTACTTCTCTCCTCTAAAGATAAAATAAGAGATGCTAGGGACACCAAGCAATCCATAGAAATGATTGAGAAGGACCTTAGGGACTTGTAATATCATGGATAGGAGCTTTCCTTGAATCCAGTGATTGATCTTTACTTTATTAGTTACCAACACTACATGTTGAATATCCTTAAACAAAAGCAAGTAGTAGCATCAACCCAAGGCCCACCAGCTAGTTAGAAGTGTTCTATTCCATTTGAATTTTGGAATATTCTTTGTAAAGGCACATGCATTTTGTTATCATGTTGCCTAGAGGTTAGTTTATTTTGGAAATTTTAGTGTATTTTAAGGAACATTTTAAAATTATAGCTGTCCTTATACACTTATCAGTTGATGCAACTAACTAACATATTTACTTAAAACCTATAAAAAGAGCACTATCTATTATAAAAAGGAGAGAGTTCTAATATCTAAAAATTACATTGTAACTTTTAAATCAATTTAATAAAAGCAAGGAATAATATAAATTTTATCTCAAATTTTTATGTGAATTATCATCATGGATTCTCTCTCAGTTGTCTATTCTAAGTCTTAGATTTGAATGGTTTTTAAAAATTCTATATGTGCATCTATAATATATGGTTGTTATTTTGTGAAAATGATACATTATCTGAATGTACTTAGGTTTACTTAATTTCATTTTAATCTAAATAAATATGTGTTATTATATTTTATTTTAACAATAAATATTTAAAGTAAAGCTAGTTCTTACTTGTATTCCTTTATATTATCTTTAGATACTTGCCTAGTGTATATTGAGATTTGAGCACATGTTATTTCACATTATACACTGGTTAAATGCATGTTAATTTATAATATGAACCTTTTCATTTTTTTTGAGACAAAGATCAGGAATTAAATACTTTCTTTCTACCCTACTCTTCCTTTTGCTTTCCTTTTTAACTAGATCATTATAGCTTAAAATCATTGAAAATATTCCTTATAGAATAGTCTTATATTATATTATTATCATAATTCATCAGTACTAGCATAGATGATTCATACCTTATATACATTATTAAGGACCAAGGTGGCTCCCAACCACCAATTAATATAAATATTATGGAACAGTCTACTTGCTCTACCATTATTTCACTACAGGTGACTAGATCATTGCAACCTATAAATCATGCTCTAAGTTCCTCAAATTATAAGATGATAAGGTTTCTTTAAAACACTAAGAACACCTATGATACACTTAGAGGAGTCAATATAACTTAGTTTTAGAGAAGTGACTCCATGCCCAATGGATCAATTAAGACAAAAATGAACTGGGTTCTCAAACATAGTAGGCATGCTTCCTTATGAGTCACTAGAAATGTTGGACATATTTGGCCCACATTCCAAAAATGTGTCCAATTGATAAAGGTCTTGATGTGGAGGAATAAGTAAAGTTCCTAATTGATCAAAATGGTTTGAAATAGCTTTATATGGAATGAGTGGAACAAAGAAATCATTAAGCTCACAAGATTTTGAAGAACTTTAGGTTCACATATAGTGTAATTCATCAATTTTTGAAGACTGGTCCAAAATTGTATAGACCCTATGGAGTGCTCTAGATAAGCATGGGAGTATATGGAATTCATCTATTCCACTCATTCCATCTAGAGCTTGTCCAGACATTTGATTCTAGTAGTAAAAAAGCTAAGTATGTATTTTTATGGTGCTATATCTCACATGTGTGGTGGTCTCAAGAAAACAAAACCATATGGAACTATTCATTTTGGAATCTATTTCATATGTGCTAAATTTTATCTCATGAACTATATTAAAATGAAATATATTCATTGGCAAAGTTAGCTCCTAAGGCATAATTTGTTAAGTTTCCATACTTAGCCCTTTTAGACCAAACCATGATCAAGACATCATGTAGGATCACATGAACTAGTTGACTTCAACATTTTAAAAAATCACGTAAAAGATAAAATGGCTAGTAGATCAAAAAAATTATTTCTTTTAGCATTAGGTCCATCATTTTCAAGTTTGGTGTTCCCATGATCTTTGCGCTTCAATTTATAAAATTACAAAATTGGTCAAAAAATGGTATATGTCTACATGAATATCATTTTTAAGACCTAAAGAGTGACTATTTTGATCCAAAATACTTGGAGGGAACCTAATAAGGAACACAAGGCCATAAAGTGTCAAGCACATAGGGGCTCGAACAAGTTAAATTGTTATCAAATCCTAAGAACCAATGAGAAACTAAGTTTGGGGAAATAGGTCCCAAAGATCTATGGTCTGAATTTAATTAGATTTCAAAATCTAATAAAGAAAAATAAATTCAAAAGGGTCAATAATCTAGGTTGATTTAATAAAATGAATAGCAAAGGGGATGAGCTAGGATGTTCAATGAAAGTTGATAAAATAAAATAAACTTGACTCGACAAGTAAGATTAAATAACCCAAACTCAGGTTTGACCCAAGTTGGAAAAAAAGTAAAGGAAATGAGCTCTATGTGGACTCAAATAGGACCTAGCATTGAACAGAGTGCCATCTATATGGATTATATGGAAACTAGTATCCTTAGATTGTTTTTCACCTATATTTATTCTAATATAGGACCCAAAGCATAGATTAGATACATGATTGATGAGAAGATCCACCTAAATCATGTTCTCGACAAACCACCACTCAAAAAAAACATGAAATGTCCTTGGTAGTTTGAAGATATGAGGATTTTTTATCATAATGAAATATAGTGGAGGATCTAAGTAGTAGGACTTGGGGATTTGGAAAGTAGTTAGAGCATTCAGTTGTAGAAAGAGTATGACTTTCCACTTTTGGCAAACTCTTGTCTTCTAGTGCAGTTGTTCAATCAATGGAATGATTTGGAGACTATCTAGGCAAATAATGAATATCTTGCTCATAATAACCTATTTTTATTGGACCAAAATCTTGATAAAATGTCTTTTGAATCTAAAAACTCATTGATCATCATGAACAACATTCTCCCCCCTTTCTCTCTCTCTCTTCTCCCCCTTCTCCTACATTATCCATTTCTTTCTATTTTGTAAAGCATTCTCAGATTTTGGAATTTTTTTATCTTTTTGAGAGATGGGACATTCCTCAAGATACTAAACATTATGTTTATCTTGAATAGGCTCGATCTTATCAAGAATTTATAAGAACTAACTCTTAATGTAATAAATACTTTCTTTACCTATCTTTTGCCTTAAATCTATGTTTGGTAAGCTACGCACTATGGTATTATGTGAAAGAGAATCTTCCTCATCAATGGTCATTATTTCTAACTTTATTTAGGGAGTTTTCAATGTTTTTTTTAGGTCTAGATTAGTGTTTTATTATGAACCTCTTCTATAAAAAACTTATGAAAATTAGCTTGATCTTAAGGTTGTGTAAGCTAGTATTATCCTTTGTTGATCTAGTGTGGGTTTGAGCTTATGGGAGTTTCCCTCTTAAGTTTAGTACATCACCTAGTTAAATTTTTTAGCATCCCTTATTATCTTTATAACACTTTCCCTATGAAGAATTAGGATTAGCTTAAATTTTAGGTGAGCATCAAAGAGGAATCTAACCTAATTTTAAGGTTTAGACCCAACACAGGTCACCCATAGCTTGGAGATGTCCCAATATTATAGATTAATTGGAGAGAGTATAAAGAACCCTATCCAAGGGTGGAAATTAATACTTTAATATTTTATATATGGGTCCAACCTAAAGTTATAGGGGATATAACCTTGATAAGAACAAGGATATTTTGAAACCATTAAAGAAAATATTTTGAACAAGGAGTCAATCAAGAAATTTATAAGGACAAGAAAGATATAAAGCCTAAAATAGATGAGGAATACCTACTATAAGAGACATAAAATACTTCTAATTTCATCATACATGCATATTACATACCTTAAAAATATAAATTTGATGAGATGATGATGTACAATCATTTCTTCACATCCCTATTATAACCCCTCATGCCTTTAACTACAATTTACATATACTATTGAAGAATATTTCTCATATATGTCCATGCCATCATATTCAATACTTTACTTTTTTACATGTTATAGAATGTTCATATTCATTCCCCTTCTTATAATTTCTAATACATGTTTTATCTCCTAGTCTCTATTTTTCTTGATTCAAAAGTCAAAAAGGTACAAAACAATATGAAAAAAAATACAAAAACATTGAAACTATTATTAAAATATAAAATAAGGACCTGAACATGATTAGACATATAGTTTACATCATTTTCATATGTTAATTATCTAATGATTAGTATATATCATAATATTTTTATATCACACATGTATTTCACTAGTATTTATGAGTGTTATGTAGGACATACAAACTCCATATGGATTTAAATATTGGAATTTACTCTGCCAAACAACCTGCCTATGTGGAGGAATATTATCCAAAGGTTACATTATTTATAGGTTTTATCTTTTTATAACCCATATATTATGTTTAGATATATACTCTTACACATGTATTGTTAACATATCTATCTTACATTGTGTACATGGATACGCTATTTTATATGATATGATCACATTACATATACATTGTGTAGACTATATTTCAAGTTTTATGATTCATTGCTATTTTTACGTATACATAGTAGCTTAGAATTTACTTGTCTAGTTCATATGGCTCTTGATCCTTGTGTGTGACTATGACATATTCATGTATATTAAGTGAATATCACATGGACCTTATGTATGATTGTGATAATTTTATGTTTACTAAGTGAGAGACCCTTATCGTTCTTTGAGTGTGAAACATTTTTATGTCATTTTCATGTTGGTCATTGGACATTTAAAGGAAATTATTCTTTTTTATGTTTGTGTGGTGATTTATATATTTATATTTATGAATGCCATGAGATATATCATGCATTAAATATGGCATAGATTTCTTCTATTACAAATATTAGATGTAATAAATTAAGATATATCTATAACTTATCTAACTTAGTAAATCCAAGATTAGATAAGGTAATTAGATAATATTTATTTCAATATTATTTATATTAGGAACATGATCAAATTGGATCTGCTAAACCTACCAAGGGATATCTCACCACACAACTAGAGGAGAGGGTTCTCTAGCATCTAGAGAAATGATATTATGCAATAACTTTAGATAGGTCTAAGTACATAAAACAAAAAATAATATAATGATCACCAATTCTTGTGGCACCAATAGAGATGGATAAACACACAAAATAATAAAGGGATCATGGTAGGTAACTAGGTACCCATATCACCTAAAGTAGAAGACGAAAAGAAAATAAAATACTATATTTATACTAATTTAAGAATAAAGGTAATATAATCAAGAAGTTTTACATTCAACATATATTACTTATACAATATCTATCTATCAAATGAAATATAAAGAGTTAGGAATACTTACCTTAGGTGAACCTATCTATTCTCAATATATACCTTGTCCAATGTTGCTTTGTAAGATGTTATTTTGGATTTATAATGATCACACCATGGAAATTAGATTTAGGACAAAATACTCATAATTTACATATAAGACTTCCTATAAGATAAGATATATTCACTCCAAGGCAAACCCTAAGCAATGGTTCCTTAAAATTAAACTTTGTAAAATTATAAAATGTAATGATGTGAAAATAAATGTTCCTCTATATTGGATTTAAATGAGCCTTGTATTTATAACAATGTATAATCTTAACACTTCCATAATTTTAACTGATAATATCATCCAACATGACTTAGTTTGTTATAGAATAGATAATTTTAGGCCTCATACTAAGTCATCCAAGCTAATTTAATTTATTAACATGCACATAATATTTTATAATAGGATAAGATCATTTGAATTAGTAGCAAAAGCATGTGTTTCCTCAATTAAGGGTTATTTGAAAGGATAAATGCTTAAGTAAATATGTAAATAGGGTTTTGATTTATTAGGGAGTTTGATAAGTAGGATTTATAATGGGTTTTGGTAATGATAAAGTTGACTAGTAATATTGAAAATCACAAATGGTCTACCCACCCCTTTCTTGGTACACCCTTTAAGGCATTCACATAGAGATATCTAAAATTGACAAGTTCATAAAATAGATAAAGCATCACTACATGATAAAGTTTAAAAATATTGTGTGTATACATATGTTCCACTCAAATCTCATCATGTGTCATGAAGGTGTAATAGGTTATGGTGTTTCGATAAATAGCATATAAAAACACAACATTAAGCAAGAAAATTGTATTAAATTGTATAAAATAAATGATAATATGGAATTTTTGGAAATAATTAAAAGTTACATAGACATACATTGACTTACCTTTATCACTTAATGGTTGTATTCTATGCTTTTAATCTTGATTAAGGAAGGCGACTTAACTAATTTGGATAAACCCTAAGGATATAAGTAAAAAGAGGATAAACAAACAATCACAAGGAACTAAAAGTAAAAATGAAAACTTTCATAAATAAATAAGTAACATGTAAATTTGGTAAGATAAGATGAAAAATTCTAATTTAGAACCAAAATACTAAGGAAAATAGATAAAATTAGAGTAAGTTATTTAATCGAAAAGCCAAGTCTACTAAATGACTAACAAACCCAATAAATTCACCTTAATCAATAAAATTAACAAACCAAATCAAATCAAGGACACATGAAATCAAAATAATGGAACTAAAATAAATGTAGGAGAATTAACAATACACACTCAAATAAATATATAAAAATAATAGATATGTAAAAAACATTAATTAAAGATAAGTAACAATCCTTACTCAATTAACAATGGAAAAATTGAAATTGAATATAGATTTAATAGAAACAAAATTAAATGTTTCATAAAAAGGCTGAAAATTAAACTTAGAGTCTTAATAATAACTAAATGAAATATGATAAGGGTAAAGAAATGATTAATAAAGTATCACATAGCCACTCAAGGATGTAACTTATATTCTAATGATAGATGAACTAAAACAATCATATTATAAGTATGTCTATAAGAGATGAAGAATAAGCAATATATAAGTTGGGAAATATTTTAAAATAAAATTTCCTCTTAAGGGGGGTATGAAATGGCTGGTGGGGGAAATGAAGGTGGTACCAATATGAATAAAATATAATATAAGACATTGAAATTAAGTTGGAAATAGAAAAAGACTTGATATTAAGGACTCGAGAGAATTCACCTTATCCACACAAATTTGGGTTAACTAGTGAAGTATAAATATTATTCCATGAAATATATTTATGTATTAAAAATTAAAATGGACTACATTACTACAACATGTTCCCCATTCCTTAGGACCCCTTACAGATCCATCAGTCTACTATGAAGATTGGGCACTTGTGTGAAAAAGTAGGTTGCACTAAATAATATAATGAGACTTATTACCCTACTTTATTTTCCTATAATAGACCTTATAATCTATCATGATACCAATTGTGGAGTTCAAAATTCAACTATAGTAAGATGTGTGCCTAATAATAATCATGTTTCTGGGTTTGAATTTGAATTTTAAATGTTTATTTTTTCCTTTTGATCATTACCTTTTTATTTTAATAATTTCAATTTTTTATTTTATGTCTCTTATTTATTCCTCCATATCAATTTAGAAAACCAAAAATGGGTGTTAAAAATGAATATCACTATAGAACTTACACTTGGTGGCTAGGAAAAAGAACTTAAAGATCATGGTGTCTAATATTCTTGTAATTACATGTTAGATAAGAGTGTTATATTAAAACCAAAATTTATGTGACCATAGTGGAATGGAATAGGGGAGAATATGGAAGTGAACATGGAATGATTGAGTTAATTCAAATCACAAAAAATGTGCAGTGTAAACATGGTACAACGACATGTAAGTTTGAATCATTATCACAAGGAATAGTGTAAGTTTGTAGGCATGAGAATGGTTTATTTAGAATTATTACCACAAAATAATATGACTAATTCTAAGAGTATGAAGTCACATCTCTAAATACTTTCCTAATTTTTAGGGAATACACTTTAATTAATATTACAAACAAAATTAATTTAGATAATGAAAAATTATGAGGAAGGCCTAGTCCTATCTAAGGTCTTATAGTAAAACTCACAAAAATAAAACCAACTATGTGTAGAAAGGAAAAATTCTTATAGTCAATAATGGCATTTTGTAAGGAAGACCTAGTCTTATCCAATGTCTTACACTAAATCTCATAAAAGGAAACCCAAATAGGTGTAAAAAGTAATTAAGTTTGTAAATCTAGAAAGTGATGACTCAAAAGAGACTTGAAGGTTAATTAACAAATGGAAGATAAGCAAAAAGATGTTCATGAGGATAATTGAGTTTGATCCATGGTCTTATGATGTAACTCATGAGTTAATATATGAATAAACACTGATATACATGTTGAGAAGCTATGAAAAACTTACAAGAAGTGTTAATATATAAATATATGAAAGACATGTAAGATAATAATAATGTTGAAAATTATCTTTTAAGAAAAATATTTCTTTAAGAATTGACCATTAGTGAGTTATTTGAATATGTTTCCTTCATTAATTTATAATCTATAAGAAATATGACCAAGAATGTATGTGACTAGATAAAGGTCCAACCATTTTTTAGCATACTTACCTTCTTTATCATGGGTATAATCTAATTTAAAGACTAAGTCACCAATATTAAAGTATAAATTTTGACCTTTCTATTATGGTATTTGGTAATTTAGACTTTATATTTGTGGTTATGTTGTAAAGCTCCTATATGAAGCTCATTAAGAAGGTATTAAACATGTATACGAGATTCATGAACTTATTCATCAAGGACAATGCCATAAAGAGATATACATAAAGATGGTAGATAAAATTCTAGAAGCAAGACATATTTAGAGCAGTATATTAAATAAAATATTTTTCCCCAGTAATAGGATGGATGCTAGTGGGGTAAACACAAAGTGTAGGATAAAGTCTTAAATTCTAGTCAAAATGAGAATATTGAATTATATTTTATAGTTTTTATTTATTGGCCTTTGATTGGACATTGCGTTTAGGATGATAAGGCATGAAAACTTTGTGTGATTTTGAATATAACACATAGTTGCTTAATATCTTTATTCTTAAAATTACCATATTTTTTTGGAAATAATGGTTTTGAGAAATCCAAAGCAACAAATGATATGATTAAGTATAAATTTAATATAGTGATACATGCAAAATTAACAAGGGGCATAACTTTAGACCACTTAGTGAAATACTCAGTGGATTGATGATGAAGACATTACCATATTAAGAGTGAGGTAATTTAATAATGAGATCTAATACCCATATGGATAAAATTTGAGGAGATTATAATGTTAAAATTTCAATTGGAGGAGAGTGGATAATATCATCATGTAATTGGAATGGATTGTATTTTTTGTGAATTTTATAGCATCTTTTAAAAGCATGGGAAAATACCATGCATAGGCATTTATGGGTTGTAGTTTATCCACTTAAATTACCACCATAAATTCCACCATGTGGTTATTAAATAAGGGAAAACAATTAAAATTGAGTGACACATTGGAGCAAGGTAGATTAATAATTATAATAATATATGACATCATGTAGTAATACATATTTGTAATATTGTTTTTGAATTATAATTTTTTATGTGAGAATCAATGTCAATAGGGTAGGTGTGATTATTTATAAATTATATGATGTTTTTTAACAGAAGGATTTGTTGGATAGTGATATATTCAATATGGTAGATAAGAAAACCATTTATGATTAGTAATGAAGATTGTGATTTATGTATGTAAATGAGAATTTGGGAATCATGAAGAGCTTGATGAGGATGAAAAAGAGATATAGATGAAGTGAGATATTTATTTATGGCATTATATTCATGTGGAATTATTTATATAGTGAATTATTTGAATTATTTAGCAATAGTATTGTAAATTTGATGATAAACGATGATATTTTCACTCTTGCACTAATAATATCCATTAACTTGATGATACATAAGTTATTATTCATCTAAGGTATGCACGTAAGGGATTCCTAAATAAATGGAAGCATACATTACTAAGATGATAGATTCATATTTATCAATGCCGTTAGTAACATTAAAGGCTAATCAGAAAGAAGGAGGTATGATTCTACCATGAGGATAAGCTAAGACACATCCTACCCCAGCTCCTTGAAGAATTTTTGCACCATAAAAATAGATTGTCTAAGTATATTCATATAGGTCAATTTTAAATTTAGGTAATTCATCAATGATGAATTTGGATTTTGTTTTAGAAATGGAAGTATCTAGTTTATCAAAATTATTTGTCAAGGTCAACCATAAAATTGTTGAAATATTATTTAAGCGAAATCACTTGATTAATACCCTTAATGTATAATATTTATTCATTAGGAATAATATATTTAAGATTATTGGTGACTAGTATAAGAGTGTTTTCAATTTGATTAACAATTACATGGACTTTAACTAATTTTTACATAATGATTCACAAGTCAAATTTCATCAAAAGAACCATCCATTAGAAAATTCTATCACCAGGTAAGAAATATTGTTAGAATAAATGATGAAAAGGATTGGAATGGTTTATGACATAAGTTTTTTGATAAATAATGTAATGGTGAAGTTTATAGGTATTATATAAATGGTGAGATAGTCACATTTGACTTTGATATAACATGACTTGTAGTATATTAGAGTGTGACTGATATAATATATGGCATATTCATGGCATGTTTCATCTTGTTGGGTAAGTATTACCCAAATTGATATGGGGGTAGAGGAAGTGTAAATTATGAGAGGTTGATCATTGGAATGAGGTTGAAGAGTGGGAGGATGCAAGATTCATTATTTCAATATGTCAAATGACTTTTGACATGAATCAGTCCATTCCAAAGTTATACCTTATTAAAGGAGGGAGTTAATTGAATAAATATAATAATCCATTTGAAGAATGAATCATCATATTTCCCCAAGTTTACCAAGGTATGTTCATATGTTTGGAATAAAATAAGGAATAAACTTTTTGACAAAATAAAGGTTTAGCTAGTTCATAATCAATTCCTCAAAGAGAAACTATAACACTTAAGATTTTACTATAAGTGACACCCAAAACACATTTATAAGGATTGAGTCTAACTTTTTATTTAATGATATGATTAAAAATAATATCAAGATCATGAAGATGATTTTCAAGATGCTTAGATTTGGTGATAAGGTCATCTACATAGATTTCAACTAATTTATGTATGAGATAATGAAATATATGGGTTATTATGGCACCAAAATTTTCAAGACCAAAATGCATTTTAATGTATAAATAAGTTATCCATTCTATTGTAAACATGGTTTTATCTTGATCTTCAGGAGTCATAAAAATTTGATTATATCCTTGGAAACCACTTGTGAGATAACATTTCATATTCAGAAGTGAAAATGATGATAGAGTTGATTGATGGTAAATGAAAGTTATCTTTGGTAGAAGATAAATTAATATTATGAAAGTCTATAAATATTGGAATAATTATGGTGACTTTATTGCATATCAATTTTTTTTTGTAAACCCATTCAGAGTAATTTAAAATATTAATGAACTTAGAATCTAAGAACTTGATGATATCTCTATGGCATAAGGTATAAATATTAGGAGGGAATTTACATTGATTTTCATGCACGAGTTTCCAATTAGGATAATTAATGATATTATGCAAAACAATATTATGATCAATGTTAGGCATATATTCATATGATCATGTGAAAGCTACACAATATTTATATAAGAATAAAATAAAATTATAATGTTATATCAGACAAAGTTTTTTGGAGATAATAATAATTTGAGGGATAGTATTGGTTCCATAATTAATTATCAAGGTTTGTTCAGTAAGCATAAGATTTATATATTGGAAATGATAGGGAGTAGGAGGGAATGAAGAAATAAGATTAGTTTTATGGATGATACTAGAAATGAAATTATCAAAATAAAACACCCTTTTCTCAAATTACCTAGATTATAATTTTGGCATGGGGGTTGAGGCTTACATGCTTGGATTAGTTATAATATGGAATCACTAGTAGTGATCATGGGTAAGGGTCGATAATACTCAACATCTACTTCATGATCTAAAGTTTAGTTACCTTGATTAATAAATTCAAAATGTATTTATCATATAGTTGTAGCTTGTGCATCTAGGGCAATTTTAGGAGTAAAGGTGTGAGGTTGTTCAATAGAAGATAGTATCAAGATAGTGGGATAATTAATATCATTAGTGGTGATTAAATTATGGATAATAAGAATATAACTATTTTGTGTAGGAGGATTAATTGGATGTATTAGATATTGAATAGTATATTTAATTAGTTACTATAATTATGAGACATAAGCTAGATTAGATTAGATTGATCGATTTCTTGGATGAACTATGGAGTATCTATCAAAGGTACATTAGTAGGTGGTACATATATTTTTGGTTATTATTCATTATGAAATGATATGTGAATGACATGAACATCATGATTAAATGAATGTATTATATCTAATGTATTATGATAATGTGATAGATCTAAATCTCAGGATTGAGATTACACCTTAATGTAGGTATCATCAAGGATGGATATATCACATGTATTTGTTTTAAAAGGAACATATATAGTGGATAGGCCCATATTATTGAAAGTGTGAAGAGACATGTATAGATGATATTGAAAGAGTTTATCCAAAACATATTCATTGTAATTAACATCATGCTTTGTATAAGGTTCTTCATTTAAATTACATGGGTGAGGATTGTCAGTGGTGTCATATATTAAGTCAATAGATATATCTCATGGAAGAAGATAATGGGGAAGTAATTCCATGATATATGAAGGAAATATAATGGTATTTTAATTATTTTTAAATTCATTAGGTTCATCTGAATCTGAATTTGTGAGAGTGATATGTAGGTCTAAGTTAATCTTCACAAATTCAGGAAGAGGACTATTGATGTGGGATATAGTAAGAATGTGATATTAAGATTTAGGATTTGTAAGTTGGATACTCTAGGGACTAGGGTTAGCTTCATATTTTATAACCTTCCCATTATATAAATTTCATACATTAGATACTAAATGATGTAATAAATTGCATGTGATGAGTCTAAGGATGACCCAAAAGTAGGTTATAAGATAAGGGAAGATCAATAAGCTAGGATGATATCCACATTTCACACATTTATAAAGTTTTAAATATTCCAAATACCATTCTCACATCAAATATTTCATCAATATGAAATTGACACATTTTGAATGGGCTCAAATGGACCCCATATGTGAAAGTTATGTCATGTTGAAGATGGTAATAAATAGGGAATGATATATGCATAGGGTAAGTACTAATTATAGTATGATGACTAGACATGGCCAAGTGGTCCAATGGAATCCTAACATGTGGACCAATAGAATATTCACATGTGGAATATTATCTAATACTGGGATAAACTCCACTTTACAAGAGATTAAATATTTTCCCATTAATGTGGGATTAAATCCCACTCAAAATGGGATAAACATTATCCATTACTAAATACAAGGCTTTTAAAAATGGATTCAACCCCAAGGCTTATCTTATGGCTTGATCAATGGGAAATTCCCCAGTTTAGAGGAGGAAAATAAGTGATTGTTATGTATCATTTTGATGTTGGTTTTCATGCCTTAAAAATAGGCACAAACCCTTATCTCCTTGGATAGAGATTGAATCCATAAATCAACGGCCTCTAAAAAATATAAATAAGAGGAGTATGCATTTAGGAAATCAATAGCAAGTTTCCATTGCATGTTTTGATTATAAATCATTACAAAAAAAATTAAAGTTTTCTCATTTAAATTTTCAACTCTCCTTTGTTACATCATTAGAGGAAAAGAGAGGAAGATTATTAATAAGACAATTAGTATCGAGAAGATTATTGCATAAATAAGTCATCCTACAAAGTCATAGAGTTACAACATATTAGAAGAAGTTATATCTAGATAATTGATGTAAGAATTACATATTTATTTTTGCATCATTTATATATTAGTTCAATCCATATCAAACCTAGAGATGTACCCCTATTGGGAAAACATTGATATCAAATTACCATGTTTATTATCTTTGATTTTACAAATATGTATTTTCTATATTAAGAGTTATTATATGTTGAATATTAATTTTATGCTAATTTTCAAGTTAATTATAGAAAATTAAGTAAATATTTAGTATCCAAGAAAATAGGGAAACAAAGATAATTTGTTGTTATCCCATTTTTAAATCAAGTTTGGTCTTAGATAGTTTTCTAAATGGGGTTTCCCAATAGTATTTTTAATTTATGTCAATATTCTTCTACTTGTTCATTAACAAGGAAGTGTAGGTTTCAAAATTATAATCCATATGTAAGGCTCTAAAGAGTTAAAGATTTTAGGATCTTGAAGACATAAATCAATGTATTCAACAGGAAAACTTTGAATTTATAAGAATAGTATATTTCTTTGAAGATGAAAAGTAGGAGTTACAAAATAGATTATTTTCCCATGGGAATCATCCAAGAGTTGTAACTTCAATTGAAATACAAATAAGAGTGTACCATGGAAAGGATACCATCCTTTACCATAGATGCACAAACCGTAACTTATGTATGCATCATAAGTAATTCACCATGTTATATTTCATCCCATCAAGATGTAGATTCTTCTTTTGGTCAATTTGAGAGGCATACTCATGGTATCGACTCTAGGTTACTAATCAAGATGGGTTTTGATGCAAAGGGTATTGGAATCAATGGACAAATAATTAATAATCCCATATAGGTTGAGGAAAGATCTCATTGTGTAGGTTTTGGATATATTAATGAGAAATAAAATGTTGGAGAATGCTCCAAAATAGATGAAGCAAGGGAAGATTGAAGAGAAGAACCTGAGCCACTATAATAATAACCTCTCCACGATGGTGAGAGTAAGTGTAAGTTATGATCAAGAAGGGGACAACCTTTTAATCATGGGACAAACATCCAAAAATAATTCAAAGCATCTATAAAGAGAAATGAACTTCCTAAAGGAGGAGGTAAAATATTTTCCTCTTATCATAATTTCACAAATGATAACCCTAACAGGTATGGAAAATATAAGTACTCTAATGTTTTATTTAATTATGAGGATATTAGCTTTGAAACATAGACATTGTGGTATATTTATCCATGCACTTCTTTGGATGGAATAACCATTATGTGTCCATGTACTGTAAGAGAAAAGCCTTCCTCAATAATATTGCATACTTTGGGAAGAATAAAACAAGTTATAAAGACCACTTTCCAAGTCAAAATATGGAGAACGGTAAGAAGGCCCTACTATCCAAGAAAATAAACAAGAATTATTGCACTCATTGTAACATGAGTGGCCATTAGGTTGAGAAATGTTAGAGAATTCATCCAAAACTCTTACCAAATCTTTAAAAGGATCCATCCAAGAAGGAAGAAACATCCATAAGTAAGAAATAAGTTGTGTAAGCACCCAAAAATCAAGAGGTCATAGATGAAAGAGTTGATCAAGCACCAACAATATAAAAGGAAACCCATGAAGAATCCCACCTATCTAAGGAAGCTCTTATCAAGAGGAAGCCACTAAAAGAAGATCATCGATTAGATTGTATTAGTAATAAATGCATATCATATTTTAATAGATATGTTTTGTTTAGCATGCTTAAAGCACCTCTAAATTAGTTTTTTTTGTTTCCATTGTTTAATAAGCATTAAAGAAACTAATATTATTTGTATGATCATGTGTGGAGGTGGATCACTAATTGACATTGAATTTGGAGCAATCATTTAAGATGAGAAGCACATCATGGGCAACCCATTATGAGAGGCTGAATCATTGTTTATTTTACATTCTCATATTTGTTTTGCTTACCATTTCTTATATAATCTAGTAAGATGGGTAGAAAGGCACTCCATTGAGAGATAACTCTAAGCAAAGGTTATCTATGTTATTTTTTGGGGTACAAAAATATTGGACATGTTAACAATCATCACTAACATGCACATGAGCTGAGTTAGTTTTTCCAAGAAGAAGACAAAGTGGTATTAAAATGAAAGGTGTTTCCATTATTAGTAAACCTTAATTAAAGCATTGTTATTCTATGGATGATGATTAACATCTGATTTTATTTCATGAAAAACATGTTTATTGCAATGGTTACATCTATAATTACATATATGCACATTTTATAAGACCCTAGATTTGGAAGTGTTTGCAATGGATTTATTTTCACAACCCATGTATATTTCATTTAAATTTTAAGACCCCAAGAATGAAAAAATTGTAAAAGAAATGACCTATTATAACACCACTTAGTATGCACTGTATTTTTTTCACCCTTGTTGAAAATTGAATAACAAGGAGAATATGACAACATCTCATTTGGGAGAGTTCCATTCTAGCCAAAGATTAATGCATAGGCTAAAAAAATCATAAAATACCAAGACACCAAGAGTGTAATAAAGGTTAATTGATAGAGAGAGAAGGGAGTCATGAACTTTCTTCATCACTTAGATTTGCAAGATCTAGTTCGGGAAGTTACCCTAAAATAGAGAGAAACAAAGAATTTCCATGCATGTTGATGTATTCCAAGAAATATTCCCTATATTGAAAGAACAATCATTTGTATGACCTTGATTGGGAGAAGAAAAGGAAATTTTATTATCTATCATTGTAGAAGTAGCAATTTGAAGACCGAAGAGTCTATTGTAGAGACCTCGTAGAGGTAATATTTATAATTTTTATCCTCTTTTCCAAAGAGAAGATAAGGCTAATGCAATAAATGGATTCAAGGTGGAGATTATGAACCTAAAATATCCTAGAGATAGATACCATCTATAGATTATGGTCTCCTATTGGGATAAATCCATGATCATGAATTAAAGTGATAATATTTATTTTATTGATTTTTCTCCTAATTCACTTGATGAATTATAGGAAGAGATTATTTTTAGAAAATAAAGAGTAATTTAGGTAGATTAAAAGAATTTTAGTGGGGAGGTGTGATCTAGGAGGATCTCCACATTATACACATTTATAAGGTCTAAAATATTCTTAATACCATCATCACAATAAAGAGTGCATCAATATAAATTTGACACATTTTAAATGGGCTCAAATGGACTCCAAATGTAAAAGTTATGGCCTATTGAATATGGTAATAAATAAAAAACAATATATGTATAGGGGGTAGCATTAATGGCAGCATAATGATTAGACATGGCCAAGTGATCAAATTAAATCTTGACACATAGACTAATGCAATATTCACATGTGGAGCATACATAATATACCCAAGGTATTATCTAATATTTGGATAGATTCCACTTTAAATGGGATTAAATATTTCCCCATTAATATGGGATTAAATCTCACTCAAAATGGGATAAACTTTATCAATGACTAAATATAAGTTTTTTTAAAATGGATTCTACCCCAAGGATTATATTATGCCTTGATCAATGGGAAACACCCCACTTTAGGAGAGAAATAAGGGATTTTTATGTATCCTTTTAATTTTGGTTTACATGCCTTAAAAATAGGTGCAAATCCTTATCTCCCTAGATAGAGATTGAATCCATAAATTAAGGGCCTCCAAATAGTATAAATAAGAGAAGTTTGCATTTGGAAAATCATTGGAAAGTTTCCATTACAAGTTTTGATTCGAAATCATTACAAAACATTGAAAGTTTTTTCATTCAAATTTTAAATTTCTCCTTTGTTAGAGAATTAAAGGAGAAATGAGGGAAAATATTGAGAATAAGCTTAGTTCAGAGAAGATTGTTGCATAAGTTCACCATCCTATAGAGTCAAAGAGTTGTACCATATTGGAAGAAGTCTTATTTGGAGAATTGATGTAAGACTTATATTGTTATTTTTTCATCATCTATTTATATCAATTTATATCTTATCAAACATGGAGACATATCCTTATTAGGTGAACTCCATTATAAAATTATTGTGTTTTTTATCTTTGATTTTATAAATACATGTATTTTATATTGAAAGTTATTAAATGTTGAATATTAATTTATTGCTAATTTTCAATTTAATTATGGAAAATTAAGAAAATATTAAGTATCCATAAAAATAGGGAAACTGAGTCAACTTGTTGTTAACCTATTTTTGGATCAATCAAGGACCTTGAGCTTAGTGAAAATGGTTTTGGGTCTAATGTTAAGAGGGAGACAAATGTAACAAAGTGGGGTTTCACTAGTTTTGTCAATTCCATGACACATGAGTTGGGTCTATTTGAGATTATATTTAGAACATTCAATTTGTTGAATTAACTAGAGACATATAACATTGATCTTAATCCTTCGCTATTCAAGTATTTTATAATTAGAGTGTTATTTATGAATATTTTGATAAAGAGAGGTGGATCATCTACTCTAAATATAATTTCATCCTTTATCATATCTTCTTCTAAAAATTATATGGAAGGTTTGGTAGAAGAATTTTTTTCAATATCATGCACTTATGTAGGTTGATGAGTATCAAGAGGTGAGTTAGATTCATTATATGATGGTTTTGATATGTCTTATATTTTTTGAATAATTAATTTTTGATGATAAGGATAAGTTCTAACCAATTCCATGAGAGGAATTTAACAAGTCATATAATTAAGTTCACATAATAAATTCTAATGAGGTTTACAAATTGAATGAGCATGAGGCTTAGTTTGATTAGGTGGAGTAGTTTATGGAAGTATCTGAGGGTACAATAGTGGAGGTGGATCATTATTAGTGGATGATTGAGAAGATGTAGGCTGAGAATTAGTTATGACTCTAAGTAGTTGATTGTTAGTAGAGGTTTTATCAGGTTTAGTAATACGATATATATGAGCAAGTTTATAGTGATAATTAAATTTAGATACATTCACATATAAAAAATTGGTATAATATTGATCATAATTGGCATAAATGACATAAACATATTTTTTAGAGTGTTGTGTAGTGAGATATGAGGAAGGAGATTTGTGAGATTTTGTAGATTTGGTAAAGTTTCACATTTGAGAAGCTTTAAGATAATCAAAATGTCATATTATAATCATAGTTTCATGATCAAATGCATCATATAACATGAAATATATTGCAAATTTTATAGGGCCATGGCATGTTTAATGAGACTGACCATGTCATTGTTGAACCAAAAAAATATTTGGATCATACCATGATGGGGGAACAATATTGTTCTAGATGAAACATTTAGATGGAGATAAAATCTTCCTCATTTATAACACTATCAAGGGTTAGTGGGAGGGATTTTGAGTGTTATATTTGACCACTCCTATTTAATTAGAGGGAATTTAGATTGATAATTTGTGCTAGTGATTGTGTTAGTTGAAGTTTGGAAATATTCCTTGATTAAATTATGAGATGTTTCAAATTGGATCATAAGGAAATCTTGTATTTTAGCTTGAGCAAAAGGCTCTTATAAGGTTTGAGGAGAAAATATTATAACCTTATATTGAATATAAGGTTTTAAGGTAGTGATAAATAGTTTTAATATATTTTCATCACTCATGTTATGAGTTGCTTTATGAGATAGTGATTTCCATGTTTTGGTAAAATAATGGGAAGATTCACTAGGTAATTTCTTAGCCTAGATTAAGTGACTAAGATAATTTTTAGGAAAATCATTTTATTAAAATTAATTTACCAAAACATTGATGAGATCATCTAGTTTACATATAGAATGTTTGGGAGGTTGATTATACCATTATAAATCATATATTGTAAGATTTTTGACAATAAATTTAATGGTATAAAAAATACAATCCTTATAGATATTGCCAAATGATTTAATTAAGATAGAAAGATATTTAGCTCCATCACACTTAACTATTGGATAAATATTTTCAATATATATATTGATAGTATGAATGGAGCTAAAGGTTTGTTTTGAAGATGTTAAAGCAATTTTTTATGCATGATAGGTTGGGATGACATTCCCATTACCATCTTAAGAGGAGGATGAATAAAATTTTGATAATTTTTAGGCATGAGGATAAGTGATTGACTTGCCATTTATAAGATATGTTTTTTCATTTAGAAAATTTGAACATTGTTGGTTATTTGCATAACATTCATTTGTTGAACCAATTAAGGAAGAATTTGAGATGTATTTATAGGTGTATTTTGATTATTTGTGGTAGAAGGTGGAATGTTAGTGCTGGTGGGATGGGTAATCATGGGATTAATGATTGGAATGTTTCTTATAGGAAGATTTTCTATGTTAGCATAAATTACTCCAATGGTAAAATATGGAAGTTTGGAAATAATATTGTTTAGGTTAGAATCATCTAGATCATCATTTTGAGTGATGTGGATCATGTTGCATTCCATTGACCTAGATGAAGGATATGAGTAATTGTGACTTGAGGGGATATCCTCTTGGGTGGCTAAGGTAGGAAGGAAAGAATCACCCATATACACTCAAAATGGGTTGAGGTTATCAAGAAAGATCTTAATGGGTGATTTAGTGATGTTAATTAGGGTGGTAAGAGAAATAACAAGTTATAAATGTGAGAGAGGAAAAAGGTTGATAAACTAGACTAAGTTATCTACGAGTGACATGATTAATCAAATTGATTAGTGTGATTTTGAAAAGGTACTAAAAACCCACTAATTCAAGTTGGTCAACTTAGTTTTAAAAATAAGAAATAGATAGAGGTTAGACAACCTACTAGGTCAAGCTAATTGACTTAGTTGTGTAGATGGGAAAAAGTAATAATCTATAAATACTAATAAGTTGAGCTAATTGACTAAGTTATAAAGGAAAAAATTAGACATGTTAGACAACCTATTAAGTTGAGATGGTTGACTTAGTTGTATAAGTGGGAAAATATAAAGGTTTTTAAAATCCTACTAAGTTGAGCTGGTTGACCTAGTCTTACAAAAATGTAACATATAGTTATAAAATCCTAATAAGTTGAGCTAGTTGACTTAGTTATACAAGTAATAAATAGACATTGTTAAAAGCCTACTAAGTCAAGCTAGTCGACTTAGTTATAGAAGTGAGAAAATACATAGGTTTTTTAAATCCTTCTAAGTCAAGTTAGTTATCTTAGTTTTAAAAAAAGAAAAATAAAAAAATATATTAAGTCATGCTTGTTGAATTAGTTGAATATAGAAAAAAATTTAATAGTAATTTAAACTATGTATTTTTTAAAATAGAAATAAAATATAAAAAATATAGAACTATCTACCATAAAACATAAAATTGTATTAATGTTGGTCAATATAATCTAAAATACAATAAAAATAGTAGGTAGTGGGTAAGAAATAAAATTTTATAAATACTGATGCTAACTAATTATCCAAAAAAGATCAAGAAACTATACTAAAAGGTTTTGATTGATTTTTAGGCTTCCAAAGATACTTTATTTTTCATTGGAGAATGACTACCTAATGTTTCAAAGTGATAACTATGGAAGAAGTGTTGTTACCATAGCCCACTAAAGTTGGTTTCAAGGGGAAGCTATAATTAACTTCTCAATACTAGCCTCTCATATATGCACCACAATATTATCAAATGGATAGATTCCTTAGGTTTAATTCAAAAGGAATTTCTAGGCATTTCATAAATACCGTGAAGTACATGGAAACGAAGGATGATGTTTATCTCTATACCATGGATATGAGTATTGGAGAACTCCACTCATACCATGATATCAACAAATTATAGACATGAAGTGTAAAAAGATTATCACATATCCCTTAATGATAATATCTAAGTAGTTTTAAAACTACCAGTATATAATTTCTAGGGAAATAAAGATAAATAAAAAATAAAAGTAAAAATCAACTATCTAAAACTAATTTGTCATTTTAAAAATTAAATAAATAGGAAAAAAACTATTTTAAATTTAAATGTGAGATTAATTAATAAGAAATGAACATGTATTACCTTGATTATGTTGAAATAAAAAGATAAAAAATAAGACTAGCTAGGCCAATCTAGTTGACAAACAAAACATAACACGGTTAGGCAAGTTGATCTAGTCTATTTTGAAAATAGGTCAAAAATAAACATAGTTATCTAGGTTAACTTATATTTTTTTCAAATTATAGATAGATAAAACTAAGTCGTCAAGGTTGACTTAGTTGATTATGTGATATAGTTTTGTAAAACTAAAAAATTGGTAAAAATAGTTTAGAAATTGAACTACTAAATAATTTTATTAAAATATATACATAAAAAACTAATGAAAATAACAAAAATGGGAGTAAAAAGCTTGTTTAGAGTGAACCTAAAAAATAAAAATAGCTCAACTAGGTCAAATTAGTTGGTTGACTAAAAATGTTGAGAATCTCATTATTAATTATATTGTATAAACTTAATTAAGTCCCACAAAGGTAAAAATCTAAGAAATAGAAAGTATAAATAGGGTTGTTTAGTTTGAATAATTATATGATAGATAGAAACTAAAATTAATAAAATGATACTATGTATACCAACATGATCTAGTTTTCTAAAAGATGAAAATGTATTAAATTAAACTGGGTCGACTAGCTCAATCTAGTTGATTATAAGTGAAAATATAGAAAAAAAGAAAAATTATTGAGTCAATCAATGTGAATCTATTTGTGAAAAATGAAACACTATAAGATAAATAAAAAAATAGATTTATTGGCATGATCTAGTTGACTATAGATCCTAAACTTGTAAATAGAGAAAAAGACTAGATTGACAAGTGTGATCTAGTTGACTAAAAAAATAAAACCTGCAAATAGAGTACAAACTAGGGTTGACCAATATGACCTAATTTACTATGGATCCTAAATCAATAGACAAAGGTTAATACTACATCCACTAGCTTGATCTAGTTGATTGTAAATAAAAAATAAAAAAATTATGGTTGTATTCTTTTCAGATTCACAAGAATTTGTGTAATAAATTAAGATAGATCTATAACTTCTTTGACTTAGTAAATCAAATATTGGATAATTAAATCAGCTAACATATATGAAAATACTATTTATATCAAAAATGTGACCAAAATTGGATCCACTAAATCTAACAAAGGGATATCTTGCCACTCAACACCAAAAGAGAGTATTCCAAAACATCTAGGAAAATGATACTATGCAATAATCTTATCTAGATCTGAGTACATAAAATAAAACTAATCTAGTGCTCACCAAATCTTTTAACATAAATAGAGATGGTTAAACTTAAACAAATAATTAAGGGATGATGGGAGGCAAATGGAGTCATAGATAACCTAAAGTGGAAGATGGAAAGGAAAGAAAACCATATATTTATACTGCTTTTAAGCATAGAGGTAATGTAAGTAAGGATTTATACATTCAACACATATTATTTATACAATAGCTTTCTATCAAATGAAATAGGAAGAGTTAGGATACTTACCTTGGATGAACTTATTAGTTCTCAATATTTACCTTGGGTAATGCTTCTTTACAAGAGGTTGTTGTGGATTTGTAAGGATAACATTATATAAATAACTCTAGGTATATATTCCTAGTTTATATCCAAGACTTCCCACAAGATGAGTTATCTTCATCCAAGGAAAACCTTAAGCAATGGCTCCTTCAAATTAATATTTACTAAAATTATGAACTATAATGATGATAAAATGAATTTTATCATCTATTGGATTGAAATTAACTTATTATTTATAGTAATAGTTAAGCCTTAACACTTCAAAAATTTTAATGGATAGGATCAAATAATTCAACCTAGTTTGTTACAAAAAGTTAAGTTAAGCCTCAGACTAAGTCAGCCAGGCTGACTTAGTTCCATAACATATGCCTAATTTTTTATTATAGTATTGGCCCAAATAACTTAGTAGGAAAATATGGTGTTTTATTAGTTAGGGGTAATTTGAAAGGAGAAATACATAGGTAAATGTGTAAATGAGGTTTAGATTATTTGGGGAGTTAGATAAGTAGGATTTTTAATGGATTTGGGTAATGATAAAGTTTACCAATAATAGTGAGAAGCACCAATAGTCTTCCCACCCCTTTCTTGGTGCCCTCTTTAAGTCATGAACTTAGAGAGATTGAAACTCAATAGGTTCCTATAAGAGATAAAACATCAGTAAATGATAAAGATTAAAAATATTATGTGTATACAACTAATTATATGGACATTATTAATACATTTATCTATATTTAACACTTTAGGAACAAAATTATATGTTACATTTTTTGGATGATACGTATCTTACAATTATGACAAAAATATTTGCATAAGCTAAACTATTAAATTATTATATCATTATACACATGATAGAATTAGCTTTTATTTTTAGATGAGTGACTTTCAAGACACATCCCTCACCATAAAATGATGAATTTCAGTGTGATTTTCATATATAAATAAGCCTATATAATAAAAAATTGATTATTGGTATAAACAATGGGGAAATATGACATACATATGAATTCACATTACAAGAACTATTATAGATTTAGACATTTTAGGTGCATATGCACAAGCATCAAATAAAAATTTCAAAGTTTACATCTACATAAAGTTATATATTTTTCCTCATATTAACCATTTTAACAAATTAAATGGTGGAATACCCATGATCATAGTTCAACCATCTAGTTCTTCCAATCACAAACAACTCTCTTTTTACATTTATCACATAGGGGCATGAAATCAATTCATGCACACTATACTATTTATTTATATTCATGGGGCATGATATTAATCATGCACACATTTTTACTAGGTACAAATTCATGGTAAGGTCAAGGATACCCTTCCATTCTTCTTCAAGCATTTGAAAATTAAAAATTCTATTACAAGTATCATAGGAACTAAGGCAAAAATAATAATATGTATGCCATGTACAAGGGTTGATTTAGTTAATTGCATATTCCATGTTGGAGATTCAACATCCTTAAACATTATACCATATTGTGTATTAAAATACCTTTGTATATTAGGGGTCAAAATGACCAATAACACAAATTTAGATTATTTTTCCCTCAATGGGTTATATTCTATATACATTTTAACTTCAAATTTGGGCTTGACCATCCTCAATCTAGCATGGTTCAACTATTACAACTGAACTAGTTAATAATGAAATTATCAAACATTTTTTTAAAAATTAACATTAATATTTGACACTCAAATATTTACACATTATTTATATGATTATTAATTATTAATCAAAATGTAGACTAATTTTATTAGAAAAATAAATATAGTAATCTCAATCCTTAAAACCATAATATCTAGTGTTAAATGTAAATCCATCCTCATAATACATAGTCAATGTAATACAAAATGAGATAAATATAGTCATATTAGATATAAAACATAACATGATACCAAAATCAAGGTAAAAACCTATAAAATTAGGTTTTAGGTAAAATAAATAGTAACACCATGTAATTGTTGAACCAAAAAAATTATTTTGATCATACCATGATGGAGGAACAATATTGTTCTAGATGAAAGGTTCAGATGGAGATAAAAGCTTCCTCATTTATAACACTATCAAGGGTTAGTGGGAGGGAGTTTGAGTGTTAGATTTTGTTTCTCCTATTTAGTTGGAGGGGATTGAAATTTATAATGTATGGTAGTGATTAGGTTAGTGGAAGTTTAGAAAGATTCTTTGATAGAATTATGAGATGGTTCAAATTGGATCATAAGGAAATATTGTCTTTTAGATTGAGCAAAAGGATTATATAAGATTTGAGGAGAAAAAAATTCTAACCTTATATTGAAGAAAAAGTTATAAGGAAGTAATAAATATTTTTAATATATTTTCATCACTCATGTTATGTTCTACTTTATATTTTGGTAAAATAATGGGAAGATTCACTAGGCAATTGCTTAGCCTTGATCAAGTGAATAAGACAATTTTTAGGAACATCATTTTGTTGGAATTATTTTACCAAAACATTGATGAGATCCTCTAGTTTTCATATATAATTTTTGGGAGGTTGACTATACCTTTTTAAAGCATATCATATAAGATTTTTGACAAGAAATTTAATGGTAGTAAAAGCATTGGTTTGGATATAATACTTATATATATTGCCAAATGATTTAAGTAAGATAGCATGATATTTAGTTCCATCACACCTAACTATTCGAGAAATATTTTCAATATATATTGATACTATGAGTGGAGCTAAAGTTTTTTTTTTTAATATGTTGAAGCATTTTGTTATGCATGGTAGGTTAGGGGATGATATTCCCATTAGCATCTTAAGAGGATAAATAAAATTTTGATTATTTTTAGGCATGATGATAAGGGATTGAATTTCCATTTGTAAGATATGGTTTTGTGATTTATTATTTTTGGGGAAATTAGTGTTTAATTACTAAATAATATAAGGATCTGAGTGGGATAAACTAAGTAAATAATATTCCTAATTAAATCTATTGATTTGTGAAATTTAATTGTAATTTGACCTTTTCTAAAAATAATAGTGAGAGAGAAAATTAAACTTATCTTATTATGTATTGATCCAACTAAGATTGGGTCTATAAATTTATGTGAAATCTTGGGACACTATCATAAATAGGATCTTGAACTTCATTTATTGATTGGATAGGATCATTGAAACTAGACACCTTAGGTTCTGGCACTATAGCCCTTCCATGACATTATTATCTTGAGGATCTAAGCTTTCTAAGTTTTGTTTACCTGATCAATGTGAGCATGTGTACTAAAGTACAGAACCTCATTATTAATAGAGTTCTCTGGCACTATAGCCCTTCCATGACATTATTGTCTTGAGGATCTAATCTTTTTAGTTTTTGTTTACCTGATCAGTGTGAGCATGTGTACTAAAGTATAGAACCTCATTATTAATAGAGTTATTTGTAAATCTGATTGTATATGTCTCTATATTTTATGGGCTTGAATATAAACATTTTAAAATAGTGAAAAGGGGTTAATGTGTTTAAGATGCATTGGACATGCTTCACACCCTATGTGTGGGCACACTACCTACATACCAATAATTTGAGGAGTAATTAATCCATATGTAGTTATCCCTTTAAGATTTATTGGTAAAATAATGAATGAAAATGCAAGAAATGAAAAAACTAGGTATAGTTGAGATGACTAGGGGCTAGTGTAAGGACTTGAATTGTCTCCAAAGTGTGTAGCTAGTTATATGTAGAGAATAGGGAAGATTGATTGAGTTGTCTTTCTTTTATTCCTACTTGCTTGAGTGATATGTTATAAACCTTTACAAATGACATTTGAATGGGATTTTATATGGATCTATTAGTCATGGGTTAGATGTAACAAGACTAGGTTGACATAATAAACAAGAAGAGCTAGGGGGAAATGGTAATATGGGCTCAAATTGTGATTGGATAGGAGTGTTGAAAAGGGGAAACCCTAGGGTCTAGTGTTATAGTCCAACTTTGGTACTATTGTCCTTAGTAGACAAGATCTGAGGGGATGGATTAGTCATGAAGAGAGGATCCTTACTTAGCTGGGATCAAATCTAGAAGGATATGGATGACTAAGAATTAGTGAAAATAATCTTGAGAGGGTTATAAAAGAAATAAAGTGGGAACTAAGGATTGGGTGTCATTATCTATGCTCAAGTTGACAATTTTTTTCATTTTATATGACTACATTTCCCCCCCTTTTATTCTAGTAATGCAGCAAAGCAAAATACTAGGATAAAGGAAAATAAAAAAGTGTACCTAAACTTACCTACAAAGGTGAAGCCCACAAAGTTGTGTGATACTAATTAATGTTAGATGGCGTATAGGGAGCATGTTGTACGAGTGTGAATCTATGAAAGTAAAATAAAGAGTAGACCAGTTATTATATGAAATATAAAATAAAAATATATTAAGTTGGGTAAGAGAGAGAGAGGAAGAGAAATGAATGAATACACCTCACTAGGTATGTGAACTAATATAAAACATGTGATGTTGAGTAAGGATAAGTAATACTAGATGTGTTGGGTGATGTTGTACCAAAATTTATATCATGAACAAAGTTGAGTGCTCAGTTCCCTAGAAAGTGGATCAAGAATGAAAAGGCTATCCCTTTGGCTCCATCATCACCTAATTAGAGAATCTATATCATTTTACATATGATAATAGGTGCTTAGACTATGTGTCTAATCCATCTGAATAGGTGGCTTAAGAATATAAAGGCTGGCCCTTTGGCTCCATCATTGCCCCATGAAGTGAAGCTATGAATTGATATTGGTATGAAGAATTATGTCATATGAGATGGATTTTAAAGTTTATTAATTCTCTATAAATATGATAATTTGGCATGGAATGCCAAATGTGTACTAAAAACTAGGTTAATGTTTGCCAACTTAGAAAATATGGAGATTAGGCTTGTATGAAAGCCACTTCAAAATTGAAAATTAGGCTTATATGGAAGCCACTCAAGAACTCAATAACTTGGGAAGGTGGAGGTTATTATTTTATGAAATCCAATCTAAAATTATGCCAACCACCTATATATGTATTAATATATGAAACTACTAAGAATGCCTAGGTAACGCTGAACTCTGAAAGAAAAGAAGCAAAAGTGCTATGCAATCTACCCACAATCACTGGTGTCTAAAACATGGATTTTGATCTAGAACTTATACCAACTACCATATCTAAAATAAGACGTGATAATTTATTATGTTTCATATTATGCCCTTCATGTTTGGATTCTTTGATAAAATTATATTAAAAACTATTGATTTTGAGCTGGTCTGATTGTGCAAAACTATAGTTAGACCTACTTTTCTACATGCTTATAGAAAATTTGGATTTTTTTAATAGGAGTGCAAAACATGATACCCTAGCTTATAGTACTATAGTCCTTCCTTAACACTATTGTCTTGGGTTAAAATTGATCACTATTCTAGATTCTTAACTATCTACTTTGTCTATTCTAAGTGGTTTGATTACTGGTTGTTGTTATAGTTGTTTTAAAACTATATTTTTTGACTAATTAGAGCTCTGATCTCTATAGTAAAACCCCTATTTTTTGGCCCCTCTTTTGAGGGTAGGAATAGGTACCCTATAATGATTACCCTCATAAGAACCCCTACAAGTGTGTTAAGCTAGAAAATATACATG
This sequence comes from Torreya grandis, assembly GCA_037957365.1. Lineage (NCBI taxonomy): Eukaryota > Viridiplantae > Streptophyta > Pinopsida > Cupressales > Taxaceae > Torreya > Torreya grandis. The sequence goes on along the minus strand of JARHVA010001543.1, from coordinate 809,124 downwards.
ATATAGAAATGATAATCAACAAGATATCTTAAGATATAACATGATTTTAATTGAGATATTGTTATATAAATAGGGTTATGCCTAGATAGATATAACAATGTAATAACATGTGAAATTATTGGAATTGAATTAAAAATAAAAATGCTAGTTGTTAGTTATAGGGATAGAGCATTATATCCATCATGGCATCCAAGAGAATAGAAAAATGAATGATATAGATCATGGAATTTCAATAATTGATAAGTAATCAAGCAACAATCACATAAATCAAGAAGAAAGAAGCATACATGGGTGGATAAGGGGCCACAAAAATATGGGACATGGTCACATGTCACTAAAACTATAAAGCATGCATACGAGGCATGTTCAAATGCCACATACACATACAAGTGGATCAAGAAAATTTGGCACAAGGGCCATAGAAACATAAAAGAGTAAAAATAAAAGTATATTATCAAATGTCCTAAGGCACATATGAATAGAAGAAAAGGACATTGGTAAATGTCTTAAGGCAAATATAGGAGACAAGAAAGAACTAGAAATGTAATCATATCAAGATACACTAATAAATAAGATAAAACATGTAAATATTGGAAAGATACAATCACATCTAACTAATCTAATCAAGAGGGAAAGTATGTAAGACCTGTTAGTACAAGACTAGGTATATGATAAGAAATACACAAGTGCTAGATGCTAATTATATGTTGATAGAGTAATCTTTGGAAGATAGTAGATAATGTACATCAACATGATAAATTAGAGTGTGTGGTGTAGGAATGACATAATCTAGATGGTGTAATCATGTAGAAGATGTCCCCAATGTGTATGTATATTGATATATGTCTTGATGTAGAAGTAATATTCCCCCTTAATGGGTAGAGTGAAGCAATCAAAGAGTTGGATGTCATTGTAAAAACTCAAAGAAGATCAAGTAAAGCATGGTAATGTAGACAAATTGATAAACAATAGCATGAAACAAAAAATGTAAGTTATAACATAGTAGTAGCAATGTAATGCATGGATGATGCATATAATCAAAATGTTTTTATTATTTTGATATATTTGAATGTTTTTGGATTTTTTGAAATGTTGTATTATTTTTTTATTTTGAAATATTTGAACTATGTACAATCAAGTAGAAGAGACTATGCACAATCAATGCTGAGGAGAATGATACTAACCGATGAGTCTCATGCAAGACTCCCTATCATGGTGTCATATATCAAGGAGTAGGATCATGTGTGATCATGAAGTATGATGAAAATGTTGAGACTATGGCTCTAATATATATATATATATATATATATATATATATATATATATATATATATATATATATATATATATATCTGTGTGTTGTAGATTATCTAAAATCTCTAAAGTATAAACCAAATGTGGGGTCCATTTATAACTCTAAGAAGTGGATGAAACTATAGGGCTCTTAGGGATCCATCTAGAAGTAAGAGAAGCTCTTTGAACATGTGCTCAATGTGTCGATGCATGAGATCTCAATGAGACTACCCTAGGTGTGAATATTATATCTTAAATCTATCTAGAATCATGATGTGGTATAGGTGTATGAACCCTCTTTACTAGTGGTGGATGCCTCAACTATGTTTGGATCTAAACTAGAGCCTGAACTATAACTAGAGGAAAAATTGAAACTAGTAGCAAAATTAAAATTGGTGGTAAAACTAAAATTGGTCACTAAAAAGTAGATAATGCCTCTAAAGTTAGGATTGGTAACTCATATTGGACTCCTTTGACTATAATAACCTAATTATTGTGAATGAATTTAATGCATCTATGAACTATAGAAGGTATTGCTTTGAGTTTTTGAATCTATGGTTGACCAAGTAACATATTAAAAAATACTACACTAGGAACTATAGTGACTGGTGTGGAAAAAATGTGTAGAACCAAACTATAGAGGAAGTACTATCTTTCCTAATGAACTATGTAAATTCCCACTAAAAACACTAATAACTATGTCTATTAGAATGATATACTACTCTAAATATCCCAAATGTTGAACTAATGTCATAATTCACATTTTCACACTAGATCTATTATCTATGAGAACACTATGAATAGGATGATTATGAATGTGAGCTCTAGTAAAGAGTGCGTGATAGTTTTTATCATCCTCAATCATCTCCTACTCTAAGAAAGAGATGACAGGTCTAGTTGGAACTCTAGAATTATATACACCAATCATGTTTTAGATTAAGGTAAAAATAGGTTTTGAAGGGACCCTGAAACCCTTTAATAGATTAAAAAAGATAGGGCAATTACAAGCACCAGGAAAGCAATCCTTCAGCCTACTAAAAATTAGCAGCAAAATCAAGAAAAACAAGGGTAACATCAATATCCATTTTATATTCCACCCCCTAAAATTACAAATAAAGATTTTCTATCTATACACCAATCATGTTTCTCAAAGGATGTAACTTAATTGAAGGTGCCCTATATGTATCTAGTGGGGGATGTGCATGATATTCATGGTAAACCCATGATTGATCCCCTACCTCATGTTTGGAATGCTATGGAAATAGATTTAAGAATATTTTTAATGCTTTATCCTATGTTTGCTTTGTCAGTGGAAGCTCAACTAAAGTGTCAAGATCAATAGTATTTGAATATATTAGGTCTTATATTTTGTGCTTTAAATTGATGCATCTATTTGTTGTATGGCTTAGTGCCCTATCATAGTTGTAAAATGCATGCTGATCATATCCCTTTTGAAGAGGCTTTGTTTGATAAAATTACTAAATAGGAGGAAGAGATATGATATTACAATCTAAAAGTTACTGTAAAACCCTAGCTAGAGGAACTAGAAGGTGTAAAAAAGTATGCTAAGGGGGTGTTGATAAAATTATTTGATGAGGAGCCTCAAAATATACATTAACTATAGGTTGATTCTTTCCTTTAGTATCATTGAACTTGAACTTATATGGGACTTTGTTGTTAATCTTATTAGTTATATTTGATGTATTAGTGTACTTTAGTTTTCCCATTGAAATTAATTTGACTTCTCTTTCCTTTAATGTGTGACACAATTTAGTGAAGGAAGAGAATATTTTGAACATGATTGATTTCTGAAGTGGTGATAGAAGACTCTATTTGAAGAGGTCTTATAACTCCTGATCTACCATAAGGATAGTCATCTTAGCCAAGATGGTCTTATATCAGAGAACATAATGTATGAGATGCTCATTTAACCTTTATTTTTTTGGTGCAACTTGAGAATATGAAACCTTGTCATCAATGTTGATACTAAAGTGTGTTATGAACATGTTAGTTATAGGATTGAATGCATTGATAGATTGATTTGGTAGACTATAGAACCATTATAAAGCATATTCCTTTAGGCTTCATGGAAATAACTTGGTAAGTATCCACTCATTTGGTACATATTCCAATCATGCTACATGAAAATCTCTCAAATGTGTTTCTACATCAACCTCGGCATCATAAAGAGTAAGCTTGACTTGAACAAAGCCTTGTGCTAAAGATGTGGAAGCAATGTGATGTGCCAATGGTGAATGCAATAAAGCAAAAGATTCCAAAGCCCACGTAAGTCTAGAGGAACCTCGATCAAGATGTAGCACCTTGGATTGAAGAGATATTATCTCTTGCACAAGGGATGCCATATCAAGAGACAAAGATGTACTAGCCATAACTAGTGGCATAGAAGAAGGTTGGGCTATTATAGGGGATTGTTGAGGCATAGTTTCCCTCATAGTGTCATTTACAACTGGTGACTATATTGTTTTAGAATATTTACCATTGTTCACTTTTTGTTATTCTTCTTGTATAATTCTAAGCATGTTATCTTACATATCAAGATATTTGGTAAAAATTTCTTGAAGTTTTTTTTATCAGTTTCATCAAAACTAGTATATTTGGCCATTGTTAAAGTAGGAAATAATGTGACATGTGTTTGAATGTTTTGTAATAAGTTGTAATAGTCAAAGTGATATAAATGGAAAGTAATGAATATAGGAAATTCAAATTCCTAAAAATAGTGAATTGGAAATTACACAAAAAGGATACAGAGCCCCCAAACATGTAAGGTGATAACTCAAGAAGCAAAAAGGAGCTAGTACATGCAAATAGGATTTTGATAATAATATTTTAAAAAAATACTATGAATCTTTGAAATTGAAATTGAATTTATGAGTTAATTATGTAAGTAAAAATTTAGAAATTTATGGGAAATTATTTGACTTAGTGGGACCTAGTAGATGCAACTACGGTTTTGAGGAAAATAATTTTTTTGATATTACTATGAATTTTTTAAATTTGAAGTGATTTTTTGGTTTTAATATGCAACTAATAATTCAAAAAATGATTAGAAAATTACTGAGAGCTAGCTGATGCAAGTAGGGTTTGAAATAAAAATAATTTTGAAATTACTATTGAATTTGAGAATTTCAATCAAATTTTTGATTTAGATATGCAAGCAAAAAATTAGGAAATTATTGGGTTAACATTGAAAAATTACTAGGAGCTAGTTGATGTAACTACGGTTTGAAATAAAATTATTTTAAAATTTAATACTAAGTTTTAAAATTTTGGATGATTGTTTGCTTTAAATATTCAATAAAAAAATAAAAAAATTATGGAAAAAATCATATAGGAATTTACCCTAGGGTTTCTAGGGTTTTTATGCATAATTCAAAGTAAGTCAGGTTCACCAAATGATTTATTATTTTTGGGTAAATTAGTGTAAAAATCCTAAATAATAAAAGGGTCTTAGCAGGAGAAAAGTAGTAAATAATATTCCAAATTAAATCTATTAATTTGTGAAATTTAATTACAATTTGACATTTTCTAAAATTAATAGCGAGAGAGAGAGAGAGAGAGAGAGAGAGAGCAAATTAAACTTATCTTATTCTATATTGATCCAACTAAGATAGGGTCTAGAATTTGTGTGTAGGCTTGGGTTACTATCATAAATAGGATTCTAGACTTCATTTCTTGATTGGACAAGAGTGATGAAATTGGACACCTTGGGATCCAATGCTATTATCCTTCCTAGATCTATTATCCTAAGGATCTAAGCTTTCTGGGTTTTGTTTGCTTGGTCAATATGAGCCTATGTACCAAATTCTATACCCTCATTATCAACATATATCTGATTTTTTATGTCTCTATATTCTATTCACTTAAATATAAAATTTTGCAAATAGAGAAAAGGGGTCAGTGTGTGTAAGATGCATTGGACGCACTTCACACCCCATGTGTGGGAATGTTGCCTACATATCAATAATGCAAGGAGGGATCGAGTCATATGTATTTTTCCTTTAAGAGTGTTTGGTGTAATAGTGAATGAAAATGCAAAAAATGCAAAAACTAGGTGTGCTTGAGATGATTAGGGGTTGGTGTAAGGACTTGAACTAGATTAAAAGTGTATAGGTTGGCTATATGTAGAGAATAGGGAGGATTGCTTGAGTGGTCTTACTTGTATTCTTGATTTCTTGAGTTATATTTACCAATCCTTTCCAAATGATCTTTGAATGGAATTTTATATGGATCTATTGGTCATGGGTTAGATGGAATCAGACTAGGCCAACCAATGAACAAGAGGAATCAGGGAAAATTGGTAATCTAGGCTTAAATTGTGATTGGATATGAGTTTTGAAAAAGGGACATCATAGGGTCTAACACTATAGTCAAACTTTAGTGTTATTATCATGAGAATATGAGACCTAGGGGGATGGATTGGTCATGAAAAGAGGGTCTTAGCTCAGTTGGGATCAAGTCTAGAAGGCTATGGATGATTGGTAATTAGTGAAAACAAGTCTGAGAGGGTTATGAGAGCAAGTAAGAGGGACCTAGAGATTGGGTATCATTATCCATGCTCAATTTACAAATGTTTACATTTTATACCACTACATTTTACATTTCAATAATTTGAACATTGTTGGTTGTTTGCATAACATTCATTTATTTAACCAATTGAAAAAGAAATTGAGTTGTATTTATAGATGTATTTTTATTATTGGTGGTATAATGTGGAATGTTGGTGTTGATGGGAGGGTTAATCATGGGATTAGTGATGGGAATGTTTCCTATAGGAATATTTTAGATGTTAGAATCAATTACTCTAATGGTAAAATTAGGATGTTTGGAAATAATATTATTCAAGTTGGGTTCATCTACATCATCATTTTAACTGATGTGGACCATGTTACATTCCATTGACCTAGATGAGCGATAGGAGTAATTTTGACATGAGGGTCTATCCTCTTGGGTGGCTAAGATAGGAAAGAAAGAAACAACCATGTGCACTTGAAATGGGTTGAGGCTATCAAGAAAGATCTTAATGGGAAATTTCATGATGCTAATTAGGGTGGTAAGAGAAACAATAAGCTATAAATGTGAGTAATGAAAAACTTTGATAAAATAGACTCTATTATCTAGGAATGACATGATTGGTTAAATTGATCTTGTGTGATTTTGGAAAGGTACTAAAAATTGACTAAGTCAAGTAATTCAACTTAGTTATGAATATAAGACATAGATAGAGGTTATAAAAAATATAATAAGTTGATTATAAAGAAAACACTAAGTTGTTGACATTGACTTAGTTGATTATGTGATACAGTTTTGCAAAACGAAAAAATTGGTAAAGATAATCTAGAAATTGAACTGTTGAATAATTTTATTAAAAAATATAAATAAAAAATGAAGGAAATTGACATAAATAGAAGTATAAATCTTTTTTAGAGTGAACCTAAAAAATAAAACTAGGTCAACTAGGTCAAACTAGTTTCTTGACTTAAAATGTTGAGAATCTGATTGTTAACTATATTATCCAAACTTAATTAAGTCCCACAAAGGTAAAAATCTAAGAAATACAAAGGTTAAAAGGTTTGACTTGGTTGAATTAATCTATGATAGATAAAAACTAAAAGTAGTAAAATGATACTATGTCGACCAACACAATCTAATTTGCTAAAACATGAAAAAATAAAAATTACTAAATTAAACTAGGTCAACTACCTCAATTTAGTTGATTGTAAGTGAAAATATAGAAAATAAGAAAAATTAATGAGTCAACTAATGTGACTCTATTTGTTATAAATGAAACCTTATAAGCTAAAGGAAAAAACTAGATTGACTGACATGATCTAGTTGACTATAGATCCTGAGTTGTAAATAAAGAAAAAAACTAGATTAACAAGTGTTATCTAGTTGACTATAGAATTAAAACATGTAAATAGAGGATAAACTAGGGTTGACCAATGTGACCTAGTTGATTATAGATCCTAAATATATAGACAAAGGTTAAAACTACATCAACCGACTTGATCTTGTTAATTGTAAATGAGAAATAAATAATTCAAGGGTTACATACATGTCATATTCACTAGAATTTATGCAACAAATTAAGATAGATATACAACTTATCTGACTTAGTAAATCAAATATTGGATAAGTAAATCAACTAAAATATATTATAATACTATTGATATAAAAAACATGACCAAATTGAATCCACTAAATCTAACCAAGGGATCATTTACCACACAACACCAAAAGAGAGGGTTTTTAAAACCTCTAGGAAAATAATAATATTCAATAACCTTAGCTATGGCTAATTACATAAAATAAAACTAGTCTAGTTGTTACCAAAGCTTGTCACACAAATAGAGATGGTTAAACACAAACAAATAACTAAGGGATCATGGTAGGAAAATGGGGGCCTAGATAACCTAAATTAGAAGATGGAAAGTAAATAAAACCATATATATATACTAATTATAAGCATATAGGTAATGTAAGTAAGGAGTTATACATTCAACACATATTACTTATACAATATCTTTTTATCAAATGAGATAGCAAGAGTTAGGAATACTCACCTAGGGTGAATCTATTGAGTCTTAATATCTACCTTGGATAATGGTTCTTTACAAGAGGTTATTATGGCTTTGTAAGGATCACATTATAGAAATAACTCTAGGCTAAAATACTCCATTTTGTATCCAAGACTTCCCATAAGACAAACTATCTTCCTCTAAGGAAAACCTTAAGAAATGGCTCCTTGAAATGCATATTTAGTAAAATTATGGACTATAATGATTAGAAAATCAATGTTATTATCTATTAGATTAAAATTAACTTTTTATTTTTAGTAATGGATAAGCCTTAACCCTTCCATAATTTTAGTCAATAAGATGAACCAACACAACCTAGTTTGTTATAAAAAGTTAACATAAAGCCTCAAACTAAGTTAGCTAGGCTGACTTAGTTCCATAATATATGCTTAATATTTTATTATAGGATCAACCTAGCTAACTTAGTAGGAAAATTTGGTGTTTTCTTATTTTGGGGTTGAAAGGAGAAATGCATAGTGAAATGTGTAAATGATGTTTGGATTGTTTAGGGAGTTGGGTAAGTAGGATTTGTAATGGGTTTGGGTAATGATAAAGTTGACCAACAATCTTGAGAAGCATCAATAGTCTTCCCACCCTTTTCCCAATTCCCCTTTTAAGTCATGCACTTAGAGAGATCAAAATTCAATAGGTTCCTACAAGAGATAAAGCATCGATAATTGATAAAGTTTAAAAATATTATGTGTATACAACTACTATGACCATTATTGATACATTTATCTATATTTATCACTTTAGGCATTACATCGTATGTTACTTACATTCTTTGGATGATATAAATCTGATAATTTTGATAACAATTTTCACATAAGCTACAATATTAAATTATTATATCCTGATACACATGATACAATTAAATTTTATTTTTAGATGAGTAACTTTCAAGACACATCCCTCACCTCAGAAAGAGTCATTTTAATGTGATTTTCATACATATATGAGTCACTACAATAATTTTTTTTAATTTCTATAAATAATGGGGAAACATGCCATACATATAAATTCACATTACAAGCACTATTATAGACTCATACATTTTTGGTGCATATGTACTAGAATATGTGCACAAATTTCAAATAAAAATTTCAAAGTTTACATCTACATAAATTTATATATTTTTATTCACATCAACTATTTTTACAAATTCAATGGTGGGATATCCATTATTGTAGTTTAATTGTCAAGTTATTCCAATCACAAACAACTCTCTTTTTACATTTTTCACCTAGGGGCGTGAAATAGATTCATACACACTATACTATCTATTTGGATTCAAGGGGCATGATATTAATCATGAACATGTTTTTACTAAATACAAATTCATGATAATGTCAAGGATACCCTTCCTCTCTTATTCAAGAATTTGAAAATTAATAATTATATAACAAGTATCATAGGAAGTAAGGAAAAAAGTGATAATATATATGCCATGTTTAATGGTTGATTTGGTTAAGTATATAATTCATTTTGGATATTGAACATCCTTCAACATTATAGCCTATTGTGTATTCAAATACCTTTCTATATTAAGGGTTACAATGACCAACAACACAAATTTAGATTATTCTTCCCTTAATGAGTTATATTTTATATACATGTTGAATTCAAATTTGGGCTTGATCATCCTCAATTCACCATGGTTTAACTATTACAACTGAATTAGTTAATAATGAAATTACCAAACATTTTTTTAAAAATTAACATTATTATTTCACACTCAAATAGTTACACATTATTTATACGATTATTAAATATTAATCAAAATGTGGAGTAATTTTATGATTAAAATAAATATAGTAATCTCAATCCTTAAAACCAAAAAAATTAGTGTTGAAGGTAAATCAATCCTCATAAGACATAGTAAATATGATAAAAAAATGAGATCAATATAGTCATATTATCTATAAAACATAGCATAATACCAAAATCTAGGTATAACCCTATAAAATTAGTTTTTAGCTAAAAGATATAGTAACACACTTTTAAATTTCAATATTACAACCACAACCTCTACTTTATAATGCATCCATACATCATAATACAATGTTGATTTGATACACTACTAAATAAATTAATACAAGGAAATTAATATTATTTCCATGAGTAATCAATTTATAGCTATCTATTATTAAAGAACTAATAATAGGTTTGATTATTTGTATGGAGGGAGAGAATCATTTGGGAGCTTTACCTCCAACCAAAAACCAATGCCCCCATACACACCTCTACACTACGAGTGACCCTTGCATTTATGAAGGGGATGATAATGGTCATATGGAAATCAAGAAATCATTCAAAACAATGTGAAAATACAAACACAATACATGAAGTTATCATATAGACCATGGACACTCCTTTATATAATATGACATTACTCATACATGTAAAATAGAAAGTACAATGGACAAATAATGTATACAAATATAACATTACTTTGTCCAAAACATCTTATAGATTTTTATTCTTAGATGGATAAGATATGCTTTAACTTGAGTTCCTTTTTATCTTCATGTATTTGAGTTTGATTTCTCAAATCATCTAAACACTCCACTTTATTTATAAAATAATTGATATTTGGATTGTGCTTCCAATTCTATTTCACTTATAAGATCACACCATATGATCTTATCGTAGATTCAAAAAAGTATAATATGGTGGTGAAATTGAGTAATTATACCTCTAATTGTATTAGTCACTTGTATACTTTGACCCTAGATTGATTCCCATAAAACATAGTCCATGCATTTTCCATATGCCTATATTTTTTAGGTATTTTATTAAATAATTTTGGATAAATGAAACATACAATAGCTATATTATCTACCAAGATATAAATAAAATTCCCAAACAAATTAATAGACACCTCTATTGGTGAGATTTAAAACTCATATTGATTGTTATCAACTATTGTATAGATATTTATTAGAATGTTCCCTATTGAGAAGATGAAGAAGAAGGATCTTATAATTTACCCCTATTTTTTCACTAAGGGTATTCTTTCCCATAATGATATCATCCACATGAAAATAATCCACATAGTGGTACCTTATGTTTAGTCATATTTCCTCATTTATTTCCATCCATGAATCCATTTCCTAGTTTCCTTATCCTAAAATATTGTTAATCTTGGGTTTCTTTTTATGGAATCTATTTTTAATGCCCACTACAGTTCCAATTCTTATTTTTGAAAGACTATTTCAAACCCCCTAATTTATTCTGATACTTACTTCTAACTTACTCAAGATATTTAATATTTTATTCCTTTTTTAAGGATTTCTCAAAGACTTAATCCATATAAATAGGTACATGCACATATACTTCACATATGTCTATGGCCTCCAACCCATGATGAGCTTTCAAATCTAGAAACATTCATCTTCCTGATATTGGGGCACATATTTAAGATTTTGTTAACTACCCAATATTCTATTATTGATAATTATCCTTACTTAAAATTAAAAAAATTTGTTAGTTCTAATCAAATTAGATTTTTGGAAGCCATCATTCCCTAAAAAATGTTATAAATCACTCCTGTGTGGTGGTGGTGGAGTCACGACCCATTTCTTATCTTCTTGTTAGCCTACCAAGTTGTTACATCACCAACCAGTTGGGATGATCCTCATATTGTCTTTATTACCTTAGATTAATTTCAAAATTAAAATAATTATCCATCATAGTGATCCATCCTTCAACCCTATCTCCCAACATTGTTCCATCGAATTCACAATTTTCATGTCACATGTAATTTTTTCAACCACTTATGCTCTTTTAGTGTGGCACTATTCAACATGCTCCTAGTCTTGGTTATCTTATTACTTATCTTGTTATTCCTATGACTCTTACCCCTAATCATATCCATGTAATTATTATTCCATGGATGCAATTCGATCAATTATCTCATTTAGGAAGGATTTGATCAATCTTAGTAGGTTGATCTGATGTTAATGAGTTTGGGTTTGGTTTTTTTATCTTGATTAGAAGTATTTCCTTTAAAATTAATATTTACATGCACCATTGTATTCTAATTTAAATGAGGAGAGATAGTTTAATGTTATTGGACTCATTAGGTCTAATCACTTAAACCTACACTATGATACCACATGTTACACTTAAACTAGTTAATAATTAAACTACCGTACATTATTTTTAGTAACACTACTATTTTATTCTCAAATAGTTTTGCATTTTTTATATGGTTGTTAGCCATTAATCAAAATGTATAATAATATGATGAGTGAAATAAATTAAAAAACTCAATCCTTAAAATCATTAAATCATGTTTTGAATGTAAATTATTCCTCATATCACATAGTCAACATAATAAAAAATGAGATCAATATAGTCATCTCAACTATACAACTTAACATGGTACTGAAATATAGGTACAACATTGTAAAATTAGCTTTTAGATAAAATATGTAGTAAATCACATTAGCATTTAAATATCACAACCACACCCTTTATTTTATAATGCATCAATACATCATAGTATAATGTTGATTTTATCCACTTTTGAAAAAGAAGTCAGGAAGCTGATTTTGGAACTGGATGAATAATCTGGTCCTTTTTTTCGGTTAAGAAACTGGTACTGATCTCTGGTTTTATTTTGCTAGTGTTCTGTTTGTTGTTCTTTCTGAATTTTGTTTTTTGGGCCTTGTTTGGCTGAATCTCTAGGTTGCAGGACAATTCTATGTCTGTGTTTACTACCTCTAAGTAGTGTTTTTAAGGCGTTGCCTATGGGCTTATATAGCTCTCTTTTGGCTCGTTGTTAAAGGGTTTCGGGGCCCCTTCAAAACCTACTTTTACCCCTAATCTAAAACATAATAAAATTACAATAGTTTCCATGAGAAATCAGCTATTGGCTAGCCATGATTAAATAAATCTTGGTAAAATTGATAATTTATAAATAAGGAGAGCATAATTTAGGTTTTTTACCTCCAACCACAAACCAATGGTCCCCACACACCTTACCATCGGTAGTATTCCTTCCTTTCATGTATGGGTAGATAATGGAAATGCAAACATCAATAACTCATCCTAAATAATGTGAGACTATAATCATTATTACATGTATAAGTCATATAGACCATGGATAGTCTTATATCTAATATGACATTACTCATAAATGTAGACTAGAAATTATAGTGGATAAAAAATGTATACAACTAAGAAAATATGTATAGATAAAAAATTACTTTGGACAAACCATTTTATAGATTTTATAATTAAAATCAAGTTAGATCATAATCCACATCAACAATACTCTCTAATAGAATACATAAACAATATTATCCTTCTCATTAACTGATGATGAGTGACTGATAGAAATGTTCCTCGATTGTCACTCATCATACATTAATGTGAAGGATAAATATTTACTACAAACCTCCAACAACATTATTCATAAGGATTTCACATAGTCCCAATCATATATATACATACAAATTAAGGTGTTGTTTTGGATTAATTTTCACTGAATATTAAAATCATAATATCAATGAAGAGAAACAAACATTCACATAAAATATTCACATTTAAACATGTAAACCAAAAACCCTAAGGTGTAAATAAATACACAAGAATAATTTTCTTAAGAACATTTACATTTAATACAATATTTTAGATGATTATACATTCATCAAATTAAAACAAAGATTCAATTCATGACACAACCTAGTCATGTATCTAGATTCATGATATAACCTAAAATATTTTCATGTAATGAATTTATATAATGTGAAATAAATAATCTAAAATTAATTCATGGATGTAAGTTTAATTCAATTATTCCATAAAATACAAAGACCTATGAATTAACATATCTCACTATAGCCTTATCCATTTATGCCAAGAAGGAAATAACCTTTACAAAAAGCCTTAGAGTTCCATGTATTTCATAATGACACTAATGATAAGATGATTAGGAATATAAAAAAATCAAATTGTTCCATAACATATATTTAAATAATGACTGTATACATCTAAATTTACTCTTCCTCCATCATTACTAGTTTCACCACTATTCTCATCTCATTCATCCATAGTCTAATAATCCTAATCCAATTATACCATTTTTAACATTTCTTATCATATATAAACCTTATATAGTCTGATGTAAATTAATCCTCCTAATAATAATTCCATGTCCCAATTAATTCTTCTAATTATTCTATCTGTTATATTCAAGACAATATCTCATATGATGATAGGATAGTGGGTAGGCCTTGTATGTATATCAAATATGTAGGTTTGGTTATAATTAAAATTACCCCCCACCTAGATCTCATATCTCTATGGATGGATGGGTTTGGGCCTATCAGTTTGGGATCTCATGTCACATATCACTAATCCCACTTATCTATTATCTTTGAATTTTTAATTCCTTCCTAACCTAACTCTAACTACTCTGAATTTCTCCTACAAATCACTTTATCAATCCCCCATATAAATCATACCTAATCATCATTAGTGCTATCTAATGAAATATAAAGTATTATATACTCTATAATCCTCCATATCTTTCTTATTTAGAAATCTCCAAGGAATTTTATATTCTCACAATTTCCTCCTCTATTATATAAATAGTCTTTCCTCCATGCCATATCCATATTTTTAATGAGTGGAAAAAAATATGATATCATGTCAAATATTATCTATTGACAAAACATCATTGTCATCCAAGTCCAAAGTCACAAGACAATACAACATTCAAGCTATCAAGTACAATCATTTTGTCAAATTGGGGCACATCACTACATTTGGAGGTGGTTTGAGTTACATAAGTGATGTATAATTATGTATTTTATTTATTATTTTGCTTCTCTTTTTTCCTAATTTTTTAAATCATGAGTACTTAGTTGTAATTTAGATTGATTTTCAATAATTTGTCATGTTTTAATTGTCATTTTTCATTTGAATCTTGATTCCAAATTTCACTTAATACATTTCTGCCTCTTAGATTTTTATATAAAAAATACAACATTTTAATTGTTCTTATATCTCAATTGCTTCCTTAAATCTCCCATAGATTAAGATACTTATACTAAAAATAATAATCATCCTCCAACCGTTATCATTATAATTCATTATACATTTTTAATAAGATGTCATGGATCTAAATTGGTTTAAGAAAAACCTTATCAAATTCCCTATCTTTTGTATTACTTATCACTAGGTTCAAAATGAAGGTCTTTTTATCTATGAATGTAAATTTAACTATGTATAAACCTAATGTCATAAATGCCTTTAAACACAATTATAATTAATATAAATAATTACTACTCCAAATTAGATGAATTCTTAATTATTCAATATTAAACCCCATAACAAGGATTTAATACAACCATATTCATGTTTTACAACAAAAAATAGGTTATAAATATAGCCAAGATTCCAATTAACATGATATTTTATATTAGACCTAGTAAACAATTGAAAGTCACAATGACAAGGTACAACTTGTCAAAAATATGGGGTATTCCATTTACTTATGTTATTTTAATAGTAAAACAGACAACCAACAAGACAAATCTGAAATAACTTTTAACTCATAACTAACAACATATAAATAATTATCGTTATTTTAAAGTAAGGTTATAACTCTTATTACAATCATTTTTGTCTTTCCAAAACCAAAGCTATTCCAATATGAATGAAAACTCATATAACTTAGGATTAATTCATTATAAAGATCGCCCCTATAGGCCTACAAGTGAGAGACCGCTCTACCCCTTGGTCCATGTCAGTGTAAAGTTCCATAAATAATTGAATAACTAAAATACTAAGCGAAAAAATAAAATCCAAGGAAGTTAATATAATTGTTATTCCTCATACCAATCGAGTTTTGAGGGTTATTATAAATAACAAGGGTTTCATAGTAAAAATTTAGTATATGGTGATCCATGTACAAAATTATTAACAAAACTATAGCCTCTACTAAACCACATATCCATAGAAGAAAACACTTTTATTTATAATTATTAAGAGAATATTCCATACTTACATATTTAATGCAAACCATCATTTTTAATCAACAAGTATAATTAAACAAACACCCATTTATTTTATTCTAACTCATGACAACTACATCTAGTTACTTATTTGGATATGAATAATGATAGTCAATTATTCCTTAATCAATATTATCCCAGCTACCTTCTTATTTATTGTCCAAAAATACCATCTTGATTTCCATACTTTCTTTTATATTTATTACCATTTTCTTCAACTTATTTATTACATGCCATTATTTTTACAATGAATTAGTTCTCATATAACAATAAACATAGACTACCAAATACATGCATTACAAGTTGTTCAAGTCCATCACCAATTTTTCAACATAACTATGCTAAAATTCTATATGGGGTTTTCAAAAATCAAAATTTTCCTTAAAAATGTCAAACCATAGAATATTACCACTTTGTAATTTATTACAATGATGACCGTTTTGACTTATCATATGTATGAATTGACTTAATTATTCATTAGTTTATGTTTAAATAGTTAGTATTAATTTTTTTTATTTTCTCCCTCTTCCAAATATTTTCCATTTAATCCACATATTTTTGAAATGTACACCACCCATGGTGGTTAATAACTCAAATCACCCCTAAAAATTTATATTCATTTTAACATTAATATAGGGTTTAAAACCAATAAATCCATGTTATTAATATAAGTTAAATTTTTACCCCTAGAAAACATGATTATGTGAATTATACTAAGATAATATTTCACACAAAAATACAAATACAATTATTCAAACTTAAAAATGATATGCAAACCCTTGGATACACAATAAATATACATAATATAAAAAATATAGATGGTTGTTATGCATAATAAACATAAGAATTATAAAAATTAATATACAATTAAGCAAGTAATGTAAGAATATAAATAAGGAAATATTAAATAATAAAATAATACACTTAACAATAAAAAAATTAAATGTAATCATACAAGAATTATTCATTAGTTTATGTTTAAATAGTCAGTATTAATTTTTTTTATTTTCTCCCTCTTCCAAATATTTTCCATTTAATCCACATATTTTTGAAATGTACACCACCTATGGTGGTTAATAACTCAAATCACCCCTAAAATTTTATATTCATTTAAACATTAATATAGGTTTTAAAACCAATAAATCCATGTTATTAATATAAGTTAAATTTTTACCCCTAGAAAACATGATTATGTGAATTATACTAAGATAAGATTTCACACAAAAATACAAATACAATTATTCAAACTTAAATATGATATGCAAACCCTTGGATACACAATAAATATACATAATATAAAAATATAGATGGTTGTTATGCATAACAAACATAAGAATTATAAAAATTAATATACAATTAAGCAAGTAATGTAAGAATATAAATAAGGGAGTATTAAATAATAAAATAATACACTTAACAATAAAAAAAATTGAATGTAATCATACAAGCATATAAACTATATAAATTCAAAACACACAACATGATTATCATAAAAATAAAATTATTTAGTATGGGCATGTGATTGTTCTAAATTTTTATTTCTTCCCCAAGTTACCATGATTTTCCTCTTTCTCCTCTATGATGCCCTCCTTCATGATTCTGATGTGAGATAAAAATAAATATGATTTTATGTATCCAACTCTATTAAAAAAATAGGGTTGTTAGTCTACCATAATTTCAAAACATAAATTATCTAATAATATCAACATAAAGTAACATATTAAATGAATTTGTCATATTTTTACCAAAACATAGTGTAAAAATCATCACATCAATATATGGATAATAATTCATGAAATTTAAATAAAATGGTAATGGCAAGAGGAGTATAAGTAGAAAAAATCAAAATTTTAAATTAGGTTTTGAGTGCACAAACTAGGATTATGATACAAGGAACATAGATTACTTGCCAATGGATGTGGATAGATTAAAGTTGGATGTGGTGGTTATGGGAAGAACATAACATGCAGCCATGAGGGTCCCACAAGCTAATGAAACTAACCATTATCACCTCCCAAAATTGCATTTATCTTGGGTGGACCACATTTTGGGTAAAATACTCGTGGACCAAGACCAACCAAAATTTTAAATTCAACCTAAAGTGGAAAATAATGAGGTTTATGTCAAAATCCTAGACACCATTGTCAAAAAATCAAATTCAAATATTGCCAATTCCATTATATCCATAATAAATAGATTTAAACAAAATGTAGACTCTTTTATTAAGTGGATGAACCAAAGGTGGAGACCTAAGGGCTAATTATAGGTGATCACCCTAGCAAATAACTTATTTATATTTAAATTCACCAATCAAGAGAATTTATTCAAAGTCTTATCCAAAGTATCATGGTTTATTTGCAAGTCAAATTTGAGTACCAAAAGATATAAATCCAACACTAACTTGATTAGTTCAACCATGGAGTACATACCTATTTAGGTTTATATTATCGATCTTACTATGGTATTTTAGGATCCTAAAGTGATAATGGGAATTTAAAAATCCTTAGGTCAACCCATTTCAATTAACCTAGTTATGATTCTATAATAAATATGATAGTGACCAAGTTTAACATGTTCACCCCAATAGACAAGTCCCTCATGCACTTGATTAAAAGTAAATTTAAATATGGTGAGTTATCCTTCCCCATTTAATATCATAACATTATTTAATTTTACAAGAAATTTAATGTCCTAAGTCACTTTGAAAAATATTACCCCAATGCCTCCCAACCTCCCCAAGCTATGAAGTCAGTCTAGACCAAGAAGCCCCACACACTTTAGGTGGATGTTACAATCCCATATAACAAGGGTCACAACTCAAGGCTCCCCCCACACACACACCCCCCCCCCCTCCCAACATAAAATTATGGCCTAGGTTTATTAATCCACCCAAATAGGCATGATTAATCCTATTTCAATCTTGAATGGGATCAATCTTTCCCCATTGCTATAGGATTTAGATCTATTAAAGGTAGTTGACCTTTGTCAAGCCTGGGAATGACTCCCCCACCCATCTTAGTGACATTTAAAGGAAGGATATTAGAAAGGACGGAATATAAATCCATCCTTGAAGAGTTTTTAATTCCTCTATCCCTCATGATTTAATATCCACTAAAATATTGAGAGTCCTTGACATAAATTGGTTGAGCCCAAAAAAGGAGAAGCAATTGTTCTCGATATTAAAAAAGACAAATTATTCAAATTTTCCTTTCAAACATTAAGCAAGGTAGAAGTAGTGACAAACAAATCCATCCCAAGGTTGGTCTTATATCCCCATCCCAAATTATTTGATGTAAATAATAGTAAAGGAAAAATAAGTTGGCCAATGTTCCACCTCTCTCAACCCTAAGAAGGATAAAACAATAGAAGAAGAGTAGTGGGCACTGGTCAAATCAAGAAAAGGAAGGAAGAGTACTAAAATGGGATAAACACCCATGATATTATGAAGGATATAAAACCTATTTGTTACAAATAAGGAGACAACTAATGATACTGACAAAGAGAATCAAATAAATCCTAAGAGCCATTTTCCCAAATTTAAAAAATGAAGCTCATCTCCTATAATATAAGGGTGCTCAATAACCCCAGTAAAAAAAGGTTAGTTAGGAACTTGAGGAAAAATCATGATCCTCTCATTTATATGATTCAAGAGGTAAAAATGTCTGAATCTTCCCTCATTAGTTATAGTGACAAGTTATGGTTTAAGCCTAGTTGCATCAGTGTCAGTTCTATTAGGGCTTTGATTGGCCTAATGTTCCTTTAGAGTGCTTAATATCTATATTGTGAGTTTTTAAATCTAAAATAACAATCATATAGCCATTTTATTCATGGCTAATAATATAAATAAACAATTTATTATCTTAAACATTTATGCATCTAATTATAGACTTAATAAGAAAAATCTCTAAGAAGAATTGCTTACCTTTGTGGGTTTATGTGGAAGCTAGAAATAGATAGTGGTAGGCAACTTTAATTCCCACTTAAACCCAATGTAAAATAAAGGGGGAATATAATATTTACATAATATTATGTAAAATATTAATGATTTCATTGTAAGTGTTAGTCTTATCAATGTGGATCTCAAATATATCCCCTTAACTAGGATGAATGTAAGATTAGGGGAGGAACTAATTCAGTTAAGACTTGATCATTTTTTGGTTTCTCTAAATTTGGATATTCATTACTCTATCTACTTATCAACCTTGCCTAGGATTTATTCAAAGCATAACCTAATAATATTTTAAGGGGAAAGTATTTTCAAACCCAACAACCTAACATTTAGATTTGAAAGTATGTGGCTACATAACTCAGACCTCTATGAGATAATTAAGTAATGGTGAAATGATCTAATTTCTAGTTTATATATGTTTATTTTGGCTCAAAATTCAATCACATCAAGACCAAGCACAAAATATAGAATAAGGAGGTATTTTTAAATATATTTATCCAAAATAAATCATTGGAGGAGGACCTATGTAAGTTCGAGTAATGCATGTTTGTTATGGATTCAATGAAATCCTAGACAAATCTATAAAAAAAATCCTTAGTTCTTACCACAATATAGAACCCAGGGAATAATCATATTGGAAGTAAAAGTCCAAATGCATCTAGATGAAGGAAGGGGATAGGAACACTATATTATTCCATCAAACACTTTCAAAAATAGGAATGCAAATAGAATAGTAGTAAATATAGAGATAAAGAAGAGATCAATGAACACATTATTATCCACTTTAAGGATTTTTTGAATAAAATGGACATGAGTAAAAATCAACTAGAATAATGGTTATTATAGAATCTCCCTAAGATCATCTCCCAATCTAAAAATTGGAACATTTGAAATCCCCCATCCCCTGAAGAGGGTAGATCTATAGTATTTTCCATAGATGGTAACAAGGACTTAGGGATGGATGAATTCCCTCAACTATTCTTCCAATAATATTTGGATATTATCTATATGGAGGTTGAAGCAATTATTTTTGAATTATTCAAGGCTAAAACTATCCTAAAATAACTAAACAACACCTTCCTTATCCTGATCCCCAAGAAACTAGGTTAAAATCAATTAAAGGACTTCAAACCCATTAGCTTATGTTCCATGAACTATAAGATCTATACTAAAACCATGGTCACATAGATATAACTCCTCCTAGAGAGGGTTATTAGTAAGGAACAAGGATCCTTTGGGTCTAAAATATAGATTAATGACAAGACAATAAGTTTTCATGAACCCCTTCACTTGATCATGGATTATAATAGAAATTGTATGCGTATACACATAATATTTTTAAATTTTACTAACTACTGACACTTTGTTTCTTGTAGGAACTCATTCAGTCTCAATCTCTCTAAGTGCATGCCTAAAAGGGTATAATGGGAAAGGGGTGGGAAGGCCATTGGTACTTCATAGTATTGTTGTCCCTTTTTCCACTTTTCATCTACACACTCATCTCCTAAAACCATTTACCCTAAGCTTATTCTTCTCATCCCTACCCATTTCAATCATTTATCATGATTTATCCTCCTTGTTCTTACCTTGACCCACTTTTTACCAGTTGACAATACTAGGTTGACTATGTCGACCCTATATAGTTCTTAGCTTATATTTACTATACAGGTTCAATTGGGTTAAACCTATACTATTTAGGGGTATTTTTCATTAGGATTTCCATATACCCTTCAGCTAACCTAGCTTGGGTCCTTGTGAATTATCTCCTAAAAACATACATGATCGACCTTGTATAGCTAACATATTTAGAAGGATTTAGGTCAAGATATGACTCTATATACAAGTTCATATCCAACCATTTGAAATAATAGAATATAATAAGAATAAGTGTGATTAAACATCTGATTATCAACCATTCTACTTGATGAATAAAGCTTAGGGTTCTATACTTTCTTTGGATATATGGATCTTGTCTTGTGGAGAAGTATTTTAGATGAGATAATAGGTTATTTATCATAGAGATGATTTGTCTTTGTTATCCTCACACACCACACAAATATCTTGTGAAGCACCTTGGCCAAAGGAGAGATTGAGGCTTGACAGGTTTGTCTTTGAGATAAGTATTCCTAACTTTATTTCTCCTTTGTAAGAGTAGATAGATAATGTAATTGTGTTTTTCTTCCATGCATTAAGATTATGTATACATTGATGTGAGTATATGTCTTATATTCATGCTTATTTTAGTTTTTTTGGTTTCTAACCCCTACTTTGTGCCACAAGCTTTGGTGAGAAATAAATTAGATTTACTTTCTTGTTTATTAGAATATAGTGAAATATCAAAACCTAGGACTCTTTTAGGGTTTTTGCATGATTATATTAGACTATAGGCTTTGAAACTCTTCCTATCATGGTGTATTATGACAAGTGATCCCATAATTAGGTCTAGTGAATCCCTATATTTATTATTCCTTGACTTAACCAATGTATGCCCAATTAGAAGTGTAGGTATGCTCTATCTTATCTAAGCTAGGATTGATTTATAAACATGATGCATTTTTGATTGCATACATTCTAGTGAAATTGATGTGAACCAACCCTTGAAGTATTTTTTAATCTTATTTCAATTATTTTCATTTTTTCATCATTATTTTTATCATATATTTTTGATACTAGATCGACTCTATCGACTTAGCATCTAACTTTTATGCATAGGTTTTTAGGTATAGGCTACTAGATCAACCCTATCGACCAAGTATAGGTTTTTTAACTTCCAAAAATATAGTCTAGAATATTAGGTCAACCTAGTTGACCCTTTACTTTTTTTGACATGACATTTAACATACTAGGTTAACCCAGTCAACCCTATACATTTTAGTCACTCAGCAACAAGTTTTAATAAAATATTAATTAACCTAGTTGACCTACTTAGCAAAATTTGTGAGAAAATACCAAGGTTATTCAAAAATAATCTTCATTATCTACATATTTGATCCACCAAGGTTCCTTTCTATGTCTCTATCTCTTTCTTTACAATTTTTCCTTTCGTGGTTTGCAGTCTATAAAACTTCCCTTTTACAGTCAAGTAGATCGACCCTACCAACCTAATTCTGTGTGCTATCTAGATAATTGGGTCAAATCTACTAACCCTATTCATTTTTATACCTTGATTATGTAGTAAAAGTTTGAACCTATTAATCTTATTCTATATTTTATAATACATTGTTGACCATATAAACATTGTACCTTATTTCAAAGTTAGAATTATCCTTATATGATTGTAATTAGTTCACACTTTATTTTCTTATTGATTACATGCTTATAATAGATCACATAGCTTAATTAGGTGGTTTTAAAGTAGTCATTTATTATCACTATTTTCTATTTTATGCACACATCACCAAATCATATTATCTAAACAAGCATTTTAACATTTATATGCTCAAGGCCAACCTACTTGGATTTCATCACCAAGGCGGAAGCTAAATTGATACTCTACTAAAGTATAAAGCATGGTTAATGGTATATTATAGATAAGAACTTGATACCCTTATTGTTTTGGTGTGTGAAGTGAGGTGGTAGGCCTCAATACCAAACCTATATCATAGTCACTATAGTACCTTTCGACCCAAACTACTTAAAACCATCCTTAAATTTCCATTCTAATTCCTTACTTATATCCAAATTCCCATCACATTTAAAATCATATCTTAATAATATAATTAACTTTTAGGTTGATCAATTAGTTATCTCTTTACTTTCCAATTTGATTGCTTGTTTGTTTCTCAATTATACTTTGTATTACAAATTTTTTTAATAGCTAGGGTTGGTACAAGGTTTTGTGCTATGTGCTTCAATTGAATTAGCTAGCATTAATCAAATTGACTATTTGTTTCCTTTTTATTATTTTTCTTCAAATTTATTGTAGAAATTTATCTTTTTTTAGTCTATAAATCTTTCATAAGTTTCTTAATTTCCTTATCTATTGTACTAGGTTGACCCAATTGACCCTATACCTTTTTCCAATGTTTGTTCACTATACTAGATTGACCTAGTTAACCCTCTATAATTTTTATACCTTGTTTCCTCTTTTTCCAATCTCTATTCACTGTACTAGATTGACCCAATGGAGCCTATACTATTTATAGACCTTATTTTTATGCTAAGTCAACCTAGTCAACTTTTTCTAGTTTCCTACCTCTTTATATTTTCCTTATGTAGTTATCTAGTATTATCTCATCATGATGACATATTTTCAAAAAAAAAAAGTCAATAACATTACATAATTAAGGATATTGATAATAACCTCACTTATTTCATTACTTCAGATGAAACTATCAAATTTTATCCTTCCTCTTCTCCTAAACCAAAACTAATCACTACATAATGTAATGTAGTTGAGGTCATTCATCCTAATATTCTTCTGAAGACCAATTTTGGGAATATTCCACCAACTAATCCCTCTCCTATAAAAACTCATACCCTTATAACTAATGGTCATAATCCTCTTGTTACACCCATAACAAGATCACCAAGTCTTATCAATTACCAGTGTAACATGGTTTAAACCATTCAAATTGATAATCTAGATGGTTCCTAATTATTTAAAAACCTTGATGATAATACTAATTACACTCTTCACAAGAAATGTGGTTTTACCAAGATTCCTTCTTCTTCTACCACACTTAAATGAACTAACACTAATTTGGGAATCCTCCACCTACAAAGAATCTTCCTCCCACCAACACTAACAATCCTCTTCCAAACAACACTAATACCCCACCTTCAAACCTAACTATTGATACAACTCAACTTCTTACACAAGTCATAAAACAAATGAACATCATGCAAAAGACTAATCAATCTCAAGTGATGAACATGCAACAACATTTATTAAACATGACTAGTTAACCACATCAAGTCATCATGTCTCAACCAAATAAAAAGTTTGTCCCTTCTCTTCTTAGATATTCCAACAAGAATATTATCCCTCAACTTCCAATAAATAAAAAAATACTTCAATATATTCAAAATGAACCTTTATCCCCATTCATTTCATCCATAGATATTGGAAACATTTCTCCAACTATCACATATAATGGGACTAAGGACCCTACTATATTTCTTAAATATTTTGGTAATGTCTATAAGGAATGGTTCAAAAATAACACCTTTTATACCACCAAGATCTTAGCCAAAACCTTTATTGGTGATGAATTTTAATGGTGTGACAAAATTCCTAGACATTTCACCTCACAACTAGATGATTTAGTCAATGCTCTAGTGAAGGAATTCTAGCATGATGACCTTCCTAAAAATTAGCTTAGCCATTTCATCAATGCCAAACAAATTTCTAATGAATATGCTCATACTTTCATCAAACAATGGAAGTATCTCACTCATTAAGTGGATCATAACATGAATGATGATACTCTTTAAAAACTATTTGTCACTACTCTTAAACCTACCCTTCAATACAAAGTTAGAATATTTTCACCTAAAACTTTAGAAGAAGATTTAGACCAATAAAAAATGCATGAATTTATTATAAATCAATTTAAACCATCTCAAATAACTAATAAAGTACCTTTACAATCATTCTCTCATAAAATTGATTCATCCAATCCTCCCCAACCTCAAAATGGAACATCCAATTTGACCAATTTTGACCCAACCCACCCTCCCTTGAGTCTAGAACAACTTAAGAATAAATTTCCACCCTCTAAACCCATGATCTTTTAACCATCCAAACCTCCTCTAAAATAGTACAATCCTAATAAATTTTGTTTGTGGCATGATACGATAGGTCATTATCATGAGTCTTGTCATGATCTTCACCAATTTATTCTTTCTTCCTTGCTTGGTTTGTATTTTAATATTGATACTCTAAAAAATGAATGTTATCAAGATTCTCAAATTCAATCTAAACAATTACAATCAAATAAACATCAACTACCTAACAAACAATAATAATTATCCCATACCCATACCTCATCTACTAATTTTTTTCAAACCAAAATTGATCCTTCTTCCTACACCAATGAGGAAAAGATAGCTAACATGAATACCTTTAAACATATTATGGCATCCAATATACCTCAACCTCTTAGGTCACATGATCCAATGGAATACCTAGTTCAAATGCCTACTCTAAATCATATCATACATGGTCCTTCTTTACCTACTTTATCTCGTCATACCTCTCCTACACATATTATGTCATATTCAACACCCCTAAAATCTAAAAAACAAAAACATTTAACTATCTCCAAATATACCTACCAACCTAATGCAAATCATTTTAATGGTTAAATGTTACCTCACTCTACCTTAAATGTTGGGGCATCTTACAATACCTATCCACATGTCCCTTCAGACTTTGGGTCATATTACGATGTCCATCCCTATAGACACTTACCCACTGGGGCATCTTATGATGCCCACTCTTATTATATAATACATAATAACAAAAAAATACAGTTTCAAGAAACCTTCTGATACTTATAGATTTGTATTTCACATGCTCATCTTTGATACAATCATTAGCATAGATCTTACTTGTTCTTTTTATCTCATATTTTTGTGCACTTTATTTATTTCAATTTCAATTTATAAGCATCTTTATCTTCCTTTACATTATTTGTTTTTATTTCACATTAAATTTGACATTTTCTTTCATTTTTGTCCTCATATATTTCTTTTATGTTATTGTTTACTTTAGTATCTTTATGATTATTTTTTCCCTTATTTAGTAATCACCCTTGTGGGTTTCTCTTTTATGAGTTATAGTGTAATATCATGGATAGGACCTGACCCTCCTCATAAAATTACCATGTTTTCATTCATTTTCTAGAAATTTTTTTTGATCCTTGTTCTCAACATGATCTTTCACTTCTTTTGATATGATGGACTTTACACCAAAAATATATATTATCATGTTTTTTCCTCTGTTTACCTCATTATTATGATAAGGAATCACACTTTACTATCATTTTATCCATTTTTTATGTTTTTTGAATTTTTTGTAATTTGAAGAAATTCAAATTGTTCCATGTGTCATTCCTCTTGATTTCCTCTTTCTTTCACTCCACATGGAATAAAACAAGATCAAAGTAAAGATAACACTTTTATTTCACCTAGATTTATGAGATTTTTAAACCACTTGATATTTTAAGTTCTCTCTCTTAGCAAACTTAACCTAAGTATTCAAATGCAAGTCATATTTAGCACCCATGCTTGGTTTTCCACATCCATATGGAGGAGGAATAGAAAAAATCCATCAATAAAATAAAAATAAAAATCATTTGAAACAAAAGACAATGATATCTAAACGAAAACATATAAATTTCAAAAGTAAAATCACACTAAAATACATGATTCCAAGAACATCTCCTATCTCTAATATAATCTAAAACTCCATAAATGGCCTCACATAGAGTTGAGGTCCTTTGGGGTATAGTAGGCTAGTAAATTAGAATAGGGGAATTCAATAGACTCTATGGTGCTACCTAATTTCTCATGAAAGTACTCAATGTTCATAGTAAATTGATGGATCTAAAAGGGGTATTTAAGGATAAGGAATATGTTATGTGAGGGTAGGTATATTTTAATTTTCATGCATATAGCCTTCATGGGATGATCTACATATAGTATTTATTGACCTAAGACTTGTGTGGCTATGAGAAGTTCTTTAGAGTACTTAAGGTCAAAATTCCTCTTGTTCTAACAAACCTAATTTGAGTTTCTTGAATTTGATAAATAATAGTTCATATACCTTGGTTTTTACTTAATTATACCCTCCACCCATTTCACTTTCCCCCCTTGATAGACAAATTTTGATTCCAATTCTATTTTCCCTCTTCTCTAAATTATTTTTTCTTCACCTCTTAAAAACATGCTAGCATTACTTTGATTTAATTTTATCTATCCTTAGATAAAAACAACATGTTTGAATAAATATGTATTACACCCTTACATAATTTATTTACCATACCATCTCATTGTCATACTAGTCATGTCATTATGTGGTTATGTTTTCTTACATTTGATCTTTGAACAAGCACCAAGTTTGAGTTTTCATCCTTTAGAGCTTTTGATTTTCATTTCTCCATCATGTTATTGTTTGATTTTTGTGGAATTAACTTATCTTATGACATTTTCCATTATTACATATTTCTCTTTATATATGCCTTATTCATATTTATCTCAGATCTTCAATTATATTTCATTTTCAGTCGTTCATGTTTTTATTTTTGCCTATCTTACTTGAGCTTACTTTTCCCGTTCCTACATTTCTTTGTTAAAGTTTTCTACCATGGATATTTCATTTTTTATTCATGTTTTACATGCTTCCCAACATGATTTAGTAGGTTCTACATTCCTTTTTGTCATTTATTTTTTACATGCTTTCCAATGTGATATACTGTATTTACTAGTCATTTATCATTATTTTTCCATCCTTTTATCATTAATTTTCCTTTAATATTATATCCTTGACTTAAAAATCCTGATTTTACAATTTTATTAATACCCTCATATCTTTTCCTTCACTCATTTTACACTACTATATGCCTATCTTCCCTAAAATTTCACTTTTTGGCTATTTCTTTTGTACTAACTTCTACAAGTTCACCTAGTGTTCTTCACATTGGATGCCTTAAATTTATCTTTAAATATACTTATTTATCTATAGTAATAAGGTAAGAAAAGGTATGTGTTTTTCAATTCTATCCTTTCATTGGTCTTATTTTTTGCTTGCTACATTCTACATAGCATTAGTGTTGTGTGTTATCATGTTCTATTTCCTGAAGCACCATCCCATGTTACACTTACATGATACATGATGAGATTCAAGTGGGGAATATGTATACACATAATATTTTAAACTTTTAACCAATTATTAACACTTTAAATATTGCAAGAACCCATCGATTCTCAATCTCTCTAAGTGCATGCCTTAAGGGGTGCACTGGGAAAGGTGTGGGTAGACCATTGGTGCTTCATAAGATTATTGTCCATTTTTACACTTTCCATATACACACTCATATCCTAAAACCAATTAAAATAAACCTATTATTCTCAACCTTACCCATTCCAGTCATTTTTCATGCTTTATTCTTCTTGATCTTGCCTTGACCCTCTTTCAGCTAGTTGATTGTACTAGTTTAACTAGGTCAACCCTGTATAGTTTTAACTTCTGATTATAATATAGGGTTTATTGGGTCAACCCTATAATATTTAGGTGTGTTTTTCATTATTTTTTTTTATCCCTTTAGCTGACCTAGCATAGGACCTAGTAAATTATCTCTTAAAAACATATAAGGTTGACTGGGTTGACCCTATATAGTTGATATATTTAGAAGGATTTAGGGTCAAATATACCATATATACAATTTCATTTACAACCATTTTTAAGAAGAGAAGTGAATAATAATAAATGAGAACAAAAAATTTCTTATTGACAATTATACTTGAGGAATAAAGCTTAGGGTTCCACACTTTCTTTGGAGATATGGATCTTATCTTGTGGAAAAGTCTTTTGGATGCATTGATAGGTTGTGTAGCCTAAAGCTAATTTGTCTTTATTATCCTTACATACCATAAAAATATCTTTTGAACCTCTTATCCAAAGGAGAGATTGAGGATTGATGGGTTCATATTCGAGGTAAGTATTCCTAACTTTATTTTTCCTTTGTAAGAGTAAATAGATAATGTACTTGTGATTTTATTCCATGCATTAGGATTTTGTATACATTAATGTGAGTATATGTCTTCTATGCATGTTTATTTTAGTTTGTTTTTTTTCTAACCCCCACTTTGTGCCATAAGATTTGGTGAGCTCTAGATTAAATTTAATTTCTTGTTTATTATAATAGAGTGAAATATCAAAACCTAGGACTTTTTTAGGGTTATTACATGATTTTATTAGATTGTAGGATTTAAAACCCTTCCTAACATGGTTTATTTATGACAAGTGATCCCTAATCAGATCTAGAATATCCCCATATTGGTCATGACCATGCATAACAAATGTATCCCCTATTATAACTATAGGTATGATCTATCTTCTCTAAGACATGATTGATTTATAGGCTTGATGAATTTTTGATTGCATAAAATATGTTCCAAAATATAGACATGAACAAATCCTATGATAGGTTCTCATGGAGTTTATTATACAAGGTGATAGCCAAGTTCATAATAAAATATGAGTTTAGGGATCTTATATACATTTTCATCTACACTCTTTCTATCAATCCTAGTTAGTGGGGACCCTGAAGGCTTATTTTTAGATAATAGAGGTATCAGACAAGGGACACCTTATCCTTTTATCTTTTCATCTTACTAGTAAATATTCTTGGGAGAAGTCTATTGGTTTTGAGAGAAAAAAATCATCAAGGGCATAAAAATTACCCAAAATACCACTCTTATCACTTACAAATAATTTATAGATAATACATTTCTTCTTGGATAAGATTTAATAGTTGAAGCCAAGGCCTTCAATAAAATTATTATGTACTATGAGTGGGATTTAGGAAAATGTATAAAATTTTGCAAATCTCCACGTTATTTTTAAATCCCTTAGCTAGAATCTAGAATATTCTATCAACTATTTTTGGATACCAGATCAACAATCTCCCCTCTTCCTATCTTGATATGCCATTGTTCAAAGGAAATATGTAAACCAACTCTAGAGTTTACTGATGGACAAAATTTATAATAAATTTATGGGGTAAAAGGGCCTACTTATATCATATATATATCAACTTCAAATATTAAAAAATTCTCTACAAATCATCATATTTTATTTTAAGTCTGTTCTTCATCCCCAAAAAAATTATTGATAAAATTGAACAAATCCAATGCAACTTCCTATGGAGAGGATAATAATAAGGACTTGCTACTTTGGAGAAAGTCTCTCTCCTTAAGGACAATGGGCGTCTTGAGCTTAGGTAGGTCAAAATCATGAACCAAAATATCATTACTAAATTGAGATGGAAAGTTATAAAGGAGTAGTACCATTAGACCTAGATTATAAAATATAAGTATATATAAGGCAACTAAGAATAAAACATTCTCTAGGAAGCATTTATTGATAGTTTCACCTTTTAGAAGTCCATCTCAAGTAGTAAGAGTAGCTTATGGAAAGGAAGTAGATGATAGATTAGGAATGGGGGAAATTTTGAGTTATAGGATCATACATGGCTCACTCAATCACCCCTTATTTCAAATACCCCCTAGAATGACATTTGTATGATTTTCCAATCTTCAATAGGCTCTAAGGTCAATGATTATTAGCTTATTAGTGATAATATCACTAAGTTTAAGAATTTGACATTAGAGTCAGACACTTCAAAATTCCTTGGGAAAATACACAATCTAAATATCAAGCTTAAATAAAAACATATTTTAATATTTCCCTAGTTGACTCTCTTATGTGGTTGACTGAACACATTGGGGACAAATATCTGATATTTGGTTTCCTTGTTAACCTAGATTTGGAGGAATATTGGATCTACTAGAGGAACCTATAGATTAATCACCTTACTCCTAAAATAAACATCTTCTTTTGGATGGTAGCCTAGGACAAAGTTCTTACTATTGATAACTTATCTAAGCATGGCATACTTATTCCCAATAGGTGCATGTTTTACAAATTTAATGAAGAATTAGTTTTCCACCTCTTCATGGAATACTCTTTTGTCTCCAAAATCATGGACCATCTTCTTCAGAAATTGAATGTTGCTTGGGACAAACCCAAATCTATCCTTGACCTAAATTTTTAATGAAAACAACCCTATAAAATTCTTTCCTTATCCTTATTAATATTTTTGGCCTTCCCCCATTTATTTTGGTAAATTTGGATTACTAGAAATGCCTACCTTTTTGATAAAAAATGTGAGTCTTAAGAATACCTTATATAAGTTTGTGATTTTATCATAGATAATTGGAAATTTATTATCTCAAAGGATAAAACATCTACCTTTGAGGCTAAATAATTCATCCTTCAATAGTGGAATATTACTCCAAAATTCTCCTCTTCATGGAAAATTTTGGCTAGAAGTCTTACCAAATGGTCTTGTCCCCTATGAGGCTAGTTGAAGTTGAATTTTTATGGGGCTTACAAGGGTAATATATAAAGGGAAGGGGGTGGTGTAATTATTAGGAATTCCTTTAGGGTTGTGGTCACTATGTATTTAATCCCTATGGGTTCTTAAAATAACTATGTGGTGGAAACCAAGGTATCCTTTTTGGTAATTCAATTGGATACCCAAATAAAGATCAACAAATTGGCCATTGAGGGTGTTTTTATCAACATCTTAAATTCCATATCAATAAATTTATTCCTAGCTCACACCATTAGGAAATCTATTGAAGATTATAAAGGTATTCTTAATTATTTTTAATAAATATCCATTGGCCATATTTAACAAGAAGTAACCTCTATTGTTGATGGGATGGCCAATTTGGGGGTCTCAAAAATAGACCTTGTCACATGGAATGGAATTAAAAACATTCCACCATTCATTACCCAACTCCTCAATAATTATTAAAAAATATATCATTAATCACTCATGGGACCATCCCACACATGAAAGTAGGACTAGTATCTATTCTTGATTTGTATAACACCAAGTGAAATGATGATTTCACTTATCTTAAGAAATGGACTAGCCAATGTCAACTATCAAGAAATCATACAAATAATATAAGCTTACCTCAAGCTATATATATCCATTTTATTTATTCACTAAGTCTTTGCATTCTAGTCTATAATCTGACTAAGAAGAAGATAGAAGTCATGGGTGATGTTAGGGATAGGATTGAACCCATATCTTATGTTGAGGTTTAAAGTGATTATAAAGTATGGTGCAAGTTGAGGAGGGTGGTCTCACTAACTTTATGATGATAATTGAGGACCATGAATACTTTCTCTTCATAGATTTTACCCTTAGATGGAGTCAGTGGAGGGTAAGTTTCTTAGGCTTAAGGATTGATGTCTTATAAGAAATGATAGGGGAAGTTACATGAATTTCATGTAAAGGAACTAAATCTTTAAAACATGAGAAAAGGAAGATGGAAATTAGTTAGACATTATGAGATAAGAACCATCCTCAAAACTAAGAAAAAGAGATACCTGAGGGTTAACCTACCAAGGTGATGGTCAAAAGTCTATTTATAGATCATGAAGTATTTAACCTTTGAGGGTAAGGTTACTCATGTATTCTCCCACCATTTATTATTATTAAACCATTTCAAGGGTCACATAATCATTATTCAATACTTTTTTATCATGTCCATTGAAAATATGGTTTTAGATTTTTAATACAAGTCCAATAATGATATCATACACTAGGGACTCATACTACTCCTTACCAAGAGGGGAAAAGACTACTGGGGGATTGAGTTCTAAATATTAAAAAAATATCTGGAAAAGTTTGGAAAAAGACTTAGAAAAATAAGTTGAAGATAGTTAAAGTGGACCCTCTTACCCTATTCCCTCTAGGAGTCCTTATTTGGAGCCAAAATAGGTAGTGGAAATAAAGGGAAGATGAAGATACAAATTTCACCTTCCATGATGGGAATAAAACCAAACCCAAGTTTGAAATTATATTCTTGAGGGCTACTAAAGTTAATAATAAAGTGGATGGTAGAGGATTAGGAGATCCCCCTAAGGGTCACATGATGAAGTTGTAGGATTTTCATGATAAACTATAGGACTTGGTTGATAAATGGTCTCCTTAATGGAGGATTGGAATGTCATGAATACTAAATCAAACAAGTTAAAGTAGACCTAGAGTAACTTCAAAATAATGGAAGGGAAGACACAAACTACAAGTGAGGAAGTTACGCCCACTAGGAAAGTAAATGAAGCCAAAGGGGCTAGTCCTACCAATGTTAATCCCTCTATGATCATCAAAAGTAAGCGAAATTTCAAAACCCACTAAAAAAATTAAGAATATTGATATGAAACCCAAGGTAGAAAAGTCAATTGTAGAGAAGGAACATATTATATAAGGCCTGAGCAACCACACAAGGGGTAGAACAAGGAAGACTAAGCTAAACTAGTGTAAAATAGGATTGAAATTGTAATCATGGAGGATAAAAAAATATATAAAGAGCCTTTAGGGTAATTTATGTTTAACCTTTACTTATATCCTATTCTATTCTAGTTTTTTATTGGCATTTTAGTAGATTTTTTGCTAAAATTACTTATTGTCGGTTGGCCCATGGGGTCTATTTCATGTTACACTTTTTGGTCTCTCTTGTTTACTTGTTTAACTTTGATATTTTAGGATCCCTAGAAAACTTAAATTTCACCTTATTAAATAAAAAAATTAGTGAAATTTGGAAATTCAAATTTAAAATTCTAAACTTCATGATTTGACTAACATTAACAATAATAAAACAACATTCTATAATCTCTAATGTTAAAATGAACAATCATAGTAATAGTTTTTCTCAATAGGGTAGATAAATATGTAACATAAACAAAGGAATCAATTCATCCAAATGCTTAATGGGAAAAAACAATTACCCAATGCTTCAAATAAGCATCATCTTCATGAAAAGTTACATGAGCAACATCACTTTCACACATATGTGTGCCCCTTTTTTATTTAAAAAATATTTTTGGATTCAACTTACATTTCAATTTTTAATTTCACATATGGGAATTGACTACCTTCATCTCATTTCAAGAGTTTTTATAGAGTCACCTACATGATTAGAGCTTCCTCTCTAAGATAAAGTGTGATGTATGCATTCAGGTATATCTTTATTTTTGATCTAGTGATTTCATTTATATATTGGGGGGTGGTAAATGTAGATATTAAAATTTGGTCATGAATTCTTGATAATGTCAGTTTTGGCCCATATTTATCTTACTTGACTTGAGATCTTAAATTGGTTATATTTTTCCACCTCACTCTATCGTAAGTACATGTACATTCCCATCCCTTCTAAATTATTGGTTTAAACCTATATAAATATCAATAATTTCAAAAAATACCTCTAAAGATTTGAACAAACATCTAAAATTATTAATAACATTACCTTTTATAGGTAATTGACTTGCATAGGTTGGGATCACTAGTTATCCTAATTTTTATTGGTCATTCTTACCATTTACCCAATATTAAATATTTTTAAAATATAAACCCTTCCTTATATGTTGGTCCATATTTTTATGATAGATAGTGTGATGTTTCACCCATTTGGATTGATATAAATGCACATCTAAGCCACTTATTATACAACTTGCAAATTTCAATATATAGGAATATTTGTACTATTATACACTCAATAAAGATTCCCTATTATTTCTAAAATTGATTTTGTTCAATTGAAGTAGCCTTTGTAAAATTCATGATCCTATTCTATTTGATTCAAGCAAAACATTACCAAGTTTTAAATACATATATGTTTAAAGGAACATTGCCATATTAAGTACTTTAGGTGCAAGAACTACATGAGAATGGAATCCATATTAAAATTAATCTAGATGTATAAGAATAATTCAATCATCATGGGGGTGATTGGGGTCATCTCATCCCATTACACTCACCCCTCTCTTTTTGCAAGTTGTCAACTATCACAAGCCCTAGTGGGGTTTCAACCTTGAATAGGTCACTTGTAGGTCATCTGCACACATCCAAAGGTCTAAATTTTATATACAATCATATTTCAAGAAGGCATAAGTTATTATACAATTAATTTTATATTTTCCCAATCAGGTCAATATTTACCCATAAGGGTTAACACAAATAAATGATCTTGACTATTTCTAGTCAATTCTAGCCCAATATAGTAACAATTACTATTTTAGTTGCATGCACATAATTAGGTCTGAGATGATCATTTACAACAATATATTAGCTAAATAGAGTGAATTTAATAGGAAGTAATTAGCTAATTCATCTTATCCTCTTTATGATTTTCATAGTTAACTTCTTTTGTTCATTTGATCTTTATTCATTTCAATACTTTAATTTTTTCATTTGATTAGTTAAATAAACATGTTTTAAATGGTCTTATAACAAAAATTACAATAAATAAACATTATAAACCAATAGACATTAAGATAGGGAACAAAACACCCTAAGGTTTGGGAAAATATATAGTCAAACTTCTACCAAACTTCCCCCATAAAATCACTAAAAGTTCATACAACTTCTGTCAAAAACCCAAATTAGAGAGTAACTAAAGATAACAAGAAAAAACTAGCCAATTGTTAAAGAAAATTCTCCCCATAGTCTGTATAGTTCATAAGAGACACAATATTGGTGTTCTAATTGGTCTTCTTGATTTTTTTCATTTATTATGCATCCCCTAGTATTCGTGTTCAAACCTTTATTAGAATCTTCCATGTTCACCTTCTTAGTATGGGTTATCTTAGTGGTATTCTCAAATTCTTTTTTTGAATCCTTATTATTTACATGGGTACCTACCTATTTTTTCTTCCTCTCTTTAACATTACTTTTCCCCTTATTATTTTCATCCATTAAAGATATTTTTCCCACTCCAATTCCTTTTATAGAGTTTTGGTTTTTCTTACCCTTCCACCTCATTTTATAGCTTATTCATTCAGAAAAATTTTCAAGTTCTTACTCAAATCCCCAATTTTAGCCTTTAACTTGTTAAAAATTTCCAACTATTTAGAAATTTTGAATTCCATCTTTTTAAATTTTGAATCTAATTCAAACATTTTAGTACTAATAGCCATGGGAGACTCCACATTTTCTCCATCCTTATCATCCTATTATAGAATATTCTTAGCATTATTATTCACATTGTTAATAGAAGGATCTATAATATTATTCATACCTTTGTATTAATGTTTAACATTCTCACCTTACATTGAACTTTAGTCTCTTTCCTTTTGCATTTTATTCTCTTCAATAATAAACTGAACGTAACTACTACTTTCTAAGGATATTTCTTTAAGGTTCCTCTTATAATAATCCTCAACTAAAGTTTTAGGATTATCCCACTAGCCTCCTTCAACTTCTCTAGATTATCCCCAGAGTCCTCACCACTATCCTCATTAACAATCTAAACATATTTCACCATAAAGGTTCCCCTTTATTAAAAATAATTAAAATGAGACCTTGATTAATTATGTCATTAGAAAATCTTACCCAGAATGATGTTATAATGCTCTCAAGAGATATTAATAAGAAGTATGGTAGGCTAATTTTGTGTCCCTTAAAATGATTATTTAATAAAAAGTGATGTGGATATAGGATGTAACATTTACCTTCAAAAGTTAGATATTTTTTTATTTGAAGATAAATAATGGGTGATGGAATGGTAAGTCCATACAGAGGTACCCTTTCTTATTCACCTTTATATATTCATTTCTCTTGAAAAACAAACTTCTTGAGCTCCTAATTCTATCCCTTGTCCTTATATCCCTTTGTGCATTCACAATTCATGCCTAGAACTTCACATATCACCTCTTTAGAAATATTGATACAAAACCCTCTCATTTGCATTTTTATATAATTATCACCTTTGCAAATGTCATTTAAAACTGCATCATCATAGTTGAAAACCCTCAACATGAATTCTTCCAAGCCCTGCTTCTTAACTTTCACCATATCAATGGATTGCATTTGACCTCTGAATAAGAAATTAGTTTTATTTTGTCCCAGTTTCTACCCATGTCCACAATTCATTCCTCCTTTGTATTTTGTATATAACCATAATGAGAATTCACAACCATTATCTCAAATTTATAAAAATTCACCCATTTATAAATTGAAATAATGTACCCTCACTTCACACACTTCAAACATTACTATCATTCTTATAGTTACAAGTCATTTACAAAATTTTATATTGTTACATTTATTTTATCTGAAGTAAAGTTAATATCCAAATTATAATAAAACATGTGTATATATATAAAATAATATGCTATCTACCAAAATATGTGATAAATATTATGTTTTAGTGGTATTCCTTGGAATCACTCATCAAGACATGTTAGGTGTTATTGTTTGTGAATGTTGAGATGATAATTTTAATTGGTCTAGAAAGATTTAAGACTACGAGTAGAGATTCTTATGAAAAGCTTTATTTTTTCTCAACATTAACCTAAATCAACTTATTATTAGTTTTAAAATTAAGGAAACCAAATTTAAATATTTATTCAAGAATACATTCATTTTTAGGGAAGATACGTTCATTTTAAATTACACACACACATGTAGGATATTGTTGACAATAGCTTACTGATTCAATTAGTAACATATATTGATTTATATTAAAGTAAAAAATTTAATTTATAAATATAACCTATATGTAGGCTATTAAGAGACTATTTATCGTCAAATTCTTGACCTTTCATAGTATAAACTAAATTACTCTAAGGAGACATACTTGCATATGCTTAATTATCTTGCATGAGACCATATTTTATAAAAAGGACAATATGTCATAGATTTTTTTGTATATTTATCTAAAAAAAATGTGTGTGACTCTTTACATCTCCATACTAACACTTTCCTAGAATTAAAGAGTCATATCATTCTAAGATAAAAATTCTAGTGTAATAATTTTAATTAGATCTAGGTGGAGTTTCCCTAAATTGAGTTGATGTGTCTATTTAAAAACAAGGGTTATATTTTTACTTGAAGTGTCATTTTTTAGTTTTCACTTCTTATGTGTATTAAATTGGAAATGTGTCATGTCTATAAATAAATCATGGCTTGGATAAGATAGAGCATACTTAAACTTTTAATTAGGGATACACTTATTAAGTAGGAGCATGACCAATATGGGGATACAATAGACCCAATTAGGGGATCACTTATCACATCAAATCATGTTAGGAAGGGTTCCAAAGCCTATATTCTAACATAATCACACAATAACCCTAATAGAGTCCTAAATTTTAAATCATTCACTTTATTCTAATAATAATAAATTAAATCTAATCTAGTGCAAACTAAATCTTGTGGCATAATGTGGGGGCTAGAAAGAATTAAAAAACATTTATATGGATGTTCAATTAAAGTAAGTATGAGTACCAACCAAATACATAAAATATTAAACATATTATTATTTGAGATAACACTTATGCTACTTCTATCTACTAAAAGAGAGGAGATCAAAGTTAGAATATACTTACTTGAATGTGAATCGGTATAGACTTAATCTCTCCTTTGGTGAAAAGGTATTCACAATAGGTTCTTATGGTTTGTAATGATCACTAAGAAATTCCAAATAATCTAAGACTTATCCAAAATACTAGATTATATAAATAAGAAACCTAAATTAAGTCTCTTCAAGTAGAATGGTGGAAGAGTAGATTGTGAAGAAGCATGAGTGAATAATAACTCTTGATTGCACATATGAATAATAACCTAAATTATCTTATATATATATATATATATTTGTGTGCGTGTGTCTGTGTGTGGATCTTATCCTAAATACTTTTAAGAATGTCATCTATATAGGGTCAACCCAATCGAGCCAGTGTGTTTTCAGAGAAGATTTACTAGGTCTAAGGTAGGTCAGACAAAGGGACAACAAGATAAGAAAGTAAAGAATACCCCTAAACTGTACTAGGTCAACCCAGATGACCTAGTACAACTGACTATCCAAAAGGAGTTTAAGACAAAAAAGGAGGGATAAAAAGAGGAAAAGACTAGAGGAGTAATCAATGGATGATAAATATCTTAGGGAAAGGTCTTAGGACCTAGTTAGATTGGTAATAATGTAACAAAAAGGGACAATAATCTGATGAAGCACCAAAGGTCTACCCACCCCTTTTTTGGTATACACCATAGGGCATGCACTCATAGAGATTAAATCTTGATGGGTTCCTATAAGATGTAAATCATTAGTATGTGATAAAAGTTAAAAATATTGTGTGTATACATATGCCCCACTTAAATCTCATCATGTGTCACTAAGGTGTAATAGGGGTTGGTGTTTCAATGAAAAACCTAGTAACACACAACATTGATGCTAAAAAAAAAGTTACAGTATTTTAAATAAAAAGTAACTAAAAGTAAATGATTGAAAATGAAAACTAATCTAAAAAGTAAATGACTAAAAATTAAATAACTAAAAATTAAATGTGATGTATACCTTAACTTACCTTTATTTTTGGATGATTGTATGTTGTTAGTTTTGATTGTGTAGGGTGGAAATATTGCTTTAAACAAACCCAAGAATACAAAACTAAAGATAAAAAACATACAAAATCAAGAAAATCCAATATATTTGGTGAAATTAACATGGGATGCACTTGGTAAATTTATTAAACTGGGGTGATAGGTGTTATGTTAGAACAAATGACCAAGTCAAACAATAAGAGTAAATTAGGTAACTGAAAAGCCAAGGCTAATAAATACCAAAAAACTCAAAACAATATATGCTTTAGTAAGAAATCCAAACTCACCAAATCAAACCAAGGATACATGTAAAATAGGATAGTAAAATAAAAATAAATTAATGGTAAAACAAGAAACCAAAAGGTAAAACAAGAAATAAAATGGTAAAACAACATTGATGAGTGACTAGTAACAATCCACATCTCACTCAATAATGGAAAAAAGATGTGTAAAAGGGAAAAAAACATTGTCAAGAGAGAAATAACAAGCCAAACTCACTCAATAATGGAAAAATGGTATGAACTCAAGTGTTCAAAAAAAAAGATATTAAAATAATGACAAATAGTAAAAGTAAAGTAAAGTAAGTGTATAAATGTAAGTATATGGTATGAATAATAAAAGAATCCATAGTTGTTAAAGCATGTTGTTCCACTCAAAGGATAGATAAAAATGAAATAAAGTAGTGATAACATGTTTTTAAGAGGTGAAGAAGAAGGGATTAAAGAAGAAGGGAAAATAGATTTGGAATCACAATCTGACTATCAAGGGAGGAAATGAAATGGGTGGAGGGGAGAATGAAGGAAAAACTAGGGTAGAGGAACTCTTTATCAAATTCAAGACACTAAAATTAGGTTTGTCAAAATAAGAGGACTTTTGACCTTAAGGACTATGAAGAACTTATCTTAGACACATAAATCTTGAGTCAAAAAATGGAGTATATAGATCATCCCATGAATGCTATATGCATGAAAATTAAAATTGACCTACCTTCCCATGATGTGTTTTCCATTCTTCAAGACCCCTTATATCTTCATCGGTCTAATATGAAGATTGGGTACTTACATGAGAAATTAGTTAGCACTATAGAGTTTTTTTTGAGATTCCCTATTCCAATCGACTAGCCTACCTCACCTCAAAAGACCTTGGTTCTATGTGAGGTCCAACTGTGAAGTTTGAGATTTGATTAGAGATAGGAGATGTGCTTGTAATAATGTATTTTTTTGTGAATTTGGATTTTGATATTTATATGTTACCTTTTATATATCATTTCCTTTTGTTTTCAAATGATTTGGCTTTTAATTTTCTTAATGGATTTTTAAGATTAATCCTCATACAGATTTGGAAAACCAAACATGGAAAATAAAGATGAATTTCATTTTAATACTAGGGAAAAGGTTTCTAATAGAGATAAATTCAAAGACCATAGGGCCTAAGAGTCTCATAAATCTAGGTGAAGTAAAAGTACTATCTTGACTTTGACCTTGTTTTATCTAATATGGAGATGAAATGAGGGGTAAATTAAGAAGAAATGACACATAGAACAATCTAAATTACTTCAAATCACAAAAAAAATTAAAAAGGGAAAAGAGGGATATAATGATAGTAAGGGGTAATTCGTTATCATAAGAATGAGGAAAATAGAGGAAAACATGATAACATAGATTGTTGTGGAGATTTCATCTACCAAAAGAAGACAAAGCTAAAGTTGAGAACATGGATCAAGAACATGAACAAGGTGGTAATTTTATGAGGAGAGATAGGTCCTATCCATGGTATTACATTGAAACTTCATAAAATAAGAAAAATATAAAGTAAAGAGATGGTAATTTTGTGAGTGATGTCAGGTCTTATTTGTGGTCTTACAAAGCAACTCATAAAAAGAAAAACACAAAGGATGCCAAAATAAGATTGACAAGTAATAAAAATAAATAAAAATGATTAAAATATGGTGTTTTTTTTAGGAATTTTGGGTTCTATCCATGGTCTTATGATGAAACTCATAAAAGAAAAACCCAAGTAGTGAAAAAAATAATAGAAAATGTAAGAAGCTAAATAAGACAATGGTACATCAAGAAACCAAAAGACCAAAAGGGAGGACTAAAGGTTTGTGAAAGGGAGGGAAATACTATAGAGGGAGATATACATGATAGTAAATTAAAAAAAGTGTTAGATAAATGTAGATATAAAACATGACAAGAAGGAAATGTTTAAGCAAAGTACTTTTTAAGGAATTGTTCATTAGTGGGTTCTTTGAAAACATGGCCTTCATTAGTTTCAAGATGATAAGTGCCTGGAGCAAGAATATATTTAACAAAATATGGGCCCCACAATCTTTGGGTGTATTTACCTTCTTTATCATGGGTGTAGTCTATTTAAGGATAATATCACCAACATTAAAAGTGTGGACTTTGACATGTTTGTTATGTTGTCAGGTGATATGAGCCTTATATTGGTGGTTATTTTACAAGGCAGAAAGAAAACATTCATTAAGAAGATCAAGTTTATGAAGGTGAGATTCATGTAATTCTTCATCAAGAATAATTCCATGAAGAGATATACAAAGAGAGGGAAGCTCAAATTCTAAAGAAAGAACTGACTCAGATCCATAGATGAGTGAGAATGGAGTTACCCCTATGGCAGTGTGTATGATAGTCTAATATGCCCAAAGTATAGGGTAAAGATGAATGTGCCAATCCATGTAGGTTTCATGAATTATATTTTGAAGATTTTTTTTATTAATTTTATTGGTGGCCTCATCTTGACCATTGCATTACATATGATAAGGTGTGGAAAATCTATGATTCATCTTGAATTTGTCGGAAAGTTGTTTAACATGTTTATTTTTGTAATTACCACTATTGTCAAAAATTATGGTATGGAGATTGCCAAATTGGAAAATAATTTAGCTAAGAATAATTTAGAAATTTTAAGACCAGTGATGTTAATGAGGGGCATAGATTCTACCCACTTGGTAAAATATTTGGTAGCAGTGATTGATAAAGACATGCCCATCTTGGGAAATATGAATTTTACTAATGAGATCAAATCCCCATGTGGAAAATATCCAAGGAGATTCAATAGTTAGAATTTCAACAAGAGTTGAAAGGATAAAATCATTGTGAAGCTGACAAGGAGTACACTTTTTAGCATATTCAATTGCATCCTTT
This sequence comes from Torreya grandis, assembly GCA_037957365.1. Classification (NCBI taxonomy): domain Eukaryota; kingdom Viridiplantae; phylum Streptophyta; class Pinopsida; order Cupressales; family Taxaceae; genus Torreya; species Torreya grandis. Next base: position 765,963 of record JARHVA010001543.1, on the reverse strand, counting down.
TAAAGAGTAGGCAAAAATTAACCCATAAATAGGCATTTGTGTGTTAAAACATGTCTACTATAGTGACCATCACATATTCCCCCATGTGATTATTCAAGAAGAGGAGGAACCTCATCTTGCATAACATAATAAAACAACGCACCTTCAACATTGAAATAGTAAAGGATGTTATGTCAAAATACATAATTGAAATCTTTGTTATGAAGGTGTGTCTTTTCATGAGAATATAAATTAGGAGGATAATTTTGGTATTCTAAGAATTGAATGATGTCTTTATATCAAGGGATTTTTTGAATGGTAACCACCTCAATATGATAGATAAACAAATATGGTGGGTGAGTTGAAGATGGATAGTTTCTTATTTGCATAAGAAAATAAGGATAAAAAAAGACTTGATGATAATGAAATGGAGAATTTGAAGAGGCAAGAGAATACATAGTGTAATTATGATTTTTAGGAATAGGCTTAATAGTGAAAGAGATAAAATCCTTAGCAAGAGTGGTTATAATTTGATGCTAAGTAACAAGGTTCTCACTTTTACATTTATAATCACCACTAAATTGGTGGTAAATTATTTGAGAATCACCTAATGCATGAAGGTATTGAATATCTAAATCAAGAGAAGCTCTCATGCCTAAGATAAGAGCTTAATATTTAGCCATATTATTAGCGATATCAAAGGTGAAGAAAAAATCTAAATGAATGATCTTACCTAGAGGAATTATGAAAATACAACCTACCCTAGCTCCATAAAGTAGTTTAACACCATTAAAGTGAAGATTCCAAGTATCCTCATGTAAAACAAAATTAATTTTAGGGATCTCCTCGATAACTAATTTTAGTTTAGTAGTACAGAGGGAGCAGAAGATTCTTCAAGTTGATTATCTTCAAGATCGGTAGTAAAGCTATGAAAATAATCTTTGAGAGAGATAGCTTGATTGAGACCTTCAATGTTAAGGATATTATCATCTAGAAGGTCATCTTGAAGGGTAGAAGTGACTAGAATGGGATCTGTAGCAAGTTGGTCAACTATGACTTGTCTTTTAATAGCTTTTTGATTGATAATGTAGAGATCAAATTCCATAAGTAATACCATCCAATTACCAATTATATCTCCAATAATAAAGTGTTTAGAGAATAAATGATGAAGGGGGTTAGAATGAATGATGACATAAGTAGTTTGGTAAAGCATGTAGTGACAAAGATTTTTAGTTAGGAAATAGTTGGTGAGGCATTCACACTCAATTTTGGTATAACATGTTTCATAATTGATGAGGCTTTAGATAATTTAGTAGATAGAATATATATTATAGTATCATCTTGTTGGTAAAGCATTTCCATAACTAAAATAGGTGTGGAAGAAGTATATAGAATAACAAGTTTATCATTAGAAGGAGGACAAAGTGTATGTGGGTGAAGAAAAGACTCTTTCATTTTATTAAAAGATTTTTGACATGGATCTATCCATTCTAAAGTAGTAATTTTCTTGATAAGGGAATTGATGGAGTGAATTTGATATGTCATTTTAGGGACAAATTATCTAATTTCCCCAAGTTTGCCTAAATAAGTACGGATGTTAGGAATATAATGAGGAATGGGAATGTTGATAATAGCACTAATTTTGGTTGGATCAACATCAATGATATGAAGAGAGACTAAGAATCCTAAAATGTTTATAGATATGAATCTAAAGACACATTTTAAGGATTAAGCCTAACTTTATATTTAATAAGATGGTTAAATATGATAGTGAGATCAGAAAGATGATTTTTACAATATTTAGATTTAGCAATAAGATCATACACATAAGTTTCAACAATTTTATGGATGAGATCATGAAAAATGTGACTCATCACTCATTGGTAAGTGGCTCTAGAATTTTTGAGGTTGAAAGGAATTTTATCATATAAATAGGTGCCCCATTCTATGGTGAAAGTGGTCTTATATTGGTCCTTAAGAGTGATATGAATCTAATTGTATCTTGAGAAGACATCCATAAGAGATAACATTTTGTAACTAGTCATGGAATCAATGATGGAATCTATTGAAGGTAGAGGGAAGTTGTCCTTAGTATAAGCAAATTTAAGGTTGAAAAAATCAATACAAATGTGAATGACCATAATGACTTTCTTTTGAATAGGAACAATGTTGGAAACCCATTCAAAATAATCCATTGGTTTAATTAATTTAGCTTCAAGCAATTTGATGATTTCCTTATGATGTAGAGTTAAAATTTTATGTAAAAAATTTCTTTTATTGTAATGCATAGGTTTGGGATCAGGATAAGTAATGATGTTATATACCACAAAGCTAGGCATGTCCTCATAGGACCAAGTAAAAGCTTCATAATATTTGACAAAAAATAAGCTAAAGTTATCATGTTTACTAAGTGAAAGCCCTTGAAAAATAGTAATTAGTCAAGGACAAGATGGGGTACCATATTTTATGTTATTGATTTCTTCAATAATCATGGAATTACCATATTGAAAGTGGTATAGTGCATTAGTTAAGGCTGAAATTAAATTTGTTTTAGGATTAATACTAGCAATAAAGTTGTTGAAGCAAGGATTTTTAGTTTTAAAGTCTCCAAGTTTGTGATGATATCGAGGAAGTTGAGTTTCATGGGCATGAAGTAACTCAAGAATAGATTCATCACTAGCCAAGGTTGGAAGAGGACCATAATACTCAATATCTGCTTCAAGATCAATAATTTTATTACCATGGAAATCAGACTTAGAATGTGTCTGATGAACATTGGTGGCCTTGGCATCAAGTGTAATTTCTAGAGTAGAAGAAGTAGATGGAGTAGAAGAGATTTTTGTGTTAGTGGATTCAATTATGGGAGAAAGATTTGATGAAATCATTGGATTGATAGGTAGTAAAGGAGATGTAGAGATTTTTGAAGGTTTAAAAGGCATAATTTGCTCTACCACCCAAGTATCAATAAGAGGAGGGTTGATGGGATGTACATGACCCTCAATATCTAAAGTATGAACCATATAAATGGTATACACATCCCAATTAAAAGCATGAATTTGGGCTAAATTTTTCTAGTAATGCTAGATATCCAAGTCGTTAAATTGAGCTTGGGCCATGATATAGTTGTCATTGTACATTGGAGAAATCATACAAGATTGAGAATCAAGGGGAGTGTCAAAAGGTGAAATTTTAATATAATTGAATGTACGAGGAGACATGATGAGAGGACCTTGAAAAAATGTAGCTGCTCCAAAATAAATACAAGTGAAAGCATCTTCTAGTAAAGAAGGATCTTAAGAATTTCATAGAGGATGAAAGTTAGTAATCTCATCAATAAGAGGAATGGTATGGTCTCTTAGTAAGAGAGGAAGAAGCCATTGTGAAATATATGGAGGTAACTTGGTAGTATTGTAATTATGTTATAAATAATTATGCTCATCATCATAAGAATCCATAAGTGTAAATTATAAAGTAGGATTTATGTTGATGAACTTGGGTAAAGGATCACTGTTAATCTTAGGATTTGTAAGAATATGATATTTAGGTTTAGTATTAGGAAGATGAATTCTCTATGGATTATGATAAGCTTCATGCTTGTATTGTTTTCCATTATGTAAGAATTTAATACATTAACTACTAAAATAAGTAATGGTAGTCATTTGATGATTCCATGGATGACCAAGGAGTATGTTGTAAGATAAAGGAAGATCAAGGAACATAAACTTAGTTCAAACTATTTTAGGTCCTATGGTTAATGGAAGCTAGATATAACCTAATGGTTTTTTATTAGTCTTGTCAAAACCATGGGAAATGAGAAGGGAATGCTTAATATGATCTTTTCTATAACCAAGTTATTGAATTAACCAAAAATATGTCACATTAATACCAAAGCCTTCATTAACTAAAACTTCAAAAATAAGAGTGGTATTGCTGGATATTTTAATAAAGAGTGGCAAATCATCATCATGAAAAAGAATTTCATCATTGACCATATCCGCTTCAATAAAATCAATAAAAGGTTTAGAAGAGGGACACATGGTTTCAATGGTGTTGACATTAGTAGGTTGAGAATCAATAGAAGGTGGTTCTTCATCTATGGAGGATGGATCTTCAATCTCTTGAATTTGTTACATAAGGAATTTATGATGATAGGATGTAGTGTGAACTTATTCCATAAGTGGAATCTTGCAAGTCATAGAGTTGAGTTCTTCAAGAAAATTGCAATGAGATTTAGAAGAACTAGCATGAGTTTTAGAAGCTAAATTAGTTTTATAAGGTATAGATGTGGTTAGATGATCAGAAGGAGGAAGTTGTTCTTCATGTGTTTCCAAATCAATATTAGTGGTGGTGGTGGTATCTTTAAGAAGTTGTTCCTAAAAATATGGCTTCTTAAGGTTGGTAATAGGATCTTTATGAGCTAGTTTATGATGATAATTGACCCTGGTAGTGTTAACATATTGAGATTTGTTATAGTGTTGTTCATAATTGACTTGATGGCACAAACATCCTTGACATTTACATGATTATGTAAAGAAGATTTTTGGTTATTAGAGGTAGAAGATTTGAAAGTTTGCCATTTTTGGGAAGCAAAAGTGTATTTTTGATGATGGAGTTTAATCATAGCTTCATGATTTAATGAATCACTAAGCATATAGGAAACAATAAATTTATTGATCTCTCTACAAGATTCATGAGAATTTATAATGTCAGCAAGGAACTAGTATAATATATTAGAGTCATACCACTTAGGAAGAGCATTGGGATAAATGAAAGGCTTTGAGGGTAGTAAAAATTATGTAATTTGTTAAACAAAGAGAGGTGTATGAGAAGGTGAAAGAATGTCAAGTTTTGAAACTCCTTGTTTGGTTTGTAGATTGTTTCTAATGACAACATTAAATTTTTGGAAAGATCCTTTAAGTAGTTTAAGATTAGGTTTGAATTGATTCATTGAGTGTTTGAGGATCAAAGGTTTGAAACTTATATTGGAGAGTATGATTTAAAGCCATGATAAAGAGTTTGAATATGTTATCATCAATCATGTTATGGTTGGCTTTATGATTTAAACATTTCCATATTTTGATAAAGTCATGATCTGATTCAGTCAGAGATTGTTTAACATTGATGAAGTGGCTAAGATAATTTTCAATAAGATCATTGTGTTGAAAATATATAACCAAAGGATTTACCAAATCTTCAAGTTGCCAAACATAATGTTGGGGTAGTTGATTATATCATTCTAATACATCACCAGTAAAATTTTTGACTAAGATTTTAGTAGTGGTAAATGTATTAGTTTAGATCCAATCTTTGTAAAGGTTGCCAAAGGCTTTAATAAATGATTCAAGGTCCTTAGTCCCATCATATTTGATAGTTGGAGATGTGTTACAAATATTAATGGAAATAATTAATGGAGCTAAAGGCTCATTTTGCATGGTTTGAAGCATCTTGTTATTTACTATGGGTTAAAGAATAACATTACTTGAGGCATAGTTGAGGTCTTATAACACATTTAATTATACATACATAGTTGAATGTGCTATGGCTCCTGCTACGTCTCCCATAAGTGCGTGACTTCAAAATTCAAAGTCAGAGGTCATGGCTCCTATGGCTGGTGTGGCTCCCACTACAAGTGGGGCTTCCTTCGCATGTGGGGGTAGGGTTCTGGTTTCCCCTAACATGATTTCTTCTACAGGTGGGGGTTCTCTTCTTACCCCGCATCTGGCTTATGGATCTCCTACCCCTGGTTCAAGTCTTGGTTTTGGGGAAAGGACTTTTGCTGACATGGTTGCATTTAAAGCTAGATTACATGATGTTCTTCCTCATGCCTCATCTGGGCCTTCTCATTTTTATACCTATAAGTGCTTTAAAACTTATTAGGGTAACTCTAGATCTTGAATCAGTTGAAGACATCTTCCATATAGTAGAAGAGCTTTCCTCTCTTGCTATTATTTTTCACATTTGTGGCTTTTGGCCCTCTCTTGTAGATCTACATGGTTGGATCTTCAAGAACTAGATGCCACTTATTGAAAATAATTTCCATATCTTCTTATGTGCTAAAGGTTTTTTATAGCAAAGTTCCTTTGCTCCAATGACAGGAAGACTATTTTGTGCCACAATAATTTTTCTTGGTAGGGTAGATATCCACTTATGGCCAAACCATGTCATATGGATTTTGATCCTCTCTTAGAATCCATTAATAAGTTCCCTATCTAGGTCTGGCTCCCTAATCTTCCAATACATCTTTGGCATGATTCAGTTTTTGAAACTATTGGAAATGTTATTGGGGATTTCTTATTTGTGGATGCAAACACTTCGGATATTCTCCATTTGACCTATGCACACTTTCTAGTAGATTTGGATGTTTCTAAGGGCATTCTTAAGGCAATTTGCTTGGATTCCCCAAGGGGTACTTAGACACAAATGTTGGATTTTGAGGGTATCCCTTTTCATTACAAGAAGTGCCACCTTATGGGTCATATTGTTGCTCATTGTGCTGCTAGGAAATCCAAATCTAGGTGACCACCTTCTTGGTGGTCTGAGGCTTCCTCTAAGAATTACATGGTTAAACAACCCTTGGAAGCTCTAGCTATTTCTGAGACTGAGGATAGTGTTCAGTGGTTGTGGATGATTCTTTGGTGAAACATTCCTTTGAAGCTCCTATGGAGGCTATGGTTAGTGATCTTTTTGAGCCAGTGGTTAAGGTGGAATTGGTCTCTTCCCCTATTTCAGAAGATACTCTTAAGAGCTAGACTTTATCTGATTCTCACAAGGAGTTTGTTGCGGCATCTGTGTCCCCTGGGTTCCATGGATCATTATCTTCTGAGGCATGGGTTACTAAGGTAGAAAAGTTAGAGGATGGATGGACAGCAGTAAAGAGGAAGAAGTCTAAGCCTTTGGTCCCCCCTCTAGATAAGAATCTTCAACCATGTAAAAAAACCTCAATTCAAAAGGAAAATCTAATGTTCCCTTATGCTGTTTGGTTTTTTTGGGTTGGTAAACTAGTTGCTTCACTGGTTTACTGGTTACTGGTTTGGGAGGTTTTTTAGGTTTCTACTCTAGTCTGTTAACTTTGCTTCTAGTGTTTTGATGGTAGTTTTATCTGGTCACATCTATTGGTAGCAGGTCCTTGTAAAACTTGGTTTAGTTATTTTATTGGTTTCAAGTTCTTTTAAAACTTGGTTGTGCTTAATGGTTTATCTTTCTTTTTGATGTAAAGGGTTTTGGGGCCCCTTCAAAACCTACTTTTACCTTAATCTAAAACATTACTTGAGGCATCCCTAAGAGGGGGAGGAATATAATTAGGATTAGATTGAGGATGAATAGTTGGAGGTTGATTAACCACATTGATTATATGTTGTTAAAGTTTCATCATTGGTTCATATTAAAATTTTGCATTATGTTCATTTGTTGAATAACTTGGGCTAACAGTTGGGTTGTATCTGGAGGTTAGTGTTTGTAAAAACACTCCCTAAATTGGTATTAGGGGGAGGATTGATAAAAGAAGGATTAATAGTGGGATTGTTAAGTAAACTTGTATAAATCACTCCCACATTGGTTTGAATGTTTTGAAAATGAAAAGTTTCTTGAGGATTAGATCCATCAACTTCATCTTTAGGTGTTATTTACACCATGTTACTATTCATAGATGAAGGAGGAGGAGAGGTGCCCCAAGAGTGATGATTATCTTGGGAGGAAAAGAGAGGAATAAATGAATATCCCATATAGTGTGTAAATGTATTCAATCTATCCAAGAATATTTTAATAGGATATTTCATCTTGATTGAAGAGAGATGAACAAAATACAAAATTAGAGAGATAAGGAATTAAATTGACAAACAAGAAACTTATAACATAGTAAAGGGTTGATTGGATTGATCAAACATAGAAGATAGGACATATAAACTATATAGGGTCGATTGGGTCAATCCATTATAAGGAATAGAGGTAATAAAAATATAGAAAATGAGATGAAAACTATATAAGATCAATAGGGTTGATCCAGTATAATGCACAAGTGTTGAAAAGGTATAGGGTTGAGTAGGTTGACCCAGTACAATAGATAGGGAGAAATAAATATGATAACAAGTTATGATCTAAAATAATACAATTTTTATAATTAATCTAGGAAATAAAGAGCTAAATGGAAATATATAGTCAATTGCATCAACATTGGCCAATCTAATTGAGGCACATAAAACAAAACCTTTCACTAAGGCTAGTTAATGTAAGTTTTTACACACACAATTGAGCAAAGATAAAGTTATAAAATTGAAAATTAAATAGCTAACTAATTGATAAAATTGAGATGTTTATTAAGAGTATTAAGAAAATATTTTTAATGTAATTTGAAGTTGTATATAAGCAAGGTACTAGATATCAATCCAATGATGGTTTCAGGTAGTTTGGACTAAAAAGGATTATAGTGAAAATGATATAAGCTTGGTATTAGGGCTTACCCCCTCACTTCACACATCGTAGTGATAAGGGTGTTAGGCGCTTAGCTAGATTATATAATTAACCATGTTTTATACTTGACTAGAACATTAAGTTGGCCTCCCCCTTGGTGATGAAATCCAAGTAGGTTAGCCTTGGGTAGATAAAATGTTAAAGTGTTTATTTTTTATTTTTATGATTTTGTCATGTGTGCATAAAATATAAATATTGAAACTATGTGATTAATTATAATCCCCCTATTTAAATTAAGTGAGCTATTCTAAGCATGCAAGCAACAAGAAAAGAAAGTGTGAATTAATTACTAATAGATATGAGGTTAATTTCAAATTTGAAATAAGGTATACTATTGACACTATATACAAAAAATATAGAATAGGGTCAATAGGATCAAACCTATAATGTGGAATCAAAGTCTAAAAATGAATTGGGTCGACTAGGTTTATCTAATTAATTTAGACATCACATAAAACACAAAATTAGGTCAGGAGTGTTAATCCAGTTGAATATGTAAGGATAGTTTTAAAGACTACAAAATATGAAAGGAATGATGAAAAATAAAGAAATAGATAATTATAAATTAACCTTTGTGGATTAGAGATGCAATTAAGGAATATTATTGATGAATAACCTTGAAGTATGCTTAAGAAACCTGCAAACTGAGTCGATAAGATTGATCAAGTTGTGTAGAAAGTTTTTACACAGTGTTGAAATTATAAGGGCTTAATTGGGTTAACCTAGTAGACTAAACTAGGTGTTTGAAAGGAAAAAAACATATACTAAGTTGATTGGGTTGATCTAGTTTCCTATTCTTGGAAACCTATGCATAGAGATAAATATATGGGTTAATAGAATCGATCCAATATGTCAAAATATATGATAAGAATGATTATCAAAATAATCAAATAAATTGAAATAAATCTTGCAAGGGTTAGTTTCATTTTGGGTTCACCATAATGTATGTAATTATAAATTCATCATGTCTATAAATCAGTCCTGGCTTGGAGAAGATACAACATACCTACATTTTTTATTAGGGATATGCTTATTAAGTGGGAGCATGACCAATATGGGGATCTACTAAACCTAATTAGGGGATCACTTTTCATAACACATCATGATAGGGAGGGTTCTAAAGCCTAGATTGTAACATGATCACACAACAACCACAATGAAATCCTAAGGTTTAAAGTATTCACTCTATCTAATAATAAGAAAGTAAATATAATATACTTCACACCAAATATTATGGTATAAAGTGGGGGTCATAAACAATACAAAAAAATGTATATGGAACTTCAATTACATTAACTATGAGTAACACACTAATACATAAAATATGAAATATAGTATTACTCGAGCTAAAACTTATGTTACTTCTATCTACTAAAAGAGAGGAGAACAAAGTTAGAATATACTTACCTGAATGTGAACCCATCAAGACTCAATCTCTCCCTTGGCCAAAGGGGATTCATAAGAGGTTGTTTTGGTTTGTAATGATCACTAATAAATTCCAAATCATCCAAGAATTATACACAAGAATGCATTATCTAAATAAGAAACCTAAGCTAATCATCCTCAAGTAGAATGGTGGAAGAAAAGATTGTGAACAAGCATGAGAAAATAATAAATCTTGATTGCACATAAGAATAACGAGAAAAATGATGTTATATATATAGGTGGATCTTTCCCTAAATCCTTCTAGGAACATTGGTTGTACAGGGTCAACCCAATTGACCCAGTGTGTTTTTAAGGAGACTTTACTAGGTTAGCCAAAGGGCTAACATGCTAAGAAATTAAAGAATACCCCTAAAATATATTGGGTCAACCCATTCGACCTAGTATAGTCAACTATCTAAAAGGATTTTAAGAAAAGAAAGGATGGATGGAAAGAGGAAAATATTGGAGGATTACTCTCAAGGGAGGATAAATAGCTTAGTGAAAGGTTTTAGGATCTAGTTGGATTGGTAATAATGTGGAAAAAAGGGACAACAATCCTATGAAGCACCAAAGGTCTATCCACCCCTTTCTTGATGCACCCCTTAGGGCATGCACTTAGAGAGATTGAGTCTCGATGGGTTCTTGCAAGATGTAAGCATCAATATGTGATAAAGGTTAAAAATATTATGTGTATACATTATACAATACTTAATTACACTCTTGGGTTTTCAACTAAGAAATATACCTCCCTACCACCCTTTATGGGTTTTAAATAGGTCTACATAATCAAATTCTACCCTTTATAGTTTTTAAACATTCCTAACCTCACTCTCAAATATTCTTGTCTATTAATTATTTAAATTATAAAAATTATAAAAATTATAAGGCTATAATACCTTACTATGATCGAGGAAGCATATTCTATGAGGGTGTAGAGGGGTAAAATTTAGAAGAGTGGGAATTTACATAAACTACTATTTTAATAAGTTTTAATTGAGGAATCTACATTACTTGAGAATCCTTCGTTGTATAGAAAACATTTATGATCTCAACATGTGGAATGTATTGTAGTACATGAATGATATCCTAGATTGAAGTGTCAATATTTGTCAAATAATGCTTATACATTATAAAATATACCAAAAAATCCTTACATGTGATACATAGCATGTGAATTATATCTTAATTTATGTGATAGTTTGGACGAAAATAATGAGTTGTGGTTGAAATAATTGGGCATTGTTATAAAAACATTTATTGTATGTCTAGCATGAGCTTCTCAAATTTTTCAACATATCATTACATTTGTGCACTTGAAAACATGTTGTGAAACATATAAATCTCCTAAGTGTGCATTATATCCATTGAATTATCTCTCAATGCAAGAGATTATTGTAAATCATTATCAATTTTGGTTGTTGATGCTTGGCTCTCCATTACCATATTTGATTTTTTACTTAGGATATATATAGTTTAATGTCATTATATGCATCTTGAAGTTGATTTTTATAATAAAACATATAATTTTAAAGTTTTGTATCTTTAAAAAAAATACCATCTCCTATTTTTGTTCCTCTAAAAATTTAAATAGTGTCACAATTTCATTGTGTAGTCTTTAAAATAGAGCTTTCATGTCCTACAATTGTTATGATGTGGCCCAATCTTGAGTTAACATGGTGAAAAGAGTATTGAAATGAATCTCTTATAAAATTAATTCATCACAAAAAGTATATTGAACCAATATCATGTAGGTGTCATCAATCATCTTTCACTTTTTTTGTAAATATCTCTTGTAGCTCAAGATTTTCAATGCACAATCGAGTATTTTTTTGCTTAATATCGACTACCTTTTGTGTCATAGATGTTTGAAATGTGACAATACATTAAATATAATTTGAAAATGACATATATTAATAATCTATATCAACTTATTACCTTGAAGTATGTAGGGATAACTAGATCATAGAATTCATATAGATCACTTGTTATTACCTTATCATTGTGACCAAAAAAGTAAATGTGGTGTGTTGTAGTGATAATGTTTATATATCCAATAATAATGATTTCTTGGACTCACCCTTTTCCTTTTAAACTTCCTCTTGAGATTCTCCTTGTGTTAACCTTGAACTCATCAAAGTTATAGATGGTCGTGCCTATGGTTTGGTTTTTGAAACTTATGTTTTTTTATCTCTTTATTTTTTTGTATTAACATTCCTTGTCCTACCATTTTTTGAACTTTATATTCAAATATATATTTATATTTGGTGACACTATCTGATATATTTTAATCTTACTACTATTTAGCACTCATAACTTCTTAAACTATGATTTTTTTTGCATTTTCATACACAACCTTGTTCCTTTATTCCTCCAATTTTTGTAGGTCTTATTTGCATTTCTATTCAGCTTATTTAACTAATGTTTTATCCTTAAAATATTTTCCTTCTCCTTCAAATATTTTTCCACCTCCTAATTTTGGTTTTAGAGAAAGGTTTCTTTGTCCTTCTGAACATTTTCCTTGGCTACTTTCTATTAATATATTTTAGCCCTGGTAGTATCATGTACTAGATACTTTTTTGTTTAAGTCTACACTTTTAGTTGATCCAAGTGATATTTTATGGGATGTTAGTTAAATTCTACATGCTTTTCTTATAAAACTTGATTTTAGGACTTCACAGTTTCATAAATAGAAGGATTCACTTACACAGGTGTGGGAGAATATGGTGAGAGTATGACTGATATTGGTGGATAAGATGATGGTTCCTTTTTGTGCCTGGACATGATAGACTTTTGGCATTCAAAGAGAGGTACTAAAATTTTCATCTGTCACTTCATAACATGGGTCTACCTTCTACCACTTATGATTATGATTGCCCTATTACACCTTCTAGGATTTTGAATGTATCCATTCACTTTATGAGGATTTGATGTGGTTGATTAGTTCTAGGCATGTTATTTTTATACATACTATATTTTAAGGGACTATCTTATTCTATGTTTATTTTCATTGAAATAAATTCCCCATATAATTTTTTTTCCTAGGGTTGTTTGTACTAGTTTTTGTACTATACTCTATCCTTATGTGGTTACAAATTAATGTTCTATTAATATGGACCTTTATTCCCATTCTTAAAATATATCTTTCACTCTATTTTTGGAAGCCTCTTATTACCCAACTATGTCCATTATAATGGTCTCTTAAGGTGGAGGAGTTTCCATGAACAACATAGACAAGACATATTTTTGCACATCACTTGGGTGAACCATTTTCTATAAAAATAATTTCTTATCCACTTATTTAGCATATGTGTCATCCTTTATGTCCTCAAGAAACACCCTATACACCTATTTAGGCATAAATCACATTAGATGTAACTCATATTCATTTCAGATTTTTGCATATGCGTGCCATTGAGCCATGGAGTTATTATTTGTGTCTATTTTATAGGTTTTTAAGGTTTATGAGATGGTTATTTGCACTTATATGGAGTTTCTTTTGATGATGAGGATGAAATTTGATTTTATGGGTCAATCTACACTCATACTCATATTTCCAATTATGGTTGTAATTACATTTTTCATTGTGGTTAAGGTTGTGATTGTTGTCTCTAAGTGGAATGTGTTTATTGGAATAAAAATTAATGAGGGTGGAAGGTGGGGGGGGGTGTGGGGTGTATATCAGTAATTAAAAACATTCACTCAATTCCTCTTAACATTAATGATCCATTTATACAAACATATAGATCAATAAAAACATAATCAACCATACATATGAACATGAAATACAAGAACACATCACATATGTTGGAAAACCTCAAGGGGAAGAAAACCCACTATTATATGCAAATTTAATACAATAATATAACACAAAAACCATACTTATTAAAGCACCAACTCTACATGGAGCACCAAACCCAACTATCGATGCACCCACTTGATTAGGCTTCAATAAGAACCCACTTACAAGGAGGCTCCAACCCCTTAGATGTCTTAGAAATAACTTAGCCACATAATTAATTTGATCACCTACAAAAACTATGTTTATCATAAAACAAATTATTATTAGATTCTTTAGCTCTTCACTCTCTTATCTCTCTCAAACTACCTTTTAAGCTCTTCGCTCAACTAGGTCTCTTCAAAAATGATTAGGTCATATGACCTTGATATTAATAATAAAAAAATTTATTATATAGTCATGAAAGTACCTATGCTCTCTTTTTATGGTTTATAATACCTCCTTCCACTCAATAATCTTCTATCTCATTCGTTCTTCAATCCAAATCATTAACTTTTCAATTAGGCCTAAAAAGACTTGTTCTTATACAAACCTCTTGCTCATTCAACTATTGGTCAACCATACACACTTGTGTACTAAAAATAGACACAAAATAGGCCTTAATACATGTTAAAATTAATAATATATCATTAAATTAGGTCTCCTAAATCTCAACTAGACCAAATCCTTCTTTAGGTGTCATGGAGACCTAATTCCATTAGGCCTACTTTAGAACATGTTACCTTATGACCCCTTAGAACACTATAAACCTATATAAATATAAAAAAATTATAGTACAATAATAAAATAGGAATTATAAAACATATTATAATAACCATGACACGTTTTAGGTTCAACCACCACTTGAAACACTCCATTAGCATTGTTCACATTAGGCCTTTAAACACATAGAAAAGTCTGTCTTGAATAACTAAAGATAAAAAATCATTAATACACCAAACCATGACAATATATAACATATAGATAACCTAAATTACCTAAAAAATATCACCATATTAATTATAAACATCAACTCAAGGAATATATCCTCAAACTCATCATTGCAACTTGCTTACTCAGAACTACCAGTTTAGCTTAAAGACCAGTCATGGTGACTCAAACCACCAACACATGTATAAACACTTAAAATGACTTATAATTCATTTATATGGTCTTATGATATCTCCATACCATCATAAAATATAAATATCATATGTTCAAATGGAAAATATTGGTCTTTTAGACCAATCTCATGAACTTATATCTCACTATCTTATTTGAACCAAACAGGTCAATTTGTGAGCAACATTTTCACCATATTCATGACCTATAAAATTTATAAAAAACATTAAAATGTATTAAAAGTCTTGGAAAACATATTTATGCACTTGGTTTCATCATTTTATCATCAAAACATATTCTAATTCATCTTCTAATTATTATATGGGTTTTTTGCTATTTGCACCATTAGCCCTATTATCAACTAACTAAGTTGGATGACCAATTTACATAAGTGAGGGATATAACCTATTCATAAAAATTAATTTACATGAAACATTAGTTTTTTACCTTATTCTTCCATACATTTTATTACTATTTCCAATGCAACTTTTGACTTCTATAATAACTTTTTTAGAAACAAGCCTATAACTCAAAATTTTCTTGATCCTCTCTCTATCCAATACCACTTAGAGGTACTCAGGAGGGTCAAATACAAGATAAAATATCCTAACTAATCTTAATACTCCATTGTAGGTAATTTTGATCAAAATGGGGTCCTTATTATGGTTCTAAGAGGGTTTAAGCCTATTTCCACTCTTAACAATCATTCATAAAGCATATCTATTCAATCCAAAAAATAAAACCTATAATTTTAATCTAGGACCCTTCCCCATTACCATGAACTGATTATGTTCCCATTAAAATATTTGGTGAGCTAATTATCATAATAAAATCCTTATTAGGTTGAGAACACTTAATTTTAAGCACTTGAGAGACCTCCAAACAACTTTACATGCCTTGTACTTCAAACTAGAACCTTAAACTTAATGTACATGATTGAATAAAATTGAGTCACTTTTTTAAATGCTCACCTACTTACACTTGCCTTGGAAACTAATCTTGATACCCCATTAGGCTACACTCTCTCTTTATACCATAGTCTTCATATCTTATTAGGCCTTAAAGTAACCTTCATGGATATTTCCATGTTCTCAACACCTCACTTTCTTGTTAAACATCTCACTCCTATGTCATAAAACCTATTTCTCATGCTTAAACACTACCATACATACTTCACATGCCTTGATAATAGATCATGATACCTCATTAGGCCAGAAATGGTCTAGGAGTGGTCTAGATGAAGACTTGGTTTGAAGGTCCTACCCCTATAAGCTTACCCAAAGAATTTCATGAGTACTCAAATTATTCATATAAATTCTCAAATAGTGCTATAAATCCTTCAAATTTATGTGTTAATTCATTTCTATGGACATACCTCTTCATGTTATGATTAGGATTCTTATACAACTTGACATCAATGACATGTACTTTCATGCAACCATAAAGCATTAGTTACCTTAAAATTCTATATTTTTCCTTCAAATTCTCTTTTATGAAAACATATTTCAATGAAAACACTCAATCAATTCCCATTTTCACATCAACACACTTCCAACTATTCACGTTCTTTCAATGACATCAACCTCATGTAAGATGCAATTTCGACATTGATGACAATACTAAACAATCTCCCCCTTTGTCATTATGGGTCAACCACTCTCATAAATTTCTCTCAACAAGTAATTTTTTTCTCATTTTTAAATTTCTCCCCCTTAGACATAAATGACAAAGTGATGTTTTCAAGTTCTTGGATCACACTCCTTGCAAAACAAACACTCAACACATAGGACTATGAGTTTATGAGCCATAATAAAAACATGTTCCCCTATCTCAATGCATACCTTATTAGAACTAATCACCTTCTCTTGGATATAATGAATCACTTGATTAGCTCCCCTTAAGTACTTTACTTCCCCAATGATTTTTAGGAACAAGAATTACACCTAATTCATATCTTAGTTGTTCAAATATTTCCTTCGAAAGTGGTTTGGTAAAAATGTCTGCAATCTAATCCTATGTAGAAACATATTAAAGTCTAACACTTTGTTCAATTACTATTCTATTATAAAATGATACCTGATGGGAATGTGCTTAGTCCTTGAGTGCATGACAGGGTTCTTTGAGATTCTTATAGAACTTGTAATGTCATAATAGATAAGGTTAGAACCATCATATTCCATGTTGCCATCATATTCCATGTTGTAGTCTTTTAAGTTCTATCGCATCTATAGCACTTGAGTGCAACATGAATCTATTACAATGTACTCAACTTCACAAGTGGATAATGATACTAATTATTAAATTTTTCTTATCCATGATATGCATCGACTTAAGAATAAATCTCCTCCATTGGCACTCTTTATATAATATAGACTTCCTACCTAGTTTGCATTTGTATATGCTATCAAATTGAAATCCTTACTCCTTGGATAACACAACCCAAAATCTAGAGTCCCCTTGAGATACCTGAGTATCATTTTAACTACTTATAAATGATTTCACTTTAGATCTACTTGAAACCTTTCCAAAAGACCTAATGTTTGCAAGATGTCAGATCTATAGGTAGTGGTCTATAGTATACTTCCAATTATTATTCTATATGATGTTTGATTGACCTTTGAAGACTCATATTCCTTTCTAAACTTACACCCTATGATCATAGGTGTACTAGCTACCTTGTAATATTCCATCTCAAACATATTCAACATCTATCTTATGTACTTAACTTATGAAATGAATATAACTTCTTTAGATTGAGTGATTTGCAATACAATAAAGAATGATAGTTATCCCAACATGGACATCTCAAAATATTTCTTCATCAACTCTACAAAGGCCTTGGTCATGTTCTCATTATTTCCATCGAAGTTGATGTCATCTATGTAGATAACTACTATCAATTGATAGTCATCTTCTATATTTATATATAAATTACTATATGTAACTCCTCTTTTAGATCCTTGATCCAACAAATACTTATCCAACATAGCATACCAAGATATAGGAGATTAATTTAGACCATAAAGAGAATTTTTCAATATAAAAACATAGTCCTTGTCACCTGATAGTGAGAACTCCTTAGGTTATTCTATGTACACCTCCTTTTCAAAATTTCCATTCAAAAATGCAAAATTGGCATCCATCTGGTATACCTTGAACCCTTTGAATCTTGCATATGTTAGAAACAATTTAATGGCCTCCAATATTGATACTAGTGTAAAGGTATCCTAAAATTTTACCCCTTAAACTTTTTAATATCCCTTACATACCAATCTATCCTTGTTCCTAGTTATTTCTCCATCTTCATTCAACTTATTTCTAAACACACATTTTGTGCCAATGACATTCTTGTCTTTAGGCCTAGGAACTAGTTCCCAAGTTTTATTCTTCTCTATTTGGTGTAACTCTTAATTTATAACACCTATCCAAAATTTGTCTTTGATTTATTCTATAAGGTTCTTAGGTTAAATTTTAGACAATAGAGAAACATTCTCTTGATTTAGATTACTTACCAATCTTCTCCTTGTTTGCATACTTACATCCTTATTACCAATGATTTGAAATTCAAGATGATCTCATTGAATCTACTTGAGGGGACTTTTGAATGTTGTCTCTCCTTAACTTATTATTCTTCTTCATTGACATATATTTTTTTCTATTCATTCTTGAAGTCTATATTCTCTAATATATACGTTGACTATGAGTGTGATTTCTTTGTTTCTTCAGTCTTCACATTGGTGCTTTCCACTATCTTCAATAAACTCTTGTTATATCATTTATAGGCTGATATTATTTATGAATAACCTAAGAATGTACCTTCATAAAACCTATAATAAAACTTACCTAAGTCCTCGTAATCTCTTTTGATGAAATATTTACTTTTAAACACTGTAAAGTGTTCCACATTAGCAGATCTACCTTTCCATAGTTCATAATGGTTCTTATTACCCTTAGTCCTTATTTGTACTCTATTCAGAATGTAGACTAAAGTACTTGCTAACTCTCTCTAGTACCCATTATATAATTGAGACTCATTTAGCATAGTTCTTGCCATCTCTTAGATTGTCCTAATCTTTCTTTCCACTACTCCATTCTACTGAGGTGTCCCAGCTACTAAGAATTATATCCTTATCCCATGGACCTAATATAAGTCATAAAACTCATTAGACTAAAACTATCCTCCTCTATCATATCTTAGGTACTTGATATTACCATTCTTCTCATTCTCAACAACATCCTTGAATACCTTGAACTTATCAAGAGTTTCTAACTTTTCTTTCAAAAATGCTACCCAAGTCATTCTTGTGTAGTTAGCTATGAGTAACATGAAATAATTATCTCCTTGAATGTTTTAGATTATTATAGGACCATATATATCATTATGTATTAATTTAAAGGGTCTTGTAGTATATAACTATTTGTACGTGAACTTTCTTCTAGTTTTCTTACCATGTTGACATGCCTTACAAAGTATGTGTGTAGGTTTGGTGATCTTAGGCATGTTATTCATAGACTTATTAGTGCTTATCTTGACAATATTGTCAAAGTTTATATGACCTAACCTTATTTACCATATCCAAATTTTATCCATATTGCTCATAAAGCATCTCTCTTTCTTGATCTCATTCAAGACTTATAGATTATTCTCAGTCCTCTTAGCATTAACAATAAGCCTTCTTGATTTGGATATCCTTATCTTACACCATCTATCATGAAAGGTTAGTTTGTGTCCTTGGTTATACATTTTAATTACACTAATTAGGTTATGTTTCAAACCTTCTATAGATAAAACATTTTATATCTTAGTTTTCCCATTGTAAAAACTCAAGATGACCCTACCAACTATATCAGTAGTTGTGTTGTCTTCAAATCTCACTATTCTTATAGCATTATTCTTCAATGAAATGAGATTATTTTTGTTTATTTTCATGTGTCTTGAGAAACCACAATGTGTGTGTGTGTGTGTGTGTGTGTGTGTGTGTCTATATATATATATATATATATATATATATATATATATATATATATATATATATATATATATATATATATATATATATATATATATATATATATATGTATATATATATATATATGTATGTATGTATGTGTATCTATGTATGTATGTATGTATATGTATATGTATATGTATACCATTTCATGACTTCATTTTGATTTTGAAAGGCAATCTAAGCTAGCATATATTCCTATTTAGTCTTCAATTCCTTCTTAGTAAATAATCCAACTTGACTCTTAGGATTAATATGATTAGTATTGACTTTATTTGGATTCCACACCAATGTTTGAACCTTATAATGGACTCTAGAAGATCCATATACCTTGTTAAGTCCTCTTGACTTATCACTCCTACTCCCATGGTTCTATGACAACTCATCCATTGAGACCATTTTACAATCACTTACTCTATGACCAAAGATATGATAAGAAAAATAATAACCATTGAAATAATTGGAATACCTAATTACATCTGGCTGACTAATTGGTCTCTTTATGTTGACTTTTATGTTGGTGCTCTTAACTTGTTATAGATTCTCATGCTCTTTCTCAAACTTGCTCATCTTGTCTATGAGATTCTCATGCTCAACCTTCAAAGAATATATCTCTATCTTCAAATAATCATACTCATATTATGTTTAGTTAAACTTTTTATTGACACCCTCTAACTAATTATTGATATCCTTAATGACTTTATTATCCCTTTTGGATTCTTTGACCCAATCACTCTTCAAGGTATAAATTTATTCCTTATGATCCTTGACCATAGACATCAACTCATGATTCCTCTTTTGATTATTCAAATCATCTAGGGAATTTATGAGTTCAAATTCAAGGTATACTTTATCTTTTCATTATTCACTATCATAGTAGACTTCTTCATCATACATGTTATTTTTTTAATCACTAGACATGTTGTGTTTCTTAGGATCACCTTCACAATATTAGGCCTGATTCAAAAGACTAAGCTCTAATACCAATTGTTGGAAGAACAAAAAATAAGAGGTTGGGTTTAATTAGTATTAAAAACATTCATTCAATTCCTCTTAACATTCGTGAGACATTCATACAAACATATAGATCAATCAATGCACAAGCAACCATACATATGATCATGAAATACAATAAAACATAACATATGTGGGAAACCTTAATGATAATAAAAAAAATTGATATATATAAATTTAATATATTCATATAAGAAAAAAACCAAATTTATTGAAGCACCAACTCCACATGTAACACCAACCCCAACTAGCCAAGTACCCACTTGACTAGAATTTAACAAACACCCACTTACAAGGAGGCACTAATCCCGTAGATTACTAAACACCAAATCAACCACATAATTTCTTTGATCACCTTTAAAACACTATGTTTCCCATATAATAAATGATGACCATATTCTCTCTCTCTCTCTCTCTCTCTCTCTCTCTCTCTCTCTCTCTCTCTCTCTCTCTCTCTCTCTCTCTCTCTCTAACTACCTTCTAGGCTTCTTCGCTCAACTAGGTCTCTTCAAGATTGATTAGGTAATATGCCCTTGATATTCATATGTAGACCTTATAATATATATTCATGAAATTCCATCTACTCTATTATGATGGTATAAAATACTTCCTTTCACTCAACCATCTTCAATCTCATTCAATCTTTAATCCAAACCACTAATTTTTAATTACGTCTAAAAATCCTTATTCTTATACAAGCCTCTTTCTCATACACCTCTTGGTCAAATTCACACACTTTCCCACTTATATTTTCCACAAAATAGGCCTTAGAAAATGTTAAAATTAATATTCAATCATTACATTGGGTTTTTTATAACTCAAATAAACCAAATCCTTCTTTAGGTGTCATGAAGACCTCATTCCATTAGGCCTAATTTATAAAACATTACCTTATGACCCCTTAGAACACTGTAAACCTATATGCAAAACACAATTTTTTTAAAAAAATAATCAAATAGTCATTATACAACATTATCTAATCACCATGACACTTTTTAGGTCCAACCACCACTTGAAACACTTTATTAGCACTATTCACATTAGGCCTTTGAACACATAGAAAAGTTTGTCTTGAACAAATAAAGATAACACATAATTAAACCACAAAACAAGACAATAAATAACTTATGAAAAACCTCAATTAACTCAACAATATCACCATATTGATCAAACACTTAAAATTAAGGCATAGAGTTATTGGGTGAATATTTTGTCAATCAGCTAATTGATGAGCAAAATAGGTCTCTTCAACCACAACATAGGGAAATTGGTCAGCTTGATGTGTAGGTTTACTACATAAAAAGTGGACAAATCTCTCCTCTCATCAAGGGGAGGTTCCTTGTAAGTATGAAGGGGCTATATATATATATATATGCTAATCTACTATAAATAAGCTGAAAATAACACTCAGGGGTAGAACAACACCATCCATCTCTCTTTTTTTAAAGATGATGTTCACCAATCAAAGGATAAATCCTAATGAAATGATAGAAGGCACTCCTTTTCTTTCAGCAGTGTTGTTCAGTAGACAACAGGAACCTTTCTAGTAGTGACAAGTAACTGTAACAAGGCACAATAACACAACAGGATGAAATTTAGCACAAAGTCTCCACCTCAACTACCAAAGAGTGAAATACAAAGGATAATGAGGGCACAAAGTCATCCAAAGATCCCCTACACAGAAATAGAAAATACACAAACTAAAGACAATTTTGGTAGCACAAAGTCTCTCCACAGCCAGCTTCAAGACACCTTCTTGATTACTTTCACTAATTCTTCTTATTTAATTAAATGGACAAAAAATGTATTAAGGAAACAGACAAGAATAATTTCCCAAACAACCAAGCTATTCTAGCATAAAGTCTGAAAAGGCACTTGTTTTCTTATTGAAATAATGAAATATGATCAATAATCTAAGCTTAAAGTCTTAGTAATGCCTTTAAATTTGGGCAGAGTTTTGTTTTTGATAATAGAGAGATCCTATTAAAACAATAAGAGAGAGTCCAATATATAGTGCTCCAAGAAAGACTTGGATACTTGTTTCACAAAAATGATGGCCTATGATGCAGTCAATGCCTTCAATGCATTTTAAATTTTGTCCATGGGCTATGCTGGAATTAGGTGCTAGTCTTAAATATGGGCTGCCTGATGTGTTTCCTAATGTGTGCACAACTATTTTCACTTTACTTAATGCAAGAGAATAGGCCACACCATTGAATGTTCATGCTCTCTGATGTCCACTTGGTCAGTTGCTTCATCTTCTAGAAACATATCCCATGCATGGATATTTTCTGATCTTTCTCCATCATTTCCCCTTTTCTTGTTGTATCTTGAGCTCTTGGGTGCTTTATTCCTGATGAAAGGATAGGTGGTGATTTCCATTGTGAAGTAGGCAAGGATACTTAACAGCATCCATTTACCTTATAAAAAGCTTAAGATATCCTTTGAGATTCCTGTAGAAGATGACACATGGTAGCTTTCGTTGAGCTTTTAGAAACACTATAGAAACATGCAAGACTCATTTGGATTCACATAGACGATGCCACTTGGCATGCTCCACTTACCTTAGTAATTCACCTAGGACCCACCATAGTCCTTACTCAATAATGAGACAAAAGGAAGAAATGGTGGATGTTGACACATGGCACTTTCCACTGAGTTTACAAGGGACACGTGGTGACTTCCACTATATTTTGTCCTTATCTATGTGATTTGAGCTCTCGGGCTATCTTTTTGGCCAATCGCTGAATTTTTTCATAGGGTCTATGCCGTATTTGAAAATTGATAGATATTTCATTATCTTAAATTTGACATCCACAAGGACATCAATGGTTCAATCACTTCCCTAGTTCAATCACTTTCCTAGTTCAATCACTTCCTTAGTTTAATTACTTTCTCAGTTCAATCTCTTTCTTAGTTCAATCGCTTTCTCGATTCAATCACTTTCTTAGTTTTTGATTGAACCATCCCTTTGTCTAGTGCTTCCTTTGATCTTTGAACCAATGTTCTCTACCCTTCGCAAGGGCACTTTCTCTTAGTTCACTACCCTCCATAAGGGCACTTGTTCTTTTGACTTTAGGGCACTCCTTTGAACCATCCAAATTGAACCT
Source organism: Torreya grandis (assembly GCA_037957365.1). Lineage (NCBI taxonomy): Eukaryota > Viridiplantae > Streptophyta > Pinopsida > Cupressales > Taxaceae > Torreya > Torreya grandis. Next base: position 742,063 of record JARHVA010001543.1, on the reverse strand, counting down.
TTGAACCAACTTTGGTTCAATGGTTCAACGGTTCAATCACTTTTTTGATCTTTCATTGAACCATCCCTTTGAACTAGTCTCTGGAATCATCTACTTCCTTCCTTTGTTTGGCACTTCCTTTGAACCATTAAACCTTTGAACCTTTAAACTTTGAAATTTTTTGGTTCAAGGTTTAATCAATTCATTGGTTCATCCTTTGTTCCATCACATCTCTATTTTTATAAGTCCCTTGATCTCTTTGAATCCATTAAACTCGTTAAACCTATTGAACCAATTTGGTTCAAGGTTCAATGGTTCAACAGTTCATTCCTTTGTTCTTCAAAGTCTTCTTTTCTTCACTGCCCTCTGGAAGGGCACTTGATCTCTTTGCTTTAGGGCATTCTTTTGAACTAGTCGACTAAATTGACCTATTGAACCAACTATGATTCAATGGTTCAAAGGTTTAATAGTTCAATCACTTTCTTCTTGTGTTCTACTTGACTGCTTGAACCAACTGATTGAACCAGCTGCTTTGAACCAACTACTTATTCAACCTTTAAACCTTTAAACCTATTGAACCTTTGAACCATTTTGGTTCAAGGTTTAATGGTTCAATAGTTCAATCCTTCTTCTTTCTCACTAAGTCTTTTAAAGCCATTTGAATCTGTTGAAGTAGTTGAACTTTGAACTTTTACTGAAGTTCTTAACTCTTTAAGCTTGTTGACATCATTAAACCTTAGCATTGAACCAACCTTGAAATTGCCTAAGTGTTGAGAGCTTATTTCTTTCCTACATAGTCTATAGATTTGAGCCTTTATAGTCTATAGATTTAAGCCTCTAGAGTCTATAGATTTAAGCCTGTAAAGTCTATAGATTTAAGATTGTAGAGTCCATAGATTTAAGCCTGTAGAGTCCATAGATTTCTTCCAACGAAGTCTGTTAGTTAAAAAAGATTAAAAATGGAGAATTGAATGCCCAAAACAATTTTTGAGAAGCGAAGAGGGAATTTTTGGCCTACAAGACCAAATTAGTTTAAATGTTGTCCCAAAAAAGAGTGACAGATTTTGGGAATAACAGTTGGCTCTAGTTGGGGAACTTCTTTCAGTTGAAGACTTAAGACAGTTGAGGGAAGTAGATACCAAAATCTCTAGTGCCTTGAAGTGTGCCATCGGGCTATGGAGTCATGCTATCCAAAAATAAAGGAACCAAAAACAAAAATGAAAAGCATAAAATCGAACTAAAGACTATATAAATATACATATGTATAGATGATCTTATCTGATGCCTCAAGATTTAAAGCACTTCAGATGCCACCCACTGTGAGACAATGAAAATGGCATTCCATCTTGATAAACCAATAATAAACCATTTTCTCCCTAGAATTAGTGATGGGCAAATGGAAGTCTCCACCAAGAATCATATTTTTTGTGCACTCCTTTTGGTTCTCTCTTCTTGCCCCATGCTAAGGTGTGGTCTCCAATCTAAAAACCATAAATCTTTACTCTCTTGGTAAAGAGTTTCTTTTCTTGACTTTGGCATGTAGTAGTATGGTCCACTACCATAGCTTGTTGCTCTTCTAGTTTAGTCTAGCACATGATTTGATTGTCCCCATCAGATACTTGACAAACCATTAGCTCAACATCTCCTTTGGTATGAAGGAGTTTGACACCATTGTCTTGAGAAACCTTCAACCCAAGTAATAGAGATTCATACTCGGCAATGTTGTTGGTGTTGTTAAATTATAACTTGTATGAAGAAGGAAAGATATCTCCTTGAGGAGATATCAACACAGTCCTAGCTCTAGCATCCCTAGAAGAGTAATTGCCATCAATTCCTAGTATCTATACATCATAAAAAATTGTTCCTTTCTCAGATTTATCTTCATTTGGAGAGGAGAGTTCCTTTGGGCTTGCACTATGCTCTCTCATGCCTTCTATTGTTTTATTTGAACCAATTCTTGGATTTCCACCTACAAGAATTTCATCTGCTATAATAGGAATGTCTTCAGTAGACAAATATTAGTTACCCCTACTTGAAGACTCAAACAAAATTTGAGCTTTAGGGATCGATGCTTAGGTGACAACATATTTTGCCTCCTTTTCAAGAAGTAGCCTCTACATGATGCCTTTGATAGGGATCCTTACTTTAGATAGGTCCATGCTCAATTCTCCTCCAACATCCTTGTAGAAATTTCACCCAAGAAGGATGTTGTTTGAGGCTGGGACATCGACCACTAGGACTATCATCTTGATTCTCTTTTTTTGGAAAGGTGGTAAATGCATATTAGGCATCCTTGATTTGTCTAGTAGTGGCACTTATTTTTTCTCCATGGAGAAACATATCCTAAATGTCTTGGTCAATGTGAGACCAAGGGATCTATCTACTTTGGTAGGCATGACATTGTCTGACGCACCTGAGTCTATGATGCAATTATTCAACTGATGTCCATTTATCAGTAGGGAGACATAGAATGGTTCAGTCATTTCAAAAGTAGTAGGAGGATCAATGACAAGGTTGTTTGGGATGGACAAGTTCCTTTGGGGATCATGAGTTACCTTTTTAACATCTTATCCTGTAGGGATGGCTTTATTTTTTGCACACTAAACTAACCTATCCAACTACTCAAGATTCAATTACAAGAATTTAAATTTAGACATTTGAATTTTGTTCTTCTTGACATGGTTGATTATGTCAAATGACTGAAATGGACTAGGAATAGAGGAAGGCAGTTCATCTTTCTAGTTTTTAGGAGGGGTGGTACTAGTCTATGGAATTGAAGTTGAAGATGGAGGAATGCTTGACGTATTTACATTTTTATTACTCACTGGGTCCTTTGAATAGAAAGGTAGAGAAGTTCCTCATTTGTTAATTGAAATTGTAGGATGAGAACTTTCCCCTATTTTTACTTTATCAGCTTGCTGGGTTGACTAGTTCTGGGACCGAGTGAATATAGCATATGATCCATCAACTACTTCACCTTTATCTCTAGGTTCATCTTGGTAATTTAGGAAACCAATGTTGGATTCACCAGCTAATTCTTCTTACTCTATTGCAAAAAGATCAACATCATTTTCTTACTCAAACTTAGGTTGGAAAGAGAAATCATGTTCAGTTTCTAGATATCCAACTACTGAGTTAGTTAGTGTTGCTTCAATGGCAAGTTTCCCTTGTGGGGAAGGCAGACAATTTAGTTGCCCTTGACTTATGATAGCATTGTCTTGATATGACTAGTTCTGAAATGTCCTCCTTAGCATATCTTGATAAGGAGGAGTAGACATACCTTGGGTCACCTATCTTTTCAAGGCTAGCAATTCATTTTCTAGCTTTTGCACCATTTGATCAGTGGTGGCTGTAGATGAATATTCAAAAGATGAAGAAGATTTACCTCTATTAGGATCTCTCCTTATCTTTCCTACCAAGATAAGGTCATATTACACCTTAGTGGCCAAATATTAAGCTGTAGTAAGGTCTATTTGGCTAGCATGTCTCAGCAAAAAACTCACTTCAGGCAGTTAAGAGTTGATGAAGAAACATTTGAGATTCTTAGTTATAGGCTAAGCAATTACAGGAATCCCATTCCTTAGCTTGTCTAACTTGGCTATGAAATCCCTCATTAGTTCATGAGGCTCCTTCTTCATTTTTGTGAGTTGAGCTAGTAATGCATGCACATCTTCTATAGGCTTGAATCTAGATTCAAATTTGGCTTTGAGAGTATTCCAGTCAGTCACAGTCTGGGCCTATAGATGATAGAACCAGTCTGCAGTAGCACCTTATAAAGTTTTCATGAATAGCTTGACTGCTACATCCTCATACTCCACACCTATTATGCCACAGGCTATGCTGAAGGTTGTAATATGTTCATCAGGTTAGACCTTCCCATCACCATAGAACTTGGGGAAATTTTCCCTTAAATTGTGTGGTAGCTCATGTAGAGGTGGAGTTAAATTGAGTGGGCCAAAATAGTTACCCCAAGGGCCTTGAATTGCCATAGTATGACATGGAATGGTGGAATAAAAAATCTTAGAGGGGTAAGTATTGACAAAGCTTTATTAATAGTGGAAATGGATGCTTTGCCTAGTAATGGAGACTTGACTTTAGTAAGAGGAAAGCTCCTAGTTCATTAGAGGTGAGATGGTGAAGGAAACAGATCAAAATTAATTTGTTGTACTAAATCAAATATAGGGTCAACAATAACTTTAGCCCTTTGGTTTCACACATACCATGGATCTACTAGATTGTAAAACAAAAATGGGAAAAAATTGGCCCTACTTCAGCTTGAAGCTTGAGACTTCAAACTACGCATTCTATCCCAGTTGATGTGGAGGTGGAGGGAGATGGTAAGGCTATAATGATAATGGGTAAGACATAGAATGGAGTCACCAGAGTCTGTAATGGATAAGGGTAGGGATTACTTCAATCTAAAACATGAGGCTTTAAATTGTGCATAAATCCCCAATGGAGTCACCAAAAACTATTGGGTGAATATTTTATCAATCAGCTAACTAATGAGAAAAATAGGTCTCTTCAACCATAGCATAGGGAAATTTGTCAGCATAATGTGTAGGTTTGCTACATCAAAAGGGGACAAATCTCTCCTCTCATCAAGGGGAGGTTCCCTATAAGTATGCATGGGCTATATATATGTTAATCTACTATAAATAAGCTAAAAATAACACTCAGGGGTAAGATAACACCATCCATCTCTCTTTTTTTAGAGATGATGTTCACCAATCAAAGGATAAATCCTGATGAAATAATATAAGGCACTCCTCTTCTTTTAGAAGTGATGTAACTATAACAAGAACCTTTTAGGTAGTGATAAGTAACTGTAATAGGGCACAGTAACAAAATAGGATGAAATGTAGCACAAAGTCTCCACCTCAACTGCTAAAGAGTGAAATATGAAGGATAATAAGGGCATAAAGTCATCCCAAGATCCCTTACATATAACTAGAAAATAGACAAACTAAAGACATTTGTGGCAGCACAAAGTCTCTCCACAGCTAGCTTCAGGACACCTTCCTAATTACTTTCACTAATTCTAATTATTTAATTAAATGGACAAAAAATGTATTAAGGAAATAGACATAAGAACAATTTCCCCAACAACCAAGCTATTCCAGCACAAAGTCTAAAAAGTCACTTGTTTTCTTATTCAAATAATGAAATATGATCAACAATCTAAGCTCAAAGTCTCAGTAATGCCTTTCAATTTGGGCAGAGTTTTGTTTTTGATAATAGAGAGATCCTCTTAAAACAATAAGAGAGAGTCCAATATATAGTGCTCCAAGAAAGACTTCGACACTTTGTTTCACAAAAATGATGGCCTATGATGCATTCAATGCCTTTAATGCATTTTAAATTCTGTCCATGGGCTATGCTAGAATTAGGCATCAGTCTTAATTATGGGCTACCTAATGTGTTTCCTGATGTGTGCATAGCTATTTTTGCTTTACTCAATGTAAGAGAATAGGCCATGCCATTGAATGTCCATGCTCTCTGATGTCCACTTGGTCAGCTGCTTCACCTTATAGAAGCATATCCCATGCACATATATTTTCTAATCTTTCTCCATCATTTCCCCTTTCCTTGCTATATTTTGAGCTCTCAAGTGCTTTATTCCTAATGAAGGGACAGGTGGCATTTTCCATTGTGAAGTAGGTGAGGACACTTGCCAGCATCCATTTACCTTATATAAGCTTAAGATATCCTTTGAGAGTCGTGTGGAAGATGACACATGGTAGCTTCCACTGAGCTTTTAAAAACACTATAAAAACATGTGGGACTCATTTTGATTCACATAGATGATGCCACTTTGCATGCTCTGCTTACCTTAGTAATTCACCTAGGACCCACCACAATCCTTACTCAATAATGAGACAAAAGGAAGAAATGTTAGACGTTGACACTTGGTGCTTTCTGTCAAGTTTTACAAGGGACACATGGTGACTTCCAATATATTTTGTCCTTATCTATGCAATTTGAGCTTTCAGGATATCTCTTTGGTTGGTCATTGCATTTGTTCACAAGTTCTAAACCATATTTGAAAATTGATGGATATTTTATTATCTTGAATTTTATGTTTTCAGGGATGTCAATGGTTCAATCACTTCCCTAGTTCAATCTCTTTCTTGGTTTAATTGATTCCTTAGTTTAATCTCTTTCCTGGTTCAGTCTCTTTCTTAGTTCAATCACTTTCTTGGTCTTTAATTGAACCATCCCTTTGTCTAGTGCTTTCTTTGATCTTTGAACCAATGTTCTCTACCCTCTGCAATGGCACCTACCCTTAGTTTACTACCCTCCACAAGTGCACTTGTTCTTTCAGCTTTGGGGCAGTCCTTTGAACCATCCACATTGAACCTTTGAACCAACTTTGGTTCAATGGTTCAATGGTTCAATCACTTTTTTGCTCTTTGGTTGAACCATCCCTTTGAACTAATCTCTAGAATCATCCGCTTACTTCCTTTGTCTAGTGCTTCCTTTGAACCGTTGAACCTTTGAACCTTCAAACTTTGAAATTTTTTGGTTCAAGGTTCAATCAGTGCATTAGTTCATCCTTTGTTCCATTGCTTCTCTATTTTTGTAAGTCCCTTGATCTCTTTGAATCCATTGAACTCATTGAACCCGTTGAACCCATTGAACCAATTTGGTTCAAGGTTCAATGGTTCATTCCTTTGTTCTTCAAAGTCTTCTTTTCTTCACTGCCCTCCGCAAGGGCACTTAGTCTCTTCACTTTGGGGCATTCCTTTGAACCAACTGATTCAACCAACCAATTGAACCAACTACGATTCAATGGGTCAAAGGTTCAATGGTTCAATCACTTTTTTCTTGTGTTCCACTTGACCGCTTGAACCAACCGATTAAACCAACTGCTTATTGAACGTTTAAAACTTTGAACTCATTGAACCTTTGAACCATTTTGGTTCAATGTTCAATGGTTTAACAGTTCAATCCTTCTTCTTTCTCACTAAGTCTTTTAAAGCTATTTAAAGCCATTGAACTTTCTAAAGTGGTTGAACTTTGAACTTTTTCTGAAGCGCTTAACTCTTTAAGCTTGCCAATGTTGTTGAACCTTGGCATTGAACCAACCTTGAAATTGCCTAAGTGTTGAGAGCTTGTTTCTTTCCTGTAGAGTCTATAGATTTAAGCCTCTAGAGTACATATATTTAAGCCTATAGAGACTATAGATTTAAGCCTGTAGAGTCCATAGATTTAAGCCTGTAGAGTTTGTAGATTTCTTCCAGCAATGTTCGTTAGCTGAAAAAGCTTAAAAAATGGAGAATTTGAATTCCTGAAACAATTTTTGAGAAGGGAGGAGGGAATTTTTGGCCTGCAAGACCAAAATAGTTCATATGTTTTCCCAAAAATGAGTGACAAATTTTGGGAACAACAAGTGCCTAACTACAAGTTTACCTTAAAGACCAATCATGGTGACTTAGACCTCAAACACATGTATAAACACTTTCCATGAATTTTGATGCATGTAGATGGTCCTATCAAATCTACATACCATACTATAATATCAATATCATATGGTCTAATGGAAAATATTGTTATTTCAAACCAATATCATGACCTTATATCTCATTGTATTATCTGAACTAGATAAGTCAACTTGTGAGCAATTGTTTCGCCATATTCACTAACCTCCAAAACTTATACCAAACATGAACATGTATTACAAGTCATAAAAAAACATTTATCCACTTTTTTCATAATTATATCATAAAAATACATTCCAATTCATCTTCTCACTATTACTTGGGTTTTTTACTATTTGAACCATTAGGCCTGTTAACAACTAGCTAACTTGGATAACTGGTTTAGGACACTTAAGGTCTAAAACCTGTCCATAAACCTTCATGTACATGAAACATTATTATATGCTTTTTTCCTATTAGAGGTACAATCATTGAGATGGGGCATAAATTAGTGAGCCTAGAAAATCTAACTTTAATTTCAATCCTTTCAAGTTCTTAATTAATTACCATAAGCATTCATGAAGCATACACATCATTCATAGTAATGAGAAAGAGAGATAATGAAAGATAAATCACATAAAACATGACATATGTGGGAGACCCTCTTCGGGGAGAAAACCCATTAGAACCTATAATTAGACTACTATCTTATACTAAAAAGAATAAATTTAGACTAGTTGTAATTGATCAAGTAATAACCATTCCTTATTTTAGTGAGACTCCAATCCCACAATGAGCCACTACACCCATCTAGTTGAGCTACCACAATAATTAGACCTTTAACAAGTTTCACCTTGAAAGGTTATTGTAACCCCCTTAGATATTGAGATTCCAAAACAACACCTATGAACATATCCACCTTTGAACTAATGTATTCAATACCTGATGATGGACCTCTAAATATCACTCTTCACCTTCGCTCATACTCAAACAATAAGATCACTATTATGCCAATAGAATTATGACTTAAAAGTCATATAAATATTTATCAATTTATTATTCTATTCAAATCATCCACAAGGTTATTACCCTTTACTTTTATTCATAATATTATACTCTTAAATGTAAATTCCATACCCAAGTCTCTCTCAAAGTTTAGAAACCATCATCTTTGGTTCCACCATTTATAGAGCATACATGATAATCAACACCTTAGTTGGCCATTATACATGCCTTAACACTTAATTCATCTATCATATAAATACACAACTCAATATAATCTTAATAGGGTATCCATAGCATCTATGGGTCACCCTTAAGTAGCTACACCTCTTAATTAGGCCCTTGTAACTCTTATAGGTCTTATGGAGACCTATTCACCCATTTATCACTTCATAAAAAAAAAAACGTATGGCCACTTAAAATAGCATAGAATCATTCCATATTATCTTTAGGTCCCCCTTAAGTGCCAGAAACCAACATAGTACCCTTCTATTTAAGCATAAATTACTCAAATAACATTTTGTGTACATAATCACCATGAATGAATACACAGTCAAATTCTAAACCTTTGTTCATACTACATATGATTAGTCAAACCTTCATAATTCACATAGATCATCCTCATAGAGTATAAAACACTCCCAAATAGATAATAAGTCAAAATATATCAAACCAATATCAAAACAAGCTCAAAAAACCTTCTCGAGTCACTTGCAAAATAAATACAAAAACATAGTCAACTTTGAACCTAAATATCTTTAACTATACACACTTTCATATATTTAAATATATATAGTCATATGTACCTAGGAGTCTTCTAAAAATTTTATTTTTACTGCATGGTCAAATTTTGTATAGATCAAAATTTATGGCTAAAAGACTAGGAATTGGTCTTTCCCTTTGCAAAATTCAAATATTCAAAAGAGAATGGTCGCAGTTAAACCTCAGACACTATGCTCACATCTCATGTCCTTGCATCTTCAAATTGGTCATGCACCATCAATCTTCTTCAAGATTTAACTCATAGTACACTAATGCCTAACTATTAAACCTTTACCATTTGACCTCATCTCATGTAATATGGTAACTTTAAACTCATACACTCTATCGATCTCTTCAAGATTGTCCTTGATTTAGCTATGCTAGACAACTATCACTTTGACTTCTTGACTTTAATACACACCATTGATCTATATCTATATAATCACCAACTCAACATTACACATTGAACATTGAACACTTTTCACCATCTCAGTAATTTTTGACATCTTGTATATACATGCTCCAAATATGTTTCTCAAGCTTTAACTTGTGAAAAAATGACTATGGGAACCATTGCAATCTACCTAGAAGGCCAACTTTGCACAGGCATATCTTTTACCTCACTCATTTTCAAGTTCTCAAATTTGGACCATAATAAATAATCACATATGATAATCTAAATGTGTGTCAAACTACTCTTCAAACCTTCACATTTTCAATAGATAATTTAATTAATCTATTCACTTGGATTTTCCTACCATAGAACCAACAATGTCAAGAATTACGTAGAAGGCCAACTTTGTACATGTATATATTTTGACATACTTCAAAGTATGATCTAAAATTTATCATAAATAAACTAATCATAAAAATAAACAAACCCATATGATGAAATTCTCTTGAAACATTCACATGTTCAAGATATGCCATCACCAAATTGCTTACTTGACTCTTTCTTATCGCACACAAATTTGGCTATTGGAAAACATTCACTTGCATATTTTTTGGCATGCTTCAGTTCATGATATTAAATTTATTAAAAATAACATAGGTAAAATTTTTATCACAACCATATAACCAACTCTCCTTGATTCATTCACACGAGGTAATGGTGATGTCAGCAAACTGCCTACATAGTTTTCTACCACTAGACCCAAAATATATAGATGAAAAAAATGATCAACTAGATAAAATAAACTCATTTAAAGAAGAAATAAAATCAAATAATACATATTATGGGACCTATTTCATATCCTCAAATCACCATAATCATCCTTAAACATCTCTAACCATGACAAAACTAAAGATCAATCAAGCATACTTCAAGCATATTAGGACAAGCACATTGCACACTTTACCATTGTCACTTAGAATATAAAGTCACTTCATCCACTTACATATACAAATTTATGACATCATCATATCATCATTGAAAAATCTCCAGCATTTCCTCCATCCATTTTCTTACTATGTCAAATGTAACTTTTGACTTTTACAATTTCTTCAGAGACAAGTTTGTAACTCAACATTTTATCTCTCTTATCTCTAAAAAATACCACCTATTGGTACTTGGGAGAGTAAAATTTAAGATAAAATATCTTACCTAATCATACCAATGGATTATAATCATTTTTTATCATTATATTCAACATCAGGTTCTTATTAGGGTTCTAAGAGGGTTTAAACCTATTTCAACTCTTAACGATCATTCATAAAGCATAACTCCTCAATCCAAAAAATAATAACAAATTTTTTTATATAGGACCCTTCCCCATATACCATTAACTAATTAGGTTCCCATTCAAATGTTTGATAGGAAAATGGTCATAATAAAATTGTTCTTAGGTTGAGAACCCTTCATTATGAGCACTTGAGAGACCTCCAAACAACTTTTCATGCCTTGTCCTTCAAACTAAAACCTCAAAATACATGTACATGCTTAAAAAAAAATTAATCACCTATTTCAATGATTAACTAATTACACTTTACTTTAAAACTAATCTTGATACCCTATTAGGCTACTCTTTCTCTCTCTCTCTACACCATAGTCTTGATATCTTACTAGGCCTTGAACTGACCTTCATCACTCTTTCCATGCTCTCAAAACCTAAATATCATGATCAGAATATCAATCTTATGAAATATAACCTATATCTCATTATTAATCACTTCCATATATCCTTCACATGTCTTTAAAATAAATCATGATACCTCATTAGGCCAGGTATGATCTAGGAGTGGTCTAGATGCAAGCTTGGTCTGAAGATCCTACCCCTATAAGATTACCTTTATACTCTCATGAGTGATATAATACCTCAAATAAATGTTAAAATAGTTCCATTCATACTTTACATGCATGCTTTATTTCATTTTTATGCACATACCTTTTAATGTCATGACTAGGCTCATGACTAGGATTCTTATGCAACTTGACATCAATACCCTATACTTTCATATAACCATAAATAATTAGTTGCATTTAAATTATCTCTTTTTACTTAAAATTATATCTTTACAATTAAAATTCTCTTTCATGACAACATCTTTCAATGAAAACACTCCATTAATTCCCCTTATCAAATCAACATAATACTAGCTAGGCACACTCTTTTAATGACATCAACCTCATGCAAGATGAACTTTTGACATCAATTATAATACTCAATAGGGTTGCAATGGCTAGATTATCCTATCCATCAATTTTTTTTCCTCTTAAACTTTACATAGGTTTGTTAATGTTGATGATGAATGGGAGAGGAAAGATATTTTTTTACAACTCATCTATCCTAATATTTATTTTATTATACATTTTTTTGATGGTGTCAATTAGCTTGATATACTTGATAACCTCCTCAGGTATGTGGGGGTGCTTGGTGATCATGTTTTGTATTTTCACCCACCATTATATGATATTTACCAACTAGATAAGGTATTTTCCATGTCATAGCCATATTAGGATAGGAAAGGCATTAGATAGCTAGTAATTGACGTTAGGCATAATTACACCCTCACAAGATGTCCACTACATGAATCAAATCATTAATAATATAAATTGGTACCAAAAAATACTTAAATATTCCTAAGAGGAGATTCTCAATATTATTATGATTTCAAATATGAGGAATTTAGGTTAATATAAGTCTTCCCATAATGTTATCATTCTATTCATAATATCAATTATGCCTTTGTTTATAAATGTATTCTATGAGGACACAAATTAGTGCATTCATAACTTGATCGATGGGAACTCCTTTGGTTTTCCATGCATATCAATCCCAAATTTTTAAATCAATGGGAGGGTTATTTATCTTTTAGGCTTGGAGAGACTCCCCCTTTCTAACAATATTGTAGCCAATGCAATAATTTTTGTATTGATATGAATTATTACCTTTTTTGGATAAATTTATGGCTCCCTAATTGTATGTATTGAATCTGGTTTTCATCAATTTTTCATGTTCGATTAAAAAAGGTTTTGTTACCAACAACACCATTCAAACACTCATAAAAAGTTGGGAAGTGCAAGCACTCTCTACTTTGATATCATTGCTTGTAGTTGAAAAAAACACACTTTGTTTGTCACATCAGTGAAGTAAAATACCTAGGCATATCCCTACTAATAATATATAAATAATAAATATTTCATCTCATGTCATGATTAGGTCATGGGTTTTTAATATTTTGAAAAAAAAATTAATGTTTTTATATTTATAGAATAATTTGATTTTTTTGAATTTGTGATATTTTTGAAAGGAGCTAGCCTATGATCCCATAAATGAGAGGACCATAGTGTGTGATTGGATCATATATAATGAAGATAAATTTTAATGCATGAAAATTACATGTAAATGCATATCAATTTAAAAAGACATCAAGTGTTATAGTTCAAATGTCCTTATCACTACTCATAAAATATTTTGTAAGATATGAAACTTGAGGAGTAGGACTTGGTGGAGTTTATTATATACTAGGTTGAATTATCATTTCTTATATTCATTATGGAACATGCTAAACTATCTGAGATGCCATATTAGGAAAAATTTCAAAATATTTAGAACTATTTGAACTTTGAGTAACCATTTAATATGAATGATGCTACTTATGTAGATGTACCCCTTTATTTTATAATTATTATATTGAAATATTTGATATAGGTGAAACATTTGATTTTGCAATATGATCTTGAATGGGTGCACTAATTAACTTTGCATTATGATTTTGATTAGGTGACACAATTATAATTTTATGGTGTTCTTAACTATGTGCCACGACCAACTTTGGTAGTATTAGGGTAGAAAGAGGAGTAACCACTAATTATAGAGATTAAAATTATTGAATACCTTGAACTTATACCACTTGATTAAAATTTATGTATTTGATTAAATATTTACCATATATAGTATTTATATAAATGTAAATAGCACATGATAAAATGTGCACTCCCTGAGGTTAGGTCGAGGCAAATGGTGTAATGGATGGCCTATGGATTGGGCTTGTTATTAGGTGGAATGGGATTCTGAAATAGGTGGTTGAAATGGGATCTTGTGATGAAACAAAAATACCTATGTGGTGTCATAGTTCTCATTGACAGAATCAAGCTGTGTGTAAATAGAGTTTCAAGGTCCTTCGATCTCTTAGATTAGAGGAGGTGAAGCTCATATTCGATGCTAAGACTAAGGAAATGAGGGAAATTAGGATAAATGAATTATAATAATAGATAAAATCTATTTATTGGGATATGATTATATAATTTCATCAAAAACTATGAATTATATAGGATAAAGATAGTCCTTAGGAAAATAAGGAGGTGAGAATGGGAAAGTAGGCCTCTATAACATTATATTGATGATATATTTTGAAGTAGGACAATGACTAGTGGATCAAGAATTTGTTAATTATCCTCTATATTATTGAGAGATTCAATAATTAGGGGGATTGGATTTTAATTTAATACATCTCTCTTGATCTTGGTATTAATATCAGACTACATGTTAATGATGGAACTAGATGTCCTAACCCTAGGGAAAAGACATTCTCTAACAAGATCATGTATTTCAAGAGGTGTCATCCAAAATTATTTAGATAATGTGTAAGCATATGATCTTTCCTAAATATATTTTTTTAGGACGTTATATGTTTCTATAAGTAAGGTTTCATTTATCTTCTATAGTTGAACAAAGATTTTGGATTTTTTTTTTTTTTTTTTTTTTGTGTTTTATTTATTTTGTGAATATTTGACTGAAGTGGAAACTAATTACTTGATAAAATGAAATAAATTAAATTAGAGAGAAATAATTAAACTTAAATATAATGATGATTTTAAAAAAAAAAAAAAAAACTTTTCAATGCATTCATAGTAGGAGGAAAGATAGATATCTATTTTAGGCATGCTAATGCTAATTTTTTATCTTCCTAGATCCAAGCAATATGGAATTGTTTTTGTGATTTTTAATTGATATCTAAATGGATATACTATTAAAAATATGTTTTATTAATGCTTATGTGATTCAACAAAAGGTATAATATCCAAACAATAAATTCTATGAGATTCATAGAGTCTCCTCTCACCCAAACAAGCTAAGAATAAGTTTTTAAACCTTCTAGGTGTTGCACACGAGTGATGAATAATGTATATGAAATGGAAATTAATTATCTTTAATCTTATTTATTTGATTAAATTAATTAAAATATAATTATAAATTAATAAAAATAATTAAAATAATAACTATTATGACATGTCTTATTCACCTAGGCTTGTCTGGGATTTTGATACTAACTAACTGTTTGTTTGAGAGTAAAAACAACTTGTTTGAAAAATGAAAAATGATTATTGTAATGGATGGAAATGTATGATATATTATATAAAATTTTCCTAGGTTTTATATGTAAGATTGTGTTGTGATAGAATTTGTTTAATGAATGTAAGCAAGCAAAGAAACTAATTATTATTTTTATGAAAGTATGGGAAAAAACAAATATTTTTCTTATCAAAACTTGATTTTTTTAAAAAAAAGACAATCTAATGAAATAATTAATGTTAATTTAATCTAAAATACTAAATGAAACAAATAAATTTGATTTAATAATGTCCAAGTTGGAGGTTAATAATTATCATGTTGTGATACGTAAAACTTTCTATGTCAATGGTATCCACTAGGGCTTCTGTTGGGTCAAATTTTTATTTAGTGATGGATATATGTGGGTCAGGGGAGTAGGTTTCTAGTGGTAGCAATGAAATTAGCTTGGGTTTTCAAGTGTATTCCATGATAGAGGTAGATTTAAGGAGGGTGTCTTTTCCAGATTCAAGCAAGGGTAGTTTGTTGGACTCTAAGCTTCAATCTCCTCTAAATTCCCTATTAAATCCCTCAGTTTAGGCATTTAAAAATCCTAAAACTTCCCTAGTGGATCAAGGTAGGGTTTATTTGAAAAAATATATTTCTATTAATTTTGGAAATGAAGACCTGATGGATGTTTTGGAAGGAGAAGAATGGTTTTTTAAGAGGAGTTTGGTTTACCATTTTGATGGGTTTTGGCTAGCTCGTTCCTCCTTGCATAAATGGCTTTCAAAATCCAAATATTTTTGCTAAAAGATAACATGGAAATTTACCCTTGTGCAAAAGGGTTTCTTATTTTTGCCTTTAATTCTATGGCTAATCAAAATAATATTTTTCAAGATAAATTTTGGATATTTGAATATCACATTTTACTCTTGAAACCCTAGACTCCTAATTTTAACCCTTTGATTGAAAATATTTTGTTATCTCCTATGTGGGTGAGATTACCATATCTTCCACTTCATTTTTGGACTAAATCAGGTCTTTTAGTTATTAGCTTAGCACTAGGGGTTCTGTTAAAAATTGATGATTCTTAATTAAAACTTCTCTATGCTACCTTTGCCAAAAAATTTGGTTTGTCTAGATACTTCTTAGGATCTGCCTAAAAGTATTGAGTTAAAGGTAATTATTATAAGCTAGTTTCAAACCCTAGACTTTGAAGGAATTCCATTTAGATGTTGAAACTATTTTTAGGTTGGACATATCTCTGATTCTTGCCAATAAGCTAAGCGTAAGCATGAATCTTCTTAGGGAAAGGAGGCTAATAAATAATAGATTTAATTTGTGGTAGTTAATAGAGCTTATTAGTAAGAAATAAATTCAAAGAGGTCCAAAGGATTAAATAATGTCAAGGTAAATTCATTGGTCAAATCTACTTAAAATGTTGAGTCTATTGATCATATTGATAGTAATGTTAATAAGTATGAAAATATTAGAGGTAATCATAAGGAAAGAAATGGAATTTTAAATTTGAATTCTATCAAATTAGGGCTAGATGAAGAATGGTAGCTAGTTAAAAACATGAAAAAAACTGTCAGATTCAGAGATCTCCATCTTAGAGATCTTTGAAGGATGAACAAAATAATTATGGATTTTCAATTTGATTAATTTGGTCCTTTTGTTGAAGTAAAGTTTGTTTGTTTGTTTGGTCAAATTTACCTTAACATTTTTTAATGTTAGGTCAGACTACCTTTTTGTCATTATCTATATATGGTGTAAGGTACTAAAACCCTTTATTTCTTGAGCATCAATAAAAATAATAATTTCCAAGTTGATCATGGTGTAGACTAGCTAAAAGCAAGAGACTTATGGTCCTTTGGTCCTTAGTGTGCTAAATAATTTACATAATTGAACATTTATATAACTCTATAACAAGGATAATGAATAAATGACTATTAAAAATGGGTAAGAATAAGAGAAACACAATTATAAATAAGTAATAAATGATTATGGATGGTTTAAGACACTATTTACAAAGACTTGGTTGTAAGAACATTGGATCTTCATGTCTAGAACTGTGCAGTCAAACATGAAAATAATAAAAGAAAATATCAAAATAAAATGTAATAGTCACTATAAAGGTTTCAAAAATATTAATCTCTAATGCAAATTTTTGGATCCAAAAGCAAGAAAAATTTGGCTCACTTATATAATAGCAATGGAGGTTGCATGAAGGGGTTTAATTGAGTTGAATTGGGAGTTGAACATAAGAGTGACTCAAAATTATTGGAAATATAAGTGGGAGTGATTTGGGCCTAATTAGATGAAACATTATGGTATGAAGAGTAATAAATGCGATAATAAGTATGTAAAACATGTCAATAAGTGAGTCCCAAAATTTAAAATTTAAAAGGCAAAATAATGATGATATAATCATCCTTACTTGTAGGGGCAATTACATAACTTATACCCTTGGGAAAAAATCTCCTTTCCAACTTACACAACCACCATGATAAACCCATTACTAATGGGGTAGTTATTTAATTTGATAGGGTAGTTCCATCACTAATGTAAGGTTTTTTAAAATAGGCTGAGGGGAGATGAAATAGACAATAAAAGGGGGTTTTGAAGGACCTAGAAGTCATAAGGATGAAAAATAGGAGAGGGTGTTAGATAGTTCCTATTTGAACATTATTAGGAGGTCATTACATCATCATTAGAAATGTCATGTTTATAATATCACATCGTGAAAAAATTAGGGGCATACATACTGTTGCTTTGGAAGGACACCTTGTCATGGATTGCCAAGGGAGTAGTAGAATGTGGAATGGAAATAAGAAGTTTTAAATACTTACTTTACTTACTTGGATGGAGTAATGGAGCTAATCAAGACTTTATGTAACCTATAAAAAAAATACAAGAATCAAGTTCAATGTGATAATAAAATGGAAAACAAACAACATAATCAAATTATGGATAATAATACATAGCTTACCTGTGGGGAAAATAAAACTACCTGAATTGTCCCACTAGGGGATTGAATTTGGTGCCAAGTGGTTGAGAACTTACAAAACCATAAAACATGATAAAAAGGATATAAAGTTGTTAAAAAATCAATTTCAAAAATTAAGTTATATAATTTAGTAGGAATACTATTTGTAAATATGAAAATATGCATAAAATGTGAAAATATACCAAAAATTGAAAGTTTATAAACTAAAATAACTTGGAGCCCAATATATTAAAAAACTTTCCAAAAACTAATTCATTTATGCCAATCATTTTTAAGTATTTTTTTAGCTCTATATTTCCTATGATAGTTTTGAGCAAGAAATCAATTGAAAGAGAGAGAATGGTTAATATACTAGCAAGAGGAGTTGTAGGGTAGGATAAGGTAGGTTTTGTGACCATTTCCCTTTTGCCCCAATTTTTTAATTTAAATCAAATCTTACCATAAATTCAATCAATTTTTAAAAAATAGTTTTATAATGTTCTTTGGGAAGGGTAATTTAGGAAAATGTAGGATTTTTGTCATTTTTTATAGATTTTATGAGTTTTTTGTTTGTTTTGGAGGGAAAGTAGTTGGTAGACAAAACTACCACTTAGGGACAGAATTAGTAGCCTTTTTAGGCCTATGGTTATGTAACCACCATGATGTTTCTTTAATTACCAATGAGGTTTATTACGTAATCACTTAGGGTGGTTATATAACCACCTATATCAGTTATGTAAATTCTTTCAATGGTTACATAACACTTATCTACAATAGTTACATAGATGTTATAGTTCTTACATAATCATCACCTATAAACAAGGATGGTTTTAATTACTAGAAATTGACTCTAAAATTTTTAATTATTTCATATTTTGATAGATAGGGTTGATCCTTGGGATAAATTAGGGTATTATAATATTTTTAAATACCTTACATACATCAGAATAGAGCTCTAGAGTAGGAATGGCTCTCTTAAGTCTTAGCACTCTTGATGATAAATAAGATATCCATCCTTAATTGCACTAGGATCCTAAATATTACAAAGATAGGGATTTTTATGACATCTATGAAGTTACTTTATGACATTTTGAATTATTATGACCTTGATCAAAACATGTGTGTTTCCTACACCCTAGGATAGTGTATGATCACTTTTTTGATGTCTACGAGATCATGATCCTTCTCGTAAATAGTTGGTTGGTATCTATTTGAGATAAAAATATTAGTCATGAGGCCCATATTTGGGTAGAGAATTTTGGATATGCCAATGCAGCTAATTTGGGTGGTAAGTATAGTGTCAATATTTTCTAGGTTAACGAATCAATGATCCCCAACTTAAAGGACATTATTGGTATCCTTACCTCCCATATAGTGGGAGAAAAGGGTAATGATAGGTAATTATTTAATTGGTTTTAAAAATTTAAAAATATTGAGGAGAGGGGATCATGTTACTTGTGTATCCAAGAGTTATTATATTAGAGTTACATGTAACTCTACTATGTGCCTCTTATAGGGGCCCTCTCAATTAAGCACCTGACAATTGTCAAAGGATAGATATATGAGAACATCATATTTTATCAAAGGAAAATAAAATTTAGAGAACCTAAGGACATTAGGGATAATAGATGGAAAAAAGTGATGCCATTTTGTGATTTTACCTAAGTAGTGGGTGTAGACACCCAATTCTAGCCATAACTAGCTCCCAACCAGACTTCAAATTGATTCCTACCAACCATTGCAAATTAAGCTTAAGAATAATTAAACATACAAAATTTATATTTCATCATTCATAAAATATTAGAATCATTTTGAAGCATCCATATTTGGGATACTATCCCATATTCAATAATAACCTCTCAAATATTCATCCCTAATCACCTTATGATCTAACAATTGATTATTTGGCCTATGGACCCATTAAGTTGGGTACTTGAACAATTATTAAAACATTTAAAATGATAATCAAATTGAATAATACAATTAAATAATATTAATGGCTTAGTTTAATTATCCATCTAAAATTAATGAATATCTAGAAATGGAAATTCCAAAAATCAAAATATCAATCTTTTTCATCATTGCCTTTATGAGTTGTCAAGCTCTTCCAAAATATCCCAAAATATCTAATTTGAGAGCCATTACTAGTAATTGAAACTCATAATTACAAGAAATTTTTTAAATAAATTATATTTTGAACCCATTCTATGTTTAAACTCAACATTAACTCACCTTGGGTATGATTTAATTCTTAAATATATAAATACGAATCCATACCAATTGATGTTTAAGATCTCTTGGTGTAAATTTATTATGCCTAAATGTATTCAAATCCTTTGATAGTTTAGTGTTATAATTCCAATTTGGATAGATAAATTCATGTAATTAGTGTTACCATGCCCAAATAATAAGCCAATAAATCAAGGTAAGTTGTTAAGGAAAATTGAAGCTAACAAAGCTTCATTGATGAAGATTTCTTGATGCACAAGCCAAACAAGCCATTTCAACATGCCATTAAAAGATAAAAAGAAGGTAAAAGAGTGATTTATTTTATTTTTTAGTTATTTTTTCATATGTATCTTGGTTACCTATTCTCTCCCTAGTGTCTAGACTAGAGGTGTTAGGATTTTAGTGTGTTATTTTATTTATTTTATTAGACTAACACAAGACTAAGTTCCCCTCTATGTATTATTTATTATCATCATGGCATGCCTAATGGGAAAAATCATACCATATGACCAAGGAGATTGATATTATGGTTTTGATTTTTCTAATTTTTTCATAAAAATATTTAAGTTTCAAGTTCTAGCTTTATTTTTTACATTTGTTTCTTTTTAGCAAGTTGTAGGTTATAGGGATCGACACCAATTTTTCAAATCGATGTCAATTTTTTAGATCGACATCAATTATAATAATCAACCATGATATGTGTGTAAGAATTTGAACATGATAAGGAATGTGGATAATAATGGTTTTATTTGATTTTTCTTGCCTTCATTATGTGTTTGATGATTTACAAATTTTTTGTCTAACCCATTTCTTACAAGATCCATGATATATATATATATATATATATATATATATATGATATTATTTATTAACCATTTTTCTATCAAAATATATTTTTTTAATTTGTTTTTATAGGAAATGTCATTGATCTATTTAATCGATGCCAATTTTTTTAATTGATGTCAATCCCTATGGATCAATGACGATCGATCTATGAGACAATAAATCAGAAAAACCAAGAGCTAAATGCTAAATTTTGTTTTCTCACTTGATTTTTGGATTGTAAGTATTAAAAACCTATAATAATTTAAAGGTTATAAGGTGGAAAGAAATTTTTTTAAGCATGGTTACATCTTACACACATTATCTTCGGTGCTTAAAATGTACTTAATTATTTTCATCTCTTAGTTATTTTTAAAGTTTTTTAAAAATAATGCCAAGGGGATAAAACTTCGTAACACACTTCATTTTGTTGATTAAAATGAACTCTCACATTAGTTATATAATGATAAGACTTTCATTTCTATGATTTTTTCTTTAAAGTGTTTATTTACCAAGATGAGTGTCACATATATGATCTCCCCCCTTCCCCCTTTAGGTAACTTGGGTGATCAAAAATGTTCACTCTTTGCATTTGTTAGTTTGGTCCAAAAGTGTGAAAGTATGTTGCCAAGGCCCTCCCTAAAATACATATGATTTGGGTGACCCCAAAATGACCCTAAAGTCCCTCCACTTTTCTTTATTTTTATGCATTTTGACTTGTGGATAGGATTTCATCACCTCCTAATAAGTTCTCTAGGGAAGAATTGACCTTACAATTCATCTCTCGACATCATTTCAGCCCCAATTCATGGTGGGGTATATAAATTAAGGGTGACCCAATAGGATACTTGTTTTGAGTATCTAAAATAATCTTTTTTAGTGGTACTCAACCTTAGAATGTAGGGGAAATTGATGTATGTAGTGGTTATAAAAAGGACAAGACCTTTTCACAATAATCTAGTTGATGTCGATCAAAATTAAATTATTTTATTCTAATGTTTGACACACATATGGGACAATCTGTAAATGAATGAAAATGAATAATTGAGATAACCCCACTTACCATGGACATATTGTTGATGTAGGGTGAGTATCCTGAAGTTCCATGTCACCATACGAACCATTGAGGGAAGAGGGGGGCTAAAACCCCCACTTTTCACATGTTTTTACTTTTTGTATTAAAAAATTAAAACCATCTAAAGATTGAGTATGTAGATAAAATTTGATAGTATGATGAAACCTTATCATTTTTTACGATTTAGGATGTTACACATAGGTGTTTTTATAATTTTATATTTTTTAATTACATGGTCTTGAGTGAAAACTATTTGTTTGTCATAGCAAGGAAAAAATAAGTCTTGTTTACACATAACTCCTTTATTTTAATAGGCCTTATGTCATTCATTTGACACCATATTTTAATTTGTCATTTATCAAAAACATTTGTTTGTTTGTGTCACTTATTTGAAAGACACATCATTATGCCACCCATTTCATTCCAAGTTTTGTGCCTTACAGTCTTGAAACAAACTATTTATCATATATTTAGATCATGATAACATCATTAAACTAATAAAATTGTTTAAAATACTTGTTACCTTGTGTCCAAATTCTAATTTTGAAAACCATGTGTGCTTTTTGGGTCTATGCCTAGTGTTGTCATGCTATTTTTTCTTATTTATCTTGTTGTCTATTTTAAGAAGCCTAGTCTTCTAAATCAAATTTGAAATTAACCTTGAAAAGTTTAGATCTAAACATTAATTGGTTTGTGCCTATGCCTCACATAATTTTGGCCTAGACACTTACCCTTCACTTTTGGGTTGTATAACTTAGACTAATTTCATGCTCAATTTAAAGACTATTTTTGTGCCTAAATTTAGGAAGTGGTATATCTTCCATATGCCTTGAGTTCCATGTATTTTCCCAAATGATAAATTGTTTGTTTTATAATCTAAATTCCTAGTTTGTGTCAAAGTGTTTCAAATTTACTAGATTAACTCTCTTTCCTTTTAGACCTTATTTTGTCTAAAGTCTGGATTTTGTGCCTTGTTCCAAAAATACCTAGTAATGCCTATTTTGAACCTATATTTTATGCCTTGTTTTCCAAAAGACATATCAGCCTTTGCTTCATTAGAAATAGTTTAGACTTGTTTGAAACACTTTATACCTAGGTTTGGCATTTTTTTATTTCATCCATTTAATATTTTTGTGTAATACATTTGATGTTAGATTATTTTAGACTAAGTTTTAGTGTAGACCTCTTTGGAGATATAAATCCATTCCTTAGACAAAGTAAGACTATGTTTAGACCATTTTTCCTTTGGATCTTTTTTTAATGAGTTTTTAGAACTCTATACCTTTTTTCAAAATGTTCATCACTGATTTTAAAATGTCTCATTAAACTTTTATTATAGACATGTAAAATCTAGGCTATGATAACGTGGTCACATAAGATGAATTTGTTAAACCCTTCTAATGATAATGTATTTTGTGAGATGGATCCTTATCCTCCTTAAAATAATATATTTGGATAACAAAGTTAATATCCTCAAGTGTAATATTTAGTGATGCCTTCTTTGGTCTAATTAACATACCAAGTTTACCCTTTCAATGCTAATAATACCCGATCCCCTACCTATACCATTAACCCTCCTTCAGTTTGTGAAAGCCACCAAGCTCCACAGCATCCAAAGATTACCATCATATGCCCTTATCCTTTGGGTCATGATAGCAACCAAGCTTTGTAATGCCATACCATTACCATTTCGGGACCTTATCCTTTGACTTGTGTTAGAAACCAAGCTTCACAATACATTACAACTACCATTATAGGCCCTCATCCTTTATATTACATTAGAAACCAAGCTTCATAATTTCATACCATTAAAATTCCAAATACTTCCTAGTATGGTACTTTTTTATATCAATAAGGTTGTGTAATTAAAACTAGATGGGTCATTGTTGCCATCCTAAACTAGTGACCCATATTTTTTAAACCCATATTAGATGAGTCTATTTACAAAGAGATCATCACCCAACCACTAATCATTCCTCCATTGATTAACTTCTCCCAATTTAGAAAACCCATGCTAGTCATTGAGCCACAACAAATCTATTCATTACCTCTCCAAGAGTTATCTTTTAGAGACCAATATATGTTAAAATATGATATTTTACAATCAAGTGTGAACCAAGGCCAAAAAATGAACCAATTCATGATGTTTTGGTTGAACCACCCATTTATGATAAGTCAATCTAGGATGAACCCCCTTTTAATCATTAACCTATTGTCGACGAGTCTCACTCTGATGAACCAATCTTTATTGAGTAACTTTTTAATGATTATAATCACCTTTAGATAAATCATTATCTTGACCATTGTCTTATTTTTAAATAGGCTTTCTTTGACAACCTAGTCTTTGTGGAGTTATCTCTTAAACTTTTTTCCCTCATTAAGGAGTCCCACTTTGACAAGCAAGTCTCTGTGGAGTCCTTCTTAGCTAAGACTATTTATAAAGATCCCATTGTACCATCATAGGCCATTACTTATCTAATACCAAACATTCACCAAGACATCGTTGTAGTAGCATCCACACCAAATGAAGAACCAACATTGAATTTAGGTTCTAGTTTTGAGTTGATATTAGATTTATCATAAAAATTAGAATTAACACTAGTATCGACATTAGATTTAGATTCCCTTGAGTCAAAATCAACTACAAAATTATAATAAATTCATGGAAGTTATAATATTGGTTATGCATGCCTTGAACATCAATCTGAATATATTTGTGATCCTTCCATAGTTTTTGGGGATGATTAATTCAACTTCAACATAAGTTTTCCTAGTATATTCTATGAGGATTCTGATGCCTCTTTCTATTCTATTTTGGTTTCACATGCCATTAACAATAACCAACCTAGCCATTAAATTGACTTTCCACCTCCCATAAGTATTGATTGGGACTGATAGAATCACAGCTTGTTGAATTGCATCCATGGTGACATTTTAATTGAAAATATGAAGGGGACCAAGACCACATTCGTGCAGAAAAAGAATAATCTCCTAGTGAAACCTTTCTAGAGGTGCTAGGGGAAATCAAAGTCTAAACTTAGCTTCTTCTAGTGAAACATTGTTTGAGGTGATAGAAGATAATCAAAGTCAAAAGTCAATATTTTTTATACCCAACACACCCCCATTTTTAAAAATAAGGGCCCTTATTCAAATTATATAAATTTGTGCTTTAAATTAAACATTCAACTTGATCAGAAACTAGTATTAAATATCTTGTGTTGATCTAGTTTACATGGGTTTGTTAGAAAATAAGCTCTAATTGACTTCATTTAATGTTATTATGTATCTATGATGTAGGTTTAGTGGTATCTCATTGATGTAAAAATTTACTAAGGTTTTACACCTTAATGCTAAATTGACTCTTTTTTTCATTCACCCTTGGTATTTTATTGATTAAATTGAATCTATTTTTAAAATCATGTTTAAAAAAAAACTTAGCCTAATTTATTTAGCCTAAACTCCTTTTGAAATAGATTAAAAGTTTACAAAGGGTCAAAATTACTAGAGAACACTTTATTATATTAAGATTCTAGCCTATGTCCTAATCATATTTATTAATACAACTCAGACCTTAGGCTAAAATATTTATGCTAGGTCTTTTTATGTTACACAAGGTCTAATTTACATGGGGAGCTCATTTATTATAATCTTCACTTAAGCCTTACTAATTTCCATATCATATTTTATTAAATACAAACAAAACTTTAGACTATGATTTATATATTTCTGAACTATTAACTTAGGTATTTAAATTTATGACCAAAAATAATATAGCATGCATTTGGTTAGGCTCAGTTTATCCAATGCCATGATTGAGTTGAAAAATTAGTAGGTTCCAAGAGCTCTATGAGAGTGACAAGTGTCACCATCATGAGAACCTAGTATAATTAATCTAATGAAGTGAAGGCATAGTTGAAATGTCAAATGGTCTACATAGCTCTATGAGAGTGACAAGTGTCACCATCATGGGAGCTTAGTACATAAATATAATGACCAATAGGAAGGAGTAGGGTTAATAATTTAATAGCACATAAGCCCTATAGAGTTTCCAAGTGGCACATGTTTAAGCATAGAGTCCCAAGGAAATGATAGGTGTTTGCTTTAGTGTTCAAGCTATGACAATTATGTAGACATCAAATGATGGTCACACAGATGTCAAAATTTGAGACTCAGTAAAGAGTCTCGAGGAGATGTTCAAATATTTATAGTCACATAGATGTCAAATATACTCACACAAATTTCAAATGATAGTTACACAAACATCAAAATTAAACTTAGTAATTATACATTAGGTTTCAAAGATTGATGTTTATATAAACGTCAAATATGTTCACGTGAACATCAAATTATGGGTGCACAAACGTTAGTATTAAGATAATCATTTGTATTTAAATAATCTCAAGATCAATAAACCATGTTGATTCATATAAATAGATCCAATGGTGCGAGATCAATGAGACTTCTAAATGCTCCCAAATCTAATATAAAATTGATACATGGCATGCTTTCATGATCTCAAAGATGAAGATCAACAATGCAAAACTGATCCACCTTGAGGGATCATGAAGAAGGGACATGTGTCTAAAGGCATCAATGGTCACTTTTTTAAATCAAATGAAGATAATGATATGGCATTGTCATATGAATAAAATATGTAGAGCTATATTTATCAACAACCATTGGGTATCATAATTAAGTCATATTCCCTTATTAATTAAGCTAGTTTGACATTTTAAGGAGTATTTCTATGTAAATTTAGGGGCAACATGAAATTCATAATTCAGTTAAAATTGATCATAGTTAAATAGTCTCATTAGTTCTAAAGCATTGATAAAAGTGATACATGTCTTTCATACATGCCTTAGTTCCATTTTAAAAATAACTAACTTAAAGTATTAGGTAGTTTGTTCTCACAACCTATAAAAGAAGGTATTTTCATGTAGTTATAGATATAATTATAAAATTTACCTTTATATTTATACACATGTTGCATAGCTCTTCCAAAGGCTAACTTCAATTGATAACTATAAGTGGACTCTTATATGGTTTCAACCATAGTTATAACTCAAGTTATGAATATCACATGAAATTACTTTACATGGACTTGGAGGATGGGGTGACACCTTCCCCAAGCCCTTTTAAATAATTATAATCCACTAGTTATAAGGGGGTGGGAAAATTTCCAATATATAAGAGCAGGAGCAATTTTGATTGTCATTAAATGTGTTTGTGTATTCTCTCCCCAATTTATGTGTAATTAGTCTTATATTTTTGGTTTTATGATTCAATAATTTTTAGTGAGCAAAAGCTACAATGAATTATTTATAATCTCAATTAATATGGTAGTCTTACATGTGCAAAAGCTATTAAAGTATTAGAAACTTATATTAATTATTAGAAATTAAGCTAATTTATTCATAATTCTAAATGTGTATGAGTGATTTATTTTGATATTTTTTTTTATGTATGTGAAAAATATACCTCAAATATCTCATTAGCTTGAGCCATAATCTCTAGATTAAGGGTATGCAATAGATGATATTAAAGGGGAAAATTTTGACTGAGGCTTATGAGTTTCCTATATCAATATCTCCTTAGTCTTATAAACTATGTTTGAGTGTGTGTTTTCAATAGCTACTTGTAATAGGCATAGGTTTTGAAGGCACTTATCCATTTAAAAACTAGCCAAAGAGGTGATTCTTGAAAACCATAAAGTCTAATTTTTTTCCTTGCCCTTCCTACGTTTTTTAGTTTTTTTGAGATATACCCACTTTATATTAAAAACTAACCACCCATACAACTCATGTAGGAATTCACTGCCCTTTAGAGATCACACCTCCATCCAAAACCTTATCAACAATGTGCATACCCTACTAGCTATTCTATCAACAACTTTTTCCAATTGCATACCTATAACTCATGTCCTATAGTGGAGTTTACCTTTATTGAGATCCTAAAATATCAAAGGCTACTTTATTGACTATGGTGTGTGTAAAATTTTCATCAATATTTTCACTAGCACTATAAGGAGGGCCTACCCCTAACATCTAATAATACTATTTATTCTTTATGTAGAGTTGCATTGAGTCACCTAAGAGAGTGAATAGATCTAATTTATAGACTAGTTTTCTAGTCTCACCTTTATCAAATCATAGGAGACCTATAACTATGCCAATAACCCCAGTTCACAATAATCCACCTCCTCTAATAGGGAACCCTTTACTCATAAGGAACCCTTTACTGGTTAATCAACTAATGGCTCAACAACCTCCTTGGTTAGTTGGATCTACTATTTCCATCTCTGGAGATGTGTATGATTTACATAATAATCCTAAAAGGTATTTACCATCCTTTTCTCCTTCAGGAGCAAGGAGAATAGAGGAACTCATCAAATCTTTCAATGTTGGTTTCAGATTAATGAATGTCATCAATGAATATGTAGCATGAAAATTATTCCATTTTACATTAATGGAAGCTACTTATTATTGGTATTTAAACCTAATAGATAACTCCATCACTTCTTGGGATGAGTGTCAAGCTAATTTTATTTCACAATTTGGATAGGTTACCAATCTTGGTTTGATATGTTATCACTTCACTAGCATGAAGAGAGAGCCTAATAAACCTATCCATGCTTTCAATGTAAGGTTTCAAAAGATGTATAACTAGTTGACCCCAAGGTAAAAACCAAAAGCTACATCAGCATTATAAATGTACAAGAATGATTTTAACCCAATCACTACTATGTTCCTAAGAAGACCAGTCATGGCCAATAATTTGGCATTAGCATATGAAGAGGCCATCAACATAGAGAGATAGATCAATCCCTAGATGAATGGCATAAGTAATGTAAATATTGGATTTATAGTATTGAATATGATACCACACATGAAGTAAAACATCATAACATTCAATTAGAACCAACTATACACATTTCCTCCATTGACATAGATGACATGACCATATTTTAGATTCTTGAATAATCATATGTTAGGTAATGGTTAATAATAGAATCAATAATCAAGTACACATTCTACTACAAGGTATTGACTCTACAAAGGTAGAACTATATTCTATTTAGAATATGGTTCAAATGTTGAGAAATGTTTTCTTAAATATGTAAAGGAGGATGGGCAATGCTAATGGCCCAACTGGTAATCAGAATGCTAGATTTGAGAGATATAACCAACCATTTAATAAGCCTAAGTAGCCTAACAAGATTTCATAGATCAACATGGTGGAAACAAATCTTCCCAATTGGTGAAAAATTCACAATACTTCTAAGCATAGTGAGCTCAAATATATTGAATTTTTTCTAGTACTTGAAATATTTCAAAGAGATGTGGTTAGATAAGATTAGATGCGTAATCTACAAAAACATCATTTAGATCTTGGCTCTTTAAACACTACCATGTATTTTGAAACTCATGAGTTTTCCTTTTCAAGTGAAGATGATAATGAGATGGAGATGGAGAAAACATAAATGAAGTTCATGTTTTTCAAAAAAAATAGAAAAGCGGCTATAATATAAGGAATAAGGATCCACTCATAACATCAACTCCTCCAAATACTACTATAATTTTACTTAATCCTAAAGTTGACAACAATCCACCTCCTCTAAGAGGGAGTGATCATCCCTAGACTAAGGAGGAACCTAAAAATGTAGGATACAACATTATCAAATATATGAATAAGATCAAGGCACATATTTCTCTTCTTGAGTTAGCTCACATCACAAAATAGGAGTTTTTATGGAAGTCCATTACTAAAAAGTCCCCTATGGAAAGAACTAGAACAACTAAACACAAAGTGAAAGTTACTAATGCCAACATCATCTACAAGAGAAAGCTAGAAGTTTCACCCTTTTTATTGATTATTAGGGCATTTGGTAAAAATATTCATAATTATTTAGTTTATTCTAGGGAATTTTTAACTATCATGTCTATTTCCATATGTCAAAATATTGGTTTGATGCCAAACCCTTCAAAGAGGATAGTTTCATAATTGGACAAGACAATAGTCCCTATAGTTTTTGAACTAAAGGAGATGCATATTCAAGTATCCTCTAAACCACATTTTTAGATGACCATTTATATCTTGGTGGTAGACATAGCTAAAGGTTAAAAATTGTTGCTAAGTAGAGATTGGTCCAAAACACTCAACATATATCTCTCTATAGACATTTCTCATATATGGCTACCATGGAGAGAAGTTGAAAATTAAATAAAAATTGATAAAGATCTGAGAATGAAGTATCCCATCATATAATATAATGTCAAGAATGAAGAGGTAAAGTATGACTCCCCTATCCTTAGGGTTTACACTTTTACTACTCAAATTAAGTACAAAACCTAGAACTTGAAGATTCTACATAAATATGGACTTTACACTTTGATGGTGGTAGATCCAAGCAAGGGTCAATCATCATAATAGAGTTGATTTATCCATAAGGTAAAATGTTCTTGGCAATAAACAAGTTACAATTTCCATGCAAAAATAATAAATCTAAGTATGAGGCTTTAATTATAGGATTACAATTTTCACTTAAGAACAATGTGAAACTAATATTAGTATTTAGTGACAGAGTTGTTAGTCAACCAAGTCAAAAGAAAATACCAATGAAATTTATCTTATTTAAGAAGATACAAGTATAGAGCATGGGATTTGATTGAAAGCTTTAAAGATTTCAACATATTATCCCTTTTTTATTGAGTAAAATCAATCTATATATTTGTTAGCTACTACTACTACTGATCTATAGCCCCTACAAGAATCTAAGGTAAAAAGGTTCTCTATTGAATTGGTACCTTGTGCTACTATTCTCGACAACATAGAAAATTTCTAGGTCTTTAATGATGACAAAGAGATTATCTAGTTTTCAACTAATTTAGGGGAATTTTAGACCCAAATCATTGATGATAAGGATATTAATCACCTCTACCAAGAAGAACCAGATAGGGAAGGTATTCTTCGACTAAAATAAAATCATATCCTAGCTAGGTTGGTTTTTTTAGAAAGGTCCTTTGACATAGACCCTCAAACTTAACAGTTTAGGTAGCCCAAGGCTTATGAATCAAACTTTAAAAGATAAAATATGGGAGATGAACATATCCCATGCTATGTTAATATTGGTCTTAGCTACACCCCAAAAGAGAGATAATGAAGGAAGGATTTAATCATCCATAACAAGTACATCATCACATGGACATATGAGAACTTGAAAATATATGACCCATAGGTCATTACTCATACTATTCCTTTGAAGACATATCATAAGCCATTTAGATGGAGGTAGATACCAGTCAATCCTATACTAGATAATCTCATCCATAGAAATGTATAGAAGCTATTGAGTTCAAAAATCATCTTTTCACTAAGACATTCTACATGGGTGGCTAATTTGGTCTTAGTAAGAAAAAATAATGGTGAGACAAGACTATGTGTGGATTTTAGGAACTGAAATAAGTCTTCTTAAAAGGATAATTATCCCTTCCTATCTCTAGATGAGGTGATACAAATAATAAGTGCTTCTAAAATGATGTCCTTTTTGGATGGATTCTCAGGCTATAATTAGGTACTAGTGTAATTTAAGGACAAGATAAAGACAATGTTTACCATGAAATGGGGAATTTATATATATAAGAGGGTGAAATTTTGCCTAATAAACATAGGAGAAACATTTTAATGTTCCATGGATCATGATTTTAAAATATTGATAGTAAAATGCACAATCATCTACATGGATTATCTTATATTATTTTCATAACATAAGGAGGATCACATAAGTCATCTACAATCCATATTCAAGAGATGAAAAAGGGTTGGTATTTCTCTAAACCTAAAGAAGAGAATATTTAGAGTGATGGAAGGCAAGATCTTGGGGCACATCATCACCAATGATGGGATCACCATTGATCTAGACATAATTCAAAAAAATTTAAGGCTTACGCCACCAAAAAACAAGAAGGAGCTCAAATCATTCTTCAAAAAGATTAACTTCATATTGAAGTTCATCTCAAGATTTATAAAATTATTAGGCCTCTAAATGTCACGCTCAAGAAGGATGCAAATATAGAATGGATGGTTGAAGACAAAAATTCCTTCCAAGACATTAAAGATGTGATATCATAGGCTCCAATATTAATCAATCCATATTTTATGAAAGATTTCTACCTGTATTCATTCCCTTCATAACATACAATTTTTGTTGGCATAGCATAGAAGAAGGATGAAACTAATCATCCCATTACATTCATGATCACAAATTTGAAAGATGAAAAACTTAGATAATCCATGATTGAGAAACATATTTTCACCCTTGTCAAAGTAATGAAGAAATTTAAACATTACATTTTGAGGAATAAAGTCATTGCCATCATGCCTGATCCTAATATTAAGCTCAACCTATAATAGAATGAATAATGATAATGCTAAGGAAAATAGATGGCTAAGCTACAAGAATTCAATATAGAGATCAAGATTTCAAAGATCATTTGAGGTTAAGGAATTATTCTGCTTATGATGGAACTAGATCCATGTATCATTATTGAAGAGGTATGTGAAGGTCAAGTATCTAAAGGAGAGTGGTATAATAATATCACACAATATTTTCTAATAGGTAATTATTTCCCAGGGCTTAATAGAGAATAAAAGAGAGATTTGAGACTTAAATCTTCTCATTACATTATTAATAAGGGAGTTATCTACAAAAGAAACTATGAGGGTATTTACCTTAGGTGTGTATATATAGAGGAAGCTAAAGAAATTTTAGAAAACTTGCATCAAAAAATAGGTAGTGGTCATCCTTTTAGGAATACCACAGCCCACAAGATCTGAAGAATGGGCTATTATTGGCCAACAACATTCAAGGATGCTCATGCTCGTGTCAGGAAATTCCATGAATGTAAATGCTTAGGCAAAATGGAAATACATGTATCAATACCTCTATAGTTGATTGTTGAAGGAAGGTAATTTACCCAAAGGGGTTTAGACTTTATTGGCATCATCAACCCAAATTCCTTAGTAAGCCATTAATTTATGCTTACTTCTACTGAATACTATACTATATGGACTAAAACTATAGCCATGAAGAATTTTAGAGCACAAGATGTGATCCACTTCTTGGAGGAACACATATCAAATATATTTGGCACACCTATTTCTTTAGTTTATGACAATATACCATCTTTCATATCAAAAATATTTACTAAGTGTGCACATGACAGCTAGATTATTATCAAGTTAGCTTTTAAGCATTACCCTCAAGGAAATGGACTGGTAGAATCAATGAATAAGAATCTGATAGATGGAATAAAGAAATTAGTAGGGGATAATCCCAAATATTGGCATAGATTATTGAAGTATGCTATTTGGGAAGACTAAATAAGATACAAATAAACCCTTAAAGCATCACCCTATTTATTGTTGTAGGGATGCAAGCCTATATTGCTAATTATGCTAAAGTTACCCACTTATTAGTTCATGTAGGAGTATATGGATCCATGTGATGAAACAAAGTCAAGATTTTGTGACATCATAGAAATGGAATATTTAAGGACTGAGGCATTATAGATATTTAACAAATACCAAGATGTAGTCAAGAGGTGGTTTGATAAGAGAGCAAAGGTCAAATCATTCAGAATTTTAGATCTAGTGCTACTTTGGGATAAAGCCCATGAGAAGAAAGGATAACATGATAAGTTTTACCCATTATGGATTAGACCATACCAAATTTTAGAGATCATGAGAAATAATTCATTTCATCTAAAGGACTTACAAGGCAATGAGCTTACATATCCAATCAACAGACAGTTCTTGAATTACTAATTTAGGGCCATGCCATCTAATAATGTTACTAAGTAGTGAGGGACATATGAATGTAGTTGTAGGATTAGACAAGATTTCCTAATTTCTTGTATGAGATTTCTTGCTTTCATATATTAGATTTCCTACTTTCATAGATAAAATTTCTTGCTTTCTTAGATTAGATTTCATACTTTCTTAGATTAGTTATTTTTAATGCTTTTTATGGAAATCTATATTATATTTGTTGACTGTAACCAAAATAAAAATCTAAACCAACTAATCTTATGACTTTAAAGAAGGGCTAAAATTAAACATTTGACAATTTGGGACTAGTTTACAGACTGGTCATATCTTTATGTTTTGAGTTTACAAGATAAAGGTATGTAATCATGAATCATTTTTAACATTATCACAATTAAATACTTTTAACAAGCATGTGGAATTTGTTCTCAAGGTAATTCATACAAATTTATAAAATTTTATTTTTTATTGGATAAAATACCCTAATCACATTAAATACCTATTAGAAATGACAATTTTGGGTATAGGTATAGCTAGTAGGGATGTTATGGTAATGATTTGTTTTATAATTATATAAACTCATTGGGGTTGAAGTTATTCTCTTTTCATTCAAGAGTAAAAGAAAAAAAATAATAAAATAGCCAATGAATTCAAAAGAGCAAAAGAAAATAAAAAGGCTCACATGATGAAATAAGGTGAATGTACCATGAATCATGATTAAGAGAAAATAATGGAGAGAGAAGAAAAAGATCCTAAGGTATGTCTATTAAGGATCTAGACACTTGATTAGCAGTAGAGTAATGCTTGAGCTTCCCTTAATTTAATGAGATTTAAGAGAAACTAGAATGAAAATTGTAAAATCATGAATCCTTTGAAAAAATCATCACAACGAGGGTTAAATGAATTACATGTTTGACACACACAAATTAAAAATAATTGGAAGGAAAGTATGTTGTGTGAATCTACTTATGAGTCTCTTTCATGTTTTCAATTTAAGTATTTTTCTATGGTAATACTTCATGATTGATTTAAATATTGTTAACTGGAGTTCTACATTCTTGAATACTCAGGAGTATTCCTCTTATGAGTCACAATTTGTTGTACCCAACACACCCCCATTTTTGAAAATAGGGACCCTTGTTCAAATTCTACAAATTTGTGATATAAATTGAACATTCAACTTGATCAAGAACTAATATCAAATATCTTGTGTTGATCTAGTTTATATAGGTTTGTTAGCACATAAGCATCATTTGACTTCATCTAATGTTCTTATGTTTCCATAATGCAAGTTTAATGGGGTCTCATTGATGTGAACATTGCCTAGGGTTTTACACCTTAATTCTAAATTGAATTTTTATTTTGATTAAACTTTGGTCTCTTGTTCATTAAATTTAATATATGTTTAAAATCATGTATAAAAATAACCTTAGCCTAATTTGTTTAGCATAAATTCCTTTTGAAGTAGATTCAAAATTTATGCAAGGTTAGAATTACTAGAACACAGTTTATTATATTAAGATTCTATACCAGGTCCTAATAATATTTATTAATATAACTCAAACCTTAGGCTAAAATATTTATGTTAGGTCCTTTTATGGTTCATGAGGTCTAATTTACATGAAGATATCTTTTATTAAAATCTTAGCTTGAGCCTTACCATGTTTTAGATCATATTTTATTAAATACAAATAAACCTTTAGGCTATACTTTATATATACTTCCAAACTATTAAATTAGGTCTTTCAATTTATGACAACAGATCTTACAACACATGTTTGTCCTGGCTCAGTTTAACCAATGGTCCAAGATCAAGTTGAAAAGTTATAAAGTTCTAAGAGCTCTACAAGAGTGACAAGTGTCACCATTAAAAAAACATGGTATAATTGATCCAATGAAGTTAGGGCATAGTTGAAATTTCAAATGGTCTATGGAGCTCCATGATATTGAAAAGTTTCACCATCATGAGATCCTTTTAAAAAAATTTAATGACCCATGGGAATAAGTAGGGTCAATAAGTCAATAGCATAGAAGCCATGTGGAGCTTCCAAGTGGCACACATATGAACATGGAGTCTCAAGGAAATGATAGGTGTTGATTTTGGTGTTCAAAGTGTGATGGCGATATAGATGTCAAATAATGGTCATGCATATATAGAAATTAAGCTCAACAAAGAGTCTCAAGGAGATGTTCAAAGATTGACGGTCATATGGATCTCAAATACATTCATGTGGACATCAAATGATGGTCGTGTAGACATAAAAATTAATCTCAGTAATTATCCATTTGGGTTCAATATATTGATGGTTGTGTAGACATCAAATATGTTCACACACACATCAAATGATGGGCACGTAAACATAAATTTTAGGATAGTCATTTGAGTTCAAATAATCTCAAGATAAATTAATTATGTTTATTCATACAAACAAATACAATGATGCAAGATCAATGATAATTTTCAAAGGACCTAGATCTAGTAGAAAATTGATACAGGGCATGTTTTCATGAGCTTGGTGATGAAGATCAATAGCTCAAAATTGATCTAGCCTGAGGGAGCATGAGGTAAAGACATGTGTCCAAAGGCATCAACAACCACTTTTCTAAATCAAATGAATAGAATGACATGCCATTTTTGGATGGACAAAATATGTAGAGCTATATTTATTGACAACCATTGTGTATCATAGTTAAGTCATATTCCTTTGGTCAAGATCATTTGACATTTTGAGAAGTAATTTTTTTGTAAAGGTAGGGGAAACATGTAATGTATGGTTTAGTTAATATTGATCATAATTAAATAGTGTCATTATTTTAAAAGAATTGATAAAAGGGATACTTGTCCTTCATGCATGTCCAAGTTCCATCTTGAAAATATCTAACTTAAAGTATCAAGCAGGTTGTTCTAACAACCAATTAAGAAGGTATTTTCATGCAATTCAAGTTATAATTATAAAAGTTTCATTTATACACATGCACATGTTGCATAGCTCTTACAAAGGCTAGCTTGAACTGATAAATGTAAGTGGACTCTTATATGATTTCAACCATAGTTAGAATTTAAGTTATGAATATCAAATGTAATGACATTGCATGGACTTGGAGGATGAGGTGACCCCTTACCCAAGCCTATTTTAACATTTGTAATCCACTATTTATAAGGGGGTGGAAAAATTTTCAATATATAGGAGTAGGAGAAATTTTGATTATTATTAAATGTGTTTGTATATTCTCTTCCTAATTTTTGTGTAATTAGGCTTATGTTTTTTGGTTGTATGATTCAATAATTCTTAGTGTGAAAAAGCTACAATGAATTATTTCTT
The DNA here is from genome assembly GCA_037957365.1 of Torreya grandis. Classification (NCBI taxonomy): domain Eukaryota; kingdom Viridiplantae; phylum Streptophyta; class Pinopsida; order Cupressales; family Taxaceae; genus Torreya; species Torreya grandis. Next base: position 704,861 of record JARHVA010001543.1, on the reverse strand, counting down.
TTCTCAATTGATATGATAGTATTAGATGTTAAAATGCTATTAAAGGATTATAAAATTACATTAATTATTGGAAATTAAGCTGATTGATTAATAATTTTGAATGTGTATGAGTGTTTTCTTTTGATGTAGTTATCTATGTGTGAAAAATCTACCTCAGATATCTCATTATCCCAAGCCATAATCTCTTGATTAAGGGTGTGAAATAGCTACTCTAAAAGGGGTAGCCTTTGATTGAGGCTTGTGAGTTTCCTATATCAGTATCTCTTTAGTATTTTATATTATGTCTAACTATGTGTGTGTAATAACTACTTATAATAGGTATAGGTTTTAAAATCACTTGTCCATTTAAAAACTATCTAGAGAGGTGGTTCTTGAAAACTATAGAGTCTTCTTTTCCACCTTACCTTTCCCTCTTTTTTGAGATTTTAATGAGATATACCCACTTTATATTAACAACCATCCACCCATCCAACGCATGTAAGAATTCACTACCCTTTAGAGATCACACCTCCATCCAAAAGCCTTGTCAATAACCTGCATGTCCTACCATCAATAGGTTTTTCTAAACATATACCTACAACTCATTCTTTGGAGTGGAGTTTACCTCCATCAAGATCCTAAAATGTTATAAGCTACCTTGTTAACTATGGTGTACATAAAAACTACATCAACATGTTCCTCAGTAAAACCTTATCAAAGTCAATATGGGATAATCAAGACAAATTTACTAGTGAAAAAATCTTTGAGGTGACAATAACTAAGGGCAATAGTTATTCACTACTTAATGAAGAAATTATAAAATTTAAAATCAATACAACTTCTAATCTACAACATAATAAGATGGTGTATAGTCTCAAGCTTAAACAATAGAAAAAATGATGGTCTTATTGAGAGCATATTCAAAAGTCTTCAACCTGATCACAACCAAAATTATGTCAAATTTATAATTATTAGAATTGTGTGTGTCTAACAATCCCACTATTCATTTTTTCCCCAATCATTACACATTCCATTATGTTTAATCTCTCCATTGTAAAATAAAACCTTTTATCCAATATTTATCTATATTTACCATCCCTGGATGCAATTTCATTTATAGAGGCTACAAATATATGTTGTCTTAAATTTTAAAGGAAATGGATTCAATGACCGATGAAGATCATAACAACATTATTAGAGTCCAAATTTGTAGCAAATTCTTGATAAATCAACTATTCAAAATAGGTATGGGCTAGTAATTTACATGATTGATTATTTTGGTTGTATCATATATTGATAAAGATGTGCATTTCCACATCAATAGGAACAACATAACCATATCTTTGCCTTACCATTTACCTTTCATTTTTCATTTTCCATTTGCCTTGCCATTATTTCATACTTTCCGTTTATCTTCCCTTGTCATTTGGGGGAAATGTTATTACCATTCTATCCAATTGTCATAACATCACCTTACCTTTCCTTCTATTGTACCCTATACCATTATACCATACCATCTCTATTGACCAAAGTTTTTTTACCCTCCCTATGCAACCCCTATTGACCTTGGTTCTATTGGGTCTTTAGATTCCTTTGGTTCTTTGGTAGTTTAAAAATTATGTGTTCAAATGGTAGTATATGAAGGTTGTATTATAGTGGATCTAACAATGACAATTTTCATTTATGCTTGACTAGTGCCATTGATTATAACTACCCTTGGGAAAATCAGTATCCCACCTTGTAATACTAATTATAACCACCTATGGGTAAATTAGTATCACTTAACTATGCCATTATTTCCTAATTACACCTATGGGATAATTAAGAACAACACCTTTAACATGCATTTTTGATTCACTTACCATTACTATTCTCCTTTGCCTTACCATTTTTCTAAATTCATGAACTTGTTGATACTTAATTAGATCTCAACACCTTTTGTGTCATCATAACTACTATGACTTGAGGTCCTTCTAGGACTATGTAAGAAGTGCTCAATTCATGTTGAGGTCAGACCTATCACCCCTTTTCCAACACTCTCATTGTTCTACAAGAAAACTAAGTCACATTCTCCCCATTTTATGATTTGGGTTGTTTAGTATCTAATAACTCTCTATCAATTTGAGACACTTAAAAACTTACAAAAATATTCAGAAACATGTCAAAATCCTAAATATTAAAAAATTGGCTTACAATCTCCTTGAGAGATATGAAGCCTCAAAATCAAAAAACATTTGTCATATCTCAACCTAGTCAAGCATCCTCAATACACCCTACTAGGTAAAATAAATTGTTAATTTCAATCCATTCCACTATCATTGGGGGTGTGACATTCCTTTTTCATAAAATGTTGCTTGGGGGCACTGCCTATTTATCATTGCATTGAGTTGTCACTTGTAAATATTGAATTAGTTGATGTCATGATGATTTTTATTACTTTTACTTTTAAGATTTATGTGTTTTTTTTGCTTAGTTATTTGTTTGATTTCTCTATTGTGCCTTGAATCAGTCTATATGAATTCATTAGGTGATTCCTTTCACATTATTCTTGAGTCTATCCATATTCATAAGTTAGCATTATCATCATGGCTTTTATCATTATTATATTTTTTCAATTATTTATTAGATCGAGAGTTAGTCCTTATGCACATTATTGGATCAAGATTTAGTCCTTATATAATGATGCATATCATCATCTGCTAAAATTAAAATTAGCTCATAAAATATTACAAGCAATGGAGCCACAAAAACTTCTCCTTGGTAACCTTGGTAAATCCTCCAATGCTCCTTGATTGAATCAACCTATTGACCATTCTAGTAGTATAAATGCTAATTAATATGAACATATCTACATTATAAGGTACAATCAAATCATTCACACTGATAAAATCTTATTCTTATATTTATCATTCCATTTTATCTTGCTTCTAGGTGAACTAGACTGGCTCGAGGTCTATTTAGACTATGTAGGCAACACTTGGATACATGATGTATCTCAAGTCAATTTAGCCACCTTTATTCTTCCAATCATCTCTTTTATCATTTTGTACATCCTCATGTGCCTACTTATTTATGGATTCTTAAATCATTATACCATCGCATCTAGTTTTCACCCACTCATCTTTGATCTATATGACAAGTTTTATCTTTGAATATGTTTGCAATCTACCCTACTAGAGCACAACTAAAAAATCATTATTCAATAAAGTTGATCTTAATGATTATAACCTCTTATGGGAAAATAATTATTTAAACCCATTCACCCTATTGGGGCATGTCCCTATGCCATTTATTATAAATTTCTTTGGTAAAATTAGTGTTTTAATGTTTGTTACTAATTATAACCTCCATTGGGAAACTCAAAACTTTTAAAATCAATGTGTGTAAGAATTATCTCAATCGGATTAATCTCACCCATAGGTTAATTTCATTCTTCTTTATGTTTATTTTTGAGGGACCATCCATCAGTAATATTTGTCATCCACTTCATCAAGGGGAATCATTATAGGCTTCCCAAGCATTATTTAGAGCTTCTTCAATCATTATCTTCTTTCATTTTTAATGTCCTTTTCATTCTTTGAGAAAACAATACTATGCTTATATCTTGAAAGGCTTTCCCAAATAGGGGAAAACTATAGACACCCAATTATGGCCACAACTGGCTCTCAACCTAACTTCAGACTGATTCCTACCAACCATTATAAATTAAGCCTAAGAATCACTAAACATCCCAAATTTGGTCACACATCATTCATTAAATCTTATAATAATGATGAAGCATCATTATTTAGGATATTATCCTACACATAACAATAACCTCTCACATATTCATCCTTAAACACCTTACAATCTAACATCTGGTAATTTGGAATATGGATCCATTAAGTAGGGCACTTAAACAACTATTGAAAGAGATAAAATTATAATAAAATTGAATCATCTAATTAAACAAGATTAAATTCTTATTTTTTTTATCCAGTTGTAATTAATGAATATCTAAAAATGGAAATTTAAAAAATCAAAATATCAAGCCTTTTCATCATTGCCTTTATGAGTTGTCAAGCTCTTCCAAAATATCCCAAAATATATAATTTGATATCCATGACTAGTAATTGAAAATAATAATTACATGACAACTTTTAACTCAATTAGAGTTAGTCTCAACTTATCTAGGGTTAGTTTTAACCTATTCCATGTTTAAACTCAACTTTAACTCACCTTGGGTGAGAGTCAATTCTTGAGGCTATAAATACAAGAGCATACCCATTAATGTTTAAGCTCTCTTGGTGTAAATTTATTATGCATAGATGTATTCAAATCCTTTGATAGTGTAGTTTTATAATTATAATTTGGAGAGATAAACTTCATGCAAGTAATGTTACCATGCCCAAATCATAAGCCAAGTAATCAAGCCAAGGTTTCAAGGAAAAGTAAAGCCAAAAAATCTACATTTATAAATATTTATTTATGCACAAGCAAATCAAGCCACTTCAACAAGCCATTTGAAGATCCAAACAAGGTAAAAGAGTGATTTATTTTATGTTTTAGTTGTATTTTCATATGTATGTTTGTTACCTATGCTCTCCCTAGTGTTTATGATAGATGTGTTATTTTATTTGTTTTATTGGACTAACATAAGACTAACTCTACTCTATGTATTCCTTGTTCATAGTGGGTACTTGGATAGTATCCAAACTAATTTATTTTCCTTATTAGGACATGGTTGGTTAATGGGCTGATGATTAGTTTACCATATAATAGTCATTATATCCACTCATGCTCAAGATAAGATCTCATAGATTAAGGTGTACGCTATATAGGGTTCTAAAATAATTTGGCATGCCCTATGCAGATAGCCTCCCTATGCCTAGGATCATTTATAGGGGAATATATGAGGTGAGAATTATTATATTAAGGGTATTGGAATGGCACTTGATTATGGAGGGGTTCCCATCAACTAAATATTTTAGCTAGGAGTGGCACATGTACCTCACCCATAGCCAACTAGGGAAGGAGGAGGACATGGTTCAAAAGGGAAACAATATATGGGCCCACCACCACAACCCACCACCATAATAGAGCCCTATTTAAGAGGTTCTTATTGACCCCAAGTCAAAAATTGGTAACCCCTATAGGTTGAAATTTTTCATAGGTTTACTATAACTTGTATATGGTCTTAAATGCTCCTAAATGGTCTTCATATTTTCACTTAGTAATCGTCTAGCTTGTTCCAAGGTTTGGTCTCATGTGTACTTGTCTAGTCTTAGGGGTCATGTATGAGTCATGGTATTGTTAAGTGTGGTCAAAACCATGACATGGTTTAGAATAATTATAAAAGGTTACAAATGTGTCCTTAAAGTCATATATTTATGTATTAACCTCTCATAATGTTGATATGTGCCAAAAAGTTATTTTTGTTAAATTGAGTTTATTTGAAGAGTTGTACATATCAACTTCAAGGGAAAACATTTAAATAATACTCCTAACATACATTATGTTATACATGGGTTAGATAATGGTAAGAAACTGAAATAATTTTATTTCAATGCCTAAACTAAGCAAAATACTCCTTTACAAGCACTTTTACGCACTTGTATAACCCTAAGAGATCATTTTTTAGATAAAAATGGTTTTAGAGAGTTTTTTAGAATTTCATAGGATAGTTTTAGTCTTTAGATCAATTTTAAAGTTTAAAAATGCATCAAACACTCTCTCTCCTCCATCTCTACCTTCACAAGCTTAGAAAGGCAACACTCAAATCCATGGTACATCTAGGAGAGAAAGTTAGGAGTTGAAACTTTGGCCTTTTTTTAGGTCACTATACCTTATCCATTTGAGTAGGGTCTAGTTTTTCTCATGCTTATTCAGGATAGAATTTGATGTAGGAGAATGTTTTTATGGAGAATTTCAAGGCGATAAAATGACCCTTCTCATGATAGTTTCATCAAGCAATCCATCTTTGGTTTGTTTCTTCATCAAGGATAAAGGAGTCTTAAGTGTGTGAGAATATCACCCTAATGCAAGTGTGTTTTGGTTTGTTTTAGATGTTTCCACTTTTATAGGTCTCAAGTACTTCATTTTTCATATATAATCCTTCATTATTTGATTATTCATGTTATATCTCTTTCTGAATATGGCTCTTTCCAAATAGCCTTTCAATAAACATAGTGTGTTCTCTTTAGAGGCATGGTCTATGTAGTAGTAGTCTTTTATAGGAAATGATTACCAAACTTGGATCAAAGTGACAATGAAAATCAATGATTAATTAATAGAGAGAATTTTTGGGCATGTTGGAAGCTCAATACAATAGGTATTTAACTAAAATTCACTCTCAAATAAGGGATTTAGATAGATCTATTCACCTACAGGTTTATAGACCTATAGGTGAACATTCATGAAGCCTAGGTTTCAATTTTAAAATATTTTAGAAATAGAGACATGTGACATATACTCCTAAGCACTTGCATGACCTTGACATACTCCACTTCTAACACCAAAATCATGATGAACAGACCTAACCTATATACATAAAGTTTTCATACAAGATGACTGTATACATAGACCTATATAGACCATGATTCAAAATTTGAGATGACATAATGATTTTTTAGGAGGTATATAAGCTATTGAGAGATGATAAATAGTGATTTAATGTGGATAAAAATATCCAAAATGTCATAGGGATTAAGAAGTGGCTTACCAGCCTATGCAAGAAAAATAGAGACCTATAGGAGACATACCTATTGGTCCTTATTTTGGAATAAAACTAATTATAATAAGAACAAGAGAAAGGTTAGAAACATGACACATGACTCATTTAAAATGATATAAAAATGCACAAACCATTGATGATATCTCAATTAGTTGAGGGCCATAAATAAAGTTGAAATGACTAAGGATGGAACCCTAATGCCTATACATAGGTCAAGTTTGAAGATGGGAAAGGTCTGAAAATGTCATAAAGAGTCAATGAAACTTGTGGTGTGGTGTACTTGAACATTTAATGATGTTTAATATATTTAATATGTCATGATGGAGTTGAGAAACTAGGTTTAAGACCTCATTTTTAGTTTCTTCCCTAAGTAGTCACCTATAGACACATTTTGAGAAGACCTAAAGGTAGTTTGGAACAAGAGTGTATTTGTGAAGTATAATGCTTTGACAAAATTGAAAAGGTCATAAACTCTCAAAAATAGGAAAAGAGTTATTTAGGATGTTAAGTGGTTTATAAATAAATACCTAAAACCAAAAAATACACTCAGACTTCTCTAATGAACACCTACAAGTTGCTAATAAGGATAGTCTATTTTAAAGCCTAAAGGTGGGGTAGAGTACATAAAAGGATAATTTAAACCTATATCAGGTGGACAAAGAACTCAATAAGTTCATTTTAATATAAAATGATATGTAAATAAATGACCAAAGATACTGGTCAAGACAAGCTCACCTAAACGTTGTACACACAGTCAACTGGGACCCTACAAGTCTACTTGGTTTAATTAAAAAAGGATAATTATCTTGAAATACATAAAAACCTATGTATATATTCAATTATATAAGTATATAATATATATGATAACATGGTTAAATAAAATCCTTAGTGTTATGCCCTTAACCATTGGTATGTCTAGGGATATGTGTGGTCAACTTGGGCTTACATACCTCTTTATTTACTTGTTAGATTTCTCTATGTTCTTAGATAAGTTAACCTACAGAATAACCTTGGCTAAGTAGAATATATATAATAAGTATTGGTTAGTCTTTAAGCATCATGTGTGAAGTATTCTACTAATAGTGCATTATTATGGAGGTTGCCCCATCGAAGTGGCTTTGCTATATTATCCAAGATTCTATTTTATTGCCAATTATCACTATGAATCTCTCATATTTTCTTATTCTACAAAATATAAAATCTTTATGTGTGAATATATAATTAACTTCATTACACGTGGTATAAGAGATTCAATTTGGGCAAGTTTCTTATGGCATTTTATTTTGGATTTGGTGAGGCATGGCTGCTGGGAGTAGTGAAAGTGAAAAAACATAACTTGCAATCTGAGAAGAATTAATTTTTTTCATTAGTAAAACATTACTTAAAACACATTTTTGAAAAAAAAATAAAAATAAATAAGTCTATAATTTTTTCTCCCCTTGCACACTTTTAGTCATTGGATTCATCTTGGTGAGATGATCACAATGGTGTATTTCATTGGTATAACTTTTTTAGGGGTCAAAACCCTCCTAGGGTTTATTTATGGTAGGTCCTTCAACTCAAGGAAGAAAAAGGGCACCAAAAACTCCTAATACTCCTACCAACAACATGGAATTTGGAACTTCATATTCAATGATTTCTTAGCTTCAAGAGGACATAAAAAACTTGGTGAGGCATGATGACTTTGTTGTAGTCCAAGCTGATGTTTCAAGGATGCATAAAGAGATTAATGGAGTTCATAGTGAATTGTAGCATATCATTACACAATTTTCTACCCTCACATCTTAATTTTAGACTAACAATCCTCTAATTTAGTGTTTAAATCCTCTTTTTAATAAATCCCATACTAGTATTAAATCAATGTTGCCAAAAGTGGACATGCATAAGTTTGATGGTAAGGATCCTCTCACTTGGATTAACCAAACTGAGAGTTTATCTAAGATGCATCAAAACTCTAGTTCTTAGAGGGTGATGGTGGCATCCTTGTAGATGGAACATGATAAATTCATTTGGTATTATTGGTTATGTAATCAAAAGAAAAAGAATGGTGCTTCTATTACATGGACTATTTTTATTGAGGAGTTGATATCTCATTATTAGAATAATGTCTCTAAGAACTTTTTTAGCCAATTAGCTAAGATACAACAAATAGGACCTATGAAGGATTATATTCATCAATTTTGGAATCTCTCTTTAAGGGTGGAAAATATCACTGAGAAAAATTTGATAGATATATTTTTTGGTGGCCTCAAAGATAGCATCCAATGTGAATTTCAAATTTTTATCCCACAATCTATATTAGAAGTTATCCTTAAGGCACGCATGATAGAAGAAAAAGAGATGGTCAAAAGAAAAACTTTCACTAATAATCATTATTACAACTTTCTAGTACCATCATTTCCACATCCCACTAGATTAACATAATGACAAACTGAGGAGAATTGAACCAAAGGGTTGTGTTATGGTTGTGATATAAAATGGATCAAAGACCATCATTGTGCTGAGAAGAAGTTATTTTACATTGAAGGTGCCAATGATGATGAAGAGGATGCAGAAGTACAGGATGCAGATGTATAAGTTCTTGAAGAAGAATCTAAAGACTCTCAACCTACTATTTCATGCCATGTCTTGTTAGGTATTAGTACTCCCCAAACTCTTAAGGTGATGGGTTTCCTTAAGAAATAGAAGGTCATTATCTTGATTGATTCTAGGAGCACACACAATTTCATCCACAATAAGTTGGCTGCTCATTTGAACTATTTTATTTATCTAGCTCCAAAATTTCAAGTTATCATTATAGATGGTGGTACTATCAGCTATTCAAGAAATTGTCATAGTATTAAGTTGGCCATGGGAGATTACTTATTGGCTTCTCTTTTGTTTGTTATTCTGATGGGTGGAACTAATATTGTTCTGGGAGTGCAGTGGCTCACCACTTTGGGCATTATTGAGATGAATTTTCAAGAATTATTCATGTATTTTCATTCAAAAGAAAGGACATTTGAGATAAGAGTATTAAAAGCTAAATCTCCCCAACTTGCTAGCTCCCATAAAATGACAAAGATTCTCTATAAGGGTGCTAAGGGATTTGTAGCTTTCTTGTTTTTTATGGAAGTATAGACAACTCAACCATCTCCACCTCTTGATCTACAACAAATAATTGATGATCATTATATTGTTTTTGGAGACATGTCAAAAAGACTTCCACCTATACACATGCATGCTCATGCCATCACACTTATTCTTGGTAGTACACCACACAACATTAGGACATATAGCTATCCCTATGCCCAAAAAATTGAAATTGAAAATATGGTATAAGAGATGTTGGATGTAACAATCATTCACCATAGCCAAAGCAAATATTCATCACTAGTTGTCATGGTAAGAAAGAAAGATGACACTTGGAGGATGTGACCTGACTACAAAGAACTGAAAAAGTACACTATCAAAGATAAGTTTCCAATTCTTATCATTGATGATTTTCTAGATGAATTGAATGGTGCTATTTATTTTACCAAGTTAGATCGATGTTTTGCTTATCATCAAATTAGGGTCCATGATGAAGACATACCCAAAAGTTCTTTTAGGATTCATGAGGGCCATTATGAGTTTTTGGTTATGCCTTTTGGCCTAATAAATGCACCATCTACTTTTTAGAGTTTGATGAATACTATTTTAAGCCATTTTTTGAGGAAATTTATTTTCATATTCTTTGATGATATCCTCATTTATAGTAATAATTGGTCAGACCATTTGCAACATGTGAAATAGGTACTCTCCATTTTGGAACAAAATCAATTGTAAGTCAAACCTTACAAATGTAATTTTGGCACTAGTGAGGTTGAATATTTGGGTCATTTGGTATCTTTTTAAGGAGTGAAAGTGGATCCTAAAAAATCCAAGCAATCGTAGACTGGCCAATTCCTAAGACACTTAAGCAACTTTCAATATTTTTGGAACTTATTGGTTATTATCATAGATTTGTCAAAAATTATGGTAGTATTACATCCCCACTTACCTCTTTTTAAAAAAAATACTCCTTTTAGTGGACTAATGTAGCTACCTGGGCATTTGAATAATTGAAATTGGCTATGTGCACTATTCTAGTATTGGCCACTCCTAATTTTTCTAGGACTATTTTGGTTGAATGTGATATATTTGGGTATGGTATGGGTGTTGTACTCATGAAATAAGGTATACCAATGGAATTTTAAAGTCATCAAATCAATGGTAAAAATAAGCACAAGCCCATCTATGAGAAGGAAATAATGGCCATTTTTCCTACAGTCAAACAATGGAGACCTTATTTGATGGGTCATCAATTTCAGGTAAAATTTGATCATGATATTCTTAAATATTTTTTAGAACAAAGGTCGTCATCTGAAGAACAATAGAAATGGGTAACTAAGATGATAGGCTATGATTTTGAAATAGTCTAAAAAAAGGCAAGGATAAGGTGGTGGCAAATGTACTATCTAGAAAATATGAATTAGTTGAGGCATTTCTATGTGCCATAACCATTTTTTAGGTAGATTGGCTAGAAGAAGCATGATCAGAATGGGAACATGATAGTACTTATCTTGATTTTATTCAAAATATTCAATAGGGTTTAGATGGATTTGAAAAATTCACATGGAAAGGTAATGCATTATGGTACAAAAATAGATTATACCTATGTAATAATTCTCTTCTTAAACAAAAAAATCCTTCAAGAACTTCATACAACTCTAATTAGGGGTGATTCAAGATTTTTGAAAACCTATCATAGGATCAAGCAGGATTTATTTTGGGAAGGTATCAATGGGGATGTCTAGAAATATGTGGATGAATGTATGATCTGTCAACAAAACAAAGATGAAACTATCAAAACTCTAGGGCTTTTACAGCCTTTATCTATCCCTAGCCAGCATTGGGAAGAGGTCTATATGGATTTCATTATAGGGTTACCAAGATATAATGATAAAAATGTTATCATGGTTGTTGTAGATGATCTTCGTAAGTATGCTCATTTTTGTTCATTATCCCAGCCATTTTTTTTCTAGTACAGTAGCTTTTGCTTTTCTCAATACAATTCAAAAACTGCATTGGACTCCTAAGATTATTGTTAGTGATAGAGATCCCATTTTTACTATTAATTTTTGGACTGAGTTATTTACATGTTTAGGCACTCAATTGGCTCATAGTTCATCCTATCATTCTCAATTTGATAGAAAAACTAAGGTAGTCAAAAATTTTTTGGAAGGATATCTCCATTATTTTATTTCTTATAAACATGATAAATGGGTTTGTTGTCTTCCACTTGTTGAATGGTGGTATAATACTTCTATTCATATTTCTTCCAAAATGTCTCCTTTTGTGGCACTATATAGATACCATCCTCCATCCATCCATCACTTCCACCTTGAAGTTCCATCCTAAGGTTCATTTAGCTAAAGAACATATTCACCATCAATAGGAGGTCCTTGCAAGTTTGCATGAAAATTTAGCTATGGCCCAGAATTGCATGAAGCAAATGGAAGATCAAAATAGAAATGAGAGGAATTTTTAAATTAGTGATTGTGTCTTTTTTCAATTAAATCCATACAAATATATGTTATTTAAGCAACAAAAAAAGGATAACAATTTGTCCCCTAAGTATTATGGGCCTTATCAGATCTTACATAAAATTGGCAGTGTGGCCTACAAGTTAGATTTTCCTTCATCCTCTCGCATACATCTAGTATTTCATGAATCATGCCTAAATAAGGTCATTGGACATAGAGTTACCATTCAAATATAATTACCAAAATTAGATGAGGACAGTAAAGTTATTATTGATCCTAAGGTGATCCTTGAACGACGTACCCAACAACTGTGTTCTAGAGAAATTATAACATACTTGATCAAATGGAAGAATATGCCATGTGAAGATGCCAATTGGGAAGATGAAATATTTGTGTAGTAGCATACAGAGTTGCCAAATCATTGAGGACAATGTTTTTTTAAGGGTAAGGGCTTGTTATACCCTTAATCATTAGTGTGTCTAGGGATATGTGTGGCCGACTTGGGCTTACATACCTCTTCTATTTACTTGTTACATTTCTCTATGTTCTTAGATAGGTCAAAATATGGAATAAAATTGGATAAGTAGAATATATATAAGTAGTAGTGGTTATTTTTTAATCATAATGTGTGAAATATTCTACTAATAGTACATTATTATGGAGGTTGCCCCCTCGAGGTGGCTTTGCTATATTATCTAGTATTCTATTTTACTATAAATTATCACTATGAATCTCTCATATTTTATTATTATATGAAATATAAAATCATTCTTTGTGAATATATAAGTAATTTCATTACACTTAGACTCACTTAAATTAAGGTTAATAAAGATAGACCCTATCTAGGCGTGTAGAGCCTAACTTACCAACAAGTAGATCTAAAGAGCAATAAGTGAGAGGGAAGTTTGGGGGAATTTATAGATAGTTTTTGGAGTAAATTTAAGGTAACACATCAAAAATTAGGTTATAAAAGCAAAAAAATATCAATAAAATTCACCTAGACTCTATACACAGTCAAATGGTGTCTACAAGCCTCTTTGCCCTCATGAAAATTTTTGCTTGTTTTGAGAGACTTAAAGTCCAAAAGGAGGTTTAAGATAAGGAAATATTTTTATGTTGGTTTAATTTTCATATAATATCTATGTAAGACTTTCATGCTCAGTAACAAAGGATGCAAACACTGTAAGCCTTGTCTAGGCCTAATAAGCCTAAGACTAAACACAGGAAGACCTTAGGTGCAGTCATGAAAAAAGTTACTTGTTGGGAGTAAATTTGAATTATAATGTTTTTTGAAGGTTTATTGATAAATCATATACCATTTAATATTAGACAAAGGTAGACAAAATAAGTGAAGTTCCATTTAGGCCCTCAAGACCATCTCGAGCTCCTCCAATGGGTGAATGCATTCCAAAGACTAGTTTTCTCTTCCTTGGTGACGCCATGACCTTATGTATGGAATAAAATGGACTTAAAGGGTGATGAATTAGTCTTTACACTTCATTATTATGGAATTATTTATTATATTAGGTTTCAAACCTTCATGAATAAAGCTTAAGAATATCAACCTCTCTCTAATGGCTTATTTTGAACTTGAAAGTCAAATTCTTACACTCACAATGGTACAGTCAAGATGTATGGGAACTTGATCACTTGGGTATAGTGGTTTGGGATAGTAAAATTGTAAATTTTGGCATTTTAAAATATATATAAGGCCCATTATTTATGAACAATATATAAGAACCAAAGTCACTCTAAACCCTCGTAAAACCCTAATAGAGACCTGATGTGAGAGATGGACTCATAAATCAAATTAAATGACCTAGTTTTATCCTTAAAACTCCTTTATATTATTTATGACTCTAACTATGTCCAAATTTTTTACTTTTTCTATACTTGTAATTTTACAAACTATATTAAATGCATTATTTTTCAAGATTTTTAGGTGTTTCATAGGGTTTTGGATAGTTGGACACTTTAAAACTATTAGGAGAGGCCATTTGGGATTTTATTTATATATTAAATCCTAAATATACATACTATACATTTTTTAAATGATCAAACAAAGCTCATTTTTCAAGGCAATCTCAAATAGGCCTAAAAAGAGACTAGGTTTCAAGGCCATTTCATGGTTCTCACACTTATATAGGTCTTAAGGCCTCAAATTTTTCATTGAGGTTGCTTATATTATATGTAAAGTTAATAACATGATTTTGGGTTGTTTCACATGTGTGGGAGAGATCTGGAACAAAAAATTAGGCTTTTAGGCAAGGAGGCCTAATTAAGGAGAGAGAAAGATAGAAAAAGACACTTGCACTCACTCTCAAGACCTAAACCTTATCATGGATTTTTAAATATATATTGTGTCCTCAATTATTCTACTAGTTTGTTATTACCATTTTTACACTGCCATACATAAGGAGGTTTATAGGTTTTTAGAGTTATAAGTAAAAGAGGCCTAATGAGAGCTTAAGGAGAAAAATGGAGTCTTGTGAATTTTTATAGGAACCAAAATGGATTAAATTAGGTCTGATAAGGTATTTTAATTATTTTTATGGAGAGCTAATTTCCTAAATAATATTAACCTAAGTTTTGAGCCACTTAGACAAGGCTAGGTATGGGAGATGGAGGAGTTTTAAGACACATAGGCATATGAATGATAGGTGCTATTGAAATTTCAAACCATATGAGTTTATAAATGAATTATGTGTTTAAAATGAGATGTATATAATAATATTATGGTGAATTCATGATTAAAATTTCTATTTATCACTTATCATATGCAAATAATGGTAGTTTTGAGGAGTTGTGCAAGGTATCAAGATGAGTTTTCAACTCCCATGCCACTTAGATGATGGATCATATTTAGAGGAGAGATATATGTCCTTATATACCTATTGATATAGTTTCTATTCTTCCTATTTTTAACTTCCATGTGTACACTTGGCAATCTTCTTATTCTACACCCCTCTCTTTTCCTTAATTCTCTATATAAACTTTCATTTGTGGCCTTCTAATCATCCACAATTGGTATGATGAATCCATGATAATTTGAATATTTATTTTCCCTTTTAATAAAATATTTAAATCTATTTTTGAGATCTCAAATTCTTTCCTAAGTGTTTTAACTATTTCATGGTTAAATGGTAAGTGATAAATCTGTCTCCTTGTATTAATCTCACTTTTTCATGCTTGGTGTAAGTAATCTAACTTATAATAGGTCTTATGAAGTGTAAATAGTTGTTTTGTGTTTTTTTTTAATTTTAAATAAGACTATCAATGTCTATGATAAGACCTATTATTCATCTATCTTGAGAAATAAATTTCATTCTACCTTCATGTTAAAATACTTCTATTACAAAAACCTTGGGCTTTTAAGATCAGTTTTGTAAATTACCTTTCATAGTGTAGGTTAAATTAGGTTTGTGGAGTTAACTTTGGTTCATAACCTATGTTAGATTGGTGTTAATCTCCATATATCAATTTTAATTAAAATCAAGTATATTAGTGGTTATTTTTAGGTGTGGTGCAAGAGATTTAGCCCTTCAATCTAGAGACTCATCTCTCACATAGGTCACCCAAAACTTGAGAAATGTTTCTATGTTACATCAAATTTAAGGAGGTTAGAATAGACCTCCTTAGGTTGAAATTTTGATTTATAATAGTTCCTACACATCAATAATATCTATGAGTTATAGATGATGGGTCTCTACATTATATTAATCTAGAAGAGAACTTAGACATCAATAAGGAGGAGGCCATAGAGGATTATTATGACCTTAATTGGCACTAGGGGATCTAGGTAGAACACTGATTTACATATTTCCATTTATAGTATGTACTTCACTTGGTATCTTAGTTTTTAATCTAATTTTACATATTTATATTTTTAAATTGACTACATCTAATTTTGATTTTTCATTCTATGATTTGAGATACCATGAGTGGGTGGAGTATGATCAAGGACACCCTGATCAACCTTTTTTAGTTGAGAACTATCCTGACTAGAGACCAAATCCTCATAGATCTTAGACTCCTTATAGGAATTATATGACATATAAATTTTTTTCCCCAAATTTACCATGCATATTTGATGTTATTACCATGGAGAATAGAGAACCATACCTTGTTATCCAAGGAGAGGAGAGTGGATGCCTTAGTGGACATGATAGTAGGTATATGAGGATGTAGAGAGACTAGACATAGTATATGGGGGATAACCTTAGATCAATGTATTAATAGGGGATGCCATAGTGGCCATAGTATTTTATAGTATGATACAAACTATAAGGGATGCACTATTAGGATACATCATCAAAGAGATATACCTAACACTCCTTTGCATCAAGACATTTTTATAGGAGGACACACTTTTGAGAATTAATATAGAAGTTTTTTCTATACCATTGTATATGTTGATTATTTTTTATATATCTTGAGGCACATTGGACTTCCATGAAAGTGTTTGTCTTAGATATAATTTTTATACAAAATTTATAGTTATAAAACACACACACAAATATGCATTATATGTTCTAATTTTCATGTATGCTTCTCAATTTATGCACTCTAAATGACTAGGCATGTCATGATATAATTTGTATCTCTATGTTTTTGATATAATGTTATGAAAAATACTTATACACATGATAACAAAATGTATATAGATAATGTAGTATGACTAGTGCACACACACACACACACACATACACATGAAAATGTAAGTGTGCTAACATTTATTTTATAGATGATGACCTATTTTTTCTATTTACACAATGTTTAACTCTTAATCTACAATAGGGAGTGAAAAGGGTAATAGGATAAACATGAGATGATAAAGAATGAGAACCATAGATGAAAATTTTGTATGAAAAGATAATGATACCTAATCCTTATGAAAAAAGGGAAATTTTGATTCTTACTAGAACTTAAAAAATAATAACTTTGTGGCCTCATCAAGATATATCTAGCCTTGAAAAATTTAGTAGGTAGGATAAGGTTACCATTTTTATGAAATACATATAGGCAATACTTTAGATTATATTTTAACATGGACACATTTTAATTTAATATAAATTTTGTATTTATATTTTATCTTCTATTTGTGACCCTCTACACTTAGTCTCATGTGACTAGGAAGACACTTAGCCTCATCTCCAAAGCCTATATATAGGTGAGTAAGGGAATATCTATTCAATGATAATCTAACACAACTATTAAGATGTAAGGGCTCAACACTGAAGGTTAGCACTAGTGAGAGATGGGAAGTTCACATTTTGTGTTTGCATAAGTCTTTTTTATTTTCATAAGAGTGTCTAATTTTATTATTTGTAAGATGTTTACCCAAAAATATTGTTCTTATTCAACTATTAATATGTAATAGTTCATCATCGAAGACCAAGATAGGAAATTAAACGTACCTATTGTTTTTATAGTGCCAATGTTTTGATTTATAAATAACTTTGAGAGGATATTCTACCATGGACAATCTTATAAACTAGACTATAAGATAACATTCTCTAAGTTATGTAAGAAGACGTAAGGAAATTAATATTACTTTGATGATAAAAAATAAGGAAATAACCAATGTATTATTAATTTTTCAAATGTTTTATAAGGGATGATAGTGTACATGTGAACATGGGATGATATGATGCATATTGAATTTTTTACATTGTGTGAACTAAAAATAAAATAATCAATAGATTATTTAACCCTAAAATGTATGTTTTCTAGGTTAAGGTTACCTAGATATTAAATAAATAGGTATATATAAATGATTAAGCACAAGGGTGATAATTAGATCTAAAACAAGACAATTTGGTGATAAACTCATGTATAATCTTACACTAATTTCTTATTTTAAGTTATGCTAAAAATCATTAGTACAACTTGCTAGATATAGAAATGAAAAAGAAGTAATATACTTAACTTGTTTTGATGCTAATGTAGTTTTAGATCTACAACAGTTGGGAATCATACTAAAATATAGTTTTGGAATAGTCATTAGATTCTATTTTAGATGCTTTTAGATCCATGGAAACTAGAATCAACTTGGGATGGTTGTGTTGATGTTAGCCTATGAATTTTACACAAGTATCTTGTAAAAAATACCTACTACAGAAAGATGTGACCACCTAGATTATTCTAGGTTTTTCTCCACCTTCACTCTAGTCCATTAAGATATAGGCCATGGACTATCATTCCTCACAAAATTTCAAATCCCTAGTTATTCATCCTCATGGTGACCTTGGGGCAAAATGGTTTATGGGCATATAATGCCAAGCTAACCCTGAGTCAAACTACCTCTACCTACATAACTAATACTCCAAAGAGGAATTCAAACTGATGTATTTCTCCCTTATGTGTTGGCTTATGCGTGATTCATTCAATATGTGATAATCTAGTATAATAGTGACTTATTTTTCAACTTAGAAAATATAGATCTTGGGTTATTCTCTTAATAATTTAGACCTATACATGTCAATTACCTCTACCTAGACCTATAATAGTGATAATCTAGTATAATGGTGACTTATCTTGCAACTTAGAAAATATAGATCTAGGGTTATTCTCTTAATAATTTAGACCTATACATGTGATGTCCCTATGACTAAGATTGAAATGTGAAATATTTGATCAATTTAATGCTTGATTAAAAGTTTTTAATAAGTTGTTTTGGTCTCTTTTGATCATTTTTAGGTTTAAAATGAATGAAGGTTGATCTTGTATTTATATCAAGCCCTTTGGAGAAGTAACTTGAATTAAATCACATAGGCCAAACATTAAGATTGTTTCATTTGAAAATTGGATGAGTTTAGGGCACTAGACACTTGTACTAGGGTAGGATAGTAGTATTGACATTACTGTCTATCCTAAATGTTAATGTCTAGGGAATAGGAAAGTATGTACATATTTAAATCTTATTTAATTGGAAGATAAGTAGGTTTAAAGTATTCTATGTAAGATAGAAGGTTTGGGTCATCAATATAAGATTGGTTAGAGTAAGAGATAGGATAAGAGGAATAAGATAGAGTAGATGTGAAATTTAAAAAGTGGGAAAGGTATAAAACTAAGAGAAACAACCAATTTTTGAGTTTTCCAAGTGTACAAGATTGAGGTGATATATAATTTAGAAATAATGTTTACATTTTCTCCCCCTTTAATCCAATAATGAAATTTCTAGTTTAAATAAAAGGAATGTGCACATGGGTGTGTATAACACACCTTACCTTTATGTGATCCCAACTTGATTTTTTTACTTGTGAATAGCCTACAACTAAAATCATGTTATAATGTATAATTAGTGCATATAATATGTAATTGAAAGTTTTGAAATATTTTAATTGAAAGAGCGAGGTTTAAGAGTGCACTTGTGTGTCGATGTAACCACCTTGCCTATTGGAAAGTTTGTTTTTAAAAAAATGTATAATTGAAAGGCTATGAAATTTATATCATGAAAAATATATATAAACTTAGAAAGTTCATATATCTAAGGATATATATATATATATATATATATATATATATATATATATATATATATATATATATATATATATATATATATAGAGAGAGAGAGAGAGAGAGAGATAGAGAGAGTGTGTGTGTGTGATTGTAAGGCACATACCCCTAACATTGGCACAAATGTGAGTTTCCACTAGGAAATTGAGATTAGCTCAACCATACAACCTAATGATACTCATAACTTGGTAATGATGAATGATACAATAAATTACAACCTAAAAATTAGCAGGATTGAGTGATTTCATCACCTAAACCATACCAAATTGAACCAACTAGTACATTGTATTGGCTTGATATAGTTTATAAATGTTTACCTTAGGTATTAGTATGTAAAATTCCATGATATGGTAATAATCCATAGAAGAGTTTTGAAATCTAAAACTAATATTAATATTAAAATATTAATTACACATTATATAGAATAAATACCTTAGATATGTATCATACTAAAAATGTGTATAAAAATGGTACCAATGTATATATGTTTTTCACAAGTGTGAATCTAAATCATATAATTGTGTACCTTAGCTAATTTTAAAACTATGTAAGTGTACATAGAATACTTCAAAATCATGAACCAACTATATATGGATAAATATGAAAACTAAAATAAGTACTAATGTAGAGAACATATTTCCAAAACATGACCCCAATGTAATCTAGAAATGTTGAATATTAATAAGTGTGGAGAAAATAATTCCAAAGCAAGCCCCCATTAAATCTGAGGAATATGAATGTGTGTAACCCATACCCATATTACATGCCCCAACTAAATTTTAAATTAGGAAAAATTTGTATAACATGCCTCTATTTCATGCCCCAAATGATATGTCCCCCCTTTTAGTTTAGGGAAGAATAGAAACTAGTAGTTACCTCACCTCAAAAGGATAAGACAACTGTATAATCTATGAATAGAATGGTCCAACTCAACAAGAAAGTCAAGCTCAAACACAAGAGCACTCAAAATCAAGTCAAAAGGTAATGGTCTAAGGAGACAAAATAATGGGAATGTTAAAATTATAGATAATTTAAGGAACATGACTTAGTACAATGTACAAAAAATAAATAATGACATATTTAAATATCCAATATCCAATATAGCATGAGTAGAGGGAAGGTCCAATATCCAAAATAAGAATAAATCATGTATATGTGTTTTCATGTATCACACTCAATTGGAGGTGTGACACACATGTGTATGTATAATTAAATGATATTCCATCCATCAACATTGAACTAACATATACATTCCAAGGAACCAATAAAATATGTAGGTACTGAAATTGATTTTTAATTTTTATTTATCTTTTGGTATTTTTGGAATGTTAAAGGAAAAGGATATCCTATGATCCCATCTAAAGGGTGATCATATAAATATCCCCAATGTGGACCTAGTGTAATAATCTAGTGATGCCAATAAGGAGTATGCATATGTGATATATTTGTCACTATATTATCTATGATGTTCTATGTATAGATAATAGTATTATGTGGCCTTAGAGAATTAGTATAATTAGTAGGTGTAGGGGTTTATGGAACCCATGATTGAGTAATATGTGGTTTATTTATAATAAAAGTAATAGGAACATGTGTAGGTGCTCTATATATGTGTACATGGTATATATTATATGAGAATTCCATGTAATCCATTATATGCCTTTAATGTAATGGTATCTAAAGTAATGGTCACATGATAAATAAGATTACCTATTGCTTACCCTTTTTCAATGGATTAACCTTAGTAGGTTTTATAGTTAGCTATATGGGTATAATTTTGTGTTATTCAAGATAATGTCCATATTGAATTTTAGAAACTATAATCAACTAAATGACATGAATGTATTTAAGATACCCATATAATATAAAAGGTACTCCTCAAAGTGTATGAATCCAAGGTATTCACAATAACATATCAAATATATGCATGGAAGGTATAAATGAGAAAGTGGTAACCACATGTGTGGGATTGACCTCTAAAGGTATCTCAATCACACCAATAACCTTATGGGAGATCCCATAGAATGCACTAACTGATCTAGTAGAAGGATATAAATTGTAATTAGTATAACCCAAGTGAATAAGTAATTTCATAGTGCAAACATTCTCACTCACACCATTATCATTCATAACATTGCATAAAAAATGTTTATCAAGGCATGATTGAATGAATAAATAATGGATGTTAGATTCATCATCCTTAATCTCACTATCAATGAAATAAATAGATGGTGTCTAAATGATATGAGGTATATGTCATGTATAAGTATCAATAATCCCATATAACGGGTTCTCATAATGTGATGGAGGAGGATGTGCATTATATTCCATTTAAACTTTTAGTTCTTTCTTAGAAAGGTCTTACAAAAGACTGTTAAATATTTTCTATTTATGGTGATCACCAGGTTGTGAAAATAATTCCTTTGGAGGATCATCAAATGTAACCTTTTTATCATAAATAAATTCGTGTATCTTATTATTCAAGGTAAAACATCTATTCATATAATGTCCTAGTCCCTAGTGATAATCAAAATAAGCATTCATATCATATCTTCTAGGTAGATGTATATTCATATCAACCTCTATTAGATGAGGGAGAGATATAAGTTGACAATATATTAATCACAAGAGTAATGAATTTGTGGATAAAGGTAAATGTGTAAATTCTCTTCTCAGTGCATTAGATAAGATTAACTAATTAGGCCACTATTAAACTATGTTAACCATGGCAATTGTTTCCTTTTTAGGCTGAGGAGGTTTTACCTTATAACTTGGTTTGATTGTAAACTTGGTAGTGTATGTAGATGAAGCTATTGTGTTTTCAACATAATCAATATTATTCAATGAAAAAATCTTTATTTCATAATCATATACAACATGGCATAAGTCAATGGTCTCATGTAAAAGGGAAATCAAAATTTACTTGAATATGTCTTGTAACTCCTTAATTTCCATAGGATTGGTCATTTTAGATACCTTTGTCATATATCTCAAGACACATTTATTTATAGGTTCATTTTTCCTTCGTTTTATTTTGGAAATTTAAGTATTAAAACCTTTTTAGAAATACTAATGGAAAAGTGTGCTAAGAACTAATCTAAATTAGGTTTGAACACTTTCGTGGGTTGGAGATTTAAGTAATAGAACCTCATCAAATCATAGTACTTGAGGCTTCTTGGGAATAATTTGGTCAAAAAAATTTCATTTGAGGAATAATCAAGGCATGTTGCATAAAAATATCTAAGATGTTGTTTGGGATCACCTTTGCCATCATAACATGGAAACTTAGGTGTGACAAAGCTAGTTAGCA
The DNA here is from genome assembly GCA_037957365.1 of Torreya grandis. Classification (NCBI taxonomy): domain Eukaryota; kingdom Viridiplantae; phylum Streptophyta; class Pinopsida; order Cupressales; family Taxaceae; genus Torreya; species Torreya grandis. Next base: position 681,793 of record JARHVA010001543.1, on the reverse strand, counting down.
AAGGGTGAAAATATATCTTAAGTGTAAGAGGGTTATGAAACACATCTTAAAAATCAATATCATGAGGATATTCTAATGTGTTTTGTTCAATATTTGTAACATTATCCTCCAAGGTTTTTATAACCTGAAAGAGTGTTTGAACTATAGACCTAGTGGGATTTAGATTGGGAAGTTGAGTAGTCACCAAAGGGGATGTAAAAATGGTTTGAGTGGTAATAAGAATTGAAAATAGTATTTAAGTTGAAATATTTTGTAATTATATGTTATATGTAACAATAGTAGTTTCATGAAATAAAGGTTTAAACACATAACCTTGCCCCAAGTAGATGTATTATGTTGTAATGTGTTCAAGGGGAGGGGTGTTTCAAATATACCTTTTTAATTTTTGTTTTTATTATAGTTTTGATTAATTCATCACTATATTTAGGGTTTTTATGAATACACTCATGGAATAACGTAATTTATTACACTTGATCATGGTCTATTTGCTCATTTTCATTTATTTCATGGTTTTCATAATCATAATCTTCTTTTACGAGAACCTTATCAGTATGTTTTTCATTCTCAAGAAGGGTATCATCATGATCCATAGTATGAGATACCTCATTAGTTTGAGACATCTTATATGGTGGGAAAGGAAGTTCAATGTGTTAAATAGGCACACCTCCCAATTTAGGGTTATGCCTAGGTTGCATGAAAAATAATATAAGTTGGAATGAAAAAGTATATAAATATGAAACCTTAGCTAACTAAAAACCTAGGAATTAGAAATATTTACATTCATATGAATCAGGTTCACCAAATGTTTAACCTTAAAATGTTTATTTTATAGATTGAAATTATCTAGATACTCATTAAAGTGGTATATATAAATGAATAAGCACAAGGGTGATAATAAAGATCTATGATAGACTAATTATGTGATAAACTTAGATATAAATGTACACTAAATATATTATGTTGATTTATGCTAAAAATAGTAAGTAAAACTATGCTAGATATAGAAATGACAAAGAAGTAATGTACTTAGTTTATTTTGATGCTAATCTTGTTTTGGATCTAGAATAGGCATGAAGTATATTGGAAGATAGTTCTAAAATAGTTATTAGAATCTAATTTGGATGATTATAGACTCATTGACACTACTATCTAAACTTGATGCAAGTGTCCTATACATGCTTCTAGGGTTTTCATTGATTTCACTTTGGTGCATTTATATCTTAGTCATAGAATTTCAAACCTCATGAATTTGTAAAACCCTAGATATTCATCCTCATGGTGACCTTGGGGAAAAATGGTTTAGTGGGAACATAGTGTTGAGCTAAGCCCAAAGACCGCTCTTTTAGTGAGCATTGATTGCATAGTCAATACTTTGAAGAGGGCCTCAAACTAATGTATTTTTCTCCTACATGTTGGTTTGTGTGTGAATCATGTAATATGTGATAAGAAATTACAATAGTGACCTAGCTTGTAACTTATCAAATATAAATCTTGGGTTGTTCCTTTAGTAATCCAAACATGTAGTTGGGTTATCCCTATGACTGATATGGAAATAGGTAATATTTGATCAACTAAATTCTTTATTGAATGTTTTTGATATGTTTCCTTCATCTCTATTGGTATTTTGTAGGTTCAAAATGAATGAGGTTTGATCTTGTATTTATATCAATCCATTTTGTGAAGTAACTCATATTAAATCACTTAGGAGACCATTAGGAATGTTTTATTTGCAAATTGATGATTTTAGGTCACTAGACACTTGTGTTAGGTCAGGACACTAGTGTTTGTCCCATATGTTAGTGTCTAGAGAGTATAAAAGTAGGTACATACTCAAATCTTGTAGAAGTGTAAAATAAATAGTTTTTAATCATTTTGGTCAAGATAGAATACCTTGGTCATCCCTATAATACTAGTCATACTAAGAGATAAGATAAGGGGCACAAGATAGAGTAGATACAAAACTTCATAATGTGAAAAAGGTCTAGAACTAAGAGGAAAAAACTAGGTCTGAGTTTTTTAAGTGTACAAGACTAAGGTGCTATATAATTTTGAAATAATGTCTACATAGAAAAAACACCTGATATTTAGATACAAATATAACTTATGAAAATTCAAATTAAATGAGGGCAATGCGATATGTAAGGGCTAGATGTAGAAATGGTTTAGGTGTAAAGAGTTCACAGACTCACCAAACTCCTTTCATTATAGAGTGCATAACAAATAAGATATGTTATTAAAGTTATTGGTCACCAAGTAAGGATCCAACCAATTTGGTCTAAATTTTTTACTTTCTCCTTTCTTGTTATCAATTCCATTATCTAGTATAAGGATAAGGTCTCCTATATGTATTGATAATTCATGGATGTTTTTACTATATTGTATAACTATATAGTTAATGTAACCAATATAATTGTTGAAAATAGTGATCCAACGTTCATATAATATTTTAATTCATCTAATTATACATCTCCATACTCTTGATGATCAAGGAGACCCTATAGGGAAATGTGATTGCTAGGTATATCTACCTTAAGGTTAGTAAGATTTTGATCCAAACATGATTAAGTATGAATTTTCCCCTTTAGGCGTTTTAATATTGGGTTTTTAAGCCAGAGTGTTGGATAGAGATGTAAGTGCCAATCTCATTTATAATATCTGATAGTTTTGACCAAAATTGACTTCAGGGTTTTCTTAGTAGCTTTGGCCCAAACATTGACCCATGTATAATACAAAGAGGTTGAGTGGTGTGTTATAGAATATTTATTACATAGATCATGAATCTCAAGTTATATAATGGGGACCCATTATCAGTAAGGATGACCTATAAGACCCCACATTGGCAAATGATTTGGTTTAGAATAAATTTTGTGATGAATAAACCCATGAAAGTTAACAATATATATTTCACCCACTTAGTAAAATATTTCATTGCTATGTTAATTTAATGATTAAAATTTTAATAAAAACAAAGATATTAGATACTAAATATAATCTCCATGTGAAGTGCCATGGGGTGACTATGGGTTGTAGCAACCTACTAGGAATATGTTTCTTATGTGAAAAAATTGACATTTCTCACATTTTTGCATATATTCAATGATACAGTGGTATAAGGTGGGATATAAATACCCTATCTTCTAGATTTTATTAGTATTTATGTAGTCATAAAAATTTCCATAATAAATGACACTATAATAATGAAAAAGGAATTTTTCTAACTCCTAGTCAAAAAATCTGAGTAGCATGTCATTGAAGTCCTTGTAATAGATAAATTCATCTAAAATAATGTGTTTGGATGTGAATATATTAAGGCATAATTTTTTCTATGAGTTGGAACCTTTAGGGTAAGTCTATTTGATTAGATAATTGACAATATCTATATACCAAGGAGAAGGGCTAATTGTAGGTTTTTATATATAAAAGGTCAATTGGTTAGGAAATTTAATATCAATGAGATCATTTAATTCCAAGTGAGAATAAAAAAACCAATTATCATTGATCTATCCATTAATATAAATTTTATTTATGTAAGTTAAATCAAACTCACTTAAGATCATGATGAAATGCCTAACCTTCCTATAGAGAGTTGGTTGGTTTATAAAAGTACATAGGGCCTAAGATATCACAATAAATCTTGTTTTTTGGTTAAAAATATAATTTCCTAACCAATTGGTCATAAAAAATAACGCTAAACATTCTTGTTATAATTGAGTGTATTACATATTATAATTAAAATGGGTGTGACTAATGAAATAAATGGCATGTTCTTTGTTGGTATCATCCTCCTGAGCCAACATGTAGGTGAGAGACACCTCAATTTACATATTGTAAATTATAAATGTCTTATCTAGTTTAGGTGCCATAAGCATGGGTGGAGATATAAGGAAAGTTTCACTGCTTCAAATGCCTCTGAATAATTGTCTATCCAAGTTAAGCCACTTGTCTTCTTAATCAGATTATTAATAAGATTAATGATGAAATTAAGATCATAAATGATACATCAAATGGATCATATCCTACCCAAGAATTTTTTGATTCCTAATTCACATATGAGAGGAAGCATTTGAAGGATCATTAGAATCTTGGTAGGGTCAATTTTAATCCCACATTAGGATATGATATAACCTAGGAGTTTTATGTTAGTGATTCCAAACATACATTTTTATATGTTAAGAAAGGCATTGTATTATATTAAGTGTGTTTATATGGTGTGTAATGCCTCTACATGGTCTATTCATCTCCTCAATTTCAATAAAATATCATCTATGTATACCTCCACTATATTTTGAATAAGATCATGGAATATATGGGTCATGGCCCTTTGAAATATACATACACATATCCTTTTGTTGCATTTAAAATGACTTAAATATAAGGGAGATGAAATTCATGTTTTGGACATGTTTTGTTTATATCTAGAAAGTCTATACATATCCTAATCTTAATGTTATTTTTTAAAATGGGAAAAATGTGGGAAATACAATTAGAATAGTCTATAGGCTTACTAAATCTAGTTTTAAAAAGTTTGATAACTTCCTCTTTTACCATCAATATGACCTTAGTCTTGACGGGTTTGAGTTTTTACTTAACTAGTTTTGCATCAAACATTATACCTAGACTATAGACAACCACATTAGATTTTATGCCTACCATGTCATTATAAGAGAAAGTGAAAGATTTTGAGAGATCAATGAGTGGTCACTTGTGATCTTTCACCTCATGTATAGAGAGTTAAGACTTAATCTTGATTAGTCCATGACTCTCCTCAATATCAATATTAATGTCAATGTTCTCTTCAATAAGGGAGTAATTTCCATATTCAAACATATTATGGACTAGATTAAGATTAGGATGTTTACCCTCCATATTGAAAATTTCATGTTAATCATTAGATGATAGGTAATCCTCAACATGGTTGTAAGAATCAAAGTATTTTCCCCAAGGGTAGACATGGGATATAAAGTAAGAGTGAAACCTCTCTTGTGTTGAAAAGATGGGAGGTCATCATAGGCTTGTAAGAACTCTAGAATAACCTCATCATTCTCATATAATTGAAATATTAATAGATTTTCATCTCTTATATTATGGGATATGGTTTGGGTACTAGTAATTTTATGAAAAAGAGGTTATATCTTGACCAAAACTATGAAATTAAAATCTGATATAGTGGGATGAGGGTCAAAGTGCAAAGATGAAACAACACAAAGTTAACAACCTAATTATTTCTCATAGGGATTGCTATAAAAATGAAGTCAAATTATTTAAAAATATCATGTATAGTGGATCTATATAATTAAAGGTGTCTGTATTTCATTTGATAGACCTCAAAAACTTGGTTTGTAACTAATTATGAGTTACCTTGGATCTTTAAATTTTGAATCCCTAAATGTTTTGCAATGAGCATTCCAAGAAATAGGTTTTTATACCTAACCCCATTATTCATACACTTAAATTATATATTGAAACCAAAATTAATGATTCATCTTTTAGAAGAGATGAGAATAACTCCTACCCCAATCCTTAAGTGGCACTTGGCCCTATCATAGTATAAGACCCACTAGTTGTGTCTATAAGAGGGAGAATCATTTGGATAAGTTTATTGGTCTTTAGATATCTCAACTATATGTATGTCTAGAATTTTAGGTAACCCTTATTGGTTTTCATGATCTCAAGACTAAGGATAGCAATGACAACATCCCCTTTATGAAAGTGGAGAAGGCCTCTTCTTGGTAGTGTGTGGATAAGTGTGTGACATAAAGTTAATCTCTATGGTACCTATTATTAAGGTAAAAACATTATATTTAGATACTATCATAAATGAGGGAGAAAAAAATCATAAATATACATTGGGTAACTTCACATATAGTGTGAATCACACCATAATGCATTTTGAAGTAGAATGATTAATATATCATGAGGAAGCAAACCTAGTGAATTAGGAACACTAGAAAAATCACATGACCCTGTAATAGTGTGATTTAAGAGCATGATTTAAAGATGTTTAAAAGTAACAAGAGTAGTATGATAAGTATAATTTGACACTTTACATTCAATAATTTGGAAATTATGATGGTAGTTGTAGGAAGGATTGTTATGGAGAGGGGCCTCTTCACTCTTTGATACTTCTATCATGCAAAGATCAGTTAGATTGGTTAACCCTTATTGGGGTTATTAAATTTGAATCTAAGATAAGTTATAGGTCCCTATCCATCGTAGGTTAAATGGGATGATGAGTGGTCTCTATTTTTTCCAAGATATTGATGATTTTAGATGTAGACATGGTGGAGACTACGAAACTGGTGACTATTTTTGGAATAGTGACTTTCATAGTCATCACTACATCAGTTTATTAAAACTTATATTTCAATATATCTTTGATAATTTAATCCCTATTATTTAATATAAGCACATTTGGATTTATGGGTTTAGTAACATTGACCAATTATGGGGGTTTTATGACTCCATTTGTAGGAAGATAGTAATTGATGTGTAACTTGAGATGCTTATGGATGGTTTATTTAAGCGTATAAAAATGTTTAAGATCCACTTGGGCTACAAAGACCTTTTCTAGGTTTAAGAATTATATTTGTTGAAATAAGGTTAAGGGGATAGCCTTTATCAAATGTATCCATGGCCTTCCCAAGATCATGTTATAACTGGTATCTTTATCTATGATATAGAACTCAATTAGCACCATCTTGAGACCTATAGTGATTAGGATCACAATAGTCCCTATTAAAGTGGATTTGAGGCTATTATAGACTTGTAGGGTGTTATGAGGTGTGGAACATTTAGTTTCCCCTTAACCAAGATTTTATATGAAAGAAAAGGGGAAAATGTTTAAAGTTACTCCATCATACACCATGTCTCTCTTAAATAATTATTTTAAATACAAATTTGTAGAACAATGGTAGATATCCCATACTTTCCATCTTAGATTTACGATAAATACTACATAAATCAAAAAAATAACTAACATATTGAGATTTCTCATCTAGTGGAAACATATAGATCAATGTGGTTGATTTGAGTATATGAAATAGGAGTAACACTCTAAATATGGCCCAATATCATGGTATAAATTAAGGCTAACTGATGAGTGGGAAAGTTATTAATTAAATCAAGAAATAAGATGTGGGAGAATGTCTTGGTCAAGTTTGAGATCAAATCATAGTTCCCCACATTTTTTAGGATAGACTAAGTTTCCAAAAAAGTTAAGGGATAAAGAGTCATAGCCTAATATTATCTAGTATGATAAATAGTATTCACCTCTTCTTCAAATTATATCTCTATAAATCCAATAATTCTAGTCTTGCCTTGAAATCCAAACTATCAAATGACATTAGTATTTGTATTTCCATAAGTATACTATTTGGTAGCATGGATACATGACACCATGGGATAATTAGGTTGAATTGGGTGGTTGTGTGGCCCACCTTATTACCAATTTTGAATAGAGCTATTGGTGGATAGAAAAGGAGTTTTAGTAAATTTGGAGATTATAATTCTAACAGGTGACATGTCTATTTTGAGGGGCATAGAATTTTATATCAACATTCCATAGGAACATATCACCAAATGTTTGATTTTGATCTTTTGGGAGTATTTGGATAAATTTTTACCTTTCATATTATAGGAGCCTTCTATTTGATGATGGTTTTGGTGCTGCATGTTTCATGGTGGTTGTTGGTTGACATCAACCACATGAATGGTATGATGGGGATTTTATCTCCTGGAACCCATAGTTTTAGTGTAATTGGTGTTGTTCATGAGATAAATATAATGGGCTCATAATAATTATTATGTAAAGGGTTTAGATTTTTATTTTGGTCAGTGATGCCATTAGTAGTGGCATTTCTATTTCAATATATGATATATGGACCTTATTTATTGGTATTTATTGGAATCCCATTTTTAAATCCACCATTTTTTTGGGTTGGGGTGATGATGTGTCCATTAGTTTCATAAGTGTTTTTACCACTATCAATGCTTGCCTAGTCAATATATTGGTTCTCTCAAAATATTCTTCATAGGATCAATATGGGAATTTATAAACATCCTCCTTTGTCTCATATTGATGTGTGTTTTATTCACACCTTAGAAGAATTAATGAGGTAGCCTATAAAAATTTAGGATCTCTATGGAAATAGGGTCCCACTCTAGGGAATGAATTTTAAGTATGCAGTTAAAACAACCAAATGGTGGAATAACAAGTTGAGCCTGTAGGTTGTTTACCTAGGTTTGTGGGTTAATGTGTGAAATATAATAGAAAAAAATCATTAAATGAAATGGATGGATGGAGATTTACTATATGGTGGGTATATCTTAAATAAACTCAAAAGAAGGGAAATGTAAGATAGAAAATAAGGCTATGTGTTTTGAAAGGTCATTTATTGGTTGTTTATTTGGTAGATAAGTATCTCAAAGACCAATGTTTACTAATTTTATCTATTTCAAACTCACAAACAAGCATAATTAGCAGTTTTGTAAAATAATTATAAGAAGCTTAATGATCACAACTAAAGTTTATTCTCCTTAGAGTTGTTATTACACACCATTATCTAAGGGATTACAACTTAGACTAGGAAGTTATCTAGAGTAGCTAGAGCACATGCCTAGAATATTGTACCAAAGTAAATACTCCTACACACGTCTAAGTACCAACTCAATCTATACCAATTACTTAAACTAAAAAAATTTACCAATCTTCAATAGTTGGCACAAATCTAAGATCAACATTCATCAATTAAAATAATTAGATTCATTTATAGGATTATCAAACTTTAAAATTATTTAATTAATACATACAAAGAAGCTAAAATTTCAATAACATAGAAAAGGAACAAGGGAGAATAAACACAATTCTAGAACAATCAACAAATTGATTTCTTCTTGTATATTGATAAAAAAAAACTCTAACCCTTTTAAAGAGAGTTTTACATGTATTTAATCTACTTGGGTAAGGGGATCCCTCATCCTCTAAGTGTAAAAAAAACTTCATAATACATCAAGATAAATAGATCCTAAGTTCTAGTTTGATACAAAAATATATGTTATAACTCATAAATTACATCAGTCATGCATGTATGCATGCTAGCAAAATAATTTATTCAATTATAACATAAATATAGCAAGGCTTAACTATCTATGATTATCCAAATAAGTATTACTTAAAAAATTATATGAAATTATATTTTGACTAAGGCTGACTTGGTTCTTACTTGGCACTACTTATTATTGTGGCTGGAACTAAAGTGGTGAATAAAGTTGAACTGGTAGCTTGAGTTGAAGTGGTAAGCATATTAGAGGTTGAAGTTAGAGTGGTAATGATAGAAAGATCTAAAGTTTTAATTGGAGTTTTACTATATTTTGTGGCTATAGATGAATTGGCTAGGCTAGAAGGAACTAAAGTAGTAGGTGGTGTTAATACTAGGACATTAGGTGGTGTCTAAACTACTAAACTAGTAAATGATGCTAGAGTAGATTTCTTATTGGCCTCCATATCCTAGTAGTGTTTGTATCCACTAGCATGTTATGCCTGACTATGATCATATCTATAAGAGAATGTATATTCTCCCTATTGTCTTATGCTATCAGCCTTACATTATCAGTTTTGGTATCTCAAAAGCCTATATGAAAGACTTCCAATTTAGTGGATTTCTTCCCCACCAATCTTAGATTTTCTTCAATATCTTATAAAGTCAAACATTGTAATCTCTACATGAAATTATCTAAATCTTGTTGTATAATTTAGTAAAAAATAGACCCGCCTTCTAACCTGCCAATGTTATCCTATGCACATGTTAATTCTAGCTCATTAAAAATTTGCAGTATGTGTTTATTTTATTTAGTGATCTTTGTAACCAAAGTGCCAACAACATTTACACATTCTTGGGCTTCTTAAGTCCTAATGACTACTATATTTAGTGAATTTTCTTCTTCCAAGGGGTCATCAAATTCAAATGGTTGAATGCCTTATTGGTAGTAATCAAAACCAAAAAATATAATCTATTCTTATCTTCCTTGATAACCTTAAATAATTTAGTTATTATGGTTGCATGGGGAGCCAATTTTTCACTCAAAGAATGAATAGTATAAAATATATCATCTAATCTTAATGTTGTACTTTGGGCATATTTTTTTGTCCTAAATGGAACATGTATTACCTATTTTTGATCCCTAAGGGTCTCTAGTTCTTCTTCCAATTCCTTTCTTACCTACTTTATGCCCTCATGAATAGCTAACATATATCTAGTGTGGGTCTTTATGTAGTATTTAAATTCCTAAATATAAGGGGACTGACCCTGTATACACATAATATTTTCAAATTTTATCAATTACTAATGTTTTATTTCTTGCAAGAACCCATCGAGTCTTAATCTCTCTGAGTGCACACCTTAAGGGATGCACCAAAAAAATGGTGGATAGACCATTGGTACTTCTTAATGTTATTTTCCATATATAACCACTTGCATTTACACAACCATATCCTAAAAACATTCCCTTAAGCTTTGACTCTTATTTTTGACCCTCCTCTATCATTTTATACCTTCATTAGCCTTTCCCTATCTTAAAATATTTGTTGATAGTTTACATTACACTATAAACCCCATCAACATTATACTCTAATTAATAGAACTTATTTAGGGTCTAAGTTGGTCCCTAGTCAACCTAGACTAAGACCTAAATTATTTTTTCTAATATCAATACAATATCGATTAGGTTGACCCTATCATATAAACTTTCATAAAGGACTAGTGTTAGATCCATCTATATAAACACATCCATTTCATCATTTCTAAGAGAAGAGAATATATATATATATATATATATATATATATATATATATATATATATATATATATATAATACATCTAATTATCATCCTTTATAATTGAGGAACATATCTTAGGGATTCATACTTACGTTGGAGATATAGATCATATCTTGTTCTTAACACTCCAAGATGCACCCTTTGAAGAAGATGGTTTAGTTTTCTTTAAGCTTGGGCTAACGTGGGATTGGTCTAAAGGCTATGGTTGACCTATAAGAACACCAAAACTCTAGTTTATGGGGCTAGCTCCCATGGTACATCAACTTAATATCACTTTATAAGACTTAATAATATTAGGGTGAAAAGAGAAAGAGTTAAAACATGAAAAGAAACCTATTATAATGATGGTGATGCACTAATATTAATATAACCACTCTTAATTGATCTTAAAGAAACACTTTGTGAATCAGAAAGAGACTAATGACTAATTTAGGATTATTAATTAGCTTCTAAACTTAAGTGTTTCATGTGAAGGACATGTGGAATGTCTAAAACTTGAAGGTAATGGTAAAGAGGCCTACTTGAGGCACTATTAACCATCTCTGTTTAATACAACTACTACCCTCTAACACATCACATGACCTACATAGAATGACATTATAACAACTAGGTAAAAGAGAAGACCTAAAAAGGATAATAAACATCACATGTTATATAATTAAAAAAATCATAACACACTAATTATAATAAATAAGTCTTCAATTAGTCCTTTCTTCATTGATTCTCCAGGTTCTCAAGATACAATTTGGTAGAGCTACTACACCCAACTGAGGGATGAAAACAAAGGCCTTAAGGCATGAATATATATAATAATGGATCAGAATCAGAGAGGATATGTCATGAGTATAACATGAATGGGTCATTAATTACCACCATTCCTTAATTTTATTGTTACAAGTTAGCCTCTATGCTTTCCCATGCATTGGCTATACTAATTGGGGTCTTGAATAAGCCTATTTTAGGCATTATAGTCTATTTTTAGAAAACTTTTACCAATGGAGATCATATTAATGAAATTATTGGTCCATTACCTTTCTTTTTTATATTTAAAATGTCTAATTAGGTATCCTCCATGAAGCATTTAGTGGCCATCTCTTCCCTGCATGTTGACTATGTTTAAGAAACTACACAAATCCTTCATAATGAATATGAATGTAGAGATTGCATGAATTATATGATATTTAAAAGATTTTATTTTCAATAATTAAATCCATATAATTTTTATACACCCATGAGCATCCTAATTTTATTGGTTAAGTGGGCCTAGTAGATAAGTAGTCTAATCTCTTGTCTCTCCATTATTTGAATGGATATGAGAGATGGATTAAACATTAAATATAACTAATTGATATTGTTTCCAATATTAAAAAAATTACCAAAATAATATTTATGCTCTCCAATCATCTCACACCTTTATTCTTATGCCACTTAGATGACTAGGTCACCGCTTTCTTGTATTCCAAGACTGCATGTATGGTAGGGACTTGCAGAAGCATTTCTAAGAATTTTTTTGAATACTTTATGATTTAAGAACGTGAAAAAAGTATCATATCACGTCCTAAAATTATATTAAACCATTTAATGGTATTTTACCTTAGTTTATATTCAAAACCTTGTAAAATTATATTTTATAGGGCTGTCCATACACTGTGCATATAGACTAGTACCATAGTTGAGGTGTTATCTTCATGGAATATGTGATCCAAGTGTTTACTAGATGAATTTGGATGAATTTTATATAATATCTTCTCAATTATGTCCTTATTAGGGTTTTAATGATTTTTAAGAGGTTTCTGGACTCTTAGTAATAGTTCATAAAGGTTAGGGACTTAATGTCTAAACCAATACCACTAATCTCTTTTAGACAAGGAACAAAAACACTCCCACAGTTTTCATCCCCCCATGAAACCATTTACTATAGTTTTTATCTAGATAATTTTCCTCTTAGGTGTGCATTTAAGAAATCTTAATATACTTTCAAGCCAAGGTGACTAACTATGATCTCTCTCCTATAAATCGAGGTGGCTCACACACTTGAAACAACATGATAAACATTTACATGAATGATACTCTTTTTTCCTATGCTATATATTTCAAGTGGCATTACTATTTACTAAATTAAACCCTATGTCAAATTCAATCAAACCAGCTTGCATATTCAAACTTGTCATAAGGTCTCCTAGGTTTGAGTTATTCATATGGTCATTAATGAGTTCATATAATATGTTCTAACCTTATCATATTTTTCACTTGTCTCATGTCACTTTTTGGCCACCTTTTATCCATTCTAGTGAAATTTTTAGTTTTCCATAAGAGGAAAGATATGTCAAAGTGTAATCTAATGTAGCACATGTCAGGTAGGTGTTATAGGAAAGTTTGAAACTAAAATGCGATATGTTTAACATCTAAGAAAGGAGATCAATAAAAAAGGGAGTTTTAGATGTTGTATAGACTAAGGTAATTTGTTTTGCATGTGTTTAGTATTTAGGGAAGTATCTTTACATCCCCATAGGTTAGTTTGAATATGAGTTGGATTTGATAGCTACAAATTTAATGAAAATTGATCTCTCTCTCTCTCATCACTCTTTTTGGAAAGTCAATAAGGTCAAATGTTTTACACTTGGTATGGACAAGGTAAGAAGAGTTAGGTTGAGTTAACTGGTCAACATTAGGGGTCTTTGTGTACTCCCATTACATGTCCATATTTATAGGATTGGTGATCTATGTTTAATGAAAAATCACTAAGATTATTAATGTATATAAACTATGTGTACACCCCCAATGGCCTTAGTTTTTCAATCTATTTTATTGGTTTATGTGAACTAAGTGTTGTGTATGGACTTGTAGAGCATGTTATTCCTTTTCATGATGGTTTCAATCTTTTTGAAACATGTGAACATGAAGTAATATGCATAATTATCTCTTTTTTTTAGGAGTGAGAATCATTGAAGGTTAAAGATAGTGTTTTCAAAATTATAGAGCTTATCCTCTTATAAGTGGTTAAAAATTAAAGGTAATGCACTTTTTTTACCTCCTCTAAAAACATGGTGATGGTTTAAATAGAATACATGGACCAATGGAGATGAAATCTTAAAACATGTGTGAACCAAGAGGAGCTACAGATTGAAGTTGTATACACAGTTAGTCCTTCTTATGATTATCACCTATAGCTAGTAAAAAATAAGATTTGAGTAGTCATATTGATGAAACATGAAATTTTTAAGGTTTTGAAGAGATCCTCAATATGATAACAATAGTATTAGACTATTGAAATAGGTAGGAGGTTGTTTGTGAGAATCATATTCAATAAAAACTTAGTCAAGTAACCCTTCATAGGCACTTCTATGTTGTTACATGAAAACCAATCATGTTTAGACCCAAAATAAATATCAAATCATGTTTTAAAATGTTTTAATCCATTTTGGTATCTCAAAATCAGTCCATTGATCAATATAATATCATAGTGTAAGTGGTGAAATAATGACTTATAATCCAATCTAGGTGGAGAGGTGTTAGTTTTAATAAAATTTACTTAATGAGAAGTTTTACCTTAACCTCTGTAAAAGGAGTTATTTTTCCATAAAATGTCACCTATATGTGAAGCTTCATGAAGTATGAACAAGCCTAATGGACTAAATATTACTTCATAGGCCTACAATTAACATGATAATTAAAGAAAATGTTGAGAGGCTGATGGTTGAATGGTTGTCAACCTAGTCCATTTTTTTATGAAAACACTCAGATAACTGTACTGACATCAAACCAAAATAAACCTGTAGCACTACAACTTATAGGTGGCATACAATGCATTGGTGGTGAAAGATGATTATATGGTCTTGAGTCAAGATAAAAGATCATACAAGTGTGAAACATATTAATTACCTAATAGGAAAACAAATTCATGAACTATATTAATTAGGACATATATCCACCTACAAGAAATATCTTGACTTCTCTAATGAATATCTATAATTGAAGTGAAGACTGCAAACTAGTCTAAGATAATGAAGAATGCATGTGTATAAGGTTGAAAAATATGTATGTTTCATATGGTAATGTTTAAATCAATATAATATTGGTAATATCACATTCCCCTATGTTTTCAATTAGAAATAACCATATATATAGTCATATATGAGGTTTCTTAAACCATGTCAAAATACTACACATAGTCCTAATCCTAGAAGCTAGTCTTGAGAGTTTGAGGTGTAGAGAGATCTTGGAGGATGATCAAGTTTTGAAAATTGAAATAAATAATAATAATGAGTTGATAAAGACCTTCATGGTCTCATTTTGGCTATACCATTAGGGGAAGTTTCATTTATTTTATCTCAGACAAAGGGCACTTCACAGTCAATCCAACCTATAGGTTTAATACATGAATGGAATGGAATGGAATGGACTTGAAACATTGTATGATGATGAAAATATTTATATTGAAGGTGAAAATATATTTAAAATTCCATATATCCACTAATACCACTCATAAGTGTCAAATTCTCAAGAAACATAGCCTCTAACTAGACCTAAACCCTCAAGGTGCCTAACTTCACTCATATCATCATGATATATTTCCAAACCAATTTCAAAAAATTAATTAGAGAGTGTAGGATTGATTAAATACATTATATTGTATAGAATAGCTCAAATTGGCCATTTTTGGCCTAAATCTATCTCAGGCCTATCTAGAATTCATAGAAGGAACTTGAGAGCCAACATCTCTCACTCATATATCTATGAACAAGCTACATGGTGTCTCAAGTAGATAGGAATAGTTGAATTGGGTCCTATACTTGGAATGTTTGGAATTTGTTTGAAGATTAAATGTATATCTTTTATGAATTAACACTAAGAAGTTGAGAGACCTAAAACCCTCTTAAAACCCTCCTAAAACCCTCTCAGGAACCTGATGAATAATATGAAGGGAGATGCATCTAGAAGCGGTAAATTAGACTTGAAATTATTTTGGAACTATTTATCACTCTCTTAGGATCCTTTATATCTAGTTATTACATATTATTACCTGTATGGATAGTCCTAATTTTATGTTTTCTAAAAGATTTGGATTGAAATGAAGGTGAATAAGGGAGTGAATAGGTGAAACTCATAGTGGGAGGTTTTTAGAGATGTATTTAAAATCCTAAAACACAATTCTCACCTTGGTTGTACATGTAAACCCATATTCTAGGTTAGTCATTGTAGGAAATATTAGACATAATAGTGAGAAAAAGGGTGATTACCTAGTTTTAAGATGAGAAGAATTGTTTGGAGAACTTTTGAGGTCTACCTGATGGAATGTAAGGAAAATATATTATGAATAGGTGTCTAAAACTTATACAATGAATATCAATGAACAACATAAAGTCACCAAAGTGACAAGTGTAAACCTTAAGTCCTAGAAGACAAATGAGTGACTATAAATAGTGAACAACAAGAGTCAAGGGGAGGTTATTAGTTGGAAGATACATGGTTATCTGCACTAATCATGTTTCCACCTTCTCAAGTTCGATCACATGTCAAATAATTTTAAGATATTTTTGGATAATCAAGTGGATTCTTCATAAACAAGATGGTCTTAAGAATATTATATAGTGTCCCTTCACCAACTTTAGGAATATATCATGTTTATGATTGATAAATATCCAAGACAACTTCATAGTCTATTTTCTAATTCTTTTCTCATGTTGTAATTAGTTTTCAAATCCTGAAACTTTACCTTGTGACCCTTTATCTTCACTCATTTCCCCTCTCCTATGCTCTATATATTCATGTCATTTTGGCATTATAAAGGGATCCACACCAAATATGGTGAAGCCCTAGTGGTTTGAATACTATATTTTCCTTTGAATAAATATTTCCAATTTGGTTTTGATTTCATAACTTATTTTATAAGTGTGTGAAGTAGTGCCTAGTGTAATGACAAGTGATAACCATCTATTCTTGTGCTCTCTTTACTCTTTCATGTTTGGTGTAAGTAGTATGCTCTATAAAATGTCACATGAAGTGTAATTAGTGTATTTGTCTATCTCTAAGTGTAAATAATGTAATTATTGTCTATAATCATACCTTTTGTTCATTCACCTTGAGAAGTGCAATGCATATCACCTCCATGTTTGAAACACTTATGTTATATCAATCTGGGATGTTGAAGCGAGTCTTCTGAGTCATCTTTCATAATGAAAGTATATGGTATTCTAGTGGAGATAATTTTGGTGAATCACATCATTAGAATAGGTTAATTTCATGTTCCTTATATCTCTTTTCATTGAAGCAATCAAGTAGTATAGGTGATAAGCTATCAAAGATAAATCTAGGGAGCTAACCCTTTAATCTACATGTTTACCTCTACTATAGGCAACCCACAGGCCTAGAGTTAATACAATGTTTAACTTAATTTGTATATGGCTTGAATAACCTCTCCAAGGGTGAAAAATTGAGTGACAAAAGTTTTGGTACACCCGATAGGACTATTATCCTAAGTAAATATTTTCAATATGAATTTTGGTCTTGACAACACCACAAATACACATGTGTTCTACTCAACATTTGGTAAATCTACTAAAGGTAATATCTAGTTATAGATCATGCTTTATTATTCCTTTTGTTCATTCTTCATGGTCCTTACCAGGTTAAATAATAGTAGAGGTAAATATCATATTAATACACTCTATCACCCTAAAATTCTTCTTAAAGTTCAATATCTTGAGCCTATCTTGACATTTGAAGAGAAATAAGACTTTACGAATCAAGAAGAGAAAGAGAGTTAAGAGAAATTTGAGGATGATATGGCTAGCTATCATGCTTTCCTAGCCTTCAATAATGAAAATACTATACACCTTGATGCCTATGATGATATCCATATAACTTCCACCAAGAGTGCTCCCACTTTCAATGGGGAAGGTCCTATCAGCCCATGTGAGCATATTATGAACATTTATAAATTCTAAAATGTCCATAATGTCACTAAATTTAACATTATAGTCAGGTTACTTGACATGTATCTTAGGATAAAATCCATTTATTGGTATAGAACATTGTTGGGAGGATGTATCACTACTTGTGATGAGTTTTGGGATTTTCTTACTCAAATATTTGATGATAAAAGAGATCAAACACCACCGATTAATCAACTGAATGTGGTTCAAATAGGCCATAAAGAGACTATGCATGACTTCAATGAGAGTTTTTAAAGAAAATTATATAGGATGAAACCTACCATGATACCCTCTAAAAGTTTTAGTTTCCCAACATACCTTAGATATATTAGGACTAATAATAGTTATCATGTTACATTCCATCGGTGGATACACTTTGCCTGAAGCCTATGATATAGACATTAAAATTTAGAATGGTTTGATACAAGATGGCAAAATACATAAAAAATTGTCTATGCCTATCTTACTTAACATTTATTCTACTTATCCACATATTTCTCTGATTTCAAGTGCAAACAAGAAGTCTAGAGTTGCTTTAATGAAGTTAGAAGATACGATTGATTGGGAGGAAATATCTAAGGCCCTACAAGGTCAAGTTAGGCAAATCAATATATAATATGGAGCTCACCAAATCCCTTAATCCTATCCTTCACAAAAAAATAAATTACAACCTTATAAATATGGTCAATGAATGTGACAATGCTTTACTAACTTTAATAGGCCACCAAATGCCTATAACCCAACCTCTACTCCCATCACAAGATCCATGGTTCTAGTCCATAGTAACTTTTTTCAAACAGAATAATGGTAACCTAAAGGATATTATATGAATTTAAATGAAGGTTAAAGGTAATATTTGGTATCTTAATAAGGGATTACTCCTTAATTGATATTATAAGATGAGAACTTCATGCAAGTAGAAAAAAATGAAGGATGGTAGCCTCAAGGAGTGAGCCTTGCAAACTTTTAAGTGGAAAATAAAATTTTACTCAATCATATTACTTAATTTTAAGCCAAAAAAATTTCAAATAGAATACACTTGGGATATTTTCATGATGTAGACACAATTTTAAATAACCTTCCTCTAAGGCTACAAGCTGTGAAAGCAAATGTGGTAGCCTGACAAATCCTACACCTCTTCAAAATTATAATGTGGGAAAGGTGAATCAAAATACTCCATTTATTCAAGATCAAGGAAATTATTTCCATTCAATAGTACAATAAAATTTGAGTGTTTCTTATTTTAATATAATTGATTCCTTGAATAATTATAAGACTAACATATCTCATTGGGAAGTACTCCACTTGCCCAATCAAAAGGAACTACTTCACGAAAAACTATACCAAATCCACACCAGTCCTAAACCATCAAGACATGGGGGTGTATACCTAACTAATTATCCTACTCAAATTTTTTAACCCTCTAAAATTTAAAAAAATCCCCCACCTTTATATCTTACACTCATTTTAGGAGGCAAGTTTGTTCATAATTGCATTATGCATAGTGGAGTAAGTACTTCAGTTAAGCCAAAAATTATGGTAGACAAACTGGGATTTAAATATGATACATATAATAAGGGAGAGTTTTAACTTGATATCACACCATCTAAGTCATTAGGGATCATTAATATTTTTAGATTTTTCTTGCATGATTATCCAAGATTTACAATCCTTCAAGACATGGTGGTAGATCTACGTGCTTATTTTCCTATTTACATATCAAGGGAATTCATTGACAATATAAGAGGATATATCTATTCTAATTGGTACTTATTGGCCTTTAAAACAAGGTCTGGATTCAAATGTTAATATTATAACATATCCATTATCCAAGTTTCAATTGTGCCATATGTAGAAGCAAGTTCTAATCTGAATTATACCTGTAATGATTAAGAAGAGAATGTTATGGATGATGGAGAATTTTTCAAACTTGAAGGTATATATAATATTTTCATATATGAGTATAGTGATGATAATTATGTACATGATCCATATAATTTTATTTAAGAAACATTCCATTACACATACATCATCCATGATGAAGGTGATGGACATTCTGAGGTAAGCCTTGATAATTCTTTTCAACAAGCTGTTGAAGGTAATTACCTTATTCATATGCATTATGATGATGGTTTTCAAAGTATTATAGATAAATATAATGAGGAATATAATTCCATCCTACCTAATTGAAATTAAGGAGTCCATGAATGTGATAATCATGAAGATGAAGATGATCTATGGTAGTAGTTTCATGCCATAGTTTAAGAGTTTGAACATCTGAGTAAGCCAACTCTACTTCTTAAGAAGCATGGACCTGATAGTAAGGTTATTTATATACCTTATAAACATTAAGGAGAGTGTCATATTGAGAATTATAATGAGTTACAAACCTTTTTCATGAATGATATAGTCATGGAGTGCAATGAAACCAAGGTAGAAGTGCTTGTGGTTGAGGAGAAGTCTAAACCTCAGTCTAAGGATAAACCACTTTTAGACATGTTTAATCATAAATAAGACAAGTTTTATGGTTTTATAAATCAATTAAATTATATTATATAAGAATATAAAGTTGATATAACTTTCACAACTCCCAATGATCATATTATGGAGTGCCAAGTGGATATGACAAAGGTTAAGTAGGATGCAAGCTCAAACAAGCCTCTTATAAAGCTAGATGGAGTATTCATGAGAGCCCCAAGTGATACACTTGTATTCAATATATAATCCAATAATGTTAAGTCATTTTAATATCTACATAATCGAGTGTTCATTGAAACATATGGATTATGTGAGGGTTTATTTATAGTGAAGCAGTGATGCTAGAAGCATTGTCTTTGACTTTGTGTGAAGAAAGGAGGAAGTTATTCTTTAGGTCAAGTGTTTTTAGGTCTTGTAAATATTATGATATGTGTTTTTGTGTATTTTTTTGTGTTTTCCCTAGGTTTTCATGATATCATAAGTTTATGTTTTAGTGTCTTCTTTTACATGTTTATTTCCTTACTATGCTTGGTGTGTGCTTGTGGTATGTTCAGAGGCATATCAGTGTCAAATGTATCATATAAGTGACTTAATTTACCAAGGATATATGAGAAAACTATTCCTTATCATAGTAAACATGCTAACCCTAATAAATTTCCAAAATGTTGACTAAATTTAACCCTAGGTAAATTTTGGTCGAACCACTTTGCATATTCAAACTTGTCATAAGGTCTCCTAGGTTTGAATTAGTCACATGGTCATTCATGAGGTCATATAATATATTCTAACATTATAATATATAAAATTTATATCATGTCCTTTCTTGGTCATCTGTTGGCCATTCTAGTGAAATGTACAGTTTTACATAACAGGATAGATGTGTCAAAGGTCAATTTGTATATCACATGTCATGTAGGTGTTAGAGGATAGTTTGAAATTTGAAATGTGATAGGTTTGATGTCTAATAATGGATATCATTATGAAAAATGGAGTTTCAAATGTTTTATAGACTAAGGCAACTAAATTTTCATGTGTGGATGCTTTAGGGAAGTATCTTTAGATCCCCATAGGATAGTTTTAGGCTCAACATGATTTGACATCTTCAAATTTAATGAAAAGAGATCTCTCTCTCTCTCTCTCTCTCATCATTCTCTTGGGAAAGTCAATAAGGTCAAATGTCTTACACTTGGTACAAACAAGAGAAGAAGAGTTGGGATAAGTTAACTTGGTGGATGTTAGGTATCCCTATGTACTCCCATTCCATGATTATAGTTTTAGGATTCGTGATCAATTCTTCATAAATAATATAAGATTTTTAGTGCCTCTAAACTTCCCTATGAATAATTAATGGCCTTGATTTTCCCATCTATTTTCATTGGTTTATGTTAACTAAGTATTGTACATGGAATTTCAAAGCATGTTATTCCTTTCCATCATGTTTTTAATCTAGTTTAAATGTGCGAACATGGAGTAATATGCATAAGTATCTATCTTATGTTAGGAGTGAACACCATTGAAGGTTGAAGATAGTGATTTCATAATTGCAGATCTTTTCCTCTTGTAAGTGGCTTCAAATCAAAGGTAATACACTTGTTTTACCTCCTCTTATATCATGGTGATGGTCTAAAGATATTTCAATGGACCAATGGAGATGAAATCTTGAAATATGTGTGAATTAAGTGGAGTTGAAGTTTGAAATTGCATACACAATCAAAGCTTCTTATGAATATCACCTATAGCCAGTTGAAAATAAGCTTTGAGTAGTCATATTGATGAAACAATAAAATTTCAAGGTTTTAAAGAGATCCTCAAGATGATAACAATAGGATTGGACCATTGAAAGAGTTAGGAGGTTGTTTTTGAGAATCATCTTCAAGAATAACTTAGTCAAGTAACCTTACATAGATACCTATAGGTTCCTACATGAAAACCAATCATGTTTAGACCTAAAAGAGAGATTTAATCATGTTTTTAAATCTTTAAATCTATTCTAGTATCTCAAAATCAATCCATTGATTAGGACAAGATCATATCTTAAGTGGTGACATCATGACATGTAGTCCAATCTAAGTGGATACGTGTTAGTTTGAATAAAATTTACTTAATGATAAGTTTTACCTTAACCTTTTTAAAAGGAGTTATTTCTCCATACAATGTCACCTGTTAGTGAAGGTTCATGAAGTTCGAGTAAGCCTAATGGCTTTATTCTTACATCCTAAGCCTAAAAGCAACATGACAATTCAAGAAAAGGTTGAGAAATTGATGGTTAGATGGTTGTCAACCCAGTCAAATTCTTGATGAAAACACTGAGACAATTATAGTGACATCAAACCAAAATGAAACTATAACACTACAAATTATAAGTGACATATATTGTATTGGTGGTAAAAGATGAATATATGGTATTAAGTCAAGAAATAATTTTATATAGGTGTGAAATTTCGTAATGACCTAAGAGGAAAACAAAGACATGAAGTATAGTGCCACACACTTAACCTTTGGCATGTCTTGGGATATACATGGCTGACTTGTGGCTTGCATACCTCTTTTATATTCTTGTTACATTTCTCTATGTTTTAGATTAAGGTAAAAACAAGTTTTGAAGGGGCCCCGAAACCCTTTTATGAAATCAAAAAAGATAAAGCATTAACATACACCAAGAGGAGCACTCCTGAATCCTACTAGAAAGTAGCAACACCCTAAGGTAATACTGGGACAACATAAATGTCCATTTTAAAAATAGCCCCCTAATTTCCTAGTAATGATTTAATAACTATTTTTAGGGGTAAAATCTAGAATAGTCACCTGCCTTCCATCAGCAATATTCTACTTACTTTCTAGCTCTCTTGTTTTCTTCATGGATCTTCTTCCAGGTTTGCCTGGAGAACCAACATCCGATTTCACCTTTGAAAGCTGCTCATTTCTTTTTTCAGATTTATCTAGAGTAGAAGTCAGATGTTTCACCTTCATTTGCTGATCTTTTTTGCTACTTCTGGTTTCTACTCCCTTAGTATTGGTCCTTTTTTCAGCCCTTTTCTTTTGGTTTAGAAAATGCTTTAATTTTTCTCCATTATCGTTCATAGGAAACTCATCCAAAGGGAAGTCATTATCAACTTGAGTCTCCCTAGACTGAGAAAAAAGAAAATCTCTCTCCTCTAATTTATTTCCAACTTCAGCCAAGATTTCTCCTTCTTTTAGCATTGCTTTGCCATCAACATCTCTCTCACTATCCTCTACCCTTTGGTAGAAAATGATTTGCTTTGATAAATCTTGCAAACCATCTATTCCTTGTGTAGGTATTATAGTTTCTAATTGCAGTCCATTACCTTCTGTCTCAGAATTTTCTTTCTCAAAAGAAATCTCTATTTCTGCTTCAACAAGTGGGCCTTTAGGGTCTTCAAAAGAAGGCTCTTTACCCGCCTCCACATGTAGATCTTTAGTTTCTTCATTATCCTTTTGTTCTTGTCGTTGATCTTCGTTGGGTTTCCACACTTTATTTTGTTGAATCATGGATTTTTTCCCATCCATTACACTATTAGGATGAATTTTTCTTTTGGATGGACAATTTTTTACCCAATGCCCCTGTTTCTTACAAGCATAGCAAGAGTTGGGCAGATCTTCAAAAAAAAATCCTTGAGTTTTTTTTACCAAACTTAGATATTAAATCCACTTTTCTGGGAGATGATTTAGATCTACCACTTTAACATACAACTTGGCATTTTGAAGTTTAGTTCTATTTGCCATAACCTTATCCAATGCCACAAGTTCCCCAAAAGAACTGCCAATACCTTTAAAAATGTCCTCATGCCAAAAATCTAAGGGGAGTCTAGGTAGTCTAACCCAAATAGGAGTTGTTAAGAAAAAAAAATCTAAGAAATCCATATCCAGCTCCCATTTTTTAATAGCAAGAGAACATTTTCCAAAAGACCATGGTCCTCCACACAAAACCATGTTCATGTCTTCTTTACAGTTGAAGGTAAATAGGTAGAAACCCTTCAACATTGGAGCAATAACTATCTCTCCTCGAATCACCCATTTCCTTCTAACCATTTTTGTAAGAGATTTTAGATCTGGTCTTGCTCCTAGAAATTTACCCACTAAGGTGAAATCCATGGATGAAACAAAAAAATATATTAAAGGATCTGGAATAAAAACTTCATACTCACCTTTCTCCCAACAAGATTTAGCAGTCACCGGCGGGAAAAGGGATTTTCCAGTGGATTTCTTGCCAAACAGAGATGACCACATCCTTTGTTCTGAATTCCCTACCTTCAACCCTTCTAAGGATTTTTCCTTATTAAAGTCACCATTGTTTTTCTCCTTTTCAATCTCCTTCCCCAATTGAGAGCCACGAATTTTGCATAAAGGTTCAGGTCTGTTCAAAGATTTTCCATTACTTACATAATACACAAATTCTGATCCATTATTCTTCTCTACCCCACCTCCAGTTCCTCCTGGGTCAGTCCCTCCTACTTGATTTTCCACAATCAATTTCCCATAAGTCTATAGACCAGTATTTTCCAGATCTGAATGAGTTGCTCCTGTCAGCAGACCTATGAATTCAAAATTTGGGAGCGCACCTAGCGCGCCCAAGCCGTTGCCCATCTCAGAATTGTTTATTACTACTACATTTCTCTATGTTATTAGTTAGGTTAGCCTATGGAATAACCATGACTAAGTAGAATATATATAGGAGGTAGTGGTTATTATTTTATCATCATGTTAATTATTTTTCTATTAGTTCATTATTGTGGAGGTTGCCCCCTCAAAGTGGCTTTACTATATTATCCAATATTCTTCTCTATTATCAAATATTGATGTGTGATATCTCATATTTGTTTATTTCATGTGATATAAAATCATTTTGTATAATGATATAATTAATTTCATTACAAATAGTATCAGAGCTTCAATTTGGGAAAGATTTCTATGGCATTATTTTTTTAGATCAGGTGAGGTGTGACTTCTATGAGGGGAAGGAGTGAAAAAACATAACTTGCAATCCATGAAGAATTAATTTTTTTTGTTAGTATAATATTGTTTGAAATGCTTTTCTGAAAAAAATAATTGAAAAAAAAGGTCTAGAATTTTTTTTCAACTTGCACATTTTTACTCATTAGATAAATCTTGATGAAATAATCACAATGGTATAGTCCACCGGTACACTTTTTTTGTGGCAAAAGTTTTTACCCTAGTGCACAAAGGTCGTCATTAGATTCATTTTGGTGAGGTGATCATAATGGTACCATCCCATGGTACATTTTTTTGGGAAAAAACCCTCTTAGGTTTTATATATGGTTGGTCCTTCGACATGAGGATTGAAAGGGGGGAAAGAAACTCCTAAGACTCCTTTTGTTGGTGACATGGAATCTAGAAATTTAGATTTAATGATTTCTCAACCTTAGGCTGACATAAAAGGCTTGGTGTGGCATGATGACTTTATTTCAATTCAATCTTATGTTTTATGGATGCATAGAGAGATTAATGAGGTTCACAATATATTAAATCAGATCACTACTTCATTGACTGCTCTTTCATCTTAATTGTAGTCAATCACCCCTCCACTTCAACATTCAGGTCCTCCTCCTCTTAACACTAGAAACTCTAATTTTGGTATGAACTAATATTTCATAAAGTTGATGTGTAAGTTTGATGGTAAGTATCCTCTCACTTGGATTACTCAACTTGAGAATTTATTTGATTTGCATCAAACACCTAGTTCTCAGAAAGAGATCATGGTGTCTCTATATCTGGAACCTAAGTAGTTCATTTGGTATCACTAGTTATGTGCTCAAAATAAAAATAATGGTTCTCTTGTTACATGTTCTATTTTCACTAATGACTTTATTGGCTCATTATCAAAATAATGTATTTAAGAAATACTTCAACTAGTTAGCTAAACTGTAGCAAATGGGAACTATGAAGGATTATATTCATCATTTTTAGAGTCTATCATTATGGGTGGAAGACATCACTAATGAAAATTTGACTGATCTATTTTTGGTTGGTCTCAAAGATAGCATTCAATTGGAGGTTTGAGTGTTTAACCCATAATCTATATCAAAATATATCCCATGGGCATGCATGGTAGAGAAAAAATAGATGCTCAAACTGAAAACTTTCACTATTGGTTGTGATCACACATTTCCAACACCATCATATCTTCAACCCACCAGATTGACACCTTGAAAAATTGAGGAGAATGATCCAAATGGTTTTGTTATGGTTGTGATAAAAAATGGGGCAAAGATCATCGCTATGATGAAAAGAAGTTGTTTTACGTCAAAGGTGCTGATGAGGATGGCGATGATGAGGAGGCACTTGATGAGGATGAAGAAGGTCTTGAAGAGGAATCTAAATACTCTTAGCCTACTATTTCTTATCATGCCATTTTAGGTATTAGTACTCCCCACACTCTTAAGGTGGTGGGTTTCCTCAAAAAATGGAAGGTCACTATTCTAATTGATTCTAGGAGCACACACAACTTTATTAATAATAAGCTAGATGCTCACTTGAACTATTTCATTTATCTTACTCCAAAATCTTAGGTCATCATTGTAGATGATGGTACTATCATCTACTCATGAAAATGCCATAGTATTAAGCTAGCCATGGGAGATTACTTGTTGGATTCTCTTATGTTTGTTATTACTATGGGGGGAGCTAACATTATTTTTGGAGTATAGTGGCTCACCACTTTGGGCACTTTTGAGATGAATTTCTAAGAATTATTCATGTATTTTCATCCTGAAGGGAAGAGATTTGAGATAATAGGATTAAGGGATAAATCTCCATAACTTGTTATCTCACATAAAATAAAAAACATTATCTAAAATGGTGTTGAAGGATTTGTATCTCACTTATTTTCCATGGAAGTTCATCCAACTTATCCATCTACAACTCCTAATCTACAAGTGATTGATGCCCATTTGGTTATTTTTGGTGACATGCCAAAAGTACTTCCACCTAGCCGCACACATGATCATGCTATAAAACTTATTCTTAGTATTACACCACCCAACATTAGGCCATATAGGTATCCATATGCTAAAAAAAGTGAAATTGAAAATATGATACATTAAATATTAGATGAAAGAATCATTTACCATAGTCAAAGTGAATACCCTTCACCCATTGTTGTGGTGAAAAAGAAAGATGGCAATTGGAGGATGTGCCTTAACTATAGGGAACTCAACAAGTATGATATTAAATATAAGTTTCCTATTCCTATCATTTATTATTTTATAAATGAATTAAATGGTGCTCTTTATTTTACCAAGTTAGATCTACATTTAGGGTATCATCAAATCTAGATCCATGATGAAGACATACCCAAAACTACTTTCAAGACTCATGAGGGCCATTACGAGTTTTTGGTTATGCCTTTTGGGCTAAAAAATGCACCATCCACCTTTCAAAGTTTGATGAATACTATTTTTAGCTCATTTTTGAGGAAATTTGTTCTAGTATTTTTTGATGATATCCTCATTTACAGTAAAAATTGGGAAGACTATTTACACCATGTAAAACATGTACTCATAATTTTGAAACAACATTAGTAGTATGCCAAACCTTCCAAATGCAATTTTGGATATTTTGAAGTTGATTATTTGGGTAATCTAGTTTCACATAGAGGAGTAAAAGTGGATCCTAAAAAAATCCAAGAAATGATGGGCTGGCTGATTCCTAAGATACTCAAGCAACTAAGGGGATTTTTGGGGCTCACTAGTTACTATCACAAGTTTGTCAAAAATTATGGTAGCATTATATACCCACTCACATCTTTGTTGAATAAATACTCCTTTTAGTGGATTGATACATTTACTATAGAATTTGAATAACTAAAATTGGTGACATGCACCATTCTAGTGTTGGTCCTAATTTTTCCAAAACTTTTGTGGTTAAATGTGATGCATCTAGGTATGGTATGGGTGTTGTAATCATGAAATAAGGTAGACCACTTGCATTTGAGAGTCATCAAATAAAGGGTAAAAATTAGCACAAGCCCATTTATGAGAAGGAAATGATGGCCATTTTGCATGTATGCAAACAATGGAGGCCTTATTTGATGGGTCATCACTTTTAGGTAAAGACCGATCATGACAATCTCAAATATTTTTTAAAACAAAGGTTATCATCTAAAGAACAACAAAAAATGGTAACTAAGATGTTAGGCTATGATTTTCAAATAGTTTACAAGAAAGGTAATTCTAATATATTGGTAGAGCACTTTTAGGAAAGATGAATCAGTTGAGGCCTTACTATATGCTATGACCATTCTACAAGCAGATTGGCTAGAGGAAGCATGATCAGAATGGGATAAGGATAGATCTACACATGATTTGATTTAGAATCTTTATCAAGGTTCGGGTGGATTTGAAAAATTCACATGGAATGGTGATGCATTATGGTATAAAGATAACATATACCTATGTAAGAGTTATCTTATTAAACAAACAATCCTTCAAGGACTTCAAGTAACTCCAATTGGGGGTCATTCAAGATTTTTGAAAACCTATCATAGAATCAAGAAGGATTTTTTTTGGGAAGGACCCAAGGGGGATGTATATAAATATGTAGATTAATGTATGATCTGTCAACAAAATAAAGGAGAAGCTATCAAAACCTTGGGTTTTTTCAACCTTTATCCATCTTGAGCCAATGTTGGGAAGAGGTGTCTATGGATTTCATTACAAGATTATCAAGATCTGATGGTCAAAATGTTAAAATGATTGTGTTAGATCATCTTAGTAAGCATTATCATTTTTTATCTTTATCACAACCATTTATTGCTAGTATAATAGCTTCTACTTTTTTCAATATAGTTCAAAAATTGCATGGTAACCCTAAAGTCATTGTCAATGATTGATATGCCATATTTACTATTAATTTTTGGACTGAGTTATTTACATGTTTGGACACCCATTTGGCTCATAGTTCATCATTTCATCCTCAATCAGATGTATAAACTAAGGTAGTCAACAAATGTCTAGAAGGATATCTCTATTGTTTTATTTCTAATAAATAGGATAAATGGGTTCATTGGTTTCCACTTGATGAATGGTGATATAATACTTATGTTCATAGTTATTCAAAAATGTCTCCTTTTCTAGCACTATACTTAGGACATATATCCACCTACAAGAAATTTCTTGACTTCTCTGATGAATATCTATAGTTAAAGTAAAGATTGTAGACCAATCTAAACTAATGAAAAGTGCATGTGTTGAAGCTTGACATAGATGTATGTTGAAGATGGACATATTTAAACCACTCTAATAGTGGTAATAGCAAATTCCCGTATGTTCTCAAAAATCAAGAACCACAAAGATTGTCATATCTAAGGTTTATTAAACCCTATCAAAACACTACACATAATCCTAAGCCAAGAATATAGTATTGAGAGTTTGAGGTGTAGAGGGATCTTAAAGCATGATAAAGTTTTAAATCATGATGCATATCATCATCATGTGTTTAAAAATACCTCCATGGTCTCATTTTGTCTATACCAATAGGGGAAGTGTCCTTTATTTTATCTTAGACAAAAGGCACTCCACAATGAATCCAACCTATAAGTTTAATACATGAAAGGTAAATGAATGAAATGGAATTGCCTTGAAGCATTATATGATGATGAATAAGTTTTTATTGAATGTGAAAAAATATTTAAAAGGCCTTAAAGCCAATAATACCACTATGAAGGGTCAAAT
The DNA here is from genome assembly GCA_037957365.1 of Torreya grandis. Taxonomy (NCBI): domain Eukaryota; kingdom Viridiplantae; phylum Streptophyta; class Pinopsida; order Cupressales; family Taxaceae; genus Torreya; species Torreya grandis. Next base: position 651,836 of record JARHVA010001543.1, on the reverse strand, counting down.
TCTCAAGAAACATAGTCTAGACCTATTAGGCCTAAAACTAGATATAAACACTCAAAGTGCCTAAATTCACTCATAACATCTTGAGATATTAGGCCTAGAACTAGATATAAACAATAAAAGTGCCTAAATTCACTCATAATATCTTTAGATATTTATAAAAAAAAAATTAGAGACTTCATTGGAGAGTGGAGGACTAAATAAATCCACTAATTTGTAGAGAAATCTTAAATTGGCCATTTTTGGCCTAATTCTATCTCAGGCCTATCTAGAATATATAGCTCGAGAGCCCACTTCTCTCACTCATATATGTACAGATGATATGCATGGTGTATCAAGTAGATAGGAGTATTTTAAGGGGTTCCTATTTTTGGAATTTTTGGAATTGGTTTGAAGGTTAAACATATAGATTTTATGAATCGTCACTAAGAAGTTGAGAGACCTAAAACCCTCTCAAGGACCCGATAAAGAAGATATGAAGGGAGATGCATCTATAAGTGGTAAATTGGCCTTGAAAGTTTTCTTTAAATTCTTATCACTCTATAAGTCTCCTTGACATATATTTTTTATGTACTATCACTCATACAAATAGGCCTAATACTATGTTCTCTGCAATATTTTGATTGAATGGAAGGTGAAGAAAGGAATGAATAGGTGAAACTCATTATGGGAGGTGGATAGATATGTATTTAAACTAATAAAACTCAATTATCACCTTTTTCATACATGTAAACCCATCTTATAAGTTAGTCATTGTAGGAAATCTTGGATAAAATAGTGAGAAATAGGGTGACTACCTAGTTTGAAGATGAGAAGCATTGTTTCGAGTCCTTTTGAGGTCTACCTAATGGAATGGAAGGAAAAGAGGTTATGAATAGGTGTATAAACTTTATATAACATATTTTCATGAACAAATATAAGTCACCTATGTGACAAGTGTAAATCTTGAGGCTTAGAAGACCAACGAGTGACTATAAATCATGAACAATAAGTGTCAAGGTGAGGTTATCAGTTGGAAGAGTGCATGGTGATCTACACTAATCATGTTTTCACTTAAATTTAGATCACATGTGTTAAATCCCTCTAAGATAGTTTTGGATAGTTAAGTGGACTCTTCATCAACAAGGGAGTTTCATGAAGATAAATAGAATGTCCCTTCACCAGCTTTAAGAGTATATCATGATTGTGATTGACATGTCTAAGACAAATTAATAACATAATTTCCAACTCCTTCTCTCATGTTGTAACTATTTTTAAAGTCTTGAAACTTAGACTTATGACCCTTAAGATTTACTCCTTCTCTCTCATCTCCTATGCTCTATATATTGATGCCATTTTGGCATTATAAAGGGATCCACACCTAGTATGGCAAAGAATTGATAATTTGAATACTGTATTTGCTATTTAATAAATATTTATAATCTATTTTGATTTCATAACTTCTTGTCTAAGTGTATTAAGTAGTGAATAGTGGAATGACAAGTGATAACCATATATCCTTGTGTTTTATTTACTCTTTCATGTTTGTTACAAGTAGTCTACTCTCTAACATGTCACATGAAGTGTAGCTAGTGTATTTACCTATCTCTAAGTGTAAGGTCTAAAATTAGACCGTTTACTCAATCACCTTAAGAACTATAATGCATATCACCTCCCTATTTGAAACACTTATTTTAGATCAATATAGGATCTTGAATCTAGTCTTGTGAGTCATCTTTCATAGTAAAAATATATGGTAGTATAGTGGATATCAGTCTAATGCTTTACCTCATTATAATAGGTTAATTTCATGTTCCTTATATCTCATTTCATCCAAGAAAGAAAGCAGTATATGAGATAAGTTATCAATGATAAATCTAGAGAGCTAGCCCTTCAATCTAGAGGTTTACCTCTGCTATACGCAACCCATAAGCATAAGGATAATCTAATGTTTCACTAAATTTGGAGAAGGCTTGAACAACCTCTCCAAGGGTGTAAAATTGAGTGACAAAAATTACCTTGAGGAAGGTGTTAAATCAATAGGTTTGAATATAGAGTTATGAGTTTTGACCCTAATCTAGAGTTGTGAAGCACTTAATCACCTTCCTTGACATGAAATTCATTCATTATGGCTCTTAGATTATCTATTTTGGATTGAGAAATCCATTTACATCCTTTTGTGTGAATATATTCTCTCATTATATGCTTAGTCTTATCTACAAATGCTTATTATGAATGAATTACCTTATAGGTGGATAATATGTAATAATTTGATAGCTTTGGGCCCCTCTCCTTTCTCAAAAACCTAGGGGATATGTACATCATTTATATCTTCTTTTTTATATGCCTATAGTGGCTCTTTTAGTCCTAATATGTAAAGTAAACACCCTATAAGTGCCAATTATTAGAAAATTTAGGTGATCATGGAACCTCTATAGGCCATAAATAATTTTACATAATCCAATCACCTTAGTTGGATGCATTTAGAGGTGTAGTTACTTCATCAGGTTTGAACCAAGGTTTAAGAAGGGTTTTAGAGGTCCACCATCTAAATGATGGTTCATATAGTATAGGCCTCCAAAATATAACTTATTATCATGAAATTGTAGCCTAAAAACCCTTTCATATCTCTTTAATATCCTTGGGTCCCATGTAAACTATATGTAGAGTATGAACAAAAGATGGTGTGCTTTGAACTCTCTACTAGGTAGTGTATGTAGGCTATAGTCTTAACATTTATTCATAGATTTGGGACCTTGAATCACATTCATTCCTTAAATGTTCTTGATTCAATAATTGTGCCCAAATTATTCCAAGATATTTATATTTGAGTCCATTTATGATGAAATATATGAATGCTAAAATTGATAACTTGACATATCTACTTAAGGAAATGGAGCTCAAGAAGGTGTTAAGACTACATTAAACTATTCATCTATATTACCCTTATTAAAAAACATCTTTCAAGGTTTTAAATATATTAATACACTTCCACATTTCATTTATCCTACATAGAGGTTTTGATCTACACTTGAAGTGGATATGGGGTCTTGAGAGTTCATGGTGGCTTTAGGCCTTACAGGCCCAAATTGGTATTTGGGACTTCAACTCACCTAAATATACACATGAAAAATCAACATTTTAATAACATAATCCTCATTATATTATCCAAATTTTTAACTTATTATTTTTCCCAAACCATCATGCCAACCTTTATCTCTCTTAAGCCTACCTTGACCATCACTATCCTATGTATGGGCTTGAAATAGCTGATTTTAGTGATATAAGAAATTTATTATATCTCATTATATGGTTGGAATAATGGTTAAATTATAATATCTAAATTTTTTAATATATCATTGAGGGTTGTCCTCTATAACTTTGTTAACATACTTGCATACACAATCAAATATTGAGGTCGATATGTCCTAGGTATTTAGCTTAGATGAGTCAACTTCATTACTCAAGGGAAAAATCATGTAAAATATTAAGGGTTTTAGAAATATCCTAATCTCATTTATACTCCCATTTTACTTATTCTTGGGATTCCCATTCACTTTAGTTTGGTACCCTCACTAATTAGGTAACCCTAACTAGTTGTATGTGTTTACTCAGTTCAATTATGTATGCCTATAGGTTTCCTTGGATTTGGTGACATGAAATCCCTATTTTATTTTTCCTTCCTTCTTAGTCTTATTATTATTATGTGCATATACCATCTCATGGTCAAGGTTGAAGGTAGACTATTTACAATCCTATAGGTAGATAACACATATGCATTGACTATCATGAGGGATTTTAAAGTAGATTCCTAGGTAAACTTTGTGTTTTTATGCCATGTTTGAGACCCCAGTGACTTTATTTAATTAAAACCTATCCTTTGAGAAAACCATCTCTAACATTTTTGACCCTTTTATGCATCTTTGAGACTTAGCCATATATGGTAATTTGAATCCTTTGAAGGTTTAGCTGAGTTGGGTTATTATAAGTAGTTATTATACTTTTAAATAGTGTTTATACTTTAATATGACCATTTTTACCAATATTAAAGGATTTTCATGGTTTTCTATGAGATTTATCCTTGTTATCAACCTAAAAGTATTTTATAATTGTTCAAATTTGTAAATGATAGTCAAATGGATTTATGGAGTTGTTTATTAGATCTCAGGACTCATAATGATGTGGCTTGATAGTGATGAGACCATAAAATGATAGAGGATCTTTGATGGATTGAAATATATTATTGACTCATACACTTGATGACCTAATAAGACCCTAGGAATATTTTAAAACATACCTAATAGATAAAAACACATGAAAGTCATATATCAAGTGTATGTGATGAAAAATGGAAACCTATGACTCTCTGAATACCTTAGCTTTTGCTAAACAACTTTAGTTTCTACTAAACATGACTATGAAGCCATTGGAGGTAAGATTGACATTTTATTAGTCTTTGAAGGCTATCATGAGGTATTCTTACCATAGAATAAATAAATTTTCATATGAATATAGGATTACCATGTTGACCTTTTGGTATTTTCATGACATTAAATATCCATCCTCATCAAGCACACTATCCTTATTTGTAATGAAGACAAATAATATAGGCAATCTTAATTAGAGGTGATATCTTATGGTGGTTTAGATCCATCTGACCATTTCACCTATAATAAGGATTAAATAAGATGTGAAAAAAATCTAAGTATCCATCAACATACCTCAAACCACTTTTTATTATAAACATGTGCACTAAACATCCCTTTTAACTAATGGAAATCTACTTGCAATCTATAGATAATGGTATCTTTTATGATCCTTACATAGGCCCACACATGTGGACCAAGGGTGGAGGGTTCCATGAGAGGACCATGAAATACTAGATAAGACATGAAAAATCATTAGTTTTATCAAACAAGCCAACAATCCATTGACATTGTTCCCCTTTTTGGATCCTATGCAGATGAGGAAGGTAACTAGGTTAGTTAACTTCTTATTACTTATTCATACAACACATAAGACTAATATTAATAAAAATGCCCATGATTAGAAGGCCATTAGACTTCCTTCCTTCTTCCAAGATCCTACACCCTCACTTTCTCTCTTCTATATGAAATGAGTAGAAACTTGAAGTACTCTCCATGGACATAAAAGAGCTTAATGGAGGAAATACACTAGTTTTGGATCTTTTGGCTTTGCAACACCTAGATTTCTTCATCATATTTCTATGTTTAACTCCCCTTATAGACCCTTCATTCCATCTAACCAAATCTATACTATATAGATTCATAAAAACCTACAACTCCTAAAAAATAGCTTGATTCATGTGTCTTTTAATGTTTTAGATCATAAATCACCATTGGTGAGAAGGAGAGAAAATAAGGGTCAAAAAATGTTTACACATGGTATGGTTTGGGGAATTGAAGGAACACATTTTCACAGGTGTGGGGCCTATTTAGTGGTAAATGAAGGTGTTGACTTGTGAAGAGGATAACATTATCATTTTAAATTATTTGGTCATGGCATAATGGAATTCATTATGGATTTTAAGGATATGAATGGTGGTCTTAGTGTCCTTTGAGGTTAAATAACATCACATTAAGGTCATATACCCCCTTATTAAGAGAATATGTATGTCTTATAGTGAATATTTCAAATGGATAACACTTAAATACCTATTAAAAAGCTTAGAAAATGATAAAATACTTCAATTAGGTTATCATCTACCTTCACAACATCTTTAACACTTATGATTAGGACATACCCTACATATCTTCTACACACTAGATAAATTCATGATGAGCCATAAGATGCAATATTCAATAATCTTCATATTGAGTATAATTGAACCACTAATATCACCCTAAGTCATGTTATGTATATTAAAACATTTTTAAACACAAGGACACTTGACATAAGTTAAAATATGGGTAGAGACAATCACTATGTGTTTCATGACATGCCAAAACATTAAACCTATTATCCTTGACATTATAATCAATGAATTCATTTGAACTACCTTGGATCATAAATAGGTATGAGAAGAGTTAATTATTAGGTGGACTAGGGTACTCAATACTTAGGTTGACTGCTTTCTAGGCAAAAGGGAAGAAATTAGTCAATATTTATGGTGACTTTGAAGGCTTGAACTACCTACTAGTTAGGAGGACCCAAGATCTCTTTGCCTATAAAAAATGCCTAGATGAAACCCTTTGAATGAACTATTATTTTTACTAATACCTTAAAAATATCAAGGAATAAAACAAACTCAACAATACACACAAGATACAAGAAATAAAAAAGACACACAGCATGAAGAAACTACAATAAATAAAAAACTAAAAAGAATGTGCTACAACACATGGAGGAAGGAAACTCACTACTATGTATGAGAGAGTTATTATTCTAGTAACAATACTTGATGAACATACCATTGAAATGGATAGGGAGTTCCTCACCACTCAATTTGGATAATTGGAAGGCATTACTCTCTTTGTAGCTTATAATGACATATGGACCACTTCAAAGACTATCTAATTTTTAATGTTTACCTGCCTTGACATGGTCTTCATCCCACTTAATTACAATGCCACCTTATTAGAGGGTATTTAAAGAGGATCTTTTATCAAATGATATTTTCAATTTATATTGATTTGACCACATGACATGCATAACATCATCCCCTATTTATTATGACTCCCTCAGCCTATTCATCCTCACTTCCATTGCATCACTTTCTATGAGTTCAAGTTGGTGTGCAAGTTCCAATGTTGGTAACTCAAGTGATATGGGTATTATTTATTATTTTAAAAAATTATAAGATATGGTGAGTTACTAGTAGACCTATTGGGATTAATCCTATCTTCCCATAAGGCAGTCCTTAACTTGGTGTGCCACTCCCTTTGGTTATCCTCCATTATTTTTATAATCATAATTAGATTCTTATTGCTGGATTATGCTAGTATGTTATCCTATAGATAGTAATTATATGGATAAATGAGTTATATACTATGATTAATATCCCAATCAATCATTTTTTTAGTACTGAAGGCCAATGAATTTTTTGATATGATGGTGGAAGGGATCTTAAATTTGGTCACTAGGCTATCAGAGAACTCTAAAATTGAGTTCTCATTTTCTTACTTGAGTGTAGATTCCTCCACCCACATACTAAATTAATAATTAGAAGTTAAAAATCATTTATTCCTAGCACTATATGGGGGATGAATCATACTTACAAAGTTTAGGCCCTATTGTAATAAGGGTTGCTCAACTTGAATAGGCTTTAGATGTAAGGTAACTAGTCTTTTCTTTCCAATAAACATAACACATTTTAGAAAATACAAATCCATGTATGGGAGTTACTAAAAAAAAAATCCAAAAATATCCTACACTTATTTTATTGTAAGTTATGGTCTTGGTTGCAAAGTGCCCTCCTATAGGCCCAACATGAAACTATCCTAAAAGCTTGTCAACTTGACTAGTCTCTACATACCTCAAAAGCATTCCATCAAGGTCTTTCTTAAATATTACCACATAAATAAAGATATAAGGGATGTATTTAATTCTTAATTAACTCTTTATTTTATTATTTAAGCTAATCAGACATTTTTCTATTTAGAGGAATGGCACCATGTCTTGGGTCTAACTAGAAGGAAATTTAGTTGCAACTACTTGTTGGTCATCTTGTACTTCCAAAATTACATATTTAACTTACTTTACATCTACTACAATTTTTTCACTTAGTACCCTAATACTAACCAACCTATTAACCTTCACCTTTATGTCATACTCCATGCACTTAGTCACCCAACCATCTCTCTTTTCACTCAAGTCTTTATTAAGGATGAAATCCTTAATGCTAGGGTGAAACACCATGACAAATATCTTATTCTTAGACACCATGTGTATAAATTTTTTGAGGCCTCTCATGAATAAAATTAACGTTTTTAATACTAATGTATACTTATCCTCATACCTTTATAAGGATTGACTAAATAAGGCTTTGGGTTGTTCAAGCCCTTCACTATTTTGCTACATGAGCATAGAAAAAATAGTGTCACTTGAAGAGAAGGCATACATGAATAAATATTTTTTTAAATTAGGGTTAAGGATGGTGTGAGCTTGGTAAATGTCCTTTATGGCCTCAATAATTCTCTTACCTTCTATTATCCATGAAAACTCCTTGTGTTTCTTGAGCATTTGAGTTAGAGGCCTCACCAATTCTACAAATCCATGTATGAATATTTTCATGAAGTTTATTTTACCCAAAAAACTTTTCAATAACTTCTTATATTTGGTTGGTGATAGGGAAAGGATTACATATATCCTCTAGGGTCAATAGAGAGGCCACATTTTCACATAACATGTCCTATAAGTCTACCCTTATCGACTATAAAGATACATTTTTTAGGGTTTAAAGAGACTCTAGATTGCCTACACCTATCCAACACCAACTTCAAATGTGTCAAGTGATCCTTAAGATCCTTGGAGAATACAATGATGTAATCAAGGTAGATGATCACCATCTCATTTATGATCCCATGTAAGGATAAATCCCTTTACCTTTAAAAGGTATCCCTTGCATTAAAAAATTCAAAAGGCATCTTTTTGTAAGCATAAGTGCCACACTTGGTTGTGAATGCAATCTTGTGTTGATCCTCCTCCTTCACTAATATTTGATTATACCCTAGGTATCCATCAAGTAGGTAAAACCTTTGTGAACATGAAACTCTCTAAATAATCTAATCCATAGATGGTAGAGGGTAGTGATCTCTTAGTAAAACCTTGTTGAAATATCTAAATTCCACACACAACCTTATCTCCTCATTCTTCTTCCTCACAGTCACAAGATTTTCCACCCATAAATATTTTTTTATGGGTAAGATAATGTTGGATTCAATAAACTTATTCAACGCCTTCCTCATAAGGATATCAATCTTGGGGTTAACCAATATTTGCTTTTATCTAATAGTCTTAGCACTTGCCTCCAACTCTTTGGTAAGATGAGCCAAACTAGGATCAAATACCTTCAGATAATGATATTCCTAATATAATATCTAAAAATTCTTGGCATAATTATATTAAGGTTGCTTTTTCCTCTTTAGTGTTCACCTTTCCTATTTTGAGCAGTTTATCTTTAAATATGGTAACTTTTTCATAGTGTTCCTCATTAATGGATATGCTTAACATATATTTCCTTATCTGGTCATCCTCAGTGAACATGAATTCTAATGTTACCAAGCCATTAGGTAGCTTATATCCTCAATTGGATAATCTAGTCCCTAAATTATTATTGTAATCTTCCTTCATTCCTTGAGCAAAATTCTACCTCATGCTACAAGAAACATGCAATTTGATTATCATTTTCAAGAACTTTCCAAGTCACTTAATTTTTTAGGATTGAAGGCCTACATACCACCTTGATTTGGTACTTATGTTTAATGTCTTTGACTCTACTTGGTATGTCATACTATGACCCCATGATTGTTAATAGGTTTGCATGTTAATTGACCTCTCTAGGAATGGAGAAAATCTCAAAGGCTTGAATATCCTCCAAGAGGTACCAAACCCTATGTTTGTATGCTTTCAAAAGTGGATTATTTATTTCACTTTTACCTCTCACTTGATGCACTAATAGATCACTATGACATATAGCTTGTAAGAGATTGATGCCCCTTTTTCTTTCTTAATGTAGCCCATGGATTATGGACTCATATTTTAATATATTAGAAGTGAAACTAAATTGAAATATTAGGGAATAAAAATACCTTTGATTGGAATGGGAGATAATCATAACACCTACCCCACTTCCATTCTTGGATCTAGATTCATCAAAGAACAAGTTCCATACTCCTTCATGATCTTGGCTTATAATAGTGAGACTTGGTATGGAATATTATTATTAATGCATTTAATACACACTAAAACCTACCTATTCAAATATTTTATATAGATCATAGACATGATTCTATTCTTCCCATTCATCAAGGAGAAAATCTAATATTCCTTCAAGTGGTTCAATGGGATCTTGGTCATTAGGGTGTTCAGCCTCATCTACGATAGTACAATTGACATTTGATAAGTTAAAAATGTAGGGTTCTAAGTGGAACCTAGGGATAGGTTAAAACCTTATGGTGACCTTTATCCCATACCTAGTACTAAAAACCATATAAGACCAATCAAAAGAGAGATAACCCCCTATTGTGGTTATGAAATCTATAGACAAGAATAAAGAAAAATAGGGAGGGAGGTCAACTAATATTACATCTTGATATATGGTATAATTAAGAAAAGCAACAAAGATGATTTTTAGATATTTAAGGACACCAATAGTATGTTTAGGATACCCATCTAACTATGAAACCCTTCTACATTAGGTTCATACTTTAGCCCCAATTTTTATATTATAGACTTAAGCAAGAAAGAATTGTTATCCCCATTATTTATCATGAAATTATATAGTAGGGAATCACCTATATGATAGAGATATAGAAAGGAGGGGCTTTAATTACATTGAGTGCTTAAGATTCATGAGGTTGATTGTAATTGGTTAGGACTGCACTCACCTTTTCAACTTGCTTATCTAAGACATGGAGTTTGGAAAGCTCGTCTTAAAGGAGATCCTCTTTCTCAAGGATGAGAAAGGTACCCCACATAGGAATAGTAACATAGTCCTTTTTCATTTGATCTAAAATGCTAAGCTGAGGGTTTGATACCTTGTGTTGTAGCTTAATATCAATAGTACTACTTGAAGTTTCTATGAATTGAGGTATGAAAGGACCTCTATGATTCTTCCCTCTTCCATCTTGCATTTGTTGAGTTGATGATGTATTAGGAGATTAATACTAAGTAATAGTACCTTTAGGTGTTTTATATGGTGGATAGGATGTTATTTCAAGTCTTAAACCATCACCAATTTCCCTTATTTTAGCCCTTGTATGGGATGTAACTAAATTATCTACCTTGCCTGCATTTTGACCCTGATTGGTTGCCACTTGTTCAAAGGAGTGATTACCTTATGAGAAGTATAGAAGGTAGTTTAAGATGAGGCTTTACTTCCACTTACCCATTTTTGACTTGTCATCTCATCTTGACTCATAGAAGGAGTGTCTCCATGTGGCATAAGAGGACCTTCCTTATGTTGTGTAGGAGATTGATTGTCATGTGTTATAAGAGTTGGACCCTGCTACATGAAAGATGCTTGAAAAACACCACCACTTAGAGATATTAACATATCATGTGTCTAACCCCCTTGAGTATACCATTAACCCTCTTGAGAATAATTACTTTAAATTTGGACTAGGGATCTATAACTACTAGCAAAATTGGGGTTATAGCTATTATAAGGCCTTGCTTGAGTGATCTACCCTTAACTTTATTAATTAGGCTGATAGGGGTGTATGTTATACTATTAGGGTTGATAGGGGGATTCATAGGGTGATTTATAATGTCTTTAGTGTGGAATTTTTTAACTCTCTAAGGCCACTATCTTACTATTTAGGCCTTGAGTAACCCTTCAATCTTTCCCAATTTATCTACTTGATTGGCATATGTCTAATCATGATTGGTTAGTGTTAGTAAAGGAACAATGTTAGGCATAAAGAGTTGAATTTTCAAGAAAAAAGGAATGAGTATTATTTGGGTGAGCTTACATACTTTGATTAGATAATTTTCTACTCTTATGGCCACCTCATAAGATTCTAGTAGAGTGCTTCCCCCTATAGACTATATCATGACTACCAGATCAAAATTGAGATATCTTAGGTAGTAGAATAATGCATAATTGGGGGTGAGCTTGATGACTGTGGGGATCCTATCCCAATTTTTTTGAAACCTATAGTTGAAATCTATAATAAATTCTTAGGGATCTCTTTTAATTATGGTGATTTTCTCCACCAAAAAGATATTGTCACTTCTATCCTCAAAGTGTTTGCATAAATGTTCCCCAAATTCATCCTATATATTGATGGATGCATGTGTTAAACCCATATACCACTGGAGTTCCTTACCTCTAAAGAAAGTGGCCAATAGTCTCATAGCCACATTTTCTTAGGTCACATTATGAATTGAACATAAATTGGCTATGTCTATAATCTGTTCTATAGGGGTAGTTAAATTTTCCATTGTGAAATAGGGAAGGATTTTGAGGGTAGCAACATTTATGTAATCAAAATGATTTAAATTTAATGGGTTACCATCATTTAAGGGCATAAAGGCTTAAATATTACACCTAACCATTGGAGGTGTAGGGTTTTTAGTAGTGTTTAGTTGAGTATATTAGGAGAGTTAGGGGTGTAGGATTGGGACTAAACCTAGGATATATCTTTCTCCTAGAAAAATCCAATGATAACTCAAAAAATTGAGTCTCCTTACCTTTTAAGGAATATACTATGACCAATTTTTGCATGTAACTTGACTACATATCTACCACTAAATTACTTTAAGATCTTTGATTTCACCAATGTTTTTAAGTGTATGCTTTAAACCACTTGAATTTTGGTCCCACTAGGAATGCCAAAACTACTAATACTACAAGATGCACCCTTTACAAAAGATAGTTTAGTTACCTTCAAGCTTGGGGTACCATGTGATTGGTATAAAGGATGTGGGTGATATATATGAAGACTAAACCTCTAGTTTATGGGGCTAGCTCTCCTGGTACATCAAATGAAGATCACTTATAAGACATACTAATGTTAGGGTGAAAAGAGATAGAGTTAAAACATGAAAAAAAAACCTATTCTAAGGATGGGGATGCTCTAATATTGATCTATCCACTCTTAACCGATCTTCAAACAAGACTTTGTGAATTAGATGGAGAATAATGATTAAAATAGGCTTCTTGATGAACTCCTAGACATAAGTGTTTCATGTCAAGGATATGTGTAATGTATGTAACTTGAAAGCAATGGAAAAGAGGCCTACTTGAGGCACTATCAACCAAATCACTCTTCAATATAACTACTACATTCTAAGACATCACATGACATTCATAGGATGACATTATAACAACTAGGTGAAAGAGAGAACCTATAAAGGATAATAAACATCACACTTTATGAAATTCAATAAACCATAACAGACTAATTTTAACAAATAAGTTTGTAATCAGTCCTTTCTTTATTGATTCTCAAGGTTTTATTACACCTAAGGGATCAAAACAAAGGCTTTAAAGCCTAAATATATAGAAGAATGGATTAGAATCAGAGAGGATATGGTGTGTTAATAACATGAATGGGTCAATAATGACTACCATTCCTTCAATTTTTAGTTATTAGTAGCCTCTACACTCTCCCATGCTTTGTTTATATTGATTAGTGTCTTGAATGATAATATTTTAAGCATTAGAATCTATTTTTAGAAAAAAATTAACCATGAAGAGACTATTCATGACACTCCTAGTTCATTACCTCTCTTTATGATATTTAAAATTCATTAAAAAGGTCCAATTATGACTCCTCCTTGAAGCATTTAGTGGCCACCTCTTCCCTGCATGTTGACTATGTTCAAAAAACTAAAAAATCCTTCATAATGATTATGGATGTAGAGATTGCATGCCTCAAAGGACATTTATATTATTTTATGGTCAAGCATTAACTTTGTATTAGTTTTATATTCCCATGAGCATCCTCATTTTGTTAGTTGAGATTACTAGATAAGTAGTCTAGTCTCTTGTCTATTCACTATTTGAATGGCTATGAGAGTTAGATCAAACCTTCAATATAACTAAGTTATGTTTTAACCATATGAAAAAACCTACCACACTAGGTCTTAGGCTATCAAATTAGATCATACCTACAATATTATCCTACTTAGATGACTAGGTCATGTCTTTCTCACATTCCAAAACTACCTATTTGGTAGGGACTTGAAGAAGCATTTATAGGTAGATTTGAGAACACTTTATTATATTATAAGGTGAAACAAGTCTCATATCACCTCCTTAAATGATCCACAACCCTTGACCAAGTCCTTCACCTCATTTTCTATTCAAAACCTTTTAAAATTATAGTTTTTATGGGTGTCCATACAATGTCTATACAAACTAGTAGCATAGTTGAGGTCTCCTCTAAATGGAATATGTGATCTAAGTGTTTACTAGGTGATTTCAATGCATTTTTACACATTTTATCTAATATCTTCCCAATCAAATCCTTATTATGGTTTTAGGGAGGTTTAAGAGGGTTTTAGACTCTTAGTAATGGTTCAAGAAGTCTAGGGCCTTAACCTCTAAACCAATGTCACTAATGTCTAATATAGATAAGGTACCCAAACTCCTAAAGTGATCATGCCCCCATGAAACTATTTGTATAGTTGTGAGCTTGCTAATTTGCCTCTTGGCTAAGAAGTGTACATTCTAGTTAATCTTAAGGTACTTTTAGGCCAATGTGACCAACTATGATCTCTATCCTACAAACCAAGGTGGAACACACACCTAAAAAAACATGAAAAACATTTCCATGAAGGTTTTAGATGTCATTTGATCCTCTTTTGTCCTATTATCTATATTTTGAGTGGCATTACCATGACTAAGGTGAAAGATCAATAGGTTTGAATATAGGGTTCTTAGTTTTGATGAAAATCTAGAGTTGTGAAGCATGTAATTTCCTTCCTTGACATGAAGCTCATTCCTTAGGGCCTTTAGAGTATTTGTATTGTCTTGAACAAGCAAATTACATCTTCTTATGCATATACAATCTCTTATTTTGGTACTTAAGCCTAATTAAAATTGATTATCAAGCATTAAGGACACTTTAGGTTGATAATATGTAATAATTTAAAAACTTTGAGCCCCTATCCCTCCTTATAAACCTAGGGGATGTTCAAATCCTTTTCAACTAGGTGTCACCCCAAATTTTACACAGAATTTTTGGATAACCCTATTAAAATTTTTGCCTTTTATCTTTTGTGAGTTAGTTATTCTTGTTAAAACTTAGTCCCCTAAATAAGACTTAGTTTTTAGTTGTTTTCATTATGATTGCTTTCTTTCTCATTTGTTTCAAATTACTCCAAAAGGTTATAATTGTTTGCCTAGGTCCTTCTCATAAAAACCCATTTTATTTATCTTTCCAAGAGATTCAAAAAGCTAAGCGTTGGGACTCATTTCTAGACTAATCCAAGTTCTCAAAGTTACTTTAATTATGCCCTATGAATTAAGTTGTCTCAATAAATGTGAACTACACCATCTAGTTTAAATCAACATTATTCAATGACTTTGATTATCATAAGAAACTAAGCGAAGTAGTTTTAAAAACCTACAAATCAAAGCACTAATTATAAAAAATTTGGGTTTCAAAGTTACTTCACTTTCTCAAAATACTAAGTAAAAGTAGTCAGATTTTGTAAGTCTGAATCCTTCACAAGCATAGACCAAACTGGGGTTTTAAAAGTACTTGACTTAAAATACCAACTCAATCAAAGTAGTTCATAAAACTTGGTAAACTTCAAAATGATTATGTGGCTTTCTTCCCATGTGTCACTTAGTTGTCATAAATGCATGGGATAATATAAATATTGAAAAATCTACCTCATTACCTTCTTCGATTTTAAGTTGTTTGACCTAGGTACTGCCCCTACAAACCCTAAGTGAAATTTTTTTATCCTCTAGAACATTTTTTGGGCAATTTTTTTCTCAACCCATTTACATTCAAGGTATGCAAATTGTTTCTTTTTCAGTTGCATGTTTCCATTCTAGGTTTTTTTCTCATTTTTGCTCTGGTAAGTTTCCATTTACCACCTCAAAGGTTTTTTTGTCCTTTTCTTGTTTTACCTACAATTATTTGTTTTTATTTACATGCATAGATGTTTTAAAACCTTGTAAAATACTTAAGAGACATTTTTCATGTGAAAATACCTAAGCAAGAGCTAAAAAACATGAATTTTTCCTATAAAATTACCAAAATTTGACCTAACACATTTTGCTCAGGATTTTTAAAAGATTTTCCTTCCTAGATTTTAAACCTCGGTAACTTATCCTAAGAAATCTGAATCTCATAAAATACTTTGCTTACTTGGATTTTTAAAAACTACCTACTTTCTTGGGATTTTGATAACTCACTACTTCTACTTCATCAAGTTTTATAACCCAAGTAACTTGACCACTCAAACCTAAATAACTTGTCCAAATAAACCCATAGTTATGAATGCTTATTACTTGCTCAAAGTTTCTAATAGTGAAGACTTAAGATATTCCTAGACCTTCCCAGGGTTACAATACCCTATTACTTTCAATGATTTACCTAGAGTTTTCAAAGCTTTCTATAGGCAAGAGTTATTTATAACCTAAATCTTTCTTATGATTATTACTCAGGATAGTAACTTAACTCTACTAATCCACCTTTTATAACCAACAAAATCACTTACCGAGTTCTCAAGATAATTAAAGAAGTCTTTCAAGTATCAATCACAACAAATGTCAGGATTAAAAGAAGTAATTAGAGTACAAGAAGTAGTAATTTTGATTAAATAAGTTACTGAGTTAGAAATTAAAGAATTACCAGGATTGAGTAGAAGAGGTAATAATAAGGCAAACAAAATTGAGAAGCCAAAAGAAGCAAAGATGAAGTATGAGTATAAAGGATATCCCATTGAGTCCTATATTGCTTCCAAGTTATTCAAGATAAGTGATACTAATATGGGAAACATTTCCATAAATACATTATTAGAAAGGTCAAAATCCATAATCAAGACAACACTCATGAAAGAAATGACCAATAGTGGGATCCTACAAGCTACAACATTCCTAAGTTCTGCATAATTTCTTGAGTTCATCCTAAAATGTGTTAAGTACTATGACTCTCTTACTAGGATAGTAAAGGATACTACTAGAAATGTAGTGATAAGGTTAGATGTTCAATATTTTGATTACTATTTGAAGATCCTAGTAAGGTCTAAAGTGCTTGATATGATAATGGAGAAAGATAAAATCCAATGAGAGAAAAAGATGAGATTACATCAAGATAATGAACATTAATGATCTAAAAAAAGCAAAACAGCCTTTAAGATTTCCAAAGCAAATATTAATATCTGATTTGGTTCAAGAAGTGGATGATATCACTCAATTTTTATGTATAATAAATGGAGAGAAGAATGCTAAATGATTTTCAACCTAGATGTATGCATATATTAGGGTTATTGATGTTAATAGGAGTTTTGTAATGATTGAATGGTCAATATTGATAAGTGATAACATTGATCACTAATTGAGTAATATGTTATAAACCTTTGACTTTAAATGAATTCATATCTAGTATATGAAATAGCATCAAATCAAACCTTCTATAAGCTAACTATAAAATTTATGTTGGCAATAAAGCCTATTTATGAGTACTACCCTTAGTTAATTTTGTATAAATATTTCAAGCACTACAAGAGGGTCAATGATGAATTATTTTATGAAATCATATGTAAATTTAATTTTGCTCTAAAGGATAAAAGGGTATTAGATGTAGCTTGGGAAGTAGTTTCCCATTTTGGATGCATTTTCATCCAATTCTTGAATTTCATGTATCTTCAAGTTGGTGGTTTCATAAGAACATCGATGAAATTACCAAGGTATCATACTAAAAAATGGATTCTTATGGATTTATTTAGGTATTATGTAGAATTACATGATTTATAGTCAAAATTTCACCATTCTTCTATTGGTTTTCCTATTTTTATTGACCATTATCATTGTGCAAGTATCTATAAGGCCAATAATGTATTAAAAAAGTATCATAATTACAATAAATAACATGTTGAATATAGATAAAATTTAAAATACATAGGCATAGCTAAAAACATAATCTCTTTTGAGTATATCCACATTCTTTCACTTTAAGACTTTAGGATTGATTGTATAGATGAATTTAAAGTGAGGAAAAGAGACAACAATTTAAAAAATTTGTAAATTTGATTTAGCTAACATTCCTAAAGATATGTAAGATGAAAGACAAGTTATTCATGATTCTTAGCATGCCATGGGAGGAGATAATGCTCCACTTCCAAAGATTGACTTTAGGAAGAATCAGGTTAAAACTATTGATGAGAGAACTTTAGTAGTTCTCATTATGAATTCAACATGGCTTCTCAATAAAGGATTATATATGAAAGAATTAGTAATGATGGAAATGGGTCAAGTTAGTTATAAGAGAAAATTAGTATAGGGAGAAAGTATCCAAGAGCTAATGAAGAATTAAAAATTGAAAAATAGTGCTAATGACACATACTCTATAGTGAAATAATAGGAGCCAATCTTATCAGTTACTCTTGTATCCCATCTAGTCTCTTCCACAAACATTCCCACTTATACCATTTAATATTCTACTATTCCCATTACTACCACATCCACCACATCTTCATTTTCATTACTAGTGAAGGAAAAATAACTAATTCAACTAATATTGAAAGAAGTTAATCCTTCCATGTTCATACCACCCCTAAAATATCTAATTTTTTAGTCTCTTGAGAAACCTTCTCAAAAGGATATTAATGTTCCTCCTCCAAATTTATAAAATCCACCTAGTACTCCTCCTCCACTTCCTTTAAAGGATCACCACATCATTCCTTCCATTCAAACTCATAAAGAGCCAAACCAAGTAACTATTGGAGTTGTGAATGCATCTTAGGAGGTATCTCCAAAACAAGTAGTAGATAAACCTGATAATGAGATAGAGAAAGAAAAAGAGGAGATAGAGAAATAAAAAGATAAAGATATAGATAAATAAAAATATAAAGAACCAAAGAAAGAGAAAGAGAAATAAAAGGATAAACAAGTATATCTAGTATTATTCAAGATGATCTAGATGTACAAGAAATTCCTTCTCAAGAGATAACGGTAAGAAATAAGAATAAACTAATGGCATTACATTCATCCACTTCTACTGGCATGGATTTTTCTTCATGGTTGGATTTACAAGCTACTCCTGAGTATATAGAAGAAACAAACTTAGAGGAGATATATTTACAGCTTCCAAAAAGTCTTGATTGTGAGGGTAAAAAATCTAAAAGTTTTAAAGTGACTTCTAGGCTAATAATTAAATCTTTAGGCCTAAAATTTGCAAAGATATCAATTCTTACACAAGGAAAGAATAAAGAATAAGTAACTCAAGAAGACTTAATAGTTATAAAGGTACCCCTTGGAGAATTCACTATAGAAGGTTTAAATAAAGATACTTATACCTTGATCAACACTCTTTTCTAGAATCTTGATGAAGAGAAAGCTGATAAAGCTAAATTAATGGAACAAATTTCTAAGTTGTGTAAAATAATTTCAAAGATGAGAATATCTACTCCATAATAATCATTAATTTTAGGAGGTGTATTTGATCAACAAACATTAATATAGGTAGAATAAATTAGGGACAAGGCTAAATCAATTGGTGAATGGACAAAAAAGATGTTGAAAACTACTCAAAAATGGTTAGCTAAGGTCCCAAGTACTCTATAGGACATTGAAAATAAATTAGCATAGATAAATGTAGTGATGAAGCAAATAGAAAATGAGAATGGGATATATAAATTACAGCAAGAAAGCCTTTAGATAATAAACACTTTAAGTGAGAAAGTTTTGATTGAAGAACTGATTGTTCTAGAAGGGTCAATAAAGAAGGCAAAATAAAAAGAAAATCTTATATCTTTTCATATGTGCATTATTGAGTAAATTCTTGAAGAAATGTATACTTTAGAAGAAGAGGCACATAATGTGAAAGTGGATTTGGAGGATTGCATTTTCTACCTAATAAATGTTTTGTTTGAGAAAACTCCAAAAATGCTTGAACAATTCCATATTTAGTTTAAACAATTAATTGAAAAATCCTCAATTCATTTTATAGAAAAATCTACAAAGGATTTAATCAAAGGTCAAAAAGAGGTTTGAACCCATACATGAGAAATTGAAGGCTTATTGAAAAAATCTCAAAAAGGAAATGTTGAGATATGAGATAGAAAGGTAATCGGTTGCCAAATCAGATGACTCTGCAATCTAGTTCATGATGTCCCAACAAATCAAGTATATAAAAAAGTGTAGATTAGACGTTCATGAGTTATAATGATTTTTATTTATTGTCTTCTCAACAAATTCTTCTATCTTATTCTATCTTCTTCTATTTTCCTCACAATGTATTTGAAGTAATTTTTTTATGTGATTGCTTTGTAAGTAATATCATTTAGTGAATTTACTTGTAAAAGTGAGTTACTTTTTAGGATGTAAGAGTCAAGTAACTTGGTTAATTCCATTACTTTAATTTATTTTGTAAAAATAAATTACTTGAGAAATATTTACACATCATGCAAATTGATTATTTTTTATCCAAAGAGTGAAACCAAGAAGTGATACATGTCATTAGTTGTTACATGCCATATAGGAGAAATTCTAGGAGAATGCATCTGAACGAGTTTTAGTTTTTAACACCACACATGGGAATTTAAAGAGTTTTATCATAATTTATTTTGACATATGAATTATTATAAGTAATAGTCAAGGCTCGCATGCCAAGAGATGGTAAT
Source organism: Torreya grandis (assembly GCA_037957365.1). Lineage (NCBI taxonomy): Eukaryota > Viridiplantae > Streptophyta > Pinopsida > Cupressales > Taxaceae > Torreya > Torreya grandis. The sequence goes on along the minus strand of JARHVA010001543.1, from coordinate 631,370 downwards.
TTTTTGAATGTAATTGTAACTAAAACAAGAGAGTTTAGGCAATCTAAAACTTTGTGTTTAGATTTTTGAGTTTTTATTTTATATGAAATTGGTTCAAAGTGAATAAAAAATAAGTTGATTTCTATGAAAATTTGAATCTAAGGAGATCATGTGGTGCATTTATGAATATTAAAATGGTAAAATTTGTGTTATCATTAAAATTTGAATGTGAATTCCACTATTCCTTAAACATTTGTTTAAAGGATTATCATCTCTTGAATGTTTATTTGCTTGAACAGATTCAATAAGCTCTATAAAACTACTTATTATGAAGTGTAACTTCTTCCTTCTCACATATTCTAGTCTTTTCATTCTATTTCATAAAATTTCTTTACACATTTTCTAAATCAACTACTTACTTGCTACAAAATCACTTTGTTATGGTTCATGAATTTTGTGATTAAAGTAATACCCCAAAATAAGATGACTTAAGAAATAATATATATAACTTGTAAATAACTAAAAGTTATGAATAATTATAAGTAGACAGACATAAAATATATGGGAGCTTCACCATTAAATGAAGGGGATTTAATCCCATGATTACCTAGGTACTTTTGCTAGCCTAAAAATATCTAGCGAATAGTTTTTGGTGACTCTACTAGGGAACACAATATTAACCAGAGCTAAATTAGATTATCCATTATAAGGTAAGACATATGTAATTAATTTTTAGTTCTTAAAAATCACATATTTTCCAAACTACCACGTAAGAAACTATATGCAAAATTTAAGGTGCACTTATGATTTGAAACACATGCATGTTAGATAATCACTTTTTTTGTCTTGAGTTAATTTACTTGTCATAAGTAATCTCTTTATTTTCCTTACATCATGCATGTCAAGTAAATGCATTATTTGTTTTCAGCCACTCCATGTCAAACAATTGCTTCCCAAGTCTTTGATTAAAAATTGAATTAATCTCAAAAAAAATCCTTAGAAAATTTTAAGCATTTCAATCTATCAAATTAACCTTTCACTAGAGCAATAAGAGCTCAAGACCAAAATGATGATTTCTTTCAATTATAAGAATAGTTTGATTTTAACTTTCCTCCTCAAACTAAAATAAGAAGAGTGAGCCTTTCACCCTTGAGATAAGTGTGAACTCCTATAAATTAGTTGCAACACAATTATTCAAAAATAATTCAACCCGTTAATCCTCAATTTTTTATTTTTGAAAGAATGGAAAAACCATAACCTATCCCTTGGGGGGAAGTGATTGGCCTATTGAATTTAACACCCCCTCTCCAAGACTTTCCTAAGAGATCAATAAATAAGTTTCCTAAGTTTATAGGGGATGGAAACTAGAGTCTATATGAGAATTTATCTACCTTCTTTGTATCCTATGGAGGGATTGGTGTTGAACATGAAGACATCTTAGTCAGACTCTTTATTGAAACCTTGCATGACTTAGTGGAAGAATGGTTTTACTATTTGGCACCTAGCACTAAATTAATTGGGATATTATGCATGAGAAATTTGAAAAGAGATTTAAAGTTACAAAAGATTCACACACAATACTCACCCAATTGACTCAGCTTAAAAAAGATCCACATGAACACATGCATGATTTCATTACTAAGATCAATAGATTTATCTAAAAAATACCTCAGGCTTCTCAACCCACTAGTGATAACTAGAAATATGTTTTCATCAAAGCTCAGTTATCATATGTTAAGTACCATCTACATAGATCACATCTTGATGATTTATCAATAGCTTAGAACATTACTATAAAGGTTAAATATGATCTTATCATGGCTATAAATATCAAGAAGACAACATTTAAGGTGGATAGTTCTACTTTGACTACAGTGAAAACTATAATGGATCCTCTATTATAGAAATTTGATAATGACTTTTTGTAACTTAAAAGGAGAATAACTCAAAGTGTTCATGTTACTCCTACCAAGAATGCACCTACATGCAATTTAAATAACTCGAACTAGAATCATATTATTGCACCTCCACAAAGACTAGAAATTGAAGATGATTTAAAAAACCATGTTGAAATGAATGAATAATATCATATGACTATTGACCTTGATCAAAGTTTTGCTAATGAATATGACTTTTTAGATACTGTTGGTGACTCTGACATAGGTTACCTTGAATATCAATCAAAATTGATTATGAAAGAGTGTTTAAAGAAGATCATAGTCACTATTTTGTAGTGTTTACAAGGTCACAGACTCAACAAGCAAGTGAAAGACATTTCAAATAACAAAGGAAAGATAAGGAAGACTCCAAGTCAAATTTGACCATTCTATAAAGAGGTAGTCCTTTACCCACTTCTCTTTATCTAAAAGATAAAAATGTAGCATCCTCTTCTTCACAATATCATAAACTAGTCATTCACACACCTGAAGCTAATCCTAATTTGTGTACTTCCATTCCTTCTTTTGACATTATTGACTATATCAAGAAAACCAATATTCAAATGTCAAAATTTAAATACTTGAGTTCTTATCCAAATTAAGCTAAATAGACTAGTCAAGTATGTACAAAGTAAAGGATCAAACAATACATCTAATACTTATAAAGTTATCTTTCCTACTCCCAAATAGGTTCCTTCCCAAAATAATGCTACATCTACTTCTCCCACATCTAAAAGAATATATCCATTTTACGTGTCTCTCTTGATCAATGGGTTCATGTTGAGCAACTGTATTCTAGATTCTAGAGCCTTTGATATGTTATACCATCCAAAGTAGTATATTATCTTAGCCTTAATTTAACTAAGTCAATATGGAGATGTTACTCAATGGAAAGACAAGTTCCCTTAATTGGATAAATCAAAGATGCTCAAGTTATTCTAGCATATTTTCTAGATAAAAGGATTAAAATGAGAACTATGGTTGTAGATATTCCTATTTATTATAGAATGTTGTCAAGTAGAAACTTTTACAAAGATTTGGGTGGAGTAGTCAAGATGGATTGGTCATGTGTTCACATTCTAATCAAAGGATTAAATTAGAAACTTGAACTTGAGAAGTCCCAGTATATCATTTCCAATTTTGATGATCCAAGATCACAAATTATTTTTGAAGAATCAGATCATGGATTTTATTACCATGAGTTAGGTAAGAAAATACAAGAACTAGAGATAAATAAGGAAGAAGATAAAATATGAATGTTATGATTTAGTGGTAGCTATTATTTTCTTGGTTTAGGTGCTAGAGTTGTATTGATATATCTGGATGGTAAGGTATATCCTTACTCTTACAAGATTATGTTTAAAAATACTAACAACACAATAGAGTATGAATCATGATTATTATGAATTAAAAAAGCAAAGGAAAAAGGAGCGAGACTTCTTAAATCATAAGGACATGCTAAGTTAATAGTGAGATAAATTCATGGACAATATGAGGTGAATAAATAAAGTTGAGGCACTACCATGATTGATTTCTAAGTGCGATGTTTGATTTTTTATCCTTATCAATCAATTTCATTCCTCATAATTAGAACTATAGAGCTTATTCTCTTGTAGTTACCATAGCTCTGCTCAGGCCAAATTATCCACCCACACTTTTTCAAGAAGGTGACTATAGAGTAGAGATGGTTTTCCATCCAAAAGTTCTAAATAATGTCAATAAATGGAAATTATTCAACTATGATAAATAGATAATTATTTTCCTTGAGTATCAAGACAATTTCAAAGAATTATATTTGAAAGGAAGTAGTTCACTCCCACACTAGACAAAAAAGGTAGTATTGATCTTGAACATGATGATAGTAAATAAGTAAGTCAATTGAAGGGTAATAAAATCCCTAAAGGTTTTGTTTATTTATAGGAATTTTTTGATAAGAATGATGATTTTATGAAGAAAAAGAAAGAGTATGGTGAAATTTCTTCTCTAGAAGTACAACAAGTTAACTTGGGTACTAAAGAAGAGCCCAAGAGGGTCAATATTAGAAAATTTTATTCCCAAGAAGAAAAAAAGCATTCATCAATATTCTAAAGAAATACATGGATGTGTTTATTTGGTCTTACAAATACTTGAAGAACTTTCAACCAAATGAAGTAGAATACTACATTTCACTTCAGCCAGAAGTAAAGCCTTTCAAGCCAAATCTTCACCATCCTAATTCCACAATCTCAGGTACTATTTTTGATAAAATTTAGAAGTTACTGGATACTAAAATAATTTATCCCATTCACCATTCAAAATGGCTATCTAATATCATCCCAGTAATAAATAAAAATGGATAAATACATTTATGTGTTGATTTCTAGAATTTGAACCAAGATTCTTTGAAAGATGACTATCCATTATAAATCATGGATCATACCCTACAAGTGGTCAAAAGCTCAAAAATTTTATCCATGTTAGATGGGATTTTCAATATATATCAGATAAAAGTGGATAAAAAAGATCAAAACAAGATGGCTTTCCCAACACCATGGGGGACATTTGCCTATCAAAAGACGCCCTTTACACTAGTTAATGTTGGAGTAACTTTTTAATGATTAATGGATCTAGTATTTTCACATCTTAAGAATAAGAGTATTGTTGTCTACCTTGATGAATTGATAGTATTCTACAAGAAGAGAGGTAATCACTTATGTGATTTATAATAAGTACTCATCTAGTGTAAGAAGCATGGGATCTATTTGAATCCCAAGAAATCAATATTTTTTGTGACTAAAGGGAAACTTCTTGGTCACATCATCTCAAAGGAGGGAAAAAATATTGATCCAAAAATGGTGAAATCTATTCAATTTATACCTATGCCCACATCCAAAAAAGGAGTACCTTCATTCTTCATTAAGGTCAACTTACTTAGAAGACTCATTCATCACTTTGTGAGTTGACTCACCATATTTTTGACATGAAAAAAATAAGACTTAAAGTGGAATGTTAAAGGTAAATTAACATTTGAAAATATTAAAGTAGATATAGCTCAACCTTAAGTGTTGGTTTCCCTATATTTTAGTAAGGAATTCATTATTTATTGTTACTCTTTTGAGTATACCATGTTAGCCATACTTCTAAAAAATAATGATTAAGGTATTGAATCTCCTATGGTTTCATGAGTTATCAATTGAAAACATATGATCTAGAGTATACATAGATGGAAAAACATGTCTTTCCTATAGTCAAAACATGTAAATCCTTTAGGTACTACATTTTGTCTTCACATACTAAAGTCTATGTACTTGATACTGTAGTGAAATCTATTCTAACATAACAAGATCTAGGATTGTTGAGAGGCCCCTAGGCAACCAAAGTTCAAGAGTTTGATCGTAATATCAAACAAATAAAGCTAGTAAGAGGAAGAGGCTTGTGCCAACTAATGATAAAAGGTAAATCAGATGACACAGAAAGGGTGGTGTCTTTGCTTCAAGATGAATTAGATGAAGATTTTCCCATGGTAATTTTTGTTTATCTTGTTGATGAATGGTACAATAAGATTACTTTCTTCCTAACTTATGGAGAATTTCTAGATCGTCTTACATGTAAGGAAAGATAGACCATCAAGCTAAAGTCAAAGGATTATATCCTATGGGATAATGGTCTATATAAAAGAATAATTGATGGTGTTTTCATTTATTATGTGGATAAAGAACAATAATAGAGACTACTAGAATATTTTCATGACAAATCTTATGGAGGTCACTTCTCAATATGAGTTACAACACATAAGATCATATGAGTAAGGTAATATTGGCCCAATTTTCTCTAGGATACTTTAGATTGGGTTTTTAAATGTCAAACATGTTATCATTTGGTGGGATGTCCAAAGTTTCCAGCATTGCCTATAAAACTAGTCATTATTAATAAACCATTACACTAATGGGGCATAAATTTTATTGGTATGTTGAATCCTTCTTCAAGTGCCATCCATTGTTATGTTTTAACAACTGTTGATTACTTTAGCAAGTGGGTAGACGCCATTCTTGTCAAGCATGCCACTTCTAAATTTATATGTGATTTTATCAAGAAAAACATTATAATGAGGTTCAGTGTTCTTCACAAGATAGTAATAAATAATGTAGCCATTTTTTCTTCAAATGAACTAACTCACTTCTATTAATTACATGAAATATAATTAGTTCACTTTTAAAACTACTATCCTGAAGGTAATGGCCAAGCTAAGTCAAGTAACAAGAACTTGATGACAATCATTTGTAAGATGGTGGATGATAATCAATGTACCTAGCACAAGAAGTTATTTGATGCATTATGGGTTGAAAAAATAAATCCAAAGAAAGCCATTGACATGTCACCATTTTAGTTATTGTATGGAATAGATGTTGAATAACCATCACAATAAAGATACCTAATTTACAACTGTCAAAGACCAGTGAAGATGCAACTTATCAAGACTCACTATATAAGAGGATTATGTTTCTAACTAGACTATAAGAAGTATGTGCTCAAGTTATTTACCATTTATCCAATCATTAAATGAAAGTGAAGAAGATTTTTGATAAAAAGTGCTAAATAAAGGAATTTTAAAGTTGGTGACCTGGTCATACTGTGGGATAAGTGACATGAACCAAAAGGGATACATAAAAAATTTGATTCACTATGGAAAGGGCCTTTCACAATCAAGAAAGTTGTTAGAAAAGATATCTTCATTCTAACTTATCAGGATGGAAGTGAATTGTCACTACCATATAATGGGAAACACTTGAAATTCTATAATAATTGAGTAGTAGGGTAAGACCTATATGTATATAAATAAGTCCTCAATTTTTTTTTGTTTAGTTATTTTTGTTTTTCTATTTATTTGTTTGTTTTGTATTTTTTATGATTGAGTTTCTACAAGACTCTATACCCAAAAGACAAGACTCAAAACTAGAGATAATAGGATCTCATCCTTATTTTTTCTTTCTGATAGAAATAAAGACATCCCCACTTAGAGCTAGCTAGTGTGATACCCCTATTAATTTTTTTTATTTTATCTTTTATGAGTCAGTTGTTCTTGTTAAAATCACTACCCTGAATAAGAATTAATTTTTAGTTTTTTCATTATGATTTCTTTCTTTCTAAATTATTTTAAATTGCTCTAGAACGTTAAAATTGTTTGCGTAGGTTATTCTCATAAAATCCATTTTATCCATCTTTTCAAGAGATTAAAAAAGCTAAGTGTTAGGACTTATTTATAGACCAATACAAGTTCTCAAAGTTACTTTACTTATTCACTCTAAATTAATTTTTCTCAATAAACCTGAACTACATCATTTCATTCAAATCAACATTATGCAATGACTTTGATTCTCATAAGAAACTAGGTAGAGTAGTTTCGAAAACCAACAAAGCAAATCACTACTTATAATAACTCAAGGTTTCAAAGTTATTTCACTTATTCAAAATCATAAGTAAATTCAATCAAGGTTTGAAATTTCAAATCCTTCACAAGCATAGACCAAACTAGGGTTTTAAAAGTACTTGAATTTAAAGACCAACTCAAGTAAATCAATTCATGAAACATAGTAAACTTAAAAATGCTTGCATGGATTTATTCCCAAATGTCACTTAGTTATCATAAATGTGTGGGAAAATATAAATATTGAGAAATTCACCTCATTACCCACTTGGTTTTCAATTTTTTTAACATATTTATTGTCCCTATGAACCCCAAACGACACCATTTGAGCCTTTGGAGAATTTTTTGAGCAATTTTTTTCTCGACCCATTTGCATTTGATGCATGTAAACTGTTTCCCTTTTAGTTTCATGTTTCTATTTTGGGTTTTTATCTCTTTTTTTCATTTGGTAATTTTTTATTTTCCACCTCAAAGGTTTCTTTGTCATTTTCTTATTTGGCCTATAATTTTTTGTCTTTATTTGCATGCATAAATGTTTTAGAACCTTTTTAAATCCTTAAGAGATATTTTTCATGTGAAAATCCCTAAATAAGATCTCAAAAACATGAATTTTTACTATAAAATTCCATAGAATTTGACCTAGCATGTTTTGATTGGGGTTTTCACAAATTTTTGCTTCTCAAAGTTTCAAACTCCATTAACTTATCCTAAGAAACCCAAAGCTCACAAAAGACTTTGCTTACTTGAATTTTAAAAAACTACTTACCTACCCAAAGTTTTAATTACTCACTACTTCTGCTTCATTAGGTTTTTTGAACCTAGGTAACTTGATCACTCAAACCCAAGTAATTTATCCAAAGAATCCCATAGTTATGAATGCTTATTACTTGCTCAAAGTTTCTAACATTGAAGACTTAATAGATTCCCAAAACTTCTCAGGGTTATAATACTTTATTAATTTTAATGAGTTACCTAGAGTTTTCAAATCTTTCTACTATTGAGAGTTCCTTATAACCTATATCTTACTTAATATTATTACTCAGGATAATAACTTTACTCTATTTATCAACCTTTTAAAACCAATAGGAACACATACTGAGTTCTCAAAAGCATTCACCAAGTCTTTCAAGATCAATCACAACAAATTTTAAGATTAGAAGAAGAAGCAACTGGAGTACAATAAGAAATAACTTTTATTGAATAATTTCCTAAGTTATCACTTTAATAAGTATAAGGACTGACTAGAAGAGGGAAGACTAAGGAAAAAAAAAATTGAGAAGCCAAAGGAAGTAAAGATAAAGTATGAGTATAAAGGATATCTCATTGAGTCCTATATTGCTTCCAAGTTGTCTAAGATAAGTGATACTAATATGGGACATGTTTCCATAACTGAGCTATTATAAAGGTCAAAAGACATAATCAAGAAACCATTCATGCAAGCAATAACCAAAAGTCAGATCCTACAAGTTTCAACATTCCCAAGTTCTGCACAACTTCCTGAGTTCATCATAGAATGTGCTAAGTACTTTGACTCTCTTACTAGGATAGTAAATCATACTACTAGAATTTTAGTGATAAGGTTAGATGTTCAATATTTTGATTACTATTTGAAGATCCCAAGAAGGTATAAGGTGCTTAATGTAACAATGGGAGAATAAGACATTATATTGCATCAAGATAATAAACACTAAGCATCTGAAGAAAGCAAAGCAACCTTTAATATTTTCAAAGAAAATAGTAAGATCTAATTTGGTTCAAGAAGTAAATGATATCACTCAGTTGTTATGCAGAACAAATGGAGAGAAGAATGCTAAATTATTTTCAACCTAGATGTATGCATATATTAGGGATATTGATGTTAATAAGAGTTTTTCAATGATTAAATGGTCAATATTAATAAGTTATAACATTTATCATAATCTAAGTAATGTGTTTTAGACCTTTTAATTTAAGATGAATTCATATATAGGATATGTAAGAGTATCAAGTGGAACATTTTCTAGGCTGACTACAAAAGGGATGTTGGCAACAAATCCTATTTATGAGTACTACCCTCAATTAACTTTGTCTAAATATTTCAATCAGTACAATAGGGTTAATGATGTATTCTATTATGAAATCATCTACAAATTTAATGTTTCCTTAAAGGCTAAAAGGGTATTAGATGCATATTGGGAAGCAATTCCCCATTTTGGATGCATTTTCATCCAATTCTTGAATTTCATGTATCTCAAATTTGGTGGTTTCATAGGAACAATGGTAAAATTTCCAAGTTATCCTAATAGTAAATGGATTCTTATGGAGTTATTCAAGAATCTAATAGAAATGCATGATTTAATGTCAAAATTTCACCATTATTCTATTGGTTTTCCTATCATTATGGGCCATTATCATTATGAAAGTATCTATAAGGACAAGCTTATATAAACAAAAATGTATCATAATTACAATCAATCGCATGTTGAATCTAGAGAAAATTTTGATTCTAGAGGCATAGCTCAAAATATAGTCTCTCTTGAGTATATGAACATTCCTACACTTGAAGACTTTTAGATTGATTGTAGAGATTAATTTGAAGTGAGGAGAAGAGACAATAGTTAAATAGATTCATTAATTTTATTTAGATATCATTCCTAAAGATATGTAAGATGATATAAAAGTGTTTCATAATTATTATAATGCCATGGAAGGAGATAATGCTCCACTTCTAGAGACCAGCTTTAGGAAGAATCAAGTTAAAACTATTGTTGAGAGAACTTCATTAATTCTCACTATGACTTCAATATGGCTTTTTAGTAAGGGATTCTATATGAAATAACTAGTAATGACAAAAATGGGTCAAGTTAGTAATAAGAGGAAAGTAGTATAGGGAGAAAGCATCCAAGAGCCAAATAAAATGTTAAAATTGAAAAAGAATGTTGATGACACATACTTCATGGTGAAGGAAAAGGAACTAGTCTAGTTAGTTACTCTTGCATCCCCTCTGGTCTCTTCCATAAACATTCCCACTTCTACCATTCCCATTCCCATTCCCACCACATCTACCACATATTCATTTTTTCTAACCAATGAAGGAAAAATAACCTATTCATCTAGTAGTGAAAGAAGTTAATCCTTCCACACTCATGACACCCCTAAAATCTCTAATTTTCAAGTCTCCTAAGAAACCTTCTCAAAAGGAGATTAATGTTCCTCCTCATTCACATTCTTACACTCCACCTAATAATCCTCCTCCAACTCTTTCTAAGGATCACCCCACCATTCCTTTCATTCAAACTCAAAAAAAGCTAGAGTAGGTAGCTATTGGAGAGCTGAATGCATCCCAGGAGGTATCTTAGCAACAACTAGAAGCTGAATTGAGAATGAGACAAATAAAGAAAAACATAAGGAGATGGAGAAATAAAAAGAGAAAGATAGAAATAAAAATATAATGAGATAGAGAAATAAATAGAGAAAGAACCTGAGAAAAAGAAAGAGAAATAAAAGGATAAACAAGTATATTCTAGTATTGTTCAAGATTCTCTAGATGTATAAGAAGTTCCTTCTCAAGAGATAGTGGTAAGAAATAATTAGTAGATAATGGTAGTACATTCATCCACCTCCACTCACATGGATTTTTTTCATGGTTGGATTTGAAATCTACTCTCGAGTCTAAATAATAAATCAACTTGGAGGAGATAAACTTATATATTTTGAGAATTTTTGATCACAAGGGTAAAAATCCCAAAAGTGCCAAAGTGAATTTTAAGCTAATAATTGAATCCTCAGGCCAAAAATTTGTAGAGATATCATTTCCTCCATAGAACAATAATAAATAATAATTCACTCAAGAAGACTTAATTATTATAAAGGTACCCCTTAGAGAAGTCACTATTGAAGGTGTCAAGCAGGGCACTCAGACCTTGATCAACACTCTTTTTTAGAATCTTGATGAAGATAAAAATGATAAAGATAAATTAAAGGAACAATTTTCTAGGTTTTTTGAAATAATTTCCAAGGTGGAAAGGTATGATCCACTAAAATCATTACTTTTAAGAGGTGCATTTGATCAACAAATAATAACATAAGTAGAGGAAACTAGGGATAAGGCTAAAGCAATTAATGAATGGATAGAAAAGATGTTGCAAACTAATTTAAAATGGTTTCTCGAGGTCCTAGGTACTCTATCTGACATTGAAAATGAATTTACATAGATAAAGGTAGTGATGAAGAAAATAGGAAATGAGAATGGAATCTTTGAATTACAACAAGAAAGCCTTCAAAGAATAAACACTTTAAGTGAGAAAGTTTTGATTGAATAATAGATTGTTCTAGAAGGGTCAATAAAGAAGGAAAAATAAGAATAATATCTTATATCTTTTCGTATGTGAATTCTTGGGGAAATTCTCAAAGAAATGAAGACTTTATAAGAAGAGGCACATAATGTGAAAGTGGATCTTGAAGACTACATATTCTACCTAACAAATGTTTGGTCTAAGTCTAAGAATTCCTAAATAATTACATCTTTAATTTAAGCAATTAATTGAAAAAGCCTCAACTCCTTTTATAGAAAAATCTATAAAGGAGTTAATCAACATTAAACAAGAGGTTGGAACCTAGACTTGAGAAAGTGAAGGCTTATGTCAAAAATCTAGAAAGGGAACTACTGAGATATGAGATAGAAAGGAAATTAATTTCCAAATTAGATGACTTACTAATTTAGTTCATGATGTCCCAACATATTGAGTATAGAGAAAAGTGTAGATTAAAGGTTCATGAGTTAGAATGAGCTCTATTATTTCTCTTCTTGAGAGATTCTTATATCTTCTTCTATTTTCTTCAAAATGTATTTGAAGTAATTTTGTTTTAAGTGATTACTTTATAAGTAATATCATTTAGTGAAGTTACTTGTAAAAGTGAGTTAATTTCTAGGATGTAAAACTCATGTAACTTAGTTATCACCATTCTTTGAATTTATTTTGTAAAAAAAATTACTTGAGCAAGTTTTGCACATCATGCAAAGAGATTATTTTTGATCCAAATAGTGAAACTGACAAGTGCTACATGTCATTAGTAATTACATGCCACATAAGAGAAATTCTAAGAGAATGCTTGTCAATGGTTTTTAGTTTTTAGTGAAACAAATGGGAATATAAGAAGTTTTATCCTAATTTTTTTTGACATCTAAATTAGTATAAGTAATAGTGAAGGCCTACATGCTAAGAGATGGTAATTTTTTGAAAGCAATTGTAACTGAATCAAGAGAGTTTATGCAATCTAAAAATTTGTGTTTAGATTTATGAGTTTTTATTTTTTATAAAATTGGTTCAGAGTGAATAAGAATGAAGTTGATTTCTATGGAACTTTACATCTAAGGAGATCATTTGGTGCATCTGTGAAGATTAAAATGGTAAAATTTGTGTTATCTTTAAAACTGAATATGAATTCCATTCTTTCTTAGTCATTTACTAAAAGTATTATCATCTCTTGGATATTTATTAACTTTTATAGATTCAATAAACTCTATAAAACTAATTATTTTGAATTATAACTTCTTCCTTACCACATATTCTAGTCTTTTCATTCTATTTCCCAAAACTTCTTTACACATTCTCTAAAATAGTTGATTACTTATTGCAAAATCACTTTGTTATGGTTCATGAACTTTGTGATTATAGTAAAACCTAAAAGTAAGATTACTTGTGCATCAATGTATATAAACTATGAATAACTAAAGGTTTAATAGTTAGAAGTAGATAGACATAAAACATATTGGAGCTTCACCATTAAATGAAGGGGATTTAATCCCATGACTACCTAGGTAATTTTGCTAGCCTACAAAATATCTAACCAACATAAATTCTTGTTTATATGCCTATATTCCCTTTATTAGGCCTGATATATATAGTATACAACTTTTATGTGCCAACTTGTAGATAATTTAGGTGCTTAGGGAACCTAGGGAGGCCATTAGGGACTTTCCATATCCCAATCACCTTAGTTGGATGCATTTAGAAGTTCAATTCCTTCATTAAGTTTGAACCAATGTTTAAGAAGGGTTTTAGAGGTCCACAATTTTAATCATGGTTCATAAAATATGAACCTATAAACTCATGAAATATTAGCCTACAGACCCATTCATATCTCTTGAATAGCCTTGGACCTGATTCAAATTGTATGTGGAAATATGAACAAATGATGGCATGCTTTAAGCTCTCTACTAAATAATTTATGTTGGTTATAGACTAAATGTATGTTCATAGATTTGGGCCTCTAAAACCCACTCACTCATTCATCAATCTTGAGTCCATAGGGATGCCCAACTTCATCTAATAACCTTTGGTTTGAGTCCTTTTGTGATGAAAGATATGAATGCTAAAAGTGACAACACCACATGTGTACTTAAGGTAATGGAGCTTGAGAAGGTGTTAAGACTACATTAGACCAATCATTTGTATTCCCCTACTTCAAACAGCTCCTTGAGGATCTAAAACATCTTCATACACATCTACATTGCATTGAGTCTACCTGGAGGTTTGGATATGCCTCTAAAGTGGATATGGGGTCTTGAGGGTTCATCATGGATTTAGGCCTTAAAGGACTAGATTAGGATTCAAGATTCAAATCACTTGAAAATGCACATGTAACCTCAACATTACCATAATATCATCCTCATTTTAGTTTCCACCTTTTTCACTTGTTCTTATTTTTCCCAAACCATCATGATAACCTTTCTCTCTCTTAAGTATGCTTTGACCATCTCTATCCTATGTATGGGCTTGAAACTATTGTTGTTGGTGATCTAAGAAATTTAATCTAGCTATTTATAGGGATGAAATTAGGGATAAATTATAATGTTTTATGTTTTGACTATATCCCTAAGGCTTATCCTCTCTAACTTTGTCAACACACTTGAATACATAGTCACATACTAAGGTTTATATATCCTAGGTATTTAGCTTAGAATAGGTATCTTCCTTACTCAATGGAACCACCATGTAAAATATTGATGGTTTTAGACATGTCATCATCTCCATGAGACCCATTTTACTTGTTTTTAGCATTTCCATTCACTTTAGTTTGGTACCCTCACTAATTAGGTAGCCCTAACTAATTGTATGTCTTAAACTCAATTTAATTTGACACTCATATAGGTTTACTTAAATTTGGTGACATGAAATCCATGTTTTTCCTTCCTTATTAGTCTAATTCATCTTATTATCTATATATACCATCTCATGCTTAAGATTGAAGATGGACTATTTACAGTCTTGTAGGTAGATAGCCCAAATGCATTGACTATCATGAGGTATTTTTTAGTAGATTATTGAGTAAACTTTGTGTTTTTATGCCATGTTTGAGACCCCAGAGACTTCCTTACATTTAAATATATCCCTTTGAGACACCTATCTCTACCATTTGTGACCCCTTTTATTCACCTTTGAGACTCAATTGCATATGGTAAGTTGAATCTTTTGAAGGTCTAGTTGAGTTGAGTTACTATAAGTAGATATTATGCTTGTCAATAGTATTTATTCTTGCATATGCCCCTTTTCACTAGTATGAATGGATTTTCATGGTTTTATACAAGATTTAGCCTTTTTATGAACCCCTAAGTATGGTATAGAGGTTCAAATTTAAAAATGATAGTCAGAAGGCTTTATGGAGTTGTGTATTAGATCACAAGGCTCATTATGAGGTGGGTTAATAGTGATGAGACCATAAAATGATAGAATATCTTTGAGGGATTCAAATAGACTATTGACTCATACTCAAGGTGATATAAAAAGACCTTATGAATCTCTACACACATACCTAATAGAGAAAAAAACTTAGAGGTCATTTATTAGGTATATCTGACGAGAAATGGAAACCTATAACTCTATGAATACCTTAACTTTTGCTAAACAACTTTAATTTTTCCTAAATAAGACTGTGAAGGCATTAGAGGTAGATTGATAATTTCTTAGTCTATGAAGGATATCATGAGGTTTTATTACCCTATAAAAATATATTTTCATATTAATATAGCATTACCTTATTTCCCTTATGGTATTATGATGATAAACAAAATCCGTCATCATCAAGTACACTATCTTTCTTTATAATATAACCAAAATATGCTAACAATCTCATTTTTTTGTCATATCTTGTGTTAGTTGAGATAAATCTAACCATTTAACCTATAAAAAGGATGAAAAAATACATGAATATCTTTAATGATCCATTACCACACATCAAACCACTATTTATTATCTAACATATGTACTAAACATCCCTTCTCACCAATGGAACTCTGCTCATAGTCTGCATATAGTGATAGCTTGTATGTTCCTTGATTCCATATGCTTCCATGTGTGGAAAATGGGTAAAGGGTGTCATGGAAGGACCATATAATATTGGAGGAGACCTAAACAATCATGGATTTCATCAAATAAGCCAATAGTACATCAAAACCATTCCCCTTATTGGACCATGTGCAGATGAGGAAGGTAACTAGGTTGCCTAACTTCTTAGTGTTTGTTAATTCAACATAAAAGACTAGTCTTGAAACCAATTCCCATGAATAAAATTCATTTATTCCTCCTTCCTTTGTCTAATATCCTATACCCTCACTTTCTCTCTCCTATATGGAATGAACACAAACGTGAAGTGTTGCATGGTTGCCAAAGAGTTTGGTCGAGGAAGTGAACTTGTTTTGGATTTTTTAGCTCTAAAACACCAAGATTAATTCTTAAAATTCCTATGTTGAACTCCCCTATTAGACCCATAAATCCATTTAAACAATCACATACTATATGGATCCATACAACCCTACAACTCCTAAAAAACAACTTGATTCCTATGTCTTATGATGTTTTAGATCATATATCACCATTGGTGGGTAGGGGGAGGGAAAATATGGGTTATAAAATGTTTTAAAACACATGATATGGTTTAGGGAGTTAAAAGGACACATTTTCACATTTTTGGGGACCATTTAGTGGTAAATGAAGGTGTTGACTTGTGAAGAGGACAACATTAACTTATGAAATATTTTGTTCATGTCATAATGGAATTCATGAAGGTTTTTAAGGACATAAATGGTTGTCTTAGTGGCCTTTTGAGGTAAAATAGAATCATATTAAGTTTAAATACCCCATTATTAAGATAATATGTATGGCTTCAAGTGAAGGTTTCAAATAGATAACACTTCAATACCTTTTAAAGATCTTAGAACATGATAAAAGACTTTAAATATGCTATCATCTACCTTCAAAACATATTTAATACTTATGATCAAGCCATACCCTACATATCTTCAACACACTAGATAAATTCATGATGATCCATAAGCTACCATATTTAGTTATATTCACATTGAATAGACTTAAACCATGAAGATCACCCTAATCCATATTATGGATCTTCACACATGTATAAACACAAAGAGGACACTTGACACAAGTTCAAATAGGGTGTAGATAAAATTATTATGTGTTTCATGACATGACAAAACATTAAACATGATATCCTTGACATGATAATCAATGACTTCCTTTGAACTACTTTGGCTCATCAAGAGGTATGTTAAAAGTTAAGTCCTTTGTGAACTAGGGTACTCAAGACTTAGGTTGACTCCTTTCTAATCTTGAGGGCATAAAGTAGTCAAAACTTGTGAAGTATTTTGGTGTATTGATAGGTTGTGTATCCTAGAGTTGATTTATCCTTTTCATCCTTAGATAACATAAAAACCTCTTACAAATAACCTTTACCAAGGGATATATTGAGGCTCAATGGGTTTATATTTTAAGGTAAGTATTCCTAGATTTGTTCCTCCTTTATAAGATTAGATAGATATTCATTTGTACTTCTCTCCCATGCATTAGTATTACGTATACACTAACATTAGTATATGTATTATATGCATGTTTAATTTCATGTTTATTACCCCCGCTTTATTCCACAATATCTACTAAGCACTATATTAGACTTTACTTCACTTGTTATTAGTTTAGTGAATATGAAAACATAGGACCTAGTTAGGGTTATTGCATAGTTTTGCTTAATTGGAGGCTTTAGAACCCTCCCTAGTGATATTATTATGGTAAGAGATCCCTTGTCTACGTCTAACAGATCCATCTTGGTCATGACCTTAAATATCTAATGTATCAATAATTAGAATTTGAAGTAGGATTTATCTTCTATGAGCTAGGATTGATTTATAGATCAGTTTCATTTCCCTTTTCATATATTTTGGTAAACCTAATGTGAATGTATCCCTTGTAGGTTTTATTTCATGCCATAATTTTTATCATTCTATTATATTTTTCAATATTTTTGTCACTTTATCAAACCAATAAATATAGTTCTAATTTAATATGGGAGGTTTAACACACAATTGCTTCAAAATGACTCTATTCTTTTTGTGTAGATCTTCATCAACTACAAGCTACTGGATCAAATAGTTTGAAATAATACTCTTTTTCAGTTCTAGATTAGCATACGTCATAAAAAAAGTTGATTCTATGTTCTAATTCTTTCTACTATCATACAAGTTAACAATTACTATTTAAGATGTCAACTCAGTTCTTAATTCTTCTTTCACATATAGGGTTTTGCAGAACTTGGTTGAACTAGTGGACCTAGTTTGTAGAATTTGAAAGTAATAATTAAAGTATTACATAATAAAATTTAGAATATAAATCATCTTAAATCCCACCAATGTCCCTTTCTAACCTCTCTTTGTCATTTTAATTTTATTTTTTGCAAGTCAGTAGTCCTTAAAACTACAAACCTATAGCTAACTAAGTCAACCTAGTTGACATAGTTATGTAGTTTATCTTATGTTTGAGAGGCATAATCAACCTATTTGAATCTATTCATAATAACCTTACTTCTATAGAATATTAGTAACAAAATCAACTCTATTTATACTTTTTGAATATAGTATTGCCTAAACCAACTTTATACTATTCTTAATCAAAGAATTAACACATATTTACTAGTAATTAATTCACATTTCCTTTTTAGTTGTTTGCATTCTTAGAGTAACTCACATAGTTTAAATATTTGTTTTTTCAAATTACCATTTTAGTTACATTATTTTACTCTTTTACACACACTACCAAACCAATTAACATTCAAAATTCATTTAAACACTTGTCTTCCCAAGGCCTACCTACTTAGATTTCATCACCAAGGGGGAAGCTGACTTTGTTTTTTGGAAAAGTATAAATACATGGTTAATGGTATATATTGGCAAAGCATCTGACACCATTATCACTACAATATTATGAAGTGAGGGTTTAAGCCCCAATACCAAGCTAGTAACATTGCTAATATAGATCACTTTCAGCCCAAACATCTTAAAACCAACTTTAGACTACTTTCTAGTTTCCTATTTTATCCAATTCTACTATCACATTAAAGGCAAAACATTCTAATAATATAATAAAACTTAGAGTGACCAATTAATTATCATTTACTATTAAGTTAATTGCTTTCTCTTTGATCATTATGTGTTGTATTATAAAACTTATATTAGCCAATGTTGGTGCAAGGTTTGTGATGTGTAACCCAATTAGATTAATCACATTGATCCAATTGTTTATATGTTTGATTTCATTCTTGATATTAAATATCTTGAAAAAAATTCTCCTATTTCAGAACACTATCATCTTAGTCGATACATTATCTTATAGACTATGTTTTACCTTCCTTCTAATAATACACAGTTGATCTACATGATTGTGTCTTCTTATCTTCCCATTCAATTCTCTTTTTAGTAGTATATAGTTGACCTAAATGACTATCTATCCTTATCATCCTATTTAATCTTCTTTTTTGCAATGCATAGTTAGCCTAAATAGCTTTGTATTCTTATCTGCCTATTAGATTAAAAAACACATTCAACTAATTTCACTTTGTATCCTATTTGCTAACTTTATCTTTGCAATTTTTTTTCATTTTAACTTTTATCTCTCATCATGAACTTCTTATTTGAGGACAACATATATTTTAACTCAAAAAATATGATGAGATTTTCCAAACCCAATTAGTTTTCCCATAAATTACTTATGGTTCCTAATTTAGATGAAATTAATGTACACGTGGCCACTAGAACTATAAAATATGGGACTCTTCCTCATGTATCCTCAGTTTATAACCCTTTATTCTCCTTAGAATATCAATCTAAATTTATAGTATACTTTGGAAATGCTTTTCTTCATTAATAAATTTCCTCAACATCAAGGAAAGGACCCTTCCACTATTTATAACCTTATGATAAGTGGTCAATAAAAATAACCCCATTCACCTTCCCCCATATTCTCATACAAATTTAAGGGCAATAGATTCTTTGCCTCTCAAACTATCCCTTATCTTTTAACTCCTTATCATACTATGGCCTCTTCTTCCTTGATTTCTTAAATTTCCATGCCTAATATCTCTACTAACATGGTAGGTTCAATATCTAGTGGGCCTTTTTCAAGACCTACTCTTCACAATTCCTCCACTAGTGTATCATTTGCTACCAATGGTAATCATACCACTAGTGTTTCTTATTCTAATACTTATACTATTGTATCCTTTGTATCACATGCTAATCATGCCACAAGTGTCTCCTTTTCCAATAATGGCTCTTAAGCCACTAATAGTGCATATACCACTACTCAAAGTGTTACCTAAGCCACTAAAACCAATAATAATGCTTCACATGTTGCATATAACGTTGACTCAAACCCATCAATTTTTTTTGAAAACTCTTAACCAAATGAATTCTTTCCAAGGTAATAATACCAACCAAATGTTATGAATGCAAAATCACCTTATTCATCTCCAAAATCAACCTCGATAGGTTATGTGGGGAGTGCATAACCAAAATTCCCCCCACCCACCTTAGGAATCCCCATGAAAACCTTATTCCTCAACCACCTCTTATTAAAAAAACAATTTAACATCTTCAAAATGAACCTCTTATGACTCAAATTAGTAACATAGATATAGGAGGTATCACCCCTACCATTAGCTATAATGTGTCAACTGATCCTACCTTACACATAATTTTTTTTGGAAATCTATGCAAAGATTGGGTCAAGTTAAACACGTTTGCCTCTACCAAGATCTTAGTTCAAAACCTCTCTGGAGGTGCTTTAGATTTGTATAACGAGCTCAAGTCTCATTCCATCGCTAGTTTGGAAGATCTAGTTAACACTTTAGTATAAGAGTTTCAAACTAGTTACCTCCCTAGAAATACCTTGGCTCATTTTATTAATTGTAAGCAACTTGAAATGGAAAATACATAAGTTTTCATTAAATATTGTAATACCTTTTCTAACAAGTTTGAACACAACATGGTGGATGATAACCTCTTTCATCTATTCACCAATGCTCTCTATCTTATGTTGTAATATCAGGCCTAGACTCTCTCTCCACAAACTTTGAAAGAGGCCATCAACCAATAAAAGTGATAAGATTTTATCATGTATCATTTTGAGCCATCCCAACCTCCTGTGGTCATTCACATTTTCATCAAAAATAAAAATTGTCATGCTACTAATGATGGTGTCATTGATTCTTATGATACCATTCACAATATTTAAGTTATTATTCTTGACCATGATATGGACCAAGCTTACCCTTTAAACCACATCCCTAATCGTTGATTTTATCCAATAAATAACATCAATGTGCATAAGCCATTATTCTTTGTAGAACTAAAAAATTGTTTACCATGACCTCTTCCTCAAGAGCTTGATCCCACTCACCCCATGAAATCATGGTATGATCCAAATAAATTGTGTTGGTTTTATGCTATATGGGGTCAATATAATGATAATTATAGGTAGTTTCATAACTTAGCTATAAATTTGCTCCTTGGTCCAAATTTTTACCATGATTCCCTCATTCATAAATGAAAACAAGCCTATGACATTACCTTTAAATCACATGAAACACAAAGTAAAAAAATATATTTGAACTAGGATAATGATCATTTATCAATCTACAAACACACTCTTCCAAACCATCAAGATAATAATGATAATCTTACTCCTTCCACCAATAACTTTGATAATGTTATAGACCCAAATCCTAAATATAGTTTGGTTAACATGACTAATATGTGAAGGGTAGTTTCCTTCATTGATTCTCATCCTACTCACATGTACCAATTATCTCACACTTTTTGTCTTATATAAGATTCTTCCCCAACTCACATAATATATTTGGGGAAAGAGGGCCTTATCTATTTTTATGAAAAAATTATAACACCTCCATTGGATAACACTTCTCTTACCATTTATACAATTTCTCCAACCTCTTTACCCAGTGCCAATAATATTCAACCTTATAATATCACTTCTTCAAATCTATAAAAAAATAAACCTACACAAACTACATAATCCTCTCACAATAACCATCCCATTGGTCCCCTAATTAAACCTCTCACATCTCATCAACACAAATTTTCATGCATTTCTAATCCTCCTTCGAAGAAACTCCTCCAACATTACACACCTCTATCTAAAAGTCCTATCATGGGTTATGATGAATGGGATCCTATCACATAGCTTACTAATATACCATATAAAATTCCCTTTCTCAAACTCATGTATACTTCACTTCATCATCACAACTAATCTATGCAATTCCTATTTGAAATGAACATCTCCTATCCTCCCTTTGTAGGACATGAAACTACCTTATATGTCTAAGAAGATATAATATAAAAATAGTGCATAGATATGTCTTTATATGTTAACAAAATAATATACACTTCTCTCTCTCTCTCTCTCTCTCTCTCTCTCTCTCTCTAATTTCTCATTGCTTCTATGATTATAGATGAGATTATTATTTATGTGGGTGATCCTCCCTAATTTATAATCATCCAAATTGGTGGCATCCATGTCAAGTGTGTCTTTATTGATGAGTTATTTTCTACTTATGTTACCTCCCTTAACTTCATTAAAACCCTTAGATACTCAGAATGTAATATTACATCTATCATGTGCCAAGGTTAGGTTTAAAGGAAAATGACTCCCTTAGGTTATGTGTGCTCCTTATCACCATCCCACCTATGATTTATTGAGTGAAGGTTATGAACTTCAATTTTCCTCTCCTATAATGTCTTTCTTGGAAAGTTATGGATTCATCTCATAAGAGATGTTGCAGCTTCTACTTGACAATGTGTCAAGTTCCCTCATAATAATGAAATATATAGGATTAAATGTGACCAAACCTTAGAATTTTAAATAATTCAAATAACATGGTGTGTTCAAAATTAAAATCCTTGAACCCTTGATGAGTTTTCTATTTTGAGAATCTCAATGTTTTAATTTCCTTATCAACTCTACATGAGGTTATCATGGTCACCCCTAACTCATAAAGAATACACTACCTAACCTCTTAGAATCTGATGATGATGTACCTAATAAGATAAAACTCAAGATAAAAACTTCTAATCTCTCTCCTCATCTCATTTTATAGCTTCCACTTTCTCTAAAGTTGTGTTCCCATTAACCACCTAATGATGATAACATGTTATCTTAGCTAAGACTCACCACTTTATTCATAATGCTACCTATGATGATAAGTTCATAACTAATTTCAAAATTTAACTCCATAAACCTAATTATGATGATTGTTATACCTTAGATGACCCAATTTTAGGAGGTCTTGTTTAGGCTCAAGATGATGAGATCCTTCATTATCATTCTTATTTGTTTGAATATT
Source organism: Torreya grandis (assembly GCA_037957365.1). Lineage (NCBI taxonomy): Eukaryota > Viridiplantae > Streptophyta > Pinopsida > Cupressales > Taxaceae > Torreya > Torreya grandis. Next base: position 608,357 of record JARHVA010001543.1, on the reverse strand, counting down.
TTTGTCTATATTATCACATTATATCATATATAATTCCTACTTTTTTCATTATTCATCTTGTTCTCAAGGTAGATATGTTGTATTCACATGACACACCTCTAATTATTAATAACCTCTTAGGATCATGTGTATGGACTATGTTATGACTAGTCCCTATTGCTTCACTAGATACTAAGATCCCTAATAGATGGATTTCTCTTGAGATGTTTGATAGTATCGTTAAACCCCTATGCATCTTGTTATTACCTAAAATAATTATATTATGGATCATATTACCAATTTATTTGAGTCTCTTCCTACTTCTAATTATGTTTCTCCTTTTTTTTAGCCTCATCTAGTCTCTCTACCAGCCCCATCTCCCCTTAGAAATGGACTACTTCCTTTACCACAACTTGTTCCTCTACCTACCTAATGGAAAGATCATATGTAATATGAAATTGATAGAGTTTATATTAATTTCACTATAGATTTAAAATTATCCCATCCTTCCCCAACTTTTTCTTCTATTCCATCTGTTAGCACACCCACAAATTTTACTAACAAGTGTATTTATTGCTTCCAAGACACAAATAATCATTCATATACTCATTGTCAAAATATTTGACAATATATAAACACCTTACATCCTACTCTTCCTAATCATAAATAAAATTTTATACCTCCACCTAAGTTATTACTTAAGTATATTCCTAAAGATGGATAGGTATATTATTTGTGGTACCGATGTGGTACCCATCACACTGAACATTGCCACATCCTCCAATAGCATATCTAAGATCACATTATGATAATTATCATGTATACTATCCCTCCTCCCATAGTTTTACCATGTAATAAGGTTCCCTATTCTTCCATCATGTTTCCTACACCTATGGCCCCTTCTTCCCTTGTAGTTCTTCCACCTATGGTTCTTCCTTCACCTATGGTCCCTTATCAACTGGTGACTTCTTCATGTTCTATAAATTCAACTCATATTCCTTATCATAAGTATCTTATAAAATATGGCCCTTATGATCATGATATTAAATCATGCTTACATTTTATATCAAGGAGATTTAATGAGAGGTATTCTCCCAACTATATTTCAAAGATTAATGAGACCCTAATTAAGGTTAGAGTCCAACTTCATAGAGATATATTGGATGTTATAAAAAATATTTGTGGACAAATTTAATAGTACTTATGGACAAAAAATGGTGTTTATTCACTTTATTATTCATTTTTTTGAATTGGACATGTGCTCCAAGTTTATATTTATCTACTTTATATCATTTGACACTATGTAAAATTCTTATCTATCTTATATGGTTATTTATATTTTTCACTACATTTTGTCTATGGTGTCATTTTATTCCCTTATAATATCTTCTAGATTATTTTCATGATTACATTATTTTTCTCTATGATTTCATTTATTTTCATGGATGTCTTTCTCTTTTCTCATGATTGTTTGCTACCTTATCTCCATAACATAGACAATCATTATTATGACTTGGTTATACACATCTTTCTCTCCTTAGTACTCCTTCTTTACCATGTGATTAATTATAAAAAATATCATCTCATTATAATCCCATTTACTATTCAATCTTGGATCTCCCTTTATTCCCCTTATTTCATTTCACAAATAAAACATACACATGGTTGAAACTTGATTTAACATACTAGTTCATATGTAAGCCTAAGTGTTTTATTCAGTCATGTCTTTAGATACTTAGCTTTCTTTATCCAAAGTTTAAGGCTCATTTGTGTGTATCACTTTGTCTCTCATGATTGGTCATTCCAAGTCCATATGGAGAAGGAATCTTAAAATCCATAAAAATTTAAAATCCAAATCATTTTAACAAAAGGCAATGATATAAAAGGAAACACTAATATTTTCAAAAAGTCAAATCACACTAAAAAATGTAGGTCCATTTTAATTTTATTTTTCAAATAATAAACATGATTCGACCTTACCATATCACTTATTTGCATATACAACTTTGTGTTTACTTTGAACAGAGTATCCTTTGTATATTGATAGTCAATAGTCACTTAGTGTCTTATTTATTTCCTTAGTGTGTCTTAATTTTCCTAATGTCTTCTCATATATGCCTACATTGTGATTTTTACATCCCATCTTTCATTTCCTACAATCCTAATATTTCCCCATGATAAATATTATTTTGTTCACTAATCACTCCCCCTAGAGATTATATTTATGAGTTGCAATGTAAGACATTGGATAGGACCAAGACTTCCTCAAAAATTACCACATTACCATTAGAAACATTCATTTTAACATTATTTTTCCTAGTTTTTTCCACCTCATTTGTGTCACCTTTATGAGTTTTAGTGTAATACCATGGATAGGACCAAGCCTTCCTCTCAAAAATTCCAATATCCAAGTCACAATGAAATTACATGTATCAAATTTGAAATAAGTCATGATATATCATTATTTACATGTCATTGACATGCTTCCCATATTTATATAGTATGTTTTATGCTTTATTCATTAATATTTCACTTTTATAATATTATTTTTTGATTACATGTAAGAATACAACCATTTTTCTTAAGTTTCTCATACTTTTGAGTTTGAACTATTGTGATCAATTTGAGTTATTTTTTTATAATTTTGTTTCTCTTGTATACTTCCCAATGTTTTTAGTATGATTTATTAACTTAATTATTATTTTTATATACCATTTGGTTTTCATGTGCTTTCTATTTTATTACATTATTTTCATACTTCCCAATGTTATTTAGTGTGATCTTACTTATTTTAATTTGGTGTAAATATTCTCATGGTTTAATAATATTGCGTTATCTATTTCACCATCTTTGATTTATTATTTTGAGTCATCTTTTGTTATTACACATTTCCCATCGTGATATAGTGTGTAGTGCATTTATTTTTATTACTTATACTTTTCAAGGTCATTTAGCCTTTTTTTAACCATGCATGTGTATTACACAATGATAGTAAAGAAAAAAATCCACATATATTTCCCATAGCATATACAATAAAAGATAAATACACGTGCTAGAAATAAATTTATCCATGCATCATCATTGAAAACCAAAATACAACTCATGAGATCAAATCTAAATTTCAAAATCAATGTGTGTATATATATATATATATAATGTGCTCTATACAATACAAATTATAAAATACATGGCTCCACCTCTATAGATGGGCTCCATTGTGCCTATTTTGGGGCCTAGCCACACTGCCCATAGATGCTTAGAACTATCCCCTCTAAATGGTAAGAAATAAATTGGGTAATTTAGAATTTGAATCATAATACTTATCCCTATAAGTTATCCACTTAGGACAACACCTATCCAAGCTGAACCATACTATCCATATGTGTTGTTCTCTCCTAAACTAAGGATTTTCATGCCTCTACCTCTCCCACTCACACCCCTTTTGATGGATACAATCAATCCTTGCATATCTATATCTACCTCTTTGATTCCCTCACTAGTTTAAACTAGCTTAATTGGGTTGGGGTAGATGGTACCATAGGATCATCTCATGTGATGGGATCGTATGGTGCTAGTACCCTACCAAAAATGTCATGGTGTGTAGCCATAACAAAGGATCACCATCTGACCTCCTCCATAATTGGATATACAAAACCAAAAGTACATAGATATTAAATCACATATATATCTAACTATATAGATCTCACTATATAACTATCTATTATAACCATATGTAACTAGAATTCTATATCAACACTCAAAATTACAACATTTCTCATTGGTGTCAGTGTCACTAACCATCATTTCGCCATCTATTCACTCACCTAACACTATCTATCCATCTTTTCATCCCTTGAATGCCTCTTCTATGGATCACCTCCCTACTAGTGTAAATCTAAGACACACCACTCATGTATGCTATGTCCCTCTCTTGAGAGGTGCCTCTATAAACTAGTTATGTCCTAAAATAACTACTAAGTCATCATGCATTATTTCTCTTTCCTATGCCCACTTTCACTAGTAGTGCCTTCATCAATGGTGTGGCTAAGATGGTCACTATTGATATTATGATAGTGCCTATTATAATGATTTATGTATCCATACATCCACATCCATTTCATCTCTTCCTACATCCACCTACTACCATGCTTGACCAGTCTATGGTCTCATATGTTGTGGCTTGATCTTGGGTCTCTTGACTAGGGATCCTTCTCCTCCTCTCCCCCTTGAATCTCTATCATGCCATGCCAAAAAATTACGTACTAACAAATGGTATACTAGGTGGAGGAGTCCAAACTACATTAACAAGCATTCCACTAGCTATGTCTCTACCCACAAAGTATAGTGGCCCATGATATGTAGTAGTGCCAACTATGTCACCACAATCGAGCAAATATACCACATAATAGTAATGTGAATATAAGGTTTCCATAAAATCTCACCTTTTATGATCATCTACAAAAATGACACATGGGGCATAGCTCATTCTACTTGATACTACCACCATCTCATCACCCAAGTTAACCTATCATCCACAACATGGGGTAACCTAACTGGATGATACATAGGGAACCTCTTATATATCAAGGAACTTAATAAAACCACTAAACTCATGTTATTATGACTTTTAGATATCATCCCATACATATCATACATGATATAGGCCCAAATGACAAACCCAAAGTAATATAGTGTTCCCTGATCTAAAATAGACTAATATAAAGCTATTATCTATAGTGGTACCTTATCATTCAACTTGTGACACTTCTATTTATAATAAATCTAAATGATATAAACATGAAATAGACTAACCTAGAAGCCTATTTATATCCTATCAAATCACATCACCCACTTGGCTAATGCTCACCTCTCCTCTAGATCATTTGGTGTCTATGTGATCATAAGTGTCCCTCTTATTATTAGTCTAAAAAAACATGGACATACTCTAGCATGATACCCACCTCTATGATATCCCCATCCACCCCCCATTGAAAAGTGTTGGTCAACTATTCCCATGCTCCAAGGAACATGATAATGAGATCAACACTCAATGAGATGTGCCTCATCTCCATGATACATCCCAAGCCCATTATAACTAGTCATGCTCTATCTACATCTATCAATCACTTTAATCTATCTAGTATCCGTGACACGTCTGTCATTTGCTAATGCCTCTTGTGTCTCTAAAAAATATTAAATAAAAAATGATGTTTAATATATTCTTGTCATAAATAATCAAAATACATTATTCAAATTTCAAAATAAATAATCTAGTTTTATTTAGTTTATCAAATTTTTACATAATCAACCCTTTCAATACTAAATTAGGCCTGTACTTTCTTTGGGATACTCAATCAACCCTTTTAATTTCCTACTATATCAAACCTATTATACATATTCAACATCTTTCAATAATAATATTAATAGATTGGCCATATCAAACCAACTAATTTGACCCACTACTACATAATCCACCCCCATTAACAGACTAAATCAGCCCACTATCATGTATTCAGACTTATCATTCTCCTCTGCCCTATGGATTAAGTCAACCAGGTTGAATCTATTCATACACATGGGTAATTTTTTGTCTATTTACCATAAATGACTTCAACATTTATTGGTGTAACTTCTTCTTACACAATACCCTATTTTACCCCTAGTTTACTTTTAAAAATATTAGGGTTCATTTTGGTGCCTAGATTTTTCCTACCAATCATTTATATATATATATATATATATATATATATATATATATATATATATATATATATAGATCAATTTCAAATAAAAATATTCAAAAAATTGAAATTTATAGTTGCTTACCTATGTTGCACTCATTATGGCCACTATGCATCCTCCCCATCTCAGCTGTCATCTCATCACCATGATGGATCTTTGGTCTCCAACTAGGTTTCTCATAGCTCTATTATCTTAGAATATTCAAAATAAAAAATGAATTATTTTTCACCCTATTTATATTTACTTTAAAAAAAATTACCTTTCAAATATTTACCATTATATTTCATATTTTGATCATATCTTTGTTTCTACTAGCTCTTTTTCTAAATCATAAAATGTTTTGGAATCTTAATATTGTAAAGAATCTTTTCACCTATTATATGTTTATGTTTTAAAATTTTCATTTTTTTTCTCTTTTTAAGCTAACTTCTACATGTTCACCTAATATTCCCTACATTAGACACCTTCACATTTTTTGCATCTCCTTCTTTATCTACAGTACTAAAGTAAGTATAGGTATATGTTTTTCAATTATATCATTCTCATTTATATTATTTTCTCTTTACTACAATTTATTTAGATTTAACATTATGTGTTACTATGTTTTTTCCCTAAATTAGCATCTTGTGTTGCACATAAGTGACATGTGATGATTTTCAAGTGGGGCATATATATACATGTAATATTTTCAAATTTTATCAATTAATGATGTTTTATATCTTATAGGAACCCATCGAGTCTCAATCTCTTTCAGTGCATGCCTTAAGGGGTACACTAAGAAAAGGGTGGGTAGACCATTGGTGTTTCACAATATTGTTGTCCCTATACTACCATTTTATATCTACATAAACATCTCTTAAAAACATTCCCATAAGATTTGCTTCCTATTTTTCACCCTCTTATAGACATTTTCTTCCTTCATTAGCCCTTCCCTAGCTTAAAATTATTTTTGATAGTTTACGTTACACTGCTAGCCCCATCGACCTTATACTCTAATTGATAAAACTCATTTAGGGTCTAGATCAACCCTTAGTTAACCTAGATTAAGACCTAATTAGTTATTGTTAATACAGATACAATATCAATTGATTCTACCCTATCAGCTAAAATTTTAGAAAGGACTAGGGTTAGATACATCTATTGAAACACATCTATTTCATCATTTCTAAGAGAAGAGAAGAAGAGATATATATTATGCATTTGTTTATCCACCATTCTACTTAAGGAGCATAGCTTAGGGTTTCATAATTTATTTAGAGATATGAATAGTATCTTATGGAGAAGTATTTTGGATGCATTGATAGGTTGTGTATCCTAGAGATGATTTATCCTTGTCATCCCTACATACCAAAAGAACCTCTTACAAAACACCTTAGCCAAGGGAGATATTAAGGCTCGATGGGTTCATCTTCAAAGGTAAATATTCATAATTTTTTTCCTCTTTTGTATGAGTAGATAGACATGATTTTGTACTTCTCTATCATTCATTATGATTATTTGTACATTGACATGAGTATATGTCTTAAATTCATGTTTTATTTTTAGTTTTATTTCCCCCACTTTGTGTCACAAGCTTTGGTCAGCACTAGATTAGACTTGACTTGACTTGTTATTAGTTTACTGAAACTAAAAATATAGGACCTAATTACGGTTATTACATAATTTTTCATGACTGGAGGATTTTAAACCCTCTTTAGTGATATTATTGTGGTAAAATATCCCTTTACTAGTTATAGTGGATCCATATTGGTCATGACCCTGAATATCTAATGTATTAATAATTGGAAGTGTAGGTAGGATTTATCTTCTTTGAGCTAAGATTGATTTATAGATGAGTTTCATTTCCATTTGCATATAAACCCTTCATTCTATCTTGTCTCTTTGAAAGAGAGTAGATTTCTTCTCTTTCTTCCAAAATTAGATCTTTCCCAATGCTATCTTTTATCTTCCTCATCCTCAACCTTTGCACAGAGCTAATTAATTTATTAAAGATCAAGATCTCAGTGGGTAGCTTGGTGATCTTCAAGTTTGGACTCCTAGAAGATGGTGCTCCTATTTCTTTATCCCAATCTACAAGGGTTAACTTTGATGGATCTAATGGTTATGTCTCTATCTGAGTGTCTTTTATAGGATTAATATTAGTGGCTAGCTTAGGTATTAAAGTCCATATTATTTTTTAATAGTTTAAATTACATAAATGTGGCATGAGATGAAAAATTTAGACTATTTTCTTCTTTAAATATATCTTAGTGGCCACCACTATTATGGTTAGCACTTCTCCTAATGAAGGCATCAGTCAAATCAATTGAGTGGAGGAAGCTAACACTTGGGTGAGGGGATGAATAGTGATAGTGGAATTAGAGGTGGAGACTAATGGAGTAGATTTGGAAATAACTATAAAATAGGTCATGAAGGATATGATGACATAGGAGGAAAAAGGGAGACAAATGACAGAAAAGTAGAAACAACTAGAAATGAAAGTATAGGAGAGTAGCCTTTGGGGGTAGTAGATAGAGTACCCTTACCTAATTTGTCACTACTAAGGGGCATCTTTATTTTTAATCCTTGCAAGCCTACAACCTTAGCTTATTATATCTCCTCTTCATCTACATCATGGCTTGGCTAACATTAAATTAAAGGTTATGCCTTCTCACTTGGTACCTCTGTAGATGGTGTTTTTGGCCTTTCTACCCTATATTTTATTTTGTAACAAATTACTATTCTCTAAGTCTAAGGAGTGATTCCTCATCAGAGGACTATAGATAGATAATTTCTTCCTCTCCCATAATAGTGTTGTCCTTGAATTGATTCTTCTTCTATCTCTTATTTCACCTTTCTCAGTTCAACAGTGGAAATTTTAACTTGAGGAATATGTTCTTCCTCTTGCACACTAACAAATGATGTCTCCCCTACACCTTTCTCTTGCTCTTGTTCTTGAGTTTTCATCATAGTAGATGGGTTATTTTGGATCATGAATTTGATCTTGTAGATATTGAAAGGGTTTATGAATTTATAAATTTGATTAAGTCCATCCCCCTAGTGGTGGGATTCTAAATTTTCCTTATCCAAGTGTGAGGGAAAGATATTCTTGGATTAATCTAAGAAATTCCTCTCTCACACCACTAGTCATAACACTTTCCTTGACTTTTTCATCATCCTTTATGTTAAGGAATAAGAAGTCATTATGAAAAGGATCATACTTGTAGAGGATACTTAGATTATGAACCTTTTTTGTACTTTCCCATGGGGGTCTCAATATTGGTTGGGAAGAGTAGATAAGGCATAAGCCTTCTTTGTGTATGCAATGGAAAATGAATTAGATCTATATATCAATCCTAGATCAAAGAAGATAAATCCTACTTACACTTATAATTACAGATACATTAGATAATCAAGGTCATGACCAAGAAGGATCTATTACACCTAATCAAGGGATCTCTTATCATAATAATATCACTAGGGAGGGTTTTGAAACCTCCATTAAAGCAAACCTATGTAATAACTCTAACTAGGTACTATGTTTTCATATTCACTAAGCTAATAACAAGTAAATTAAAGTCTAATCTAGTGCTCACCAAATATTATGGCACAAAGTATGGGTTAGTAAACATAAAATTAAACATGCATAAGAGAATCCTAATCAAGCTATGTATAGGTAAGACCCTAATGCATGGAGAGAAAGAGATGATCAAAGTTAGAGATACTTACCTTGAAGATGAACCCATCAAGATTCAATCTCTCCCTTAGCTAAAGGTGCTTTGCAATAGGTTTTTTTGGTTTGTAAGGATCATTAATAAAATCCAAAGCATCTAAGACTTCTCTATAAGATAATATTATTCTTTAAGAAGAAACCCTAGTCTAAGACTCCTCAATTAGAATGGTGGAAGATCATATTGTAAATAAGCAGAAATGAATAATTAACTCTTTTTGTTTCCCTAAGAAGGGTGAAATGGATTTGTTTATATAGAACGATATAACACTAGTCCTTTTTGAAAGTTTAGGCTGATAAAGTTAACCTAGTCGACCTAGTATTGTTATTGATAAAATAAAATTAGGTCCCAAACTAGGTCGTCTAAGGGCTGACCTAGACCCTAACAAGTGTTATCAATAAGAGTACAAGGTTAATGGAGTAGATAATGTAATGTAAACCATAAAAAAGAGTTTTAATTTAGGGAAAGGATAAATGAATGTGGTAAAGGGCTAGAGGAAAGTTGAAAATAGGAGGAAAAACTTATGGGAAAATTTTTAAGAGTTGGTTGGATTGATAACAAGTGGTAATAAGGGACAATAATCCTAGGAAGCACCAATGTTCTACCCACCCCTTTCTTGATGCACCCCTTAGGATGCATATTCAGATTGATTAAAACTCGATAGGTTCTAAAAGATAAAAAGCATCAATAATGGATAAATTTTTAAAATATTATTTGTATACATATGCCCCACTTGAAGCTCATCATGTGTCATTCAGGTGTAATAAGGTATTAGGCTTTGATAAATAACATAGTAACAAATAATGTTGAATCTAAAAACAAGTTACAGTATTTTAAAGCATAAAATAACTTAAATTAAAAGATATAAAGGGAAAAAACTAAAAAAATTAAATGTGTGTGTACATTGATTTTATTTTATCATTGGATAGTTTTTTTTTTTTTATGTTTGTAGTTTTGATTATGGAGGGTGTAGAAACTACTTTTGACAAACCCAAGGATATAAAACAAAAGAGAAAAATTAAATAAATATAAGAAAGCCAAGATAAATATTGTTATGTGGATGGGGCATACTAATAAATTTGTCAAGCTAGAGTGACAAGTGATATGTTATACCAAATGACAATGTCAAAATTTAGAGAAAAATGGGTAACTAAAAATTCAATGTTACTAAAGACCGTAAAACTCAAACAAGTAAACCTTAAGTAAGAAAGGTAAAATCACCAAATCAAACCAAGGATACATTTCAAAAATGGATGGTAATAAAACATTTGTGTGAAAGTGGTAACAAACCTTAATTAAACAAAGATGGGAAAGTAAAACAATAAAATGACATTGATGAGTTAAAATTAACAATCCTTACTAAATAATGGAAAAAGAACTTGAAAGTAGAAACAGATTCAAGTGTCTATAAAAAGGGGTATGACAAGAATAATAAATGGTAAATGAAATAAAATAAATTATATAAATTTAAAGTCATGGTCTAAATAAAATAATCCATAGTTACTCAAGCATATTGTTTTGTTCTCTCTCTCTCTCTCTCTCTCTCTCTCTCTCTATATATATATATATATATATATATATATATATATATATATATATATATATATATATATATATATATATATATATATATATATAACTGAAACAAAGTAGTGCTAGCAAGTTTTTAATATGTGAAGAAGAAGGAATATAAAATAAGTAAAAACATATTTATAATCACACTTTCCTATCAAGGGGAAAAATTAAATTGGTAGAGAGGATAATGAAAAAAAACCAAGGTATGGGAACTCTTTATTAAAGGCAAGACAGTCAAACTAGGTTTGTCAAAACAAGAGGACTTTTCACCTTAAGGACTCCAAAGAACTTATCCTAGATAGAGAAGTCTTAGGTCAACAAATAAAATATGTATATCATCCCATGAAAGCTATATGAATGAAAATTTAAATGGACCTACTTCTCATAATGTGTTCCCCAATCCTTAAGACCCCTTATAGATCCATCAGTCTACTATGAAGATTTATTACTTACATGAGAAAGTAGGTAGCACCATAAAGTTTGTTAAATTATCTTAGTCCAATATACAAACTTACTATACCACAATGGACCTTATCTCTATCATGAGGCCTATTTTGGAGTTTGATCATTTATTAGAGATAAGAGATGTGCTTTAAATCATGTATTTTGGTGTGATTTTGACTTTTTATATTTATATGCCATTTTTTGTATATCATTACCTTTTTTATTATTTATATTTTAAATCTATTGATGGATTTTTCTACTCCTCCATATGGATTCAAAATACTAAACATGGATGTTAAAGATGAGTTTAATTTGAATATTTGGGACTTGGTTGCTAAAAGAGAGAACTTAGATAACATGGTGTCTAAGAGTCTAATTAATGTAGGTGAAATAAAAGAGTTATCTTGATGATGAGCTTATTTTATCCCATGTGAAGTGAAATAAAAGTAAACTAAAAGGAATGAAACATGAAATAATTTAAATTAATTTAAATTTAAAAAATGTCAAAAAGGGAGAAAAAAGGATAAAATGATAAAAGAGTTTGATTCCTTATCATAATAATGAAGTGTAGGAAAACATGATAACATAGGTTGTTATGCAAATTTCATCCATCAAAATAAGTAAAAGACAAAATTGAGAACAAGAGAAAAAACTTATAGTTATTGTAGAACACATTCTAGATAGAGAATGAAAAGATGGTGATTTTATGAGGAAGGCCATATCTTATCCATGGTCTTACACTATAAATCATAAAAGAGAAACCCACAAGGGTGTACAAAGCACGTGAAAAAGAAAAAGAAATAATATAATGATGGTATTTATGAGGAAGGCCAAGTCTTATCCACAGTCTTAAACTACAAATCACAAAAGAGAAACCTAAGGGGTGCCAAAAAGTATTGGAAAGTGAGAAAATAAAGAGGAAAAAATTGGAAAATCATGAGGAATATTGGTTCCGATCCACAATTTTACAATGCAACTCATGTGAAAAAGGGAAACCAAAAGACCAAAAAGGAGTAAGGTTTGTGAAAAGAGAGAATTGTTGCATAGGATGAGACTTGTGTAAGTATCTTATAAAAGGTGTTATATAGCATATATAAATCATGGAAATAATGGAATGATATAAGTAAAATATTTGTTGAGAAATTTTGCATTGGTGGGATCTTTAAAAATATGGTCTTAATTGGTTTAAAGGTGATAGGTACTTGGACAAAGAACATATTTTACTAAAAAAGGTGCCCACATTTTTGGGGTATGTTTACCTTATTTTCCATTAGTTTAATATAATTTAAGGATAATATAAACAATATAAGATAGTCAAACATTAACTTGTTTTTTTATGTTGTTTGGCAATACAAGTCTTGTACTGGAAATTATGTTGCAAATCAAAAAGATGTTGTTCATCAAGGATATCAAGAGCATGAAGGAAAGATTCATGAAATTGTTCATCGAGTATAATACCATGAAGAGATATACAAATGGAAAGAAGCTCAAATTATAATGGTATGATTGATTTAGAACCATATACTAGGGAAAATGATGTTGCTCTAATGGTAGTGCGTATGCTAGTGTGATAGGCTTAAAGAGCAAGATAGAGATGGAGATGTCAATCTATGTGTTTATCATAACTTGTATTTTGGATAATTATATTAAGAATTTTGTTTGTGGCCTCATCTTGGCCATTACATTTTAGATGGTAGGGTATGGAAAAAAATTTATTGATTTTAAATTTAGCACATAGTTGTGTGGCTTATTTATTTTTAAAGTTTCCACCATTGTCTAAAATCATAGTATGAGGGACACAAAAGTGGGAAATTATTTGATTTAGGATAAATTTGGAGACGGTGGTACCAATGACATTGGAAAGGGGCATAAATTCAAACCATTTGGTAAATATTTTGTGTTTGTGATTATAAATACATGCCCATATTGAGATCAAGTTAATTTTCCTATGAGATATAATACCCACATGGAGAATGGCTAGGGAGATTTTATAGTTTGAAGCTCGAATGGAGGTGCATGAATTAAATCATCATGAATAAGAAAAATAGGATCTATAATAACATGGTGAATTTTAAAAAGAGATACTTTTTGGAATAAAAATGACTAAGAGGGGGTGAATCAGTCTTAAAGTTTTTTACAACTTTACATTATCATTCATGAACTATCAAAATAATATAGTGAACTAGCAACACATTAAGAGCCATGAGCATGAAATAAAATCACAACACATAGAACACTTAATTGAGTGGGAAACCCTCAAGGGGAACAAAACCCATTGATGATGAAAATGAAATAAAGTCCTATGAGACAAACATCAATATTTAGTGAAGTACCAAATTTACTTAGAGCACTAACCCCAACTAACCAAACACCCACTTGATTAGGCTTTAACAAGCACAACCTTGAAAGGAGGAACCAACCCCCTAGATGACTCACCACTAACTCAACCACATTATTGACTTGATATTATTCTACACATATTTTTATTAAAATAACTTATGATAACCATCTCTTCATAGATTCACACCCTTATCCCTCTCAAACTGTCTTCTAGGCTCCTTCACTCCACTAGATCTCTTCAAGATATATTAGGTCATTTGAACTTGATATTCATCTATATTACCCATATTATATGTTCATGATATTATATATGCACCTTCACTATGGTCTTAAATACCTCCTTTATTTATTCAAAATGTTATATCTTTTACTTCAACTCACACACATGCTTACTAGCCAATTACACATATTAGACCTTGTTCTTATACTAGGCTCTTGCTCATACACCTCTTGGCCAGCCATACACATTTTCCCACTTATATTTGAAATAAAATAGGTCTTATACCATTCCAAAAACATGAATAAAATATTATAATAGGTCATTCATATAATATAAGACAAAAAACCCTTTTTCAGCCTTAAAGGGACCTAATTCAATTAGGCCTTCATTATAAAATGTTACCCTTTTAAATCTTTGGAATGATCTCAATATTATAAAATGGAAGGAAAATACCAAATATAACTCAAATATAACTTATAAAAAATCAATTTATGTTCACAAAACCTTTTATGTCCAACCACCACTTGAACCCCTTCTCAAAACACTATTCATATTAGGCATGTGTATACCTAGAAAGTCTATCTTGATCAACTGAAGCATAAGCACACTTTTTACAAAAAACCTAGGAAATAAATCACATATAAATAATATATATTAACTTATGGTAATCAAAATTTTATTAATACTTCAAAACTTAGGTCAAAAGGACTCAAACCCTTCTTTACAAGTCATTGAATCAAAATTACCAACTAGCCTCAAAACACAATCATGAAAATTTAGCCTAATGACACTTGAAAGAAAATAATTAAGGAATTAAAATTAATTAAAAATATCTTAAAATTTATTTATAATAATATCCAATAAATATATCAAAATATCTAATGACATTATTGGTTATGCAGACCAATCTCATGACTTCATTGTACACAAACCTCACTAAGCTAGACATGTCAACTTGAGAGCAAATTTTTACAATATAAAATGATCTAAAAATATTATATCCAACATAAAAATATATTATAGGTATTTAAAAATTTATTAATTCATTTTTATTCATTCTTAATCCATGATACCACATCCTTAATCACCTTCTCACTTCTACCTAGTTTTCTCATTGTTTGCACCATTAAGCCATTTAGTAATAGGTCAAATTGTGTGATCAGTTTAGAACACATAAGAAATAAAACCTAATTATAAACCCAAATTTAAATTGAATAAAATTATCAATCTTTTTCCCCCATCAATTTATAAAATTTGACTTGTTCAACTCTAACTGCTACATTAAATCTTTGAGAAATAAGTCCTTTCTTATAGGGTCCACTTACTCACCTAAGATACCAATCACACATATATGTTCTTGGAAGAGTTTAATACAACCTCAATTCACTTAAATATCCATACCAATACATTATTATCACTTTAGAGTAGTTTATTTTTTATCAGGTCATTATTAGGGTTCTTTAAGAGTTTAAACCATCTTCCAGTCTTAACAATCATTCATAAAGGCTAGCCCCTCATTATACAAACCAATTATTATAAAATTGAGATATGAAACTTACCAATATATCCTAAATATATTAAGTTCCCATGTGGAGGTTACATATGACAATGAAAACTTGAAAGTCTTTCTCGGGTTGAGAACCCTTCTTTCTATGTACTTGAGAAACCTCAAATCCACTTTTCATGACTTTTATTAAAAAATTTGACCTCATACTTGGTAAAAAAAACTTTAAGAAACATATCACACAAATTAAAATTATAAACATATCATTATTATCTTGAAATCAAAAACTCATACCTCATTTGGCCACCATCTCTCTCTTTGCTTATTTGGACATTAACTTGCAAACCATATTAGGCCCTAAACCTGACCTTAAAACCTCTTTTCATGATCACAAAAAATATAAAATGATAAAATAATGTCAAAAATCATTAATAGGCCTTGATAACACATCATAATTCTTTATTAGGCCTAGAAAGGTCTAGAGGTGGTCTAGTTACATACTAGGTCTATAGGTCCTACCCTTGTAGTCTCACTATGAGACTCTCATGAGTGTTTGAATGCCTCATATTTATGAAAAAACAACCTCATATATCCTATTATTCCTTTATTCATCCATATTACTAGGACACCAAGATCATTCCTTCTCATAAGTTCTCTTTATGTAATGACTAATGTGATGACTAAGATTCTTAATCTCTTAAAACTTGATAACTAACCTTGAAACACTTCTTGATCCTGTTATATGTTTCTCATATGTATTACATGATCCTCAGATAATTTTCATACTTATTAATGATTTTATCAAGTAATAACATTCTTTAATTGCCTCATGAACACCTTTCTTAAGAATGTTTGACATCAATGACAACATTAATGCCAAAATTCAATAGCAAGAACAATGCTCAACAATCTCCCCCTTTGTCATTTGATGGTAGAACATATTGATCATCCTTATATACCTATCTGGTATTTCTCCCCCTTTGACATAAATGAAAAAGTGATGTCTACAACTCCTTCAATCACACTCTTTTCAACCAAAATACTCAATATATAAAACATATTAGTTTATGAGACATACTATAAACATGCTCCCCCTATCTCCATGCATACCTTATTAGAATAACTCACTTGTTATTAGAGATAATGATCATCATTATATCCCTCTAAGTACTTTACTTTTTCAATGATTGATAGGGGTAGGAATTATAACTAATTCCTATCTTAGGTTTTCAATAGTTACCTTTGGAAGTGGTTTGGATGAGATGTCTACAATCTGATCCTATGTAGAAACATATTCAAGTTTGACACTTTGTTCACTTACCTACTATCTTATAAAATTATACCTTATGGGAATGTGTTTAGTCCTTGAGTATATAATTTGTGTCCTTGAGACACTTATAACACTTATATTAGCATAATAGATAGGGATAGGACCATCATACTCCACCTTATAGTGTTTTAGGGTTTGTCTCATCCATAGGACTTGAGTGCAACATGAAGTTATATAAATATACTCAACATCACATTTTTTCAAATATATTGATGGTTATTTCTTGCTTATCCATGAAACTAGGTACCCACCTATGAAAAAAGCTCCTCCACTGGTACACTTCCTATCATCTATACTTCTTACCTAATCTGCATCTATGCAGGATATCAAATTGAACTCTTTGATTCTTAGATACCACAATAGATATTCCATAGTCCCCTTGAGATACATAAGTATCCTTTTGAATAATTTAAGATTATTCTCCTTTAGATCTACTTGAAACCTTTCCATTAGACCTACTACTTACATGATGTTAGCCCTAGAGGTAGTGGTATGCAACAAACTTCAAACAATTGACCTATATGATGTTTGATTGACCTTCGAAGACTCAGCTTCATTTCTCAATTTACATCTTGTGATCATGTGTGTAATGATTTCCTTGTAATATTCCATCTCAAACTTCTTCAACATCTCTCTTATGTACTTATCTTGTGAGAGGAATATACCTTTTTAAGATTGAGCCATTTGTAACCTAAGAAAGAATGATAGTTATCCTATCATGGACATCTCAAACTCTTTATTCATCATCTCTACAAAGGCCTTGGTCATGATATCATTATTTCCACCAAATATGATGTCATCCACATAGATAACTACTATTATTTGATGGTCATATTCTTTTTAGATGTATAGATTACTATTTGTAACTCTTGTTTTGAATCCTTGATATAATAGATACTTGTACAACCTAGCATACCAAGCTCTATGAGCTTGATTTAGACCATAGAGAAATTTTTTAAATTTTGAAACATAGTGTTTAACATTTGGTAGTGAGAACCCTTCAGGTTGCTCAATGTATACTTCTAAATTCCCATTCAAAAAGGTAGATTTGACATTTATTAGTATACCTTAAATCATTTGAATCTTGCATATGCTAAAAACAATATGATGGCCTCCAATATTTCTACTAGTTAAAATTTATCCTAAAATTCTACCCCTTCAATTTGTGTGTATCCCTTGCATACCAATCTAGCCTTGTTCCTAGTGACTTCTCCATCTTCAATCAACTTGTTTCTAAATACCCATTTTGTGTTAATGACATTATTGTCTTTAGGCCTAAGAACTAGTTCCCAAGTCTCATTCTTCCCTATTTGGCCTAGATACTCATTCATAGACCCTATCCAAAAAAAATATTTTCTTGCTTCTATAAGACTCTTAGGTTCAATCTTGGATAATAGAGAAACATTCTCTTAATTTAGATTACTTACCAGTCTTCCCCTTATTTTCATACCTACATTATTATTGCCAATGATTTGAGATTAAATTTTACCTCTTTGAATCTATATTTATGGTCCTTTTAAGTCTTATCTCTCTTCAACTTCTTCTTCCTCATCAACCTCTATAGTCTCTTCATTCTTCAAGTTTAGATTTTGTAAAGTGTTCTTTGATTGTGAGTGAGATTTGTTTGCCTCATCAATCTTCACATTGGTGCTTTCCACTATCTTGTGTAGTCTCTTGTTATGACATATATAATTTGAGCTTATTTATGAGTATCTTAAAAATATGCCTTCATCAAACCTAGAATCAAACTTTCCCAAGTCTTCATAATCTTTTTTGATGAAACATTTTCTCTCAAACACTCTAAAGTGTTCCACATTGGTAGATATACCGTATCATAGCTCATAAGGGGTCTTGTTTATGTTAGTCACTATATTCCATTTATTTAAAATGTAGACAAAATTGCTTATTTCCTCTTTCCAATATCCATCAGATAATATAGACTCATTTAGTATGGTTCTATCCATCTCTTAAACGATCATAATCTTGCTTTCCACTACCCCATTCTATTGAGGTGTCTTAGCTATTGAGAATTGCCTCCTTATTCCATAAACCTCATATAATTCATCAAACTCATTAGACCAAAACCCTCATCCTCTATTAGATATTAGGCACTTGATATTCCCATTTTTCTTATTTTCTACAAGATCCTTGAATGCCTTGAATTTGTCAAGAGCTTCTTATTTTTCTTTCAAGAATGTAACCCAAGTCATTCTTGTGTAATCATAAATGAGTAACATGAACTAGATGTATCCATGAATGTTTTGAATTAGTATAGGCCTGTAGAGATCAATGTGTATTAAATGCAAGGGTCTTGTAGTAGATTAATCCTTGGACTTGAACCTTCTTCTAGTCTGCTTACCATTTTGACATGCCTTGAAAAGTATGTTTTTAGGTTTAGTGATCTTAGGCATGTTATACCTAGACTTCATAGTGTTAATCTTGACTAGGTTGTCATATTTTAGGTGACCTAGCCTTCTATACCATATCCTACTTTCATATATATTTCTCATGAAGCATATCCCCATCTTGATCTCATTTAATACATATAGGTTATTCATAGTCTTCTTGGAATTGGTAATTAGCCTTCCTGATTTGGCTCTCCTTATCTCACACCATCTACCATGAAAGGTTAGTGTGTGTCACTGATTTCACATTTAACTTACATTACACAATTTATGTTTCAAACTTTACAAATATAACACATTTTGTTTCTTGGTTTTTCCATTTTCTACACTCAAGGCACCCTTGCCAGCTATATTGGTAGTTGTGTTGTCTCCAACCATCATTGCTCTTGTAGCATTATTCTTTAATGAGATTTACTTATTTCTATCTCTTATCATGTGGCTTGAGAAACCACTATCTATATACTATTTCATAACTTCATCTTAAATGTGAAAGGCAGTCTAAGTTAGCATATAATCTTCTTTGGTCTTTTATTCCTCCTTGGTAAATAGTCTATCTTTCCTCTTGAGATCAATATGATCTATAATAACTTGATTTGGATTTCATACCAATGTTTGACCCTTATTATGCATTATAGAATCTTAATATGTCTTGTTAAATATTATATGCCTTCTAAATCTATTAGAATAAAATCTTGCAACATGTCTTACACTATGATATATGTAGCAAACAACATTCCTATATTTATCATGGTTCTATAATGACATATCCTTCATTACATTGGGATGATTGATTGGTTTTTTCATGTTGGTACTCATGACTTGTTCAAAATTCTCATGTTCTCTCTTAAACTTACTCATTTTGTCTATGATATGCTCGTGATCAATCTTCAAAGAATCTAGCTCTATCTAATCTTCAAGGAATCTAGCTCTATCCAATCTTCAAGGAATCTAGCTCTATCTTCAATTGGTAATACTCAACTTCATTTAATTTAAACCTTGTGTTGACACCTTCTAATTGACTACCAAGATACTTGATGGTCTTATTTTGATGTTTCAAATTATCAAGGGTAATTATAAGCTCAACTTCAAGGTCTAATTCAGCTTCTCTTTCTTCACTATCATAGTAGATTTTTTTCATCATACATGTCTTATTATTAATCATAAGACATTTTTGTGCTTCTTATGATCACCTTCAACCTATTTAACTTTACTCAAAGGACTAGGATCTGATACCAATTATTGGAAGCATAATGACTGATGGGGGATTGGTGAATCAATCTTCAAAACTTTTGAAACTTTACTTTATCACTCATGAACTATCAAAACAATATAGTAAACCAAGAACACATTAAGAATCATGAGCATGAAATAAAAGTATAACACATAGAACACTTATTTGAGTTGGAAACCCTCAAGGGGAATAAAACCCACTGATGATGTAAATGGAATAAATTACTATAATACAAAATCCAATATTTATTGAAGCACCAAAATCACTTGGAGCACCAACCCCAACTCTCCAAGAACCCACTTGAGTAGACTTTCGCAAGCACTAAATTTCAAGGAGGCACCAAACCCCTAAATGACTCAAAACCAACTCAGCCACCTAATTACTTTGGTCATATTTGATACATATTTTTTATCAATAAACTAATGATAACCACCTCTTCATCTCTTCATACCCTTATCCTTCCCAAAATATCTTCTAGGTTCTTTTGCTCATCTAGATCTCTTCAAGATAGATTAGGTCATTTAACCTTGATATTCATCCATAATACCCCTTTATATCTTGATGATAGTATATTTTTACCATAATTATAGACTATAATACCTCATTTATCTATTCAAAATTATATATCTTTTGCTTCAACTCTCATACAAATTACCTAGCCACTTAGGCCTATTGGGCTTTGTTCTTATACTAGGCCCTTTCTCATACACCTCTTCATCATCTATACACACTTTACCACTTATATTTTTAATAAAAAAAGACTTATAACATGCCACAAACATTAATAAAAATTTAATAATAGTTGGTCATATCATATTGTACCAAAACCCCTTTTTAGGCCTTAAGGAGACCTAATTCAATTAGGCCTTCATTAGCACACATTACCCTTTGAACTCATTGGAACACTCTCAAAATTCTCAAATAGAATTAAAATTTAAAATATCACTCAAATATACAATATAAACATTAAATTTATGTCTAAGAAACCTTTTAGTTCTAACCACCACTTGAAACCCTTCTCAAAACATTGTTCATACTAGGCCTATACATATAATGTCTATCTAGAATAACTAAAGCATAAACATAATTTTTTCCAAAAAAACATAAAAAAAATAACATATACATAATACATATGAGCTTATGTTCATAACCATGTTATTTATAATTCACAACTCATGGTAAAAGGACATAAACCATTCTCTATAAGTAGCCCACTCAGAATCGTCATCTAGCCTCAAAATATAGTCATGAAAATTTAGACTTTTGGCACATTAAAGGAAAAAATAAAAGACATAAAATTCATGAAAAATATACCAATACATATTCATAATAACCTTCAACAAAAATATCACAATATCTAATGACAATATTGGTCTTTAAACCAATCTCATGACCTCAATGTACACAAACCTCACTAAGCTAGACAAGTCAACTTGAGAGCAAATTTTTGATATATACAATGATCTAAAAATATTATTTACAACATGAACATGTATTATAGGTATTGAACAAAGTATTCAAGAATTTTGGTTCATCCCCTATCCATGATAACACATCCCTAATCACCTTCTCACTTCTACTTGGTTTTCTCATTATTTGCACCATTAGTCCTTTTAGTGATAGGTCAACCTCTATGACTAGTTTAACAGACTTGAGGGATATAAAATACTCAAAAAACACCATGTAAATCAAATAAAATTATCAATATTTTCCCTCCATCCATTTATAAATTTGACTTGGTCAACTCTAACTTCTACATCAAATCTTCAAAAAATAAGGCCTTTCCTATAGGGTCCACTTACCTAATAAGCCAATCAAAATTGGAGGTGCTTGGGAGATTTTTCCACAACCTAAATTCACTTAAATATCCATACCAATCCATTTTTTTCACTTTATAACAAATTCTTTCATATCAGGTCACTATTAGGGTTCTTTGAGGGTTTAAACCATCTTCCAGTCTTAATGATCATTCATAAATCTTAGTCCCTCATTATAGAAACCAATTCTTGGAAATTTGAGATAGGACCCTTCCCATTATCTACTAAATATATCGTGTTACCATTTAGATGTTACACATGCCAATGAACACTTAAAAATACTTCTCACATTGAAAACTCTTCATTTTGTGCACTCGAGAAACCTCAAAACCACTTTTCATTCCCTTTATTGAAAAATTTGACCTTAGACTTGGTAAACACACTTGGGAAAACCTATCACACCAATTAAAATTCTCACATAATTATTCATATATTGAAATTTGAAACTCAAACCTCATTTGGTTACCATCTCTCTCTTTACTTGCTTGGATCTCAACCTGTAAACCATATTAGGCCTTAAACCTAACCTTCAAGCCTTTTTTCATGTACTATATATCTTACATTATCACACAACATCTTACATGTTTAAACAATGTTTAACATCCTTCATAGGCCTTGATAATAACGTATAATGCTTTATTAGGCCAAGCAAAGGCTAGAAGTGGTCTAGTTGCATACTAGGTCTATAGGTCCTAGCCTTATAGGCTTATGAATGAGAAAACAACCTCATACATCCTCTTATACCTTTGTGCATCTATCTTATTAGGACACCAATCTCATGCCTTCTCACAATATCTCTTCATGGAATGACCAATGTCATGACTAAGCTTCTCAAGCTCTTGAAACTTGATAATTGACCTTGAAACACTTCTTAATGATCTTATACCTTGCTCATATGTATTACATTCTTCTTATATAATTTCATACCTATTAATTATTCTATTATTCAATAATATTCCTCAATGACCTCATGAACACATTTATTAAGATCCTTTGACATGAATGAAAACATTAATGCCAAACTTTAATAATAGGAATAATGATCAACAATGAAGAAGAAGAAGGAGAATTGTCAATATAATTTTGATCTTGAGGGATAGGCTCGATGATAAAATAAATTAAATTTTTGGTGAGGGTAGTTATAATTTAATGATAAGAAATGATATTCTTGCTTTTGCCTTGATAATCATAATTGAATTGGTGGAAAATGAGTTGGAAGTCACCTAGAGCATATAGATGTTGGATATCTAGATCAAGGGTTATCTTTTTGTTAGGATTAAAGCTTCATACTCCACCATGTTATTAGTGACATTGAATGTGAGGAAAAATACCAATGGGATGATTTTTCCACAATGGATTTTAAGGATAAAACCTTCCCTAACTCTTTGAATGCATTTATCACCATTAAAATAAAGGTTCTAAGTAGCTTCATGTAAATCAACATTAATTTTTGGAAGTTCTTAGATAACTACTTTTGGTTTAGTAGTATCAAGGAAGATAAAAAACTATTCTAAATTACTTGATTCAAGGTCAACAATGAAATTATGGAAGTGATCTTTAAGAGATATGGCTTAGTTGAGACCTTCAAAGTAGAGAATATTATCATCAAGAATACTATCTTGAAGGTGATCAGTAGTTAGCATAGGAACTATAGTAAGTTGATCAATAATGATTTGTCTTTTGAAAAAAATTTGGGTAATAATTCAGAGATCAAATTCCATAAGAAGGACCATCCACTTGCCAATTCTATCTCAAAGAAGAAAGGATTTGGAGAAGAAGTGATGAAGGGGATTGGAATAAATTATAATAAAAATAGTTTGATAAATCATATAATATCAAATATTTTTAGTGGAAAAATATATGGTGAGGCCATCATTTTTTAATTTTATATAACTTTTCTCATAATCAATGAGGCCTCATTTGATATAGAGATGGCATATTCCCTTCTGGTATCATCTTGTTAGGAAAGCATTTCACTAATTAATATGGGTGTGGAAGAGGTATACAAAATCAATGGTTGATCATTTGAAGGTGGATAAGTGATAAATGGGTGAAGCAATGATTATTTCATAATATCAAATGATTTTTGACATTGATCTATCCATTCTAAGGCATTACCTTTTTTTAAAAGAGATTTGATAGAATAGATATGATAAGCCATTTCGGGAACAAATCATTTAATTAACCCAAGTTTATTGAGGTAAGTTTTAATGTCCAAAATGTATTGAGGGATGGGCATGTTGATGATAGAATGGATCTTGGTAGGATCAACATCAATGTCGAGAAGAGAGACTAAGAACCTTAGAAGTTTGCTAGATATGACATTGAAAAAACATTTATAGGGATTTAGTCTAACTTTATATTTGAGAAGGTGGTTGAAGATGATGGCAAGACTAGAGAGATGAGTCTTGTATATTTTGGATTTGGAAATGAAGACATCCACATATGTCTCTCCAATATTGAGAATAAGAACATGAGAGATTGAGTCATTGCCCACTGATAGGTAGATCTAATATTTTTGTGGCTAAAAGGAATTTTAATGTATAAATAAGTGCCCCACTTTGTGATGAAATTTGTCTTATGATAGTATTTAAGGGTGATGTGAATTTTGTTATAGCCTGAGAAACCATCCATAAGAGATAACATTTCCTAACAATATATGTAGTTAATAATGGCATTTATTGAAGTATAGGGAAATTATCCTTAGGACAATCAAGATTAAAATTATAATCAATGTAAATGAGAATGACCATGTTGGCCTTATTTATAATAGGGACTATGTTATAAACCCATTTAGGAATAGTACATAGGTTTTATAAACTTAGCATCAAGAATCTTGATAATTTATTTATGACATAAGATGGAAACATCGGGTAGAAATTTCCATTTATTTTAGTGTATAAGTTTGGTGTTAGAGTAAAAGATAATGTTTTTCACCATGCTACTAAGGTCAATACCAGGAATGTCCTCATAGGAATAGGAAAATATCTCATGATATTTATCAAAAAATAGGATAAAGTTATCATGTTTAGTAGCTGTTAGTTCATGAGAAACTATAATTGGTTGAGGGCATAATGGAGTACAATATTTAATTTGACTAGTTTATTTGATAAGCATAAAATTTCCATAATGGAAATGATATGATACGTTAGGTAAAGATGAAATTGGATTGGATATAGGATTGATTCTAGTGATGAATTTGCAAAAAAGGGATTTGTTTTTCAAATTCTTAAGTTTTTGATGTTTCCAAGGAAGTTAAGGTTCTTGAGGATGAAGTAATTCAAGAATGAGTTCATTTCTAGGCAAAGTGTGAAAATGACCATAATAATCGACATCTATTTTGAGATCAAGAATTTGATTATCATGGAAATCATATTTAGAGTGTATTTGATGTACATTTATAGCCTTGTCATCTAATGTAATCTCAAGATTAAGGGGATAAATTTGATCAGATGAGATTTATGTATCATTAATTTCTTTAACAAGGGAAGAATTAGATGCAATGATGGGATTTGTAGGTGGTATATAAGATGAAGTAATTTATAAGAGGTCAGAAGGTAAGATTTATTCTACCACCTAAGGAGTATCAATAAGTAGAGAAATAACTAGAGTTACATGACCTTCAGGAGCTAATTTAAAATATATGGAAATGGTATGAACATCATAGTTGACATCATGTATTTGGGCTAAATTTTTCTAATAATGCCAAAAATCCAAGTCTTACGATTGAACTTGGGACATAATGTAGTTATCATCATAGGTTGGGGAATTGTTACATGCTTAAGATTTAGGAAGAGTTTTAGAAGGGGAGATTCCTAGATCTTTGAATTTGTGTGGAGACATAGTTACCACATCTTGGCATAATTTGGCTACTCCATAATCATTGGATGTGAATTCATATTCTAGGTAAGAAATGTCTTGAGCATTGCATGGAGGGGAAACTAGTGACCTCATCAATGAGAGGAATAGTGTGATCATAGGGTAACAAGGAAGGAAGAATCCACTCTATGATGTAAGGAGGTATATTAGTAGTGTTACAAGTATGTTACAAGTCATTAGGCTCATAATAATCTAAATTATCAAGAATGACTTGTAAGTCTAGATTAATGTTGATGAATTTATGTAGGGGAGCACTATTGATTGCTAGAATGGTAGGAATGTGATATTGAGGTTCAATATTGGGAAGTTAAATACTCCATGGGTTGGGATTGGCCTCATGTTTAAAAATTTTCCCATTATGTAGTAACTTTATTGATTGGCTACTAGAAGAGGCAATAAACCTCATTTTATGAGTCCAAGGCTGGCCTATGAATTTGTTGTAAGATAAGGACAAATAAAGGACCATAAGCTTAGTTTGAATGGTTTTAAGTCTAATTGTTTGGGGAATCCAAATACAACCAAGTGGATTTTGATTAGTTTTATCATATCCATGATAGGTTAGGTAGGTTTTCTTAAGATGATCCTTAGGTCCTAGTCCCATGCTGGGGGCCTACTAAACCTTTTTTAGTAGGTGTTGTTGAGAAATTATGTGTTTAAATTCACTGCTTGGTCCCATGTAATTTTTTTATAACTACTACATAATTATAGATTTTTAAATTAATCATTTGGATGGAAAATGTTAGATACAAGGGCATGTAAAGATTACAATTGTCAAAATAATATACAAAATTTTAGGAGTAGGCAAAATAATCCTTCTTCCCCTCACCACTTGCCTACCCTAGAAATATTTTTGCTAAGTAATACCACTCATAAAATTTTATAGATATTATCGATAAGTAGTAAAAATTTATAGAAATAAATCATGAGACCCTTTTTCCCATATTTATGGAAGTAAAAGCCCCCTTCATGGGACCTTACTATTGTTATATCCAAGTGTTGGATGAGCCACAAAGATGTCACATTAATATTAAACCCTTTATCAACTAACACTTTATAAATAAGGGTAGTATTAACGGTTATTTTAATGAATAAGGGTGGATTATCAACATGAAAAAGGATTTCATCATTAATCATTCTTCTTAAAGAAATTTACTAGAAGGTTTGGAAGAAGTACAAATGGATTCAATGGTATACACATTGGTAGGTTAAGGCTCAAGAGAGGGTGGTTATTCATCTATAGAAGATGGATATTTAATTTATTTTAATTGTTTCATGAGTAAATTTTGATGATAAGGGAAGGTGTAAACTAACTCCATAAGGGGAATATTACGAGGAATGGAATTGATTTATTCAAAAAAGTTCCAATGGGATTTAAAAGAAGAACTAGTGTAACGTTTAGAAGGTAAGGCATATTTTGAAGGAATGGAAGTGGTTGGTGGTTTTTAATGAGATGGTTCCTCATTAGATTACAAAGATATGTGAGTGGTTATAACATCTTTGAGAAGATATTCTTCCAAATATGATTTCTTAGGTTTAGTGACATGATCTTTGTGAGCTAGTTTTTGATGATAATTGACCTTAGATGTGTTAACATATTAAGAGTTATTATAATATTGGTCATATTCAACATCAATATCATAAACATCATTGGTAGTTTGTTGATTAATAGATGTGGGAAAATATTTTTGGTTATTATAAGAAGAAACTTTGGGAGCTTATCATTTTTGAGAAGTAGGTTTGTATTCTTGGTGATGGAGTTGGATCATGGCTTCATGATTAAAGGAATCATCAAACATGTAAGAAATTAAAAAAATGGAAATACCTCTAAAATTTCATAGTAATTACCAATGTTAGCAAGGAATAAATAAAATTAATTAGGGTCATACCATTTGGGAGGATTATTCAGATAAGTAAAGGGTTTATAGGGCACTTAGAATGGTTTCATTTTCTACATAATTAGTGGTACGTGAGAAGAAGGGGGATTATCAAATTTAAAAAATCCTAGTTTGGGTTGAGGAGTATTTCTAGGGATGGAATTTATATAATTTTAAAAATGACCCTTAATGAATTTGGTATTAGGTTCAAATTACTTCATGAGGAAGTCTTGACGTTTGGCTTGGTCAAGAGATTCATTTAGCATTTGAGGGGAAATAGTCTGAACCTTATATTGAAATAAATGTATTAAATAAATTATAAAGATTTTAAATATATTATCATTAGTCATGTTATGGTTGGAATTATGGGCCAAATATTCCCATATTTTGATAAAATCATGAGCTAATTTATTGGGAAATTACTTAGCATTGATGAAAGCTAAGGGAATTTTTAAAAAGGTCATTGTGTTGAATTTATTTAACTAGACAATTGACTAAATCCTCAAATTACCTAATGGAATATTGGGGAAGCTGGTTGTACCATTCTAATACATCACCAATAAAGGTTGTAACTAGAATTTTAGTGGTGGTGAAAGCATTAGTTTGGATCCACATTTTATAAAGATTACCAAATTATTTAAGAAAATATGCAAGGTCTTTAGTTCCATCACACTTGATAGTTGGAGAGATATTACCAATATGAATAGAAATGATGAAAGGAACTAAAGGCTTATTTTGGATGTTTTGAAGAATTTTGTTATTCATGATAGATTGAAGAATAACATTTCATAAGGCATATCTAAGAGGTGGAGGAATAAAACTTTGATTAGTATGAGGAATTATAATTAGAGGTTGATTATCCATATTAATCAAATGATGTTTTAATTTCATCATTTGGGAAGTGTTATAAGTTTGCATTATGTTCATTTGTTGTATGATTTGTCCAAAAAATTGATTAATATCAATTGGTAGGTTGGTGTTTGTAGGAGGAATCCCTAAATTGGAATTAGGGGAGGGTTATTGGGAGGTGGATTACTAGTGGGATTATTAGATATACTTGTGTCAGTCACTCCCACATTTTGTTGAAAAGCTAGAATATGGGAATTATCTTGATAGTTATAAAAGGGATTTTATCCACCTACTTCCTCTTGAGGTGTGATTTGAACCATGTTACAATTTATAGATAAAGAGGGGGAAGAGGTGATCCAAGAGTGAGGGTTCTCTTAGGAGGTAAAGAAAAGGAAAAATAATACCCCATATAGTGTCTAAATGGATTCAATTTATCCAAGAAGATTCTAATAGAGGATTTCATTATGATTTTAGGAAAGGAACATAATTATAAGTAAGAATAATGATAAATCAGGGATAGAGAACTAGGTCTAATGGGTTAACAAAATACTATTGAAAAAGGGGATGATAAGAGTACAAAGTTGACTGGGTCAATTATGTACTATTAGAAAGAGGATAAAATATAAATATAAGAGATACATTCATGTTTGTCAACTATTTAATATTGGTAGGAAGAAATATAGAATCTGTAAGAGACTATATCAACCAAAATGATAGTGTTCTAAAATAGGGTATAATTTTTTCAATATAAGTGAAGTAAAAATGAAAATAGACAAATGAACAATTGGATCAGTGTGAGTGATCTAATTAGGTCACACAACACAAAACCTTACACCAATGATGTCTAATACAAGTTTTTTCAATACAACACTCAATGATTAAAGATAAAATAATTGAATATAAATTAAAGTCTAACTAAGTGGTCATCTTAAGTGTTATTAGATTATTATAAAGTATGGATTTAATGTGATAGGAAATTTGGCTAAAAATAGGCAATTAGAAAGCAATATATGGATGGTTTCATGATGTTTAGGATAAAATGGATATGTGTTGGTAATGGTATTAGATTGGTATTGGGGCATACCCCCTCAATTCACAATCTTTAAATGATAAGAGTGTTGGGTGATTTGAAAATATATACCATAACCACATATTTATACTTATCTATAAAATCAAGTCAACTTACCCCGTAGTGATGAAATCCAAGTAGGTAGGCCTCAGGAAGACAAGAATTTGAATGAATTTTAAATATTTTGTGATTTGGTAGTTTGTTCAAAATATCAAAATAGTGTAACTAAATGAAAATTTGAAAAACTACCTATTTAGACTATGTGAGTTACTCTAAGCATGCAAACAACTAAAAATGAAATTCTGAATTAATTATTAGAAAATAGTTGTTAATTCCTTGATTTAGAATAGTACATAGTTAGTTTAAATGACATTGTATGCAGACAATATAGAATAGAGTCAATTGGTTTGCTATTATTTTGTTGAAGCAAACTATTTAAGAAGAGGGTTGAATGGGTCAACTAAGTCTTTCAAATAGAAGACAAATTATAGAACTAAGTTGACCATGTCAACTTAGTTAGCTAGAGGGTTATAGTTTTGAATATTGCTAGCCTGTACAAAACAAAACTAAAGAAAAAACTAAATGATAGAGAGAGAAAAGAGAGGAAACTTGGTGGGATTGAAGATGATTATGATTTAAATTTTTATGTTGAAGTGTCTTAAATGTTGATTTCAAATTATAAAAACTAAGTCGAATGGTTTGACCTAGTTTTACAAAACCCTATGTGGTTAAGAAGAATAAGATGACTAAGTTGACCTGTTCAACCTAATTTGTTGATTTGAATACAGGTAGATAAAATAATATGACAAATTTGACCTATTCAACCTTGTATGCTTATCTAAAACTGAAGAAAAATACTATGTTGACATGTTCAATCTAGTAACCTATATATGATGAAGACATGTACAAATAAAACAAAGTTATTTTGATGTGGATGTGTATTAAATATGTGCAAAAAAAGTTAGAACTATATTGAATAGTTTGATACAGTACTACAAATATATAAAAACATAATAATATTATATAAAATGAAAGTGTGACTAAAATATTGGAAGGGTTATATTCATGTCAAGTTTACCAGAATGTATACAATGGGAAATGTAGTAGATCTATAAATCAATCCTAGATTTCAAAAGATAAATCATACTTATACTTGCAATTGGGGATACATTAGATAATTGAGGTCATGACCAATATGGATCTACTAAACCTAATCAAGGTATATTTTACCATAATAATATCACTAGGGAGGGTTCCAAAGCCTCTAGGTAAGAAAAACTATGCCTTAACCCTAACTAGCTCCTATGTTTTCATATTCACTAAACTAATAACAAGTAAAATAAAGGCTAATCTAGTGCTCACCAAATATTATGGTACAAATTGGGGGTTAGTAAACATAAAAGTCAACATGCATAAGATAATCCTATTTAAGCTATGTATATGTAAGACCCTAATATATGGAGAGAGAAATATATTCAAAATCCATTACTTATGCTACTTCTATCTATTAAAGAGAGGAGAAAAGTTAGAGATAGTTACCTTGAAGACGAAGCCATCAAGACTCGATCTTTCCCTTGACTAAATGTGAATCATAAGAGTTTATTATGGTTTTTAAACACCACTAAGAAAGTCCAAAGCATCCAAGACTTCTCCATAAGATAAGATTTTTCTCCAAGTAAAAACCCTATGCTAAGACTCCTCAAGTAGAATGGTAAAAGAGAAGATTGTAAACAATCACAAATGAGTCATTAAGTCTTGATGTCTCCCTAATAATGGGAAAATGTATGTGTTTATATAGGCTAATCTAACCCTATTCCCTTATGAAATTTTATGCTGATAAGGTCAACCTAATTGACCAAATATCATTATTAGTAAAAAATAAACTAGGTCACAAACTAGGTCATCCAAGGGTTGACCTAGACCCTAATAATTTGTATCGATAAGATTACAAGGTCAATGGGGCCAACTATGTAATGTAAACCATCAAAAATATTTATATGTTAGGGAAGAGATAAATTAATGTGGTAAACGACTATAAGATGGTGAAAATAGGAGGCAAGGCTTAGAGGAATGTTTTTATTAGCTAGTCAGATTGATAACAAGTGGTAATAAGGGACAATAATCTTATGAAGCACCAATGGTGTACCCACCCCTTTCCTAATGCACCCCTTAGGGTGTTTACTCAAAAATATTGAGACTTGATGGGTTCTTATAAGATAGAAATCACCAATAATTAATAAAGTTTGAAAATATTATATGTATGCACCTTGCACCAAGAAAGCATTAGTAATTAATAAAGTTTGAAAATATTATATGTATACACTTTGCACCACCAAACTCTCTAATATGTATTCAATATGTGTATTAAATCCTCCCAATTGTGAGGTGGGATGGAAGGTGATCTTATTACTCTTGGTTAGGTATTCATCTATCCCATTCCATAGATGATATGCAATATCTTGCTCAACAACTTTGTCTAAAATAAATTTGGGGAGATGAAGAGGGTCAAACTTGTGTCCAATAATCATGATAATAATATAGTCTAGGTATATCTAATAATTACACAAATTCATGAACATATTGGAAATGTTCTTGGATGTCTTGGTCACCAATTCCCCATGAATTTCCATCTAGACTTGAGGATATACATCCTCAACAATTCTTGATATGTTCCTCACATATGCATAGATGTGGATAAATGAGTAGAAGTATGAGATTCTATTTTTAATGTAATTATGGTTTAGATGCCAAAGAGCCTTATTATATCTATAAATAGTCCCCATGATTGCATCTAAAAGATACAACATCATATAAAAGTTTCCACCTTTGGGCCTCCTATATTTGTATAATATTTATTCCTATAGGTGAGTGCTAGTAATTTCCCCCAAGACATAGGTGCACTCTGAAGTGATCAATAGGTTGTGTAGTGGTACCCACTCTAAATGAAGGAAGTCAATGCTCAGGTGGAAAAATAAATGGTTAAGTAGTGCCATGCCAATGTAGAATCCCATTTAGAACCTAGTAATGGACATATGGTTCTTGTTGGTTTCTTCGAGTGTGAAGGTTTCTCCTAAGATAATATAGTTCATTATTTCTTGTTATACATTATTGTTCTTCTTCCAACCAACCACACTATGTAAATCAAATGTAGCATTTGGAATGGGTAAACATAAACACCTCATGAATACATCAACTAATATGTATGTTATGATAGTACTATTATTGACATAATGTAAGAAACCATCATCTAAAATTCTCTCTTCAAAGAATAGGTATCACAATAAGTCAATGCATGACATGACTTTTAGATTTATAGATGCATAATGGATTGATTGGCATTTTTAAGGGAGTAAGTTAGCTACAACTTATTTTTATTCTACAAAGACATATTCCTCGCAAGTGAATGGATCAACATTCTCTATGACCTCCCATAGTTGTGTTATTGGCATAGCGACCATCAAACACTATTTAATCAAAAATTATATCTACGTTTTTTATTGAATCCTTGATTGAGAAAATGGATTGTGCTTAGGCTCCCATGTATGCTATAGATGAGGATGCCATTATTTGTTTTAGATGTTGGTAGTATTCAAGCTCTTGATGATGGTTGCTTATAACTTTGTCATGTAAATTATAGATTATTTGAACATAGCTAGGGCTTTGAATTCATAGTAGGTAATATACACTCAAGTTTGATGGCAATCAATAGATGTGAGCTTGGTTAAGATCTCAATGGTATAGGTATTTGGCATTCATGTTCCATTAATAACCAATGTTTATGAACTCATCACCTTCATTCAATTCAAACATGACCACCTAGGCCTAATGAGCATGCCACATAAGATGTTTTCTCATTATGGGGGGTACCATGGTGCTATTATTTTTTACACTTATCACTATGTGGTTTAGTCAGGAGTTGGCATTCACATTCAGGTTGAATCATCTAAATTTGTGAGCTTAGAGTTTTGAAAGAAAATATCTAAAGATTTAGATGTTTTTTGGGGAGATTCATGAAACTTCTCTTGAAAGAAAAGGCGTCGAACACTTTTCCTCGAAGACCAAATTTCCATTCGGGAGGATTTATCAGAGAAAGTTCCCAAAGAGAAAGTCCTTAAGACCAAAGTTTCTAAAATAAAGCTACTAGATAAGAGGTGCCAAACAAAATGACCTGAAGGAAAGTTCTTGATCAAAAGTTTCCAACTAGAACAATATCTGAAAGAAATTTCCTGATTGAAATTTACCAATAACCAAAATATTCTAAAGACTAAAGTACCAAAGATCAAAAATTCACCCAAGGCCAAAATGCCAAGGACCCAAAAATGTCCATAATTCCAAATAAGTGAAGCCAAATAAGTAAATTTGAATAAACAAATATGAATACCTCTTATACATATTAAGCTCTAATAGTTTTCATTAATAGGTTAGTTTTAATAAGTCCTTCCAATGAAATGAGTTTCAAGAGAAAACAAGCTTAACCAAAGTGATTTAATGTTAAAAACATCTAATTTTGATAGATAATTAAACAAACCAAACATAGATGCATAACCCAAATACTAAACAAGCCTTCTAAAAACAAAATGAGGTCCTCACTTTTTCATAGAAAGGCCAAGATGGGGTGTGTTGAATATAACAAATGGAAACTAAGATGGGTGAATACTATTGAATTTTAAGAACCTATAATCCATGATTTTGTAATCCCAATATCAATCATGAACCATAATATAAAATAAATGATTAGATAAGAAATATAAAAGAGACTCCTAATAACTCAATATAACATACTTAATTTACCCATACCTTGGACCATTGTGTGTCAAAGTGATATATTCTACTCCTTGTCAAAGTATTTTTTCAAAGACATGATAGGATATGTAGTTTTCATTCTAATTAAACATTGATTTATAATAAATTTAGGAAGCTTAAGCATTTCTCTATTTCTATTTAAGGGTCCATATCCCTGACATAGATATGTTTGATCACCCTTCCTTCTTTATGTCATATATTTTAATGATGTATGATACATTGATCTTATTTCATCATGTAGGCTTTTAATCCCTTTTGATTTTCTTTTTTAAACTTTTGGATTGTACCTTTTTTCTTTTCTTTTTTGTTTTTTGGATGGAAGAAATAAAAAAGGTCAACAACTTGAGCTAGTGTTGGTATAATTAGGTTCATCCGAAGGTCCCTATCAACTTTAATCACATAAATAGTTATTACCTCAAATAAATATTATCATTTAATATTAATTTTATCCAAGGATCTAAAAAAAGAATTCTAAAATTATATGGAGCTATGGGAATATCTTTTATATACTTTGTGAAATCATCTTATTCATAACATCATCATGATTAATTGTCTCATTAATTACCTAGATTAAGAAGTTTGATTTACAAGGTGTAACACCCACTGATTCAAGTTGAATTTAAAACACCCAAGATATTGTGAATAAGGATTGAAATAGAGGGGAGGTTAGTCTTGTGTTAGTCTCATGAAACAAATGAAATGAACACACTAAAGTCCTAACACCTATAGCCTAGACACTAGGGAGATATTAGGTAACAAAACTAAATGAAATCACAACAAAAAAAATAAAAGAAACATATTTTTACATTCTTTGGATCTCTAAATGGCATGTTGAATTCCTTTCTTGGCTTATGCATCAAGAAGTCTTTATCAATGGAGGTTGCTTAGATCCTTCTATCCTTGGTACCTTGGCTTTGATGTTACTTGGATTAACATTTGGGCATGGTAATACTAATTTCATGAGTATTTTGGATAAAATCATACATAATAACTCTACAATATCCAAGCTTTTGAAATAAAGTGGTAGGGCCTTATATTAATAGTATTAAGAATCGACTCTCAACCAAGGTGAGTTAATATTGAGTTTAGGCTTGGAATGGGTTCAAACTAAACCTAAGTGAGTTAAAAATAACTCCAATTGAGTTAATAGTTGTCACGTAATTATGATTTAAAATTACTAGGCATGGTTCTCAAATTAGATATTTTAAAATATTTTCAAAGTGCTTGAGACTCATAAAGGCAATGATGAAAGGCTTTGATATTTTGAATTTTGAAATTTCTATTTTTAGATATTCATAAATTTAAATGGATAATTCAACTCAGCATTTAATCCTACTTAATTAGATAATTAATTTTGATTATACTTTTAACTCTTTCAATATTTTATATTTGTTTATGTGTGCCACTTAATAGGTCTATAGGACAAATAGATAGCTATGATGCCACAAGGTGATTAGGGATGAATTTATGAGATGTTATTGTTGCATATGGGATAATATAAAAAATAAGGATGCCTCAACATGATTTTCAAATTTAATGAATGATGCACAAACAAATTTGGGATGTTCAGTGATTCCTAGGATTAATTTGCAGTGGTTAGAAGGAAGTAATCTAAAGTCTGACCGAAAGCTAGTTGTGGCCAATTTTAGGTGTCTATAGTTATCCCATGTTTAGTAAGGTATTAAAATACATAGGTCACAAATAATGAAAAAGGTTGTTAAGAATAAAATAAAATAATAATTGAAGAGGAAGCTCCAAATAATATTAGGGTAGCTTATAATGACACCCCATTAAGGGAGTGTCCAACAATACAATTGATGTATGGTCCATTGAAAATAAGTAAGAATAAAAAATAAATTAATCGATGGGTGAGATTAATACAATTGGCATAATGCTTACATGCATTGATTTAAAAATAAATAATTTTACCAAAGGTGGTTATAATTAATAACAAAGGTTGAGACACTTATTTTCCCATAGTTGATTATAATCAGTAGCATAGGTGTATGCCACAATAGTGTGAATGAGTCATAAATAATGATTTGTCCACATGTAGTTATAATCATTAAGAGGACCTAGATTGAATAGTGATTTTTTAAATTCCTCATTAGGATAAATTGGTAGGCATAACTCAAGGATATAACCTATCAAATAGATTAAAGTTGAATAGGCACAAATATAGATGCAATAGTCTAATGAATAAAAAAGTCACAAGTAACCATGCATATAAGGATGCATGAAGTGATGAAAGAGATATTCAAAGAATAAATGTGGCTAAGTTGACCCAAGATACATCATTTATCCAATCACTACCAACATAGTATAAATAGACATCATACTAATGTACTTCACCCAAAAATTGGAGAAAATAGAATGAGGAATAATAGAATAAAAAGAATTGATTAATATGAATGATTTGATTGTACCTACCAATGTGGAATGTTCTTCCTTATTATCATTTATAAAAATATAATATCTCAATGAGTTGATTTGATCAAGGAAGCTGGGATGATTTGCCAAGGTGTACGAGAAGAAGTTTTTATAGCTCTATTGTTTATAAGATTTTTTGATCTTATTTTTGTTGTAACACGTGATAGTATGCATCATGATAGAAAACACCATGATAATATAGCTGATATATACATAAATACTAACTCTTTATCCAATAAATAATTTAAAATAATGAACTAATGATAAAAACCATGATGATAATGTTAACGTATGAATATGAATGTACTTAAGTGTAATGCACAAGGAATCACCCAATGAATGCATACATACTAAGTCAAGGAACAAAAATGAAATCAATCAAATAAACAAACAACTAAGAAAATAAACACACAAAAAAAACTTGTAAATGTAACATAAATCATCTTGTCATCAAACAAATCAATATCTATGTGTGAAGGCTCAATGGAAGGATAAATAGGTGGTTCCCCCAAACAAGGATACATGAAAAGGGAAGGTCACACCCCCAATGGTATTGGAATGGATTGGAATGAATAATAGATTTATCCTAGTAGGAAGGATTAATGATGACTGACTAGGTTAAAATAAGACAAATGTTTATAGATTTTGAGGCTACATATCTCTCTAAGAGATGATAAGCTGATATTTGAATTTTTAGGATTTTGATTTTTTTAGAATGTTTTTGGAATTTTCTAAGTATCTCAACTCAATTGAGAATTATGAGACACATAATGTTCTAACTTGTTAAATATCATGATCATGGCTTAAGTTTCACACAAAATGGTTAGGGCATTAGAAAAAGGGGACTGAGTTAACCTCAATGTGAATCTAGTGTTGGCTACATAGTTCAATTAAGACCTTAAGTCATGGTAGTTTTTCCTACAAGAAAAGTGATGAGATTTGATTAAGTAGTAGTAACTTCATGAATTTATGAAAATGGAAAGGCAAAGCAAAATAGTAGTGGCAAGGTGTTATGGCAAGGCATGGTAAAGGTGTTATTCCTAATTTTCCCATAGGAAGTTATAATTAAGAAACAATGATATATGTTACTGATACTAATTTTCCCATAGGTAGTTATAATTAGTAATACAAGGTGAAATATTGATTTTCCCAAAGGTGGTTATAATTAGTGGGACTAGTCAATCATAAACTAAAAATGTAATTTCTAGATACACTATCATACTAACTTAAAATACAACCATTTAAACATGAAATTCTAAAATTTATAAAACTAGAATAGAATCCACTCATGAAAGGTGTCCAAATAACCAAGGGAACCAAAGTAAAAAAGGAGTAGCTTGGGTAGTTAAAAAAAAAAATTGGTCAATAATGAAGGTATGGGAGGATGATATGGGTATGACATTATTCAAGGGTAGTGATGTTATGATAATTGGATATAATGGTAATAGGGTTATCCCAAAGTGATAAGGTAAGGTAAATGTAAAGGTATGAAATAATGGCAAGGTAAATAGTAAATGAAAAAGGCAAATGGAAAATGAAAAAGGCAAGGTAAATGGTTTCGTCAAGGAAAATAATGTTGGAAAGGTAAATGTTTATATTTTTCCTACTGATGTGGAGATACACACATCTTGGTCAACATATGATACAACTAGAATAATCAAATGTTTAAATTGCTTTCCCACATCTAAAAATACTAGGAGAAAATGTTTCACTAGGAAATTGTTCTTCTTTTGCATGAATGTGTTCTTGATCCCCATAATATTCTTCAACTAATATGTCACCATGGATAAAGTTTAATAAGGTGTGATTCTATCAGTCCCAATTAACACTTTTTGGAGGTGGAAGCTTAACATAATGGTTAATTTGGTTGGTTTTAAGGGTATGTAGTATAGTAATGGAATGGAAAGATGAATCATAATCCTCATAGAATATAACAAGAAAAAATGTGTCAAAGTTGAAATAATCATCCTTCAAAACTATAAAAAGATCACAAATATATTTAAATTGATCTACAAGGTGTGTGTAACCAATGTTGTAATAACCATGAATGTATTCTAATTCTAAATCTGAGTCTAACTCAAAGGACTTTGAATCCTATTTTGAGATTGATGTTGATTCTATTTCTAATGCTAAATATGATATGGGTTAAAGAATAAAACCAAAATTTAATGTTGATTCTTCATCTAGTGCGGATGTTTCCATAATGATGTATTTTTGAATGTTTGGTATTGTACAAGTAATGGCTTGTGATGGTATAATAGGATACACAAAGACTAGTTTGTCAAAGTGAGACTCTTCAATATGAAGAAAAAGTTCAAGAGATAAATCCATAGAGACTAGCTTGTCAAAGGGAGGCTCTTTAAAAATAGGGCAATAGTCAAGATAATGATTTGCCCAAAGGTGGTTATAATCATTAATAAGTAACTTAGCAAAGATTGGTTTATTAGAGTGAGACTCCTTGATAATAGGGATAGTATCAAAAGTTGATTCATCACAAGATGACTCATCACAAATGGGTGTTTTAAAAAACATCACGGATTGGTTGGTTCTCATTACCTTGGTTTACAAGTAGTTATAAAATACAATTTTGAACACATCATGGTCTTTGAATAATTTATTCTATTAGAGAGGTAATAATTGGTTTAGTTATGAATTGAGGATTTGTATGACTTTTCAAGACTGGGGAATGGTTGGAAATGGATGAGATATGATGGGTGGTTAGACAATGATCTCTTGGTAAATGGTAACATATAATATGGGATTAACAAAGATTGGTTGCTGATCTAGGACATTAACTATTACCCATCTAGTAGTAATTGCATAACCTTGTTGGGATAATGAGCTTCCATACTTGGAAAGGACTAGAATAGTAATTGTAGGGTGTTATGAAGATTGGTTGATGTCATGAGAGAAAGGAAAAGGTATTTTAATTGTAATGGTATGGAATTTCAAAGCTTGGTTTCTCACACAAGTTAAAGGATGATGTCCTAGAATGGTAATGGTAAGGCATTGTGAAGCTTGATTACTTGTACAAGACAAAAGATTAGGTCTTGGAATGGTAATTGGAGGGCATGATTAAGCTTGGTTTCCTAAACAAGGTAAAATATGAGGTCCTAGAATGGTAATGGTATGGCATTGTGAATCTTAATTTCTATCATGATCTAAAGGATAAGATCCTTGAATGGTAATGGCAGGGCATTATGAAGCTTGGTTATTATCATGAGCCAAATGACAAGGTCCTAAAATGGTAATGACAGGGCCTTATAAAGTTTAGTTTATGTTTTGAGCCAAAATATGAGGTCCTAAAATAGTAATCCTTGGGTGGTGTGAAGTTTGGCTTCTTTTACAATTTGAAGGAGGGTTAATGGTATAGGTAGGGGATTAAGTATTATTAGCATTGAAAGGTTGCACTTAGTTTACTAATTGGCCCAAATAAGGTACCACCACATAATGTGATTGAGGATATTGGATTTGTTCTCCAAATTATGTATTTTAAGGAGGATATGGATCCATCTCACAAACTACATCATCACCATAGGGGTCGTGAATAAAGTCATCTTGTGCGACTGCATTATCATATCCTAGACTGTACATGGCACCACTAAAAATATAATCAGACATATTGAAATTAATCATGAACATTTTAAAAAAATTCCTAGAGTTTTAAAAACTCTGAAAATCATTATCTAAAGGAAAAATGGTTTAAACTTGGTCTAACTTTATAAAAGCATGAAACCATATCTCCAAAAGGGTTTATGCTAAAACTTGGTCTAAAATAGTCTAACATCAAATGTCTCACATCAAATATCTTACATAAAAATTTCAAGTGGATGAATAAAATATAGAATTCCAAACTCTAGGTACAAAGTGTGTCAAACATGTCTAATCTAAAGAAAACAGAATTTGCTAGGTCTTTCAGAAAAGGCACAAAAACTAGGCTCAAAATAGGTATTGCTAGGTCTTTTAGAAAAGGCACAAAATCTAGACTTTAAACAAAACAAGGTAAAATATTTAATCTAAAATATTTGAAACAGTTTGACATAAACTAGACAGTTAGATTTAAACAATAAATTGGTCATTTAGTAAAAGACATGAAACAATAGGCATATGGAAGATAGACTACTTTCCCAAATCTAGGCACAAAAATAATTTTTAAATTGAATAAAGAATCAACCTAAGATACACAACCCAAAAGTGAAATATCTATGTCTAGGCCTAATTTACACAAGGCATAGAAAAAAATCAATCCATGTTTGGATTTGAACCTATCAAGGATAATTTTGAACTCAACTTAGAAAACTAGGCTTATGAAAATAGACAACAAGTTGGATAAGAATGAATGGTATGAAGGCACTAGGTATAGATCCAAAATTCACATGCGGCTTTGGTTTCAAAAGTATAATTTGGAATAAGGAAATAAGTATTTAAAAAAATTATATTAGCATAAAGATGTTATCATGTTTTAAATTTATGACAAATGTTTTGGTTTAAGAATCTAATGCACAAAGATTTGGAATGAATTAGGCACCATAACAACACCCTTTTCAATCAAGTGACACACACAAATGTTTTAACAAAGGTTTAAGTCAAAGGTATGGTGTCCAATGGATGACATAAAACCTCGTAAAACAAAGGAGTGATGTGTAAACAAGACTCCTTTTTGATATGGTATGGTAAACAAATAGTTTAGACTCAAGACCATGTAAGAAAGGATAAAATGACATAAACACCTAGTGTAACATCCTAAATCCTAAAATTGATAAGGTTTCATAGTAATATCAAATTGTATCAATATAATTGATCTTGAGAGGATTTTAATTTTTAATCCAAAAAGTAAAAGTGCATGAAAATTAGGAGTTCTAGGCCCCCTCTTCTCTCAAGAGTTCCTATTATAATATGGAACTTTAGGCTACTCACCCTGCATCAATAGTATGCTTTTGGAAAGTGATTGTGTCCTAAATTATCAATTTTCACTCATTTATAGATGGTACCAAGTGTGGATAACACTAGAGATGCAATCACATCATTTGGATCTACATCAACCAGCTTGTTATGAAAAGATCATATCCTTTTCACAACCACTACATCTATATGTTTTTTAGGATAGTGTGATGTCTAAGTTGCCCCTACATTTTGAGGTCGATTACCACTAATGGGCTTGATTTAACAACTAAAAATAAGTTTCTTAGTACGTCACCCTCAATTTATATACCCCACCATGGAGTGGGGTTGAGATTATGCTAGGAGATGAATTCCCAGGTTAATGCTTCCCTAAAAAACTCATGAGGAGGTGATGAACTCCCACTCACAAGCCAAAATATATGAAAATAAAGATAAGTGAAAAGAATTTATGGTTATTTTTGGGTCACCCAAATCATATGGATATGGGGAGGCCCTTAGTGACTTTATTTCCATGCATTTGGACTATAGAGAAAAGGTAGAGAATGATAACTTTTTATCACTCGAGGTCCCTAGAGGGGATGGGGGGAGATCATACACACATTACTCATCTTGAATAAACAAAAAATCATAAAATGAAACTCTGAAGAGTATTTAATTAATGTGAAAGTTTATTTTATAACACCAAAATGAAGTATGTAGTGAATTTTAAGCCCTTTGGCATTAGTTTTACCTAAACTTGAAAA
Organism: Torreya grandis; assembly: GCA_037957365.1. Taxonomy (NCBI): domain Eukaryota; kingdom Viridiplantae; phylum Streptophyta; class Pinopsida; order Cupressales; family Taxaceae; genus Torreya; species Torreya grandis. The sequence continues at coordinate 565,511 of JARHVA010001543.1, read as the reverse complement.
AACTTCAAAAACAACTATGACATGAAAAAACTAGGTTTGTTTAAATCACAAAAGATAAAGTGTTTAATATTTAACCATGATTCAAACTTTAGTTTCTCCACCTTAGGACTTGAAATTTGTTAGAGGGTTTTCCCACTTAGATTCCTCAAAGTAAGTGAGAAAACCTCAGGTTTTCTACTTTTTCTCTAAGAAACCAATCATCATCGATCCACATAGGGATTTATGTTGATCCATAGGAATCAACATCGATCAAGTATATCATCAAAATTTCCTTGTAAAAATATAGAAAAACATAGTATTATTTTATTATAAAATGGTTAATAATATGAGCTCAAAACAAAAATATCTCATTTGATCCTACAAGAAAATAGTTAAATAAATAATATGCAGGTCCTTAAACATAAAATTAAGATAATAAAATCCAAGTAAAAAATTCATTAGTTGGGTTTTTATCATGTTATATTTTTCACACATATATCATGATCAATTTTTCTAATTAACATTGATCAAGAAAAATTGGTGTCAATCCCTGTCAATTTTGAAATAAAATGACATCGATTCTTGTAACTTGTGAGTGGTTAAAAATAGAAAGATGTAAAAAATGAAATAAAAAATTGAAACTTGAATATTTATAAGCATCCATTATAAAAACTAAAAGTATCGTATTAATATCCTTCGTTATATGGGATGCTTGAGCCCCACTAGGCATGCCAACATGTTAATAAGGATTGCAACAGAGGGGAGGTTAGTCTTGTGTAAGTCTCATGAAAAAATGAAATGAACACACTAAAGTCCTAACACATATATAATAGAGACTAAGGAGATATTATCTTACAAAAATAAATGAAATCATAACAAAAACATAAAATAAACAAGTCTTTTACCTTTCTTGGAGCTCCAAATAGCTTGCTCAGCTTGTGTATAAAGAAGTATTTATCAATGGAGGTTACTTGGTTCCTTCTCTCCTTGGAACCTTGGCTTTGAATGTTTCTTGGATTAATATTTGGGCATGGTAATACTAATTACATGATTACTATGGATCAAATATTGTATACTAACTCTACAATATCTAAAAATTTTAAATGAGGGGGTATGGCCTTGTATTTATAGCCTTAGGAGTTAACTCTCACCCAAGGTGAGTTAAGGTTGAGTTTAGGCTTAGAATGGGTTCAAAATAAACCTAGGTGAGTTAGAACTAACTCCATTTGAGTTAATAGTTTTTATGTAATTATGATTTACAATTACTAGATATGGCTCTCATATTAGATATTGTAGGATACTTTAAAGAGCTTGACAACTTATAAAGGTAATGATAAAAGGCTTTGATATTTTGAATTTTAAAATTCCATTTTTATTTATTAATTAATTTGAAATGGATAATTCAATTAGTCATTTAATCCTACTTAATTAGATAATTTATTTTGATTATCTATTTATCTCTTTCAAAAATTTATATTTGTTCAAGTGCCCCACTTAATAGGTCCATAGGCTAAATTAGTAGTTGTGATGCCATAAGGTGATTATGGATAAATCTATAAGAGATTATTTCATATGGGCTTGTATTATAAATATATATGCCTCAAAATAATTCTAAGCTTTGATGAATGATGCAAAAACAAATTTTGGATGTTTAGTGATTCTTAAGCTTAATTTTCAATGGTTAGTAGGAATTGGTCTGAAGTCTAGTCGAAAGCTAGTTATGGCTAGTTTTAGGTGTCTGCAATTATTGATTGATTATACCAATAGTGATAAATTAGATTTATGAAAAATTAAAAGGAAAAATATTCTAGAAAGTGGGAAAATACCTAAAACAAACCACTACAGTAATCAAAGAAAACTATAGAAAGCAAGAATGACTAATCTAGAAAGCATGAACTATTATAATGAAAGCAAATGATTGAAAATAGGGAACTAACTAATGAATCAAATATAACCTACCCCTAACTATATCAGAACATCAATTATTAATCAAAGACATCTATGGATGAAGTAACAATGAAGTAGTGCTTAAAAAACTATCCATTGACTAGATATGTCAATTCATTACCTTAGAGGTCCTCCAAAAAGAAACCATTATTATCCAAGATCTTAGAGATTTGATAAGTTCCTCTCCATAATAAGGTTAACTTGTGATGTTATCCTTTCTATTCATGGGATTTGTCTCCTAGAAGAAACATGTCTAAAATCCTAAATGCTATAGATTTCACTCTCTTATCAAACCATATTATGACTATGTCTTGATCCATGCTGAAGTTTTGTAAACCTTCATTCATGAAGTCTTCCATCTCTATGATATCCAACAATTTAGACTCAATCCTCCCACTGGGTTCCATGTATTCATGTTGTAACTAATATTTTGGTAACTTTAACATGATTGGGAACACTAACTATCTCCCATAGACCAACAAGTATGGTGAGGATTTAAGGCCCTACTTGTATCAAGCTCAATCTACCTAGATTCTATATTTCAATAAGAGATGTCACTCTTGTTGACCAAAGTTGACCCTATAGGTCAAATTGGGAACCCTATAGGAAAAAAATTGAACTTTATAGGTTTATATGGGGTTTAATATTATGACATGGGGTGTATTATATGTTTTATGATGTCATTCATGCTTTTTTATCCCTGGTCATGGTCTAATTAGTCAATTTGTTATTTTGAGTCATTTAAGGGTCATAAATGCAAGTGAAACAATTTTAAAGGTTTAAAAGTTTCCTATTTTCCTTTGAAACATAAAAGAGGTCAGATTTCATATTGGAAATTTTAGTCCCATATAAATCTTGTGGGTCATCTAACTAAATATCAAGAAATCAAAGGAAAAAGGCAGAGTTTGGCACTTGTATGGCCCATTGGGGAAGGTAACACATGGGATAAGGTCATATAATATATATTAATCTTCTTAAAATTCATCTTAGTGCTTGAAACACTCTATAAATGGTAAAAACAGCCCAAAACCATTCTCCTCCTTTCTTGCCCTTTTAGACATGGAGAAGTGGTTAGCATGTTCATACTTAGTACAGTCAATAGAAGAGGTTCCAAGTTAAACACATTTGGGAGGTGGTAGTACACTTAGAGAGATTAATTTAAGTAATAATATTTCAAGGATTATTCAACCATGCTTTATGAACCATACTTTACAAATTGATTGTCTTTATATTTGCTAATTTGTATACCTTATAGGTTTTATTCCATTTTGGACAAGTTCAAATAAACCAGTTGGTGATGTTAACTCTAGATTATCTTTAATTCCTCCTTAGATGATCTCAATTCTTGGTTTCATGTTTAATGATGTTTTTATGGGAAAATTAACTTGGACTTTAGTTTAATGCACCATTTTATGTTACAAGTAGTTTTTCACCTTTTTCAAGTTTCTCATACTTTGATAGTGATTATAAGTGGTGAAAATAAGTCCATTATCATGTTTCCAATGTTATATTTATTTTATTTCATTTAAATTTAATTATATAAAGAATTATTCCATGGGTACAGTCAATTCACTACACATACAAAGGTAACTCCTTGAATATACAAGTATCTTTTAAGGATGTCATGATAAAAGGGGAGCTCTGATAGGTGTTTCAAATATTTTAGAGTGGGAAGAGTGTATTTTTTCAATTTTTGAAGATATATAATGAATATCAAGAATATATCTATTATACACTATCTATATCACTATCCACTGCTTATGCACACAGTCTTCTACCATTAAAATGCACATAAAGGTACCCTCATGGAGATCTCATGATGAAAATGAGTGTCTAAGTTGAGAAAGGTTTTTATGGTGAAAATATTATATTTTATACTTTTTAAAAGGATCCTAAACATCATTGAATCTCATAGACCATGTCCATTTACCCAAACTCTATTTACTACCTATGTGTAATTCAGAATGTACCTATATGTGTGTGGAAGAGAAGATCATGTTGAAATGAAGGTTTTGAAACCTAATTCAAGATCATCATGATGACAAAAATGTATTTTAAAGGAATAAAATGGGATACAGTGATGAAAGGTTCATACATTATGTATGGTTTGAAGGATATTTACATTATATGTCTGTACTCTAGAATAACCACCTATAGGTGGCTTAACAGGGTATGGAAATACTTGTTTTGGAGTGTTGAAGTATGTGGAGAATATATAATTGAATTTCTAATGGTATAGATACTAAGTTATACATATATAAATTTGTAAACTTCTATGTAAATTTAAAAATCACCTTCTAACATTCAAATGATAGTGTTTAAGCCCCTTGTCTCAAAAAAGTGAAAATAGAGGTCTAGGGGCATTTTGTGAATAGCATATACTATGGTTACCAAAGGTCTTGATAAATCTTAATGTGATTTTATTGTATCCTCCATATAGGAAATTTACTATGAAATTTTTGGAGGGTATAAGAGTAGTAGAAGGCAGTGGTTGGGTTCTTCAAAATTGCCATTTGGCCATTAATTTTAGGCAACAATCACCTACAAGTTTTGAGCTATAAAATAACCTTATATCTAAAGTTACCCAAGTTGAAACATGTCCAAATAATGTATTATCATGATAGGATGAAAATAAAATTTAAACTCAAGGATTTTCCAAAATAGGATTGAGGAGCAAGGTAGTAAGTCCCATAAACACTTATAGTTGTGTCTAATCACAAAATGTGTACGTACAATAGACCTTAAATTCACATCATCCATTGTAAATGTTTAAAAATGGAAAAATCAACTTTTATTGATGGAAAATGAGTCGAAAAGAACTCAGATAACATCCAAAGGAATATGACTCATTTTTCAATGTTGAATCCACACCTCTAGGGTTTAAATGGCCAAAACATAATTAGTTTAGTCAACTATGGGTAGATAGTAAGACCATAGCATGGTGTCTAGGTGATGATAAAAAACCCTATACAAGGTAAAAATTGGTATAAATATATTATAAGTTACCTTAAAATATTTAATTAAGGTTTTTATACTATCTTAAGATCCTAATAGTTTAACTACACCTACAGGTGCCCCCTCTCTAAAGCAAAAAAAGGACACAATTGACTATAACTGAGATTGACAGTGAGCAAGTTTGGTGATTTTGAGTATGGGAAGTGTATAAATGTGATATATAAGGTTAAAAACAATGTAAAATTATATTATGAGAGTATAAATGGGAATTTAATAATTTAATTCAATATCCAACTATCCAGGACACCTATAGGTGTAGTAAAACAAACAAAACACAATCAAGGAATGGAGCTCAGTCTCGATAGTTCAAGGTATATGAAATGATACATGAAGTTATATGATGATGAATGGATTTGAAACATATATATAATTATTATATATGTTCCAATAGTCTCATATTATATGAAAATCATGTATATAAGGAGATCTAATGTTGCAACATATAGCCTACACCCTAAACATTGTACACAGTCTATCCTCTAATAGTCTGCCTTGAATATCTAAGGATTTTAGGGGTCAAATGAGTTTATAAAGGGATAAAATTTGATATAAAACATAATTAAAACTTGGATAATCCTTTAAAACATCCAAATGGTCTTATTAAATAGGGGAAGTACCCTCCATTTTGTCTCAGATAGAGGGTACTCCCCCTTGTGCATAAACTTATAGTTTTAGAAAAAGATATGAGAAGGAGTAATTGGAGGTTTTATGGTTACTTGGTAAGTTTAAACACATATAATAAAAAATTAGTAACCAATAAATAAAGGATGAAACTCTACAGGATGGTCTAGGTGGCTATGTTTATAAGCAAGCTTGTTAAGCATGGTGAGGCTTATAAGCCAAAGAGGAGATAACTTTAACTTATAATTTTAGTAGAGAATTGAAATAAATTTGGGAATTATTTTAGGGTAATTATATTTGTGTTAAATATTTTAATTTTTAAAGTAAATATGAAGAGTTCATTTTGAATTCAAAGACAACACTAGGTTTGTATGAGAATGAGAAAAGTGCTTGATAAGACAACTTTAAGTGATTTTTATCTCCCTTTGTACTATTCATTGAGATACAAAGAGTTATAATGAGTTAGAAAAGGTCATAATAAATCATTTTATGGCATTTAGTTGAGAATTTAATGTGAAAATTTTATGAACAAAGCCTAAAAGGGTAAAACATGCCAAAACCCTTACAAACCCTTGTTATTGACTCGATGGAAGAAATGGAGACAAAAATATATTATAATGACCTATTTTTACCATTAAATTTCTTTAAAATTTTATAATAATCTTTCAGGCTCCTTCCCATCCTTTTGAGTTATATAGAACTATATGGATGGAGTACAAAATAGGGTATTTTTGACTATTTTATTTATTGTGAAAGTTATAGGAGGTTTCAAGAGATAAAAATAACATTGAATGGAATATTATGACTTAATATAACTCTCCATGTCAATTTCATTCCTTGGAACAAATCCTAAGTGTCTCAACTAGTTGCTTCATCTTAGCTAGTCTAAACTAGCATAGTGACCAAACTAGTGAGAAACATGGAAAACTTTAAGTGAACTAATTTTAAGGTGTGTTGAATGATTATAATTCAATTTAGGGTATTGAAAAGTTTCATCCACTCCATTTTATTAATTTTAATGGATAATTGATTCTTTTTTCAACCCAAGTGTGTAAGGTGTGTGGTAAAAGAGTTTTCTTAGACTATAGATGGTGTTGGCTCATTCCTAGATGATTATAGATGACCAAGACTAAAAAAAATCATGGATATGAATATATGAAATTATTACCTCTCATTAAAATCTTTATGCCTATCCCTACTTATTTTTTGTACTTTCAAATAGGTATGGATGATGAAGGCAGTTTTCTGATCCAACATAAGGAGTTTCATGACACTTTTCATGAGTTTCATGCCTTGTATGGACACTTATACCTCATAAAATTGCATTATATATTTAAAAACATATTATCATGAAAAATTAAATATTTTTATTAGTGTCACAATTATCCTTTTTACCTTTGGACTTATCTCTTCTCCTCTCTCTCTCTTTTAATTTCTATAAGAACTAGCCATTTTGGCCTTTGTAATTTATGTTCCACCTGAGTATGGTGAATCCCTACAAATTTACATATAATTTGATCAATAATAATACTTAGTTTTACATTTTACATGATTTTTCATAGGGTTTTTAATTTATATTATTGATTTTTCTTAGTGATGACTTATTTTTTCCTTAGCATTATTGTTTCATTCTATCACCTATTTGCAATTGGAAATCTTATTATTACAAGGCATGTGAAGTTTTTTATGATGTGTCAAGGTTGAGTGAGTTATTATATTAAAATAGTTACATTATATACTTCTTATCTAGTCCTCCTAGCCTAAACATTCATCATAACCTCATAATGCAACGTTAATGTGAGAAGATGCAGATTGGAGAAGTGTATGTTTAGTTAGTCCCTTGTTCTCATGTGTAACATGTAGCTAGTTAGTAGTCATAAAATATTTTGGTGTATAAACTCCTTTAGGATAGTTTTCTCTCAGTTTTATCTCTCCCTTTTCCCTTAAAAATTTTAGGTGTAGTAGTGATCCAAAGTGGTACATCAAGGAAGCTAGCCCTATCTAGATATTTACCTCATTCATAAGCTACCCACAAGCATAGAGGTGGTTCAATTGTGCCACTTGGATGAGGATATCTGAGACATATCCTCAAATGGTAAAAATCTAAGTGATAATAGTTTTTGGCACACCCAATGATATTATTAGTCCAAGAATTTGAAATATTTTTGGTGTTGTCTTTTAACACATCAGCCTTTAGAGTCATCTATCTAACCATCAATGCAGACTCCAAAATTACATTAGCTATTCAAGTATCCCAAGTATTCATTTTGAATATTTCTGATAATTATTCCTTATGTTATTTCTTCCTAATGAAGTTCCATGGCTGAATTTGGTGTTGAGTATTGTTTTACACAAGTTGGTGAGGTTTATCAAGCTTATGGCATTTCCTATCATCCTTGCCATGATCCTTACCAATTTTAATATGATTATTCTCATCTCCAATATGACCATTATCAACCTTATCATGATCTTTAATAGTCCTATAACCATCCTCCTCAATATCTTGCTCCTCCTAGTCAACCTGATCACTCCTCTAATCAGTCCATTACAACTTTTAATCAAACACTCTTGGGATATGAGAAGTATATGTTGGATCTTGACACACTAAGAGGACATGGTCAAATATATTCCTATTCATTTCATTCATAAGGTGAGAGATGATTTAGAGATATTGAAAATAGAGTGGGTGCCTATTGAGAGAGTTAATTGGTAAAGTCTCATAAGTGAGATGCTAGATATGAGTGGCTTGATTGCATCCTTAGAAGATAGGCTAATAACTTATGAAGAGCAGACTCACCAAGTCTATTGGCCTTCATATAAACTTCCAAAACATTGATATCAGTCCTATATTATTCCTACTTATGAACCCAATCAAGCTTACTAAAGTCATCCATTTCCTAATCAATTGGAAAAGAGAGTTAAAGAGATAATCCTTGTGTTTGAAGCAAATCTTGATAGGAATATTGAGTTGGCCAACATGTAGGTCAATTAGTCCATATAATTAGAAAAATAAGTGTAATCAAATCTCTCATTTCCATCTCCCATTACATCCCCACTTAAATAAAATCCCTCTAGATATGAGATATCAAGTTGGAGACAAGGTGGAAAATCTAAGCCTAAGGATATCCCAAGTTTCTAAAACACTTCACCCACTCCTCAAGTTTCATCACTACCCAAAAAAGAAACTCCTAATAATAACATAATAATCTAGAATAAAGTAGTGTAATCATGGGGAAAGAAATAGGAGAACATATTTGATAAAGAATGTGAATTTGAGAAAGAAATTGATCCTATGTTAGTCCCTCCCACCCTTCCTCAAGAGACCTATTGTATTTTATGTCATCCCTCTTATAATCCTTATCCTCATGATGATGCTTATGAAATTAAAGAGATACTTTTACAAGAGAACCTATCTAATAAAAATGAAGATTTAGAGTCAAGGATGAAATTTCTAAGTCAAGGTGTGATGGAAGGTTTAGACCCAAAATAAGATCATATGCCTAAACACACCCCAACCTAAAAGAAGATCATATGCATAAACAAACCCAATATAACCTTCCTAAAGAGAATGTTAAATCATAATTAGATTTAAATGAAGTTATTTTCAAATTTAATGAATAAAACTAAGTTATTTTATCCCAAGGTCTACCTCTTCTTCCACAAGAGCTCTTGAAATAATCCCCTACAATTCATTCTCAATTTGATTTTTAGTTCTATATTTCACCCCTACTAACTAGTTCATAATTTCCTCACCCAATAACCCTTTTCCTTGATGTTCCTATGTTATTGGAACCTAAATAGGATTATTTTATTCATGATAATTCATAAATATTGATTGAATAAAACATACCTCCTTGGTCGCCTCACTAGGCTAGGTCACATGATTTCAAGATAACTAGTATTGGCATCACCAAGGAGGAGAAGGAGATGGAAGATATTTCAGAACTTGAGAAGAAAAATCAGGTTATTATATCTTATATGCAACTTTAGATCGCTAAAGAGGTCTTAAATGTTAACCACCACTAGCTTGATGACCTCATACATCAAGAAGAGAAGATTAAAGAGGTTACAATCCTAAAAAACTCTCTTGAGACCAAGGTAGAAGTTATTTTTATTTAATATGAACCAATACATTATCTTATTTTTGAATCACCCTAAAATTCATTGGAGATTGAATAACACTAGTTTGATGACCTCATACATCAATAAGAGAAGATTGAAGAGTTCGTGGTTCTAGATGATAAAGAGGACAAGGATGATTGGCAACTATAAATGAAATTCTTTCAAGATCTTGAAGAGCTTTGCCATGTTGAGGGCAAAGTACATGAAAAGGTGAAGAAAGAGTCTTACATGGAGGATAATAAACAATATTGGGTATAATATGAAAATCTCTTTGATGATCTAGGATAACTTACAGATGAGAAGAAATATAATATTATTGAGAGCAGTATGGAAATAAAAAATGTATGCCTTGTTGAGCCACCATCAAAGGTTGTAATTGAGGATCCATATGAGAAATTTGAGGCTATGTGGATGCAAGAATAGTTAATTTCCATATATAACCTATTTTTAACTAATGTGTTCTCATTAAACATCATGCCAATGAAGTTGGCAAACATCATGACAAAGTTGGAGGCATCAATGTCAAGGATCAAAAGACTATATATCTCATTCATTAATTTATGTCATAAAGCAAAAAGGATTTAAAATTTCCCATTTTATATATGAGGTAATTTTCATCTTAGGTTGGTTATTTTTTTATTGAGTTTGTTTAGTTTGGTGTGTGTGTTCCATAAGTGCTCATGAAGAACATGTGTGTTTGTTTGTGCTTTGGGTGTGTCTTTTGTTTTGTGTGGTTGAGTTAGTCATTGGTTTTATATTTATAAAACCTTTTTTTTAAATTCCTATTATTATGTCCTAGAATTAAGTTGACTCTATAATCCCAATGGATTGATAAGGTTACTGATCTTTAAAATAATAGGCATGTTACCCCTATGAGTCACCAATTTATTGATCAAATTTGACCCTATAGGTCAAATTAGGAACCATATAGGAAAAAAATTGATATTTACAGGTTTATATGGTGTTTAATATTATGCCATGGGGTATTATATTTTTTCTAATGTCATTTCATGCCTTTTATCCTTAGTCATGGTCTAATTAGTCAATCTGTCATTTTGAGTCATGTAATAGGCATTTAGGGGTCATAAATGCAAGTGGCATAGTTTTAAATGTGTAAAAGTTTCTTATTTTCCTTTAAAACATCCAATAGGTCATATTACCTATTATATATGTTAGTCCCATTTTAATCTTGCTAGTTATCTAACTGAAGATCAATAAATCAAAGGAAAAAGAGGGACTTTAACACTTGTACCATGAGAGAAGGTAATAGATGGGAGAAGGTCATGGAATGTCTATTTATCTTCCTAAAACTCATATAAGTTATTTAAATTCTATATAAATGGTAAAAAGGGCCCAAAATCATTATGCTCCTTTCTTGCCCTTCTAGACATATAAAAGTGGTCAACATGTTCATACTTAGTATGGTCAGTAGAAGAGGTTCTAGGTCAAAATAATCTAGGAGGTGGTAGTAAAATTAGAGAGATTCATTTCAATAAAAATATTTTAAGGATTTTTCAACCATGCTTTCTAAACCATCCTTTACAAATTGACTATGTCTTTCTGCTTGCTAATTTGTGCACCTTATAGGTTCTGCTCCATTTTGGACAAGTCCATAAGAACCAATTGGTGATGTTGAATCTATATGATTTTTAATTCCTCCTTAGATTATATCCATTATTTGTTTCATGTTTCATGATATTTTGATGGGAAAAGTAATTTAGATTGTAGGTAAATGCGCCATTCTGTGTTACATGTAGTTTTTCACCTTTTTCAAGTTTATGATGCTTTGGAAGTGATATAGGGGGTTAAAATAAGTAAATTATCACATTTAAAATTTTATATTGATCTCATTTCATTTCAATCTCATTTTCCAAAGTAGTATTTCATGGGTGTAATCAATACACTATGCATATGCAGGCACCTCCTTGAATATACAAGTATCCTAGAAAAATGTCATATAGAAGGGGAATTTTGATAGGTGTTTCAAATATTTTGGAGTGGTAAGAGTGTGTTTTGTCACTTGGTGAATATTTAAAATTAATCTCAAGCATATATCTATTATACACTGCCTATATCACTATCCATTGCCTATGCACATAGTCTTCTACCATTAAAGTACACCTATAGGTGCCCTCATGGAGATCTCATGTTGAAAAGTATTTTATAAGTTGAGAAAGGTTTTTATGGTGAAAAAAATCTTTTTTATACTTTTTAAAGGATCCCAAACATCATTGAATCTCACAGATCATGTCCATTTGCCCAAACTTTGTTTACTACCTAAATGCAATTCAAAATGCACCTACAAGGGTTTGAAAGAGAAGATCAAGTTAAAATTAAGGTTTTGAAACCTAAGTCAATATCATAATTATGATAATCATGCATTTAAAAGGAATAAAATGGGATGGAGTGATCAAAGGTTCATACATTATGTATGGTTTGAAGGATATTTACATTGTTTTCCTATATTCTAGAATAACCACCTACATGTGGCTTAACAGGGCATGGAAATACTTTTCTTAGAGTGTTGAAGTACATGGAGAAGATCCCCTTGAATTAATAATGGTGTAGAGACCATGTCAGACCTATATAAATTACTAAACTACTAGGCAAATTTGAAAATCACTTTCTAAGATTCAAATGACAATGTTTAGGCCCCTTATCTCAAAAAAGTGAAAATAAAGGTCCAAGGGCATTTTGTGAATAACATATAATATGGTTACCAAAGATATTGATACATCATAATGTGCTTGTATTCTATCCTCCATATAGGACAATGACTATGAAAATTTTGGAGGGCAAAAGAGTAGTGGAAAGTAGTGGTTAAGTTAATCAAAATTTCCATTTGGTCACTAAATTTAGGCAATAGTCATCTATAGGTTTTGAGCTATAAAAGAAGAACCTTATATCTAAAGCTACCAAGTTGAAAATTTCCACATAATGTATGATCATTACAAGATTAAGAGAACATTTTACCTCAACTATGTGACAATAGAGGATTGAGGAGTAAGGTGGAAAGTCCCATACACACATATAGGTGTGTTTAATCACAAAATGGGTACCTATAGTAAACCTCAAATTCACATCATCCATTGAAAAGGCTTAAAAATGGAAACATAAAATATGGTTTATGGAAAATAAATCCCAAAGACCTCAAATAATATCTAAAGTAACATGACTCATTTTCCAATTATGAATCAACACCTACAAGGTCCAAATGGCTAAAACATAGTTAGTTTGGTCAACTGTAGGCAGATAGTAAGACCAAATCATGGTGTCTAGGTGATGATTGAATTTTTATACAAGGTAAAAATAGGTATGAATATATTATAATTAACCTTAAAATATTCAATTAATATATGTATAATATATTCAAATCATAACCATGTAACTATACCAACAGGTGCCCTACTTTTGAAAGCAAAAAAAGACATAGTTAGTTGTAACTAAGACTAACAGTGAGCAAGTTTGGTGATTTTGTGTATGGTAAGTGCATAAAGTTGAAAAAAAAATGTTTAAAATAATTTAAAATTATTTTATTAGATTCTAATGGGCCTCTAGTCATTGAATACAAGCTCCAATTATGTAGGACACTTATAGGTTCAGTACAACAAGCAAAACATAGTCAAGGGATGGATCTCAGTATTGAGAGTTCAAGTATATGAAAACATACATGAAGGTATAAGATGATGAATGGATTTTAAAAACATCCATTATTATTATAGAGGTTATTATATTCTCCTATTCAATTAAATTAATGTAGAGAGGGAGCTCTAATGTTGAAACATATAGCCTACACCCTGAACATTGCACATAGTCTATCCTCTAACATTTTATATTGGATATCTGAGGAGTTTGGGGGTCAAACGAGTTTATAAATAGATAAAATTTGGTATAGAACATAATTAACATTTTTATAACCCCCTAAAACATCCAAATGGTCTAATTATATAGGGTAATTACCATCTATATTGTGTCAAATAGAGGGTACTTCCCTTTGTGTATAAACCTATAGTTTTGGAAAAAGAGATGAGAATAATTACTTGGGAGATTTTAGGGTGACTTCGTAAGTTGAAAAAAACTAATAAAACATGAGGAACCAATAAATAAAATGTTAAACTATACAAGATGGTCTATGTAGCTAAGTTTTCAAGCATGCCTGTTAAGCATGATGAGGCCTATAAGCCAAGGAGGGTATAATTCTAAAATCTTGGAAAGTAATTATATTACATTTGGGAAATATTTTAGGGTCATTTAAATTGTGTTAAATCATCAAATATGTAGAGGAAAAGTGAGGATTTAATTTTGAGCTCAAAAATAACACTAGGCCTATAGGAAAAGGAGAAAGGAGTTTGATAGGATAAATTAAAGAGTTTGTATCTCCCTTTCTCATTGGCATGGAGATCCAAAGATATATCATGAGTTATATAGGGTACTAAGCAATAATTTTGTGGCATTGAGTTGAGAATTTAATGTGAAACTTTTATGAAAAAATCCCAAAAGGGTAAAATAGGCCAAAACCATTATAAACCCTAGTTATTGAGCTGATGGAGGAAATGAAGATATAAATCTACTGTAAATAAATAGTTTGACCATGAAATTGATTGAAAATTATATAATAATCTTTAAATATCCTTCACATCCTTTTTATTTGTATAGAATTTTATGGATGAAGTATAATACAGGGTATTTTTGACTATTTTATTTATTGTGTAAGTTTTAAGAGGTTATAATAGATTAAAATCACATGAAATGAAACATTAAGACATAAGATAAATCCCCATTTAAATTTCATACCTGGGAACAACAACTAAGTACCTAAACCAACTACTTCATCTTAGCTAGTCAAAAATGGCATAGTGACCAAGCTAGTGATAAGGGTGGAAAACTTTAGGTGAGCTGATTTTAAGATGTGACTAATGAATCTAATTACATGGAGGGTATTAAAAAGTTTCATTAACTCACTCAAACAAATTTTCATGGAAATTGGATGCTTCTTGGAAGCCAAGTGTGTGAGGTTTGTGGAAGAGGATTTTTCTTAGACTAAATATGGTAATGTTTCATTCCAAAATGATTTTAGATGACCAAAACTACAACTAATGTATGGAGAGGCATATATAAAATCATACCCTATAATTTAAATCATTAGACCCATCCCTAGTTAGTTTTAGGACATTTAAATAGGTGTGGATGATGAAGGTAGTTTTTTGAGCCAACACAAGGAGTTTCATGCTACTTGTTATAGTTTCATGCCTTGTATGGACATTTTTACCTCCTAAACTTGAATGGTACATTTAAAACCCTCTTCAAATTCAAAATTAACTCTCTCTCTCTCTCTTAGTGTCACAAGTGTCTTTGTGACCTGTATACTTCTCTCTCTCTCTCTCTCTCTCTCTCTCTCTCTCTCTCTCTCTCTCTCTCTCTCTCTCTCTCTCTCTCTCTCTCCTCTCCTCTCTCTCTCTTCTCTCTCTCTCAAGTTCTATAAGAATTATCCATTTTAGCCTTTACAATTTATGATCCAACTGAGTATGGTAAAACCCTACTCATTTTCATACCATATGATAAATAAAACCAATAATTTTTACTTATTCCATGATTCTTCATAGTTTTTTTACTTGGATGATAGATTTTTCTTAATGATGACTTATTGTTTCCTTAGCATTATTGTTTCATTCTCTCGCCTATTTGTAGCTGTAGAATTTCCTATTGAAGGGCATGTGAAGTATTTTATGATGTGTCAAGGTTGAGTTAGTTATTATATTCAAATAGTTCCATTATATGCATCTTATCTAGTCTTCCTAGCCTAAACATTCATCATAACCTCATAATGTAACATTGATGTGAGAAGATGAAGATTGGAGAAGTGTATGTTTGGTTAGTCCCTTGTTCTCATGTGTAACATGTAGCTAGTTGGTAGTCATCAACTATTTTTGTGTATCACCTCCCTTAGGATAATTTTATTTCTATTTTTTCTCTCTTTCTTCCCTCATTATGTTTAGGTGTAGTAGTGATCCAAATTAGTACATCAAGGGAGTTATCCATATCTAGAGGTTCACCTCATTCATAGGTTACCCACAAGCCTAAAAGTGTTTCAATTGTGCCATTTGGATGAGGAGAGCTAAGAAATCTCCTAAAAGTGTAAAAATCCAAGTGATAACATCTCTTTAGGCTTATTTATAGCAAATTTCTTGATTGAATCAATGAGTTTCTTATTGGTCAATTAATCCAATCCATTCTCTTTTGGGTAGTGATTAAAAGATGATCTTATTGTGATCTACTTATCATGGGTCCATTTTATAAACTCGACTGATTAAAATTATAGCCCATTATCACAAATAAAATAAATAGGAGTACCAAACCTAGTTGTGATATTTTTTTCAAGAAAAATGATCACATCTTGTGCTCTTGAATTATTGGTGGCTAGTTCCTCAATCCATCTAGTATAGTAATCAATAACAAGGAAAAAAAATTGTGTCCAATTCAAGAGTTTAGGTTGATGACACCAATGAAATATAAACCCCCTTTGGAAAATAACTTACCCTCAATCATAGGTTATAGGGGAGTTATTTTATGCACCTTTCTTTTCACCAAGACCTAGAATTTTTGGCACATCCTTATGTGAGAGTGAGAATCCTTGAATGTTGTTAGCTAATAATAAATAATTTTGAGTATTTTATGGGCTATGGTATTTCCAGATAGATGGTCACTACCAATATTTTAATGCATATTTTATAGAATATCGTAGGCTTATTCACATGACACACATCTTAAATATATGCCTTCATAATTGTTTCTATATATAATTCTCTTCCTAATCATAGAATGAGTATAATTGAGTCTCAAGGCTCTCTTTTTATCTCTTGAGTTCCTAGGGAGATGTTCTAGTGAGTAAGAACTAAATAATACCTAAATACCATTCCTCTTGGAAAACCTATGTTTGTCAGACTTCTTTAATGGTGATGAATGGCTCTAGTTTAGTCATCAACTAAATAATACCTTGTCCTCTGATGATCTTGGTATTTTTTTATCTCAATATAAAACTCTTACAATTTTTCCATCCATTTTGAATTACGCTCTCACAACTCATTATATCCTAGTGTAAGCTTGACTACAGGATACAATATAATATTAATGGTCTTGTTCCTTAGTATGTAATGTCTATTTATCAATTAGGGAGTATTTGAGCTATGAATCCTTTTATTTAGTGCTCATAAAAGTAATAGGGTGTTCAAATTCTTTTTTATTTTGTGTAAGTACAATAATGATGATATGTTTTGAATCAAATGAGTACATAAATAAGTCCTTATTAAAGTCCATGATCACTAGCACTAGGGCCTATTATATAGAATTCTTAATGTCTTGAAAGGATTTCTTATATTCAGGTGTCCATTTCGATTTGGAATCCTATTTGAGCATTGTGTTTAGGGGTCTAACAATCTCTACAAATCTTGATATGAATTTTCTCACAAAATTAGTCTTTCGAAAGAAGGACTCAAGCTCCTTTTTTTTGTTTGGGAACATTATTTTGGAAATTACCTAAATTATAGCTAGGTCAATAGTGATCCCATATTTGGTAAAAATGTGTCCCAATAACTTGCCTTAAGTAACACCAAATATGTTATTTTTAGGGTTCAATGAGATGTCAAACTTACTACACCTTTCAAATATGGATTATATATGGTATATATGATCAAACCTATTCTTAAATAAAATATTGAGGTCATCCATGTATATAATTATGAATTTTTATGCCAATCCTTAGAATGCATGATCCATCACTCTTTGAAAATTAGCTCTAGCATTGATCAGCCAAAATAACATTTGCTTATACACACAAGTTCACCATTTTATAGAAAACATGATTTTCATCCTATCCTCTAATTCTAACAATACTTGATTATATTCTAAAAATCCATGTCAAAAATACATCATTCCAAAACCACTCATAGTTTGTATCACCTCATCTGATGAGGGTAGGGGATAATTGTCTTTCTCAGAACCTTTATTAATGTTCCTAAAGTTGACACACAATTTGATTTCATCACTCTTTTTCTTGACTAGGATTAGATTATCCACCCAAGTTTAATTCTTGATAGGAAAGACTATTTGATCATTTAGCATCTTATCTACTTCCATCTGAGTCAATAATTCCATAATAGGATTAAGTGGTCATTTCCTTTGCCTAAATATCTTATGATCTTGTTTGAGTGGAATTATATGGGTGATGACTCTAGGATTGAATATACTTAAGTCATCATACATCCATACAACTATATATTTATATCTAATGATCAATTAATTAACCCTTTGCCTTTCATTTAGAGTTCAACTTAAGACAATGTTAATAAGGTATTCATTCCTTTCATCACCCCTATTTTCTGAGATGAACTTTGATTCATTAACCTTGAGATACCTTTGTTTCTATTCTTGAAGGTCCATATTAAAGGATCTTTCCAAGGTTACCATCCCTAGTGGGAGATTATTTTATTTTAGTTAGATGACATCCTCTTCATACAATTCTTTATGACACCTTTGGCTTCTTTCCTCATCACAATTTATTTGGGACTTGAATAGTCCTAAACTAGTTAGAAATTGGATGATCAACTAGTCATCATCAAAGACTTGAAAATTTTCAATATTTTTTTGCACCGATGGACAAGGTACCAACTCAATGGAGAACTTATGTACTTTTGACTCCTACAAGGGTGCCAAATTTGTTGCTAAAGTATCCAAAGAATCAACAACTTGGTTTTTTCACCTTAGAATGGCCACTATATTGAAATCCTCAAATGACTCAATTAAATCCCAAGATATATGTTTGTAATTATTTAAATATGATAATTTTCATTGATACTTATTCATATTTTGGTTGGTCATGAGTTTTGTGTCTCTGTATACTAACAGTTCCTTCACTTTTTTTGAGGGAAAATTGTAATCTCAAAATAAGGGCCTCATATTCTACTATGTTATTGGTGTATGGAAACTAGATCCTACACACTACTAAGTATTTATTTATTTATGGATAAACTAATTCAATACCAATACCTAATCCTTTCTTGGATCTCACTCCATCAAAATGGAGTGTCCATACTTGGGAAAGGCCCTACACTTCTTCCTATGTTTCATGATTTTTATTAAATATATAAATTATAAGACTATGGTACTTATAACTTACTTCTTTATAAGTGTTTTTGTACTCTATAATAGGGTGCTTCATTTTTGGCTCTTGATTGATACTTATTTCGTTAGCAATATCCATTCATGGCATCCAAATTTGAGATAATTATATGGAAAGATATCCATTGAGTTTCTTAGACCAACTATACTCAATAGTAGCCCATACCCATTGATAATATTTACTACCAATACTTGAGGTTCTGATGCAACCTAAATTCTTACATCATTAATTTCTCCTAAAATAGGCACTACTATTTTATCCAAATACAAAATAGTCCACTTAGATGGACTTGGGGTCAAACCAAGCTTCTAGAAAATGGATGATGGCATCACAGTAGTTGAAGCTCCAAAATCTACCAAATAATTATTTATATTCTTTACAAATGCCTAAATGGTTAGTAAAAAATGGGGGACCTAAGGTTTACTTTTATAAATAACATTTGTGTTAGCTATTTTGGATTTTTATACAATAGACTTGCCTATGATAGACTTCTATAAGATCTCCTTCTACTATGTGATTTGTGTTAATTCAAGAAAAGTGATATTGTCCTTGAGATTTTGTATATCCTCAACAATGTTATATCCTCCCTTGCTTTTTTATTTCTTATGTTGAGGCTAATCATTCCCTTTTAGGGGAGGAGGATAATTATCAGCTTTAGGATTTGATGAAATCACTATATTATTAGGAGGATTAAAAGTGGTGAGAGGTTATCTATTCCTCATATTTTAGTTATTCCTATTAAACTATTGAAATTTTTTCACTTCATCATAATTATCCTTTGGAGCATTATCATCTCCCTAGGGAAGGGGAATTCATAAGTTTTAAAGAGCATATTTGAACTTGAGGGGCTTGATTCATGTGAAATATCTAGGGGATTCACCATTTGATATTGTCTAATCATTTCCCTTTGAAATATTTCAAAGTCTACATAGAACTCTACATATCCCAATTCCCCATGTTGTGATGTGCTATGAACTCTACACCAATTAGACAAAGTTGTCTCCATAATATTGATTTTTGGTAGCCTATGGAATATTTTTATTCTATAGTATTCGTGGGTCTATTGAAAGGCCTATTATATCTAGGGAATCATTCTTATTTGTGGTATTACCCATCCTTTTCTACATATTAAATAAGTCATTACTCAACTTTTGAACCATTCTTTGTATAAAATTCAATTTAGCTTTTGTGGAGTTAGAAACCTGAGTGACTATTATGTTGGTGTGTTATAGATGTTGATTTTCCTAGTTCTACTAATGGCCATTATTTTGTAGTTGATTATTCAGTAAAATGTAACTCTAATTTATTACTTGTTATTTCATGGGAGGAAGAGTGTATAGCTAATTTTGGTTAAATGCAAGGACATTCTAGTTAGCATGCAATATTGGAATCAAATAGGGAAAGACATTATTAATAACTTGTCCCCCTAAAATCTAAGGATTGAATTATATATTGAGTTACTTTTCAATGTTAATACCTTCTTGATATACTAATGTTAATGTCTTAGATATGACAACTCTCTATAAAAACATTGCAGTGATGGGTCTGGAGCATTCTTATATATTTCAAGTACTAGATCTATGTCTAGATAGAATATGGCATTAAACTTAGTGTACATATTCTAAAATATTTCATTAAAAGTGCATATTGAGTTATTGGGCTCCCTCTTCATGGTGGTGAAATATTTATACACCAAACTTGGATTAGTAGACTACCCAAATTGTGTAAGAAAAGTATTTTAGAATTAATTCCATGATGTGATTGAACTTTATTACAAGTTAAGATACCAATCATAATAAAAATATTGTAGAGTAATGGGAAAATATTTCATGCAACATCCTCATGGGTGATATTCATTAATCTTAGAGCAACCTTGAAAGATTGATGTGTTCTTTAGTTATCCTCTTGCTTGAGGGGATTATGTTGGTAAGTATATCTATGGGTTCTTTGATAGATCATGTTGGTTTCCAAGGATGGATATAGTACATCTGATTAACCAATATTAACCATAAGATGATTGATAAGTAGGAATTTTCTTATTGGGGAAGGTGTCATGGCTTGATTTACCTTAGGGATGATAGATAATAGTCTAAGCCTCTTATAATTTGACAAATGTGAAACCAAAAGGCTAGCTTGGGATCTAGACCTTATTACTCTCCTAGATGTCTCCACTACAACTATATGTAGTGACTAACCTATACTATTGAGAAAAAACACAAGTGTTCCCTCCTTTTAGCACTAACTTTTTTCATTTTTTATTGATGTGGGTTTTAAACTTCATAAGAATGAATGATGTAGCCTCTAAAATTTTAGGATCTCTATGAAAATAGGGTTCCACTCTAGGGCATGAGTTATAGGTATGTAGTTCAAAAAACTAGATGGTGGAGTAATAGGTTTAGCTTATATATTATTTAACTAGGTTTGTGGATGGATGTGTGAAATCTAATATAAAATAATCACTAAATTAATTGGATGGATGGAGAGTTACTCTATGGTGGGTAGATCTTAAATAAATTTAAAAGAGGGGAAATGTAAGGCATAAAAGAAGGATTTGTGTTCTTGAAATTTCACTTCTTAGTTATTTCTTTAATGGACAAGTATCTTCAAGACTAATTTTTGCCACTTATAGCTATTACACACTCATGAACAAGCATTATTATCAGTTTGAAAAAATAATGAAGTTATTATTTCACACCCTTATATAAGGGATTGAAACTTAGACTAGGAAGTTATTTAGAGTAGCTAAAGCACATGCCTAGAAGACTATACCAAAGGAAATACTCCTAAACACCTATGGGTATTTACTCAATCTATACTAATTGATTAAAATAATGAACTTTTCCAATCCTCAATAGTTATTTCACATCTAGGATCAGAATTCCTAAGTTAAAACAATCAGATTCATTTATAGCATTAACACACTTCAAAATTATTGAATTGATACCAAAAAAGAGGCTAAAATTTCAATAACATAGAAATGGAATAAGAGGGAACAAATACAATTACATAACAATTAATAAATTGATTTTTTACTTTATATTGATTAAAATCTCCAACCCTTTAAAAGAAGGTTTTACATGTAATTAAATACTTGGATAAGGGGTCACCTCATCCTCCAAGTATAATAAAACTTTAGATTACATCAGGATAACCAGATCCTAAGTTTTAGTTTGATACAAATTATATGTTATAACTCTTAGATTATATCAATCATGTATGTATGCATGATGGTAGAATAATTCATTCAATTATAACATAAATATAATAAGGCTTGACTAGCCATGATTGGACAAACAAGTATTACATGAAAAATTGTACAAAATTAGCCTTTGACTAAGGATAAATTATCTCCTTATTAACACTACTTATTGTTTTGGATGGAACTAAAGTGGTGACTAGAGTTGAACTAGTATCTTGAGTTGAAGTGGTAGGCATATTAAAGGCTAAAGTTAGAGATATAGTGGTAGGTGAATTGAAGTTATAATTGGAGTTACACTAGAGGGTTGGATGGATCTAAACTAGCTGAGTTGGAAGGAATTAAAGTAGTAGGTGATGTTGGGATTGGGACATTAAGTGGATTCTGAGTTGCTAAACTAGAAGATAGTGCTGGAATAAACATATTCTTGGCCTCCATCTCTTGGTAATGTTTGTATCCACTAGTATTGTTTGTCATTACTATGTTCATATCTAGAGAGAAGGATTGTTCACCCTATTTACTTGTGTTATCAGCCTTGCATGCTCAGTAATGGTTACTCAAAATCATACCTAAAAGACTTCTACTTTAGTGGCTTTGTTCCTCACCAAACTCAACTTTGTTTCAATATCTTTTAAATTTAAACCTTGAAATCTCTACTTGAAATTATCTACTAAAGATTTTTGTTACATCTGGTCAAAAATAGATCTATCTTCCAAACCTCCCTATGTTATCTCATACATGTGTCAATTATATCTCATTCAAAATTTTCACTACATGTTTCTCTTGGTGATATTTTTAATCAAATCATTAACAATATTTACCCATTATTAAGTTTTTTGAGTCTTAATGACTGATAGATTTAGTGTATTTACTATTTATAAAGGAGTGATCAAATTCAAATGGATGAATGCCTTATTGGTAGTACACAAAACCAAGAAATTCAATCTATTCTCATCTTCCTTGATAACCTTAAATAATTTAGTTATTGTGGTTGCATGGGGATCTAATTATCCTCTCAATGGATGAATAACATATAATATCTCATATAATATTAATGTTGCACTTTGAACATCTTGTTATATCCTCTAAGGAACATCAATTACCTATTATTGTTCCCTAAGGGTCTTTATCTCTTATTTTAATTATTTTCTTGCCTACTATGTGCCCTACTAAATTGATAACATTTTTCCAGTTTGGGTCTCTATGCAGGAAATAACGTCATCAATATAAGGGGATTAACCCCTCTTTATATCTTATCTCTTTGACAAAGAGTAAATTTCCTCTCTTCTAAAATTAAACCTCACCCAATGTTATCTTTTATCTTCCTCTTCCCCAACCTTTGTATGGATTTAGTTGATTTATCAAAGAGTGAGCTCATAATGGGAAGCTCAGTTATATTCAAATTTGGCATCTTATGAGTTAATACTCCTATTTCCTTAGCCTAATATAGAAGGGTCAACTTTGATGGATCTAATGGTTGTGCCTCTACTTGAGTGTCTTTTATAGGCTCAGTCTCAAGTGATGGCTTAGGTATTAAAGGCCATATTATTTTAGACCATTCTATATTCCATAGATGTGGTGTGGGATGAAAATGTCAACTAGTATGTTATTGGAAGGTATCTTAGTGGCCACCATTGCTATGGTTAGCACTACTCCTGATGAGGGTATTAGTGAGATTAATTGTGTGTAAGAATATAATACTTGGGTGAGGGGTTGATTAGTGATAGTGAGAGTAGAGGTGGAGACTAAAGGAACAATTATAGAAATAATTGTGAAAATAGGCCCTAAAGAAGATGATGACATAAGAGGGAAAGAAGAGACAATTTGTAATGAATCTATAGGAGAATGGCCTTTGGGCTTAATAGATAGAGCACCCTTACTTAATTGGTCACTAATAAGGGGTGCCTTTCCTTTTAATCCTTTCAATCTTATAACCTTAGCTTATTACAACTCCTCTTCATCTACCCCATGGCTTTGCTCACCTTTAATTTAAGGTTTTTAATGTCTCTTTTGTACCTCTATAGATGGCGTATGTGGCCTTTCTACCCTATATTTTATTTTATAACAAATTATTATTCTCTTAGCCTAAGGAGTAGTCACTTATTAGATAGGAAGGGGAAGATTCATATTAGATGCTATGTTTTCTGAAGCCTCCACCATAGGTTTAATATCTTCCTCATCAAATGAATCTAGATAAATGATTTTTTCCTCTCCCCCAATAGTGTTGTTCTTCACCTAAATTAGTTCTTCTGCTAGCTCTTGTTTCACCTTCCTCAATTCAATAATAGACATTTAAAATTAAGGATTTTATTATTCCTTTTTTGCACTAGTATATGATGTCTCCTTTAAACCTTTATCTTTCTCTTAATATTGATTTGTCATCATAATATGTGGGTTTTAGGGGTCCTAGATTTGATATTGTGGCTATAAGAAGGGTATAACACTCCATAAATATGATAAAGTCCATCCCCATGGTGGTGTGATTCTAAGTTTTTCTTATCCAAGTGTGAGGGAAGGATCCACTTGGATTAACCTAATAAATTCCTCACTCACATCAAAATGCATATCCCTTTCCTTTACTTTTACATCATCTTTTGCCTTGATGAATAAAGAGTCATAATCAAAAGGCTTATGTTTGTAGGGGATTCCTAGATTATGAACCTTTTATTTTACTTTCCCATGGGGGTCCTAATCCATGTGGGGTAGAGTCTAAGTCATAAGCCTTCCTTTCACCACTAGCCTCTCCTAAATGTATTTGGTATGTGTATTGCATCCTCCCAACTATTAGGTGGGAACCATGGAAGGTGCTCTTATTACTCTTGGTTAGGTCTTCATCTATCCCATTCCATATATGATATGCAATCTCTTGATTAGAAATTTTTTTTTGGATAAATTTAGGGAGACCAAAAGGGTTGACCTTGTGTCCAAAAACCATGATAACAATATAGGCTAGGTATAAACAATAATCACCCAAATTCATGAGCATATTGGCAATGCTATTAAATATCCCAGCCAATGGTTCCCCATGAATTACCATCTAGACTTGAGGATATAAATCCTTTAAAATTATCAACATGTTCCTCAAATGTACATAACCTTGGACAAATGAGTAGAAATCGTAGATTATATTCTTAATATACTTAGGTTTTGGATCCCATACAACCTCATTATGTCTATAAACAATCCCCATGATCACATCTAAAATATATGACATCATATAAAATTTTCCACCTTAGGGTCTCTTGTCTTTATAAAATATTATTTCTTATAGGTGAGTGCTAATAATTTCTCCCAATGCATAGGTGTGCCCTAAGGTTGTCAATAGGTCAATTAGTGATACCCAATCCAAATGAAGGAAGTAGATGCTTGGGTGGCCAAATAAATGGTTGAGAAATACCAAGATAATGTTGATTCCCATCCAAAACTTGGTAATGGGCATGAGATTCTTGTTAGTTTGTTTATGTGTAAAGGTTTCTACCAAGAGAAACCACTTCTTTATTGGTTATTCTATGTTATTGTTTTTCTTCCAAATAACCACATTGTGTAAATAAAAGGTAACATCTAGAATGGGTAAACATAAATACCTCATGAATGCATCACCTAATATATATGCAATAATGGTGTTATTATTGACATAATGTAGTAAAATGTTATTTGCAATTTTCACTTCAAAGAACAAGTCTTATAAAAAGTTGATGCATGGCATGACTTCTGGCTTAATATCTACATAATAGAGTGTTTGGCATTTCAATGGATGTAAGTCATTTACAAATTATTTTTGTTTCATAGGGACATCTTCCTCATAAGTGAATGGGTCACAATTATCTATGACCTCCTATATATATGAGTAATTGGTGTACAGATTGTCAAACATTATTGCATCAAGAAATGTATCTAGTTATTTTATTGAATCCTTAATAGAGAACCTAGATGGTGTTTGGGATCCCATGTATGCTCTATATGAGGATGTCATTATTGGTTCTAAGTGTTAGTATGATTTTATCTCTTGATGATGGTAGATTGGAAATTTATCATGAAAATTGAAGCTTGTTTAAATGTAGCCAGGGATTTGAATACACAAGAGGCAATATAAACTTGAGTTCGATGGCAATCAATAGATGTGAGATTGGTTAAGGGCTCAATTTTGTAGATTTTTTTCATTCATGTTCAGTTAATGTGCCATTAATCACCAAAATATATGAGATAATCACCTTCATTCAATTTGAACTTGACCACCTAGGCCTAATGAGCATGCCATATAAGATGCTTACTCATTCAAGGGGTGTCACAATGCTATTATTTTTGACACTTGTCACTATGTCATTTATTCAGGAGTTAAAATTTGTATTTGGGTTTAATCATTTTAATTTTTGAGCTTATAATTCTGAAATATAATCTCTAAAGACCTATATGTTCTTTGAGGAGATTCATGAAACTTCTCCTGAAATACAAGGTGTTAAAAACTTTTCCCCAAAGACAAAATCACCATTCAGGAGGATTTGTAGGAGAAATTTACCAAAGAGAAAGTCCCCAAATATAAAAAAAGTTATGAAAGACCAAATTCTATGAAATAAATCCACCATATAAGTGGTGCCAAACAAAATGACCCAAAGTAAAGTTCCTAACCAAAAATTGTCGACTAAAATGATACTCAAAATAATGTTCATGACTAAAAGTTCTCAAAGACAAAAATATTTGAAAGACTAAAGTGAAAAAGACAAAAAAATTATTGAATATCAAAATATGAAGGACCCAAAAACATCCATAGTGATGAATAAGTGAATTTAAATAATTAAATTTGAATAAAAGAACCTAAAAAAATAAATTTGAATTCTTATTATACATAATAAGATCCCATAATTTTCATTAATAGGTTAGATTCAATAATTAATTCCACTGAAATTAGTTGCATGATAAAATAAGTGCACCTAAAATGATTTAATGTTAAAAATGTCCACTTTCCATAATTAATAAAAGCAACCAAACATAGATGCATATCCCAAATAATAAACAAGCTTCTAAAAACAAAAAGGGGTCCCTACTTTTTCATTAAAAAACTAAGATGGGGTGTGTTAAATGCAACATTAAGGGAGTGTAGGAATAGGTCTCACAATTACTATCATGTAGGTTACACTAGCAGAAGAATATTAGACCTTAAAGCATTTCATGATGAAATGGGAAATCATCTCATTGTGTTATTGTTTGATATGTAAGAATTATCATATGCTAGTCTTTAGGAGTTTTTTCATATCAAACTCTTTGGAAAACACAACCATGATTTGTTGAAAATAATGTATATACACCTTAAGGAGGTGATAATACTAATTAACTGATATTCCCTATAGGGTTTGGGAATTTTTTTTCGCAACAACCCCATCCAAAGATAAGAGTTCCCTAAGAGCTATAACATAAGATTTTATGTGTATATTTAGATATCTTTCCCATTTGGCCTTGGGAAGGTCAATTGGGGGACATGGAAGAATAACACATTATATTTTGAGATCAAAATGTTTCTTAATGTATTTAGTGTAAGTCCCCATGTTGTTAAGTTTATTGTTGTCATGACAGGACTAGAGTGGAAAGGTGGGACCACATATGGGTTAGTTTGGTAATTGATATAAGGGATATGTAAAGCTTGATAAGGTGGACTGGAATAATCTAAAAAATATTTATCCAAATGATTAGATTTGGAATACATATGGAAGAAAGGAGGAATATTTTTATATATAAGAGGAGTGGTGGTTTGTTATGACATTGTATATATGGTTTACACATATACCAAGTATATGAAAGGTGGGATATAACTTATTTATTGATGTGGGGTGTATGCAAAATTCACATAACTTAGAGGTGTAAATAAGGGTGAATTTTTTACCACCACATAATTTTGAAAATATGGAGCATAAGTGTACATGCTACCCATTTGGGTTTGAATAGGAGTCTAATAGGATGAAGGAAATTTTAAATGATCTAGGTTAGGGACCCCATGAATAAATATGTCCACAAGGGGTTAGTTAGAGTCATGATTTGTTAGGGGAACATGCTTTTATGGAGGTGGACATATGCAAGTTTATTGTTTTGGCATTTGATGAACAATAATTTGGATGAGAGAAGGAGAAGGATGAGCTTGTGAAAGATAATCTGGTCTCATAGCCTGACCTAGAGTTAGTTGGTTATTCTCTAGGTCATGAATGAATAATTCTAAGGTGTTGATGAGTTGGTCTATGCTAGAGACTATGTCATGGGTAGATGCATGACATAAGTTAACTTGAATAAGTTGGTTTGGAGCAGAATATTTAGTGTTATCAATTATGGTTTGTACTCATCATTTGGAGGCATCTTAGATCCTTTTAAGAGGATGCATAGATAATTTCACACAATTAACCTCAACTTCCAAGTGGAAGATCCTTTACAAATAATGATCATATCTAACAATATTTTTTGCATTTAGGACTTATAGGATAATTTATGGACCAATAGCCATGTGAAGAGTGGTCTGTCCTCCTACAATGAGGGTCATAACTTTGGATTTAGGGTGATTGATCATTATTTTATATATGCCCCATATATTATGTGTAAATACCCCACTTTTGGTTTGGGTGTTAGGATGAGAGTAATCATATAATTAGTTGTATATATTGGTGTTAAAGTTTGTGTTGTTCTAACTCACCAACAATGGATAACTAGAGTTGAGTTGGCTTTTCTTATATCCCTCTAGGCCATGAGATATGCATATGTCCTATCCAAACATATTTTAGGATATATAAGTAACCACAATATAAATGAAAGGAAAAGGGGAATATAAGAAATAAAAGAGAATATTAAGAAAGGGAAAATGTCAAGGATGAAATTCCTCCATGTTAGGTAAATAAATTTTTGTACACAAGAATTAACATATGATAAATTTTGTACTCAACTCCTTGAGGTGAGGCTGAGGAAACCAACCTAATAGATGGGCTATGGATTTGTTTGGTTGTTATGTGGAATGTGATTTAGAATGGGTGGTGATAATGGGTTATTAATATGGGATAAAAATACCTATGTAATATCATGGTGATCATTAAAAATACCAATTTATGTTGAAACATAGCTCTAGAGCACATTATTCTATATTATGAGGACATGAAGCTCATGGTCAATGCTATGATTTTGTTAATGAGGGAGATTAGGCTTAATGAATCATGTGAATATATTTACTTTATTAGGGTGGATATGCCTAGTTAATGTCATTCTTAAATGTGAATGATATATGATGAGGTTGTACATAAGGAGAAGGAGGTGATAATGAGAAACTAGGATTGGATAACATTATATTGAAGACCACTACTTTGATGGAGGAAAATGACTAGTGGATAGAGAATTTGATCTTTCTCCTCTATATAATTGAGAGGTTAAGAAATGACATTTGGGATTGGATTATAATAGAAAATAACTCTCCTAATGTTAGTATTGATATCAAACTATATGCTAATAGTGAAACCAAGTTCCCTAACCCAACATCTTGAAAAGGTTGAGAATAAGTGTACATGATCTTGATTAGAGTTTGAATAGGATTATGGTAGGATGGTATAAATTTAGAAGCATATAGGTCAGGGTCCCATGAATATGGATGTCCCAAAGTGGTTGGTTAGAGGCATGAATTTATATGGGTGTGTACTTTTATTGAGATATAAAGATGTAAGTATAATATTATGGCATTTGATGATCCATAATTTAGATAAGAGAATTATAAGGATGAGCTTATGTAAGATAATTTGGGCACACTATTATACCTAGAGTTTATTTGTCTCTTTCCAAGTCAAAAATGTAACCTAATAGGGTGTTGATGAATTAGGTTGGGTCAGTGTCTATGTTAGGCCTAAGAGCCTCCTAGATGGGAGGGATAAAGGTGTGAGATAGGTTAATTTAATAGGTTTGGTTGGAATCAAATCCCTATGGGTAGAGGTTATAGTTTTTACTGGTGGGTTGGAGGTTTTTTGGCTCCTATTAATGAGATGTATGGCCACTGAATATGATTGACCTCATTCTCCAACTGGTAGATCCTTCCCAAATAATGATCATATTTATATATATTTTTTTAAATATTAGCTTTTTAGGATAATTAATGGCCTAATTTACATATAATAAGTGTTAATTTATCCTCTAATTAGGGTCATATCATCATAGTTTAGGTGATTGATCATCATTTTTGATACATCTTATATCTCATGGATAGAAACCCCACTCTTGGTTTGGGTGTTAGGATGAGAGTAATCATAAAATTGGTAGTATACATTAGTGTCAAAAATTGGGTTGTTCAAACTCACCAATGATATCTCACTAGATTTTATTTGGATTCTCATATATATCTATAGGCCAAGAGATCCACCTCTACTTTTCTAGACATATTCTTGGGGTATATAAATATTCTTAAAATAAATGAAAGGATGAGGGGAAGTGGAGAAGGGAGAAAAGAGAAGAATAATAAAATGATAAAATAAAATATTTAATTAATTCATGTTGGGTTAACCAATTTATTTACACGTTAATACCACATGCTAAACTATGCACTTGACTCCCCAAGGTTAGGCCAAGGTAGCTGACATAATGGATGGGTTATGGACTAGGTTGGTTGTTAGATTTGAAAGGGGTGGTGGAAAGGGGTTCTCTATATGGAATAAAAATACATATAAAATTTCATGATGCTCATTTAAATCATCAAGATATATGGAAATATAGATCTAGGTTCCTTTGATCTCTGAGATTATGAGGAGGTATAGTTCCTAGTTAATGTTAGGACTAGGATAATGAGAGAGATTATGATGAATGACTTGTAAGAAGAGATATAATATATTAGGTTGGTTATTCATATGTAATTTAATCCACAAATGTGAATGATATAGGACATGAATATACCTAAGGAGGAGAAGGAGGTGATAATGGTAAACTAGACTTGATTAACATTATACTGATGACCTCTATTCTAAGGGAAGACAATGACTAGTGGATTAGGAATTTTCTCTTGATCATATCGAGCATTGAGATAGTTAAAAATTATGTGGTATACTGGATTGTAATGAAAAAAATCCATCATAAGCTTAGTATTGATATCATATTATATGTTAATGGTGGAACGATGCACTTTAACCCAAGGGGAAATACCTTATCTAATAAGACTGGGTGTTTCAAAAAGTGTCATCTAAAATGGGTTAAAAAATGTTTAAGAATACAATATTATCTTAATTTATTGTGTGAGGGCATTCTATATTTTTATAATCAAGGTTTTATTTGTCTTGTATGGTTGGATAAGGCTTTTGGAAATTATTTATTTTGTAAATATTTTACTTAATAGAAGTTAGTTACTTGCTAAATGGAAATAACTGAAAGTAGAGAGAAATAAGAAAAATAAAATAGAATTAATGATTTTTTTTTTTGAATTATTTTTAATGCATGCAATGTAAGTAAATAGAGAGATCTATTCTAGCTATGCTAATGCTGATTTTTGACTTTCCTAGATGCAAGTTACATGGAATTATTTTTGTGTTTTTTGATTGATATGTAAATGGATCTAATATGTAAAATATGTTTTATTAATTCTCATGTGATTCAATAAATTATCTAATCTCCAAATGATAAATGTTATAAGGTTATTAGAGTCTTCTCTCACCCAAACAAGCCAAGAACAAGTTTTAACCCTTATAGGTATTGCACACTAGTGATGATCAATATATTTGAAATGGAAATGAATGATTTAGAATATAATTTATTTAATAAAATGAATTAAAAAAACATTATAAATTTATCTAAATGATGAAAATAAGAACTACAATGACACGTCTTGTTCATCTAGTCTTCTCTAAGATTTTGCTACTCACTTGTTACTTGTTTGAGAGTAAAAACAACTTGTTTAAAAAATTAAAAAAATGATTATTTAAATGGTTGTAAAAATATGATCTATTCACTAACATTCACTTAGGTTTTATATTCAATATTGTGTTGTGAGATAATCTATTGAATGAATGCAATCAAGAAAATAAATTTGTTACTATTTTTGTACAAGGATGAGCTAGAGTAGAATTATTATTCCTATCAAAAAATACTTTAGCTAAAATAAATATTTAAGATAATAGGATAATGAATTATAATTTAATATAATATACTAAATGTAATAAATAAATACAATTTAGAAACCTCCAACCTCATCTTGATGTAGACCAGCTGAAAATAAGATACTGGTAGTATTGTGGTCCTCAATGTGCTAGCTCATGTACCCAAACAAAAAATTATAGAACTCTATACCAAATATGATGAATGAATTCCTATAAGAATGGGTAATAAGAATATAATGACAAATACAAATAAGAAACAACTTGAAAACATGCAAAATTGGCCACCAATGGCTTTACATCAAACTATTAGACCAATTCTTACCAATCATCAAACATTTAACCTAAGAATTTCTATTATTCTTGAATGTAGCTTCATAACCTTGAATTAAATAAATTTTTATTATTAAATCAATTAAAAAAAGTCAAATACACACATTGAATCAATCAAAATCAAACAAATGACCAAATGCCTAAAAATAATTAATTAACTTACACACCTTAATCAAAATCAATTAGTAAATTAAATCAATTTTAAACACTAATTTAGTTCACCCATGAGATAATAAATCAATTACTAAATAGTAAATTCAAGATCATCTTAGAACATCCTAGAACACACTCATTACCTTTGTTATTTGTCACTTTTGTAAAGTATCCTAAAGAATATCTTAAGAATATGCCAAACTCAATCAAAACTAATAAATTCAATCATGGTTAGATCTAACCCATTCTAAGGGATTTGAAAGCCTATAAAATAAATCCTACATCTCTTCATTTAGTGATCTCAATCAAAGTAGAGTTATAATTCAAGAATAGATTTGTGAAGCTAAAATCGTAGTGCTATAATGCCAAAATTGAGCCAAAACCATCAAGCCATTGCATTAATCAAGCCATCAATCAAGGCATACATTCAAAAATGGGGCATAAAGGAGATGATGTTAGCCATATATCATTGATTAATAATTCTTATGCATTAAATGATCAAGCCAACCGATTTACCATTTGGAGCTATCAATGATTTGGTAAGACATTTGTGTTTTAATGTTTATATTTCTCATTTCCTTCCATGTTTTATTGAGTTCTCATTTGGTTTATTCACTATGATCCCCTCATGATCAGGCCTAAAATGTTATATATTTCTAGTGAGTTCATTTTTACTTTTTTTGAGACTAACTCTATACTAACTCCTCCTTTGATTTAAAATCCTAAATCATAAATGGCACACCCAGTGGGACATGATTGTGCACCTCAAATATTTAAATAAAAGTGGCTATTAAAATAAATATTATTTTTAATCTATTTACTATTTTTTTTAATAATTTGTTAATACTTATTTCATCTTAATTCTCTAAAATTTTTATTAAAATCTGATTTTTATTTTAGAATTTATGACTCTTTTAGTGACTGTCACATTTTATTTTATAATTTTCTATTAAAAACAACTAGTACAAAGATAATAACTTTTTTGTTATTTAATTTTTTGACCTTAATGTTTTTTGAGAGGTGAAACCTAGACTGATAAAAAACCTATAAAAATTTTGTGATAAATGGATTTATATTTTAAAAGTTATGTTTAAAATACTAAAGGTTTTAATGTTTTATGTGTTTGATTTTATTTGTTTTAACCTTCTAACTTATTGTTTGCATATTTCATAAGTTTAGTTTTTTTTATATTTATTGGGATTTTAATTTAATATCTTTTCTAACCTTTTTCTAGCCTAACAAATTTTATTTTTGGAGGTTTTTCCTTTAGATTGATATATGTTGCCCTTCAAGGTTGTTTGTCTCATTTGATAAATAAGTTCCAAGGCTAAACAAAGTGCTGACCTTTTTCTTACAGGACCAATTTGAAAAATCCTCAAAATAATCTTAATTATTTCTTTCAAACTTATTTTGATATATTTTTAAAATGAATTAGGTATTTCACTTTGGGTTTAAAAATAAAATTTTCCATGTTTATGTTAAATATTTTTATTGTTATTTCAAAGTTCACAACTTAAAGCTAAGGGGCTAAAAGAACACCACTACATATTTAATTTAGTGATATAAAATTGAATACACTTCAAAGTTTTTTCAAGTTATTTTCATTATTTTTTAGTATAAACCTATTTGATTAAATAAGGAGTTGTGCATGTATGCTCTCCCATCCATCCCCTCTAAAAAACTTTTGGGATAAAAAACATCAACTTCTTTTTGGGTGGTTTTCAATTATTTCCAATTTCACATCTTAAAGCCAAGGGGATAGTAACAAATCTAATCAAACAATTTCAATTTTGTATAATGAAATTGACCTCACTTATATTATTTACAAACTTGCTTATTGATTGTGTTTTTTAGTGAAAAGAGACGTGTTGTATGCTCTCCCATCCATCCCCTTTAGGGAACTTTTCACTAAAAAACACAACATACACCACACTTTGATCCTAGTCCAAGGCATAGAAAGAATGTTATTTAAAGCCTTCCCCAAAAACTATTAATAGTATTGGGTGATCTTGAGGCAACCATAAAGTCTCTCTATTATGTCATTTATTTCATGTATCTTGGCTTATAAGGGGAACTTCATTACCTCCCATGAATTTTTTAGGTAATCTTTAACCTAGGGTTTCATCTCTTAGTGTCATTTTCATCCTCTCTCCATGATTGGGTCTATAAATTAGTATCCCCTCACTGGGATGATAATTTGAATGGTTAAACCATATTAATTAATAGAGGCTAAGCCTCAGACATTTGAGCATGTTGAAATTTATACTACACTGAGTGAACAATAGATGTAGTAGCTATAAAAAGGTCAAGACATTTTTACAACAAGCCATATGATGTAGAACCAAATAAAATGTTGCTTCTCTTTTTTTATAACATGAAAGTTGGTATACATGGGATCCATCTAAAATTATTGAAAACTAATTAGTTTTAGTCAACCCCACATTTCCATACCCTTGCTAACATTTGTATGATTATACTTAGTATATTTTGGTCAGTTTTGCTTGGTGTGTTAGACTATCACTTGTATTTTTGAAACCATGTCATTTGATAAGTCATGAGTCTTTATCACTCCACTATTTGAGGAGATATTATGCCATCCATGTGACATTATGATTTAAACTTAGCAAAACATTTATTTTTTGTCAAAACATTAGGAGTAGCACTTGATTGAGGTGGGCACCATTATGCTACCTGAATCATTTCAAAATATTGTGCCTTTGAAGTCTTGAAACATAAACCATTTGTCACATCATCTCTTAGGAGCACTAACACCATTAGGATGCCCATTTTATTTCAAAAGACTTGTATTGTTTCATCTTGCATCTCCATTATCATTTGTTTGTAACCAATCACTTGAGACTTGTTAAATCTTAGATTAGAACAATCATGTTGTTAAAAAAATTCTATCTCTTTATCATCAGATCCATAGTTTATCTTTAGTTGAGTTGTTGATTAACTATTACAAGTTCAAATTTAAATATTGGTTGATTTTGGTTTAGACCTTAATTTATGGGGATGATACCTAGATCTTCCTCTTTTAGATTATGTAACTTAGGTTAATTCATCACTCAAATTTGAAAAAATATATTGTTTTGTACTTTTATATTGGTCAAATCAATTTATCTTCAAACATCCCTTGTTTAGCATCTTATACCAATCAAATTACATTTTATGTCTAGAGTCATGTACCTTGTCTATGTCAAACTATTTTGAGTTTGTTAGATTAATTAATCATCCTTTTTAGGTTGAGATTTTGCCACTATTTGGTCATTAGGATTTGCATATCCTATTTGATCCTATATTTTGACTCCATATTTGGACAAAATACCTAACCACTTTTCCTTTTAGTATCTTAGACCTACTTGGAACAAGTTTCGACATTAGAGTTTGGTAGTTGATTCTTAGGTCATTTTATGTGACCTTTACATGTATTAGCCACTTAGCATTTGGTGTTTAATACCAAACTATTTTTATCAAGTCTTTGCATAGACTTTTTTGACATTTATCTCTACCATAGACTAAGATAGATCATGTTTGAACCCTTTGTCTTTTAGACATTTTTTTCAAAGTTTGTATATCTCACAATACTTTTTGTTTTGAATATTTCTTCACTGATCTAGATATGTCTAGTTACACTTATGGTGGAGTCAAGTATAATTCAACTTATTATGCAATGTCCGTATAAAATAACTTTGATTCTTATGGCTTTGTTCAAGACCCCTTTGATGATAATATGGTTTGTGAGATGAAATTTCATCCACCTTACAATAAGTAAATCAGGGACTAAAATCAAGACTCCACCTAGAATGATATGGTTAGTAAGGAGGAATTGGGTGTAGACCTCTATGATTAGGATGATTTTGAGACAAATTCATACCCTCCTTACAATAATCAATTTAGGGACCAAAGACAAGAGTCAATTTATAATCCAAATTGAGACCTCTCTGATGATGATATGGTTTATGAGTAGCATGTAGATGATTTGGTTTATACACATAACCAAGATACACAACATCCAAGTAACACCATTACCATTCCAAGACCTCATCCTTTAGTTTATGTGAGAAACCAATTTCCACAATGCCATTTAATTATCCACAATCTAATCCAATCTAAATACTAGCCAATCCCATTAGGATTTTGACCAATCCAATTATAAATCCAATAATGATCACAACTTATCATTCAGCCTCAACCAATCATTTAGCCAATAATTCATCCTAAACCTCAACTAGTCATTTAGCCAAAATCCTAGCTAGTCTAATCAATACCTCAATCTAGCTAATCATTCAAAAACCAAGCTATATTTAAAACAAGTGTTTTTTAATCAATTTTAAACCAAAATCAAAATAACCAACCAATCCAATATTTGTTTTGTTGAACCAACCATTTGTGACAAGTCAAACTATGATGAATCACTTTTATTACTATGCATGTTTTTCAAGACCCTTCCTTTGATGAGTGGGTCACTAAAGAGTTATCTCTTGACTTTGGTCCCATCATTGTAGAATATCCCTCAGATAAGCCCCTCTTTGTGGAGCCCATTCCACCATCACACATTGTTACTTATCCAATACCAAACATTAAATAATACATCATTGTAATAGAGTATCCATCAAATTAAGAATCAGAGTTAGAGTTAGGTTATGTTCTTGAACGAACATTTAATTTAGCATCAAAAATAGATGTAGACACTAGAAAACTACACACATGGTCCTAGTTGTCAAAATGTCTTAGGTTTCTCTTTAACCTCTTTCAACTACACCCAAAAGGTTAATAAACCTACTTGACCTAACCCACTTACCTAATCTAGAGTCAAGTTATCTACTTGACTAACTTAATTCACCTTTTCACCATTTTAATCCACCTTTTCCCTAGGCCCTCAACTTGGGATGGTCAGGGTGACTGACGATGGTTACCCTGATCAATGATGGTTAGGATGCACCACCTAGACTTTTACAATGAAAATGATATTGAAAACCACCACATTGATTTTTTAAATATAGCTCATCTAAATATTGTTTTGAGCCTTTGCATAGACAAATTATATTCAGATGGCCTATTTAAACCTTTACTTCCACCTCTTGCATGTGCCTATAAGAGAAAGAGGCCTAGGAGGGAAAATCCAATTGTAGTTGTTATCAAGAAATTTGTGTATCCATAATCTCTTTTACAAGTCAATCAACATCATTAACATTATCAAGTTCCATCAACCATCTTATTGGGAGTTTACTCATCATTACCTTTCAGCCAAGCTTTTAGGTACCATTACTCTACTAGAATCAATCTATATTCCACCAATAGGTAATTCATCTCAAGCACCCACCTAACAAACTTTTAGTAAGGCAAGTATTTGTTTTTTGGTATCTACTTTTCATATTTCCATTTTAATATCAACCTAGTCCTTATCTACCTCTCAAAACTTACCTTCTGAATCACATAAATTAGCAACATCAAACCCAATCCTAGTTTCACTAACAGTTAACTAGTGATGGTTACCTGATTGGTGATGGTTAGCCTCAATCAATGATGGTTCTCATTGACCATTGATGGTTAGATGGCCAATGATGGTCACCTATGGCATGAAAACTATCAAGTTAATTACACCTACCTACACCCAACCAAATCTAGTTTTTTGTGTCCCTACCTATTCACAAGCTTCTTTCAAATTTTTCAGAGCATACCATAGCCCCTCAACACTAATACTAATAATTTTATCAATAATTAAATCATTTCTAGTCTATATTATTAGCAAGAATTTTTGTTTTCAATTTTAGTACCTTTTGATTATTGATGTAAGTACCTTCTTTCAAACTTTATGAACTTAATTGTTTAAAATGTGTGGATTGACAACCCCTAAGGAAGCTCTTGCTCCTAAGATCTAGCTATTTCTAGGCAATCCACCCAACTATCTATCTAACAAACAAGTCTCCTTTAGTGCTTTCTTATCTATAGGTCCTCCTCCCAAGCCAAAGAGGAGCTCTCACAATCATTTGGATTTAGTGTGTGCATAACCAAATAGGTTTTTAAACCATAACCATATTGAGTTTCTTTTCTCTCTTTCCTAGAACTTAAGTGAAAATTTACATGAAACATTCTGGCACACCCGATGGGACCTAGAGTATTTACTCACTTTTTTTTGAATTTGTATGTTTTTCTCTTTATCTGTGTTCATAATTGAAAATAAAATTTATTTTTCTCTTAAAATAAACTACATCCATTGTTTGCTTTTAACATTAGTTCACTTTGAATTAAAGCACATTAATATTATTGTAGCACCACTTTTTCTACACACAGTATAGAAACCACTTTCATCAATCAAACATCAAAATAATTTGAGACAAGTCTCAATTGGGATATCACCTAGAGGTTACCTTACCCATTCTTGGAAATCCTACTTGGAGGTCATTACCAAGGGGAAAACCAAATCAACTTTCTACTTGAGTATAAACTCTGGATATCAATATATATTGGGTAAGAACTTAACACCCTTATCACTATGCGACTGTGAAGTGATGGATAATCCCCAATACCAAGCCAAATATTGATTCTAATATAGATTATTTTGAGCACATAAACAACCCAAAACCAACCATAGACTACTTTTGTAGTACCTGATATACAAGCCAACTTATATCACACAAACTAAGGTATAAGCCAAAAGCAAGATTAAAACTAACCTCTAGGCTTAACATACTTTATAGTGTGTCTCTTGATTTCCTTGATCATTTTATTATCTTATTCTTGTTTTAGTGGTGATTTTATTTACTATTTTCTTGTCCCCTTTCTTGTATGGTTCTCACTCACCAGCAGTGAAGAGATCTAATAGAGTAGAACCCATCACTTAAATCAACCTATTTTACCTCTTCATTTATGGAATATATCTCTAAGGTAGAAGATTCACCTCATCCATTAGGAAGACCTAATTTTCCTTGAGTATTACCCTAAGGAGACATGGATTTTACCACTTTTTTAGACAACAATCTAGATTTCCTTCAACACTATCTTAACACGTTCCCTAACCATATCCCAGTTTCAGCTCCACCTTAGGATCCTCCTTATTGCATGCCATCCCACCTTATGAAGGGTATCCCTATTCCCATGATCAAAACCTAGCCTTTGACCACCCAATAATATTCATCTACTAATCCCTTTGATGCCACAACTAAAAACTAACCTATCTAACCAACTGCTACCCTTATACCTTTCACCCCTACTAGTGACTCCTCTACTTTGGGGACAACCAAATGATTAACCCATCATGATCCACTTATTATTATAAAATTTACCACTAGCACTACCAAGCTCCGCTTTATCAAACATAACCCATTGGTCAATACCCCTTTACCAAGCTTAGGGGTATCTATACCTTCTACCTCACCACCCATTAACACAATGGTCACTACCTCACCTCTTGTCACCAACTGAACTACCACCCATACCCAACCTATAGGAATCCCTCAATAGGTATCCATCACATCCAACCTAGGTTACATCCCTAACCCACAAGGGTATGTACCCACTACCCAACCATCATCATCTATCTACCCTTACATACCACCTACCCAACCTTTAGCATCCACATTCCAAAATATGACAACCTTTCAACCATATAACATTTACCAATATGTTACCCAACCTCAACCATAATAACAACCTCATAATCCTTTTGGTGTACCACCTCAAACTAACTTAATGAATATGATCATTTATAATATAACAAACCTTGAGTCATCCATTTTGGGGGCTCATAACATCCTATCCTATGATTAGATTTGTAATGAACATATTCATCCTTATATCCCCATCAAACCTTACCCTCCTCAATTGGAGCTTCCAAAATTTACCAAATTTAAAACTA
This sequence comes from Torreya grandis, assembly GCA_037957365.1. NCBI lineage: Eukaryota > Viridiplantae > Streptophyta > Pinopsida > Cupressales > Taxaceae > Torreya > Torreya grandis. The sequence goes on along the minus strand of JARHVA010001543.1, from coordinate 525,024 downwards.
AGGAAGACCCCCAAAAAATCCTTAGGGATTTTAGGCATGTATGTTACATGATTACTTACGATGATTCCCTTCTCCTTATAATGTTCCCCATGTCTTTATCCATCCCAAAACTTGACTGGTATAATACCCTCACCAAGCATTCTTTCTTTTCTCTCACCCAACTAGCACACATCTTCTTAGATCACTTTACCATTAACATTTCTAAAAAAGTCTCTATCATTGACCTCTATTCTATCAAGGATTTCAATGATGAATCCATTGCCAACTTCATCTCATATTAGAGAAGCTTGAGTAATTAGATTTCATTTTCCCTTCCTCAACTTGAACTTATAAAAATTTTTGCTTGAGCCTATGCCAAACATATATCATCTACACTATGTAAGCTATGAAGTTGGACCATATATGAGGGTAAATTAAAGTTAAGAAATAAGAACTCTACCTTCAATACTAATGAAACGTCTTCCTCCAAACTAGGAAACCAAGCTAATACCAAAACCAAGAGCAAGGGAACTACAAATGTGGTTGTCCTTAAAACCAACCCCTCCACCCAAAAACCAAGAGCAAGGGAACTACGAATGCAGTTGTCCTTAAAACCACCCCTCCACCCAATGTTAATCAACAAAATTTTCCTAACCAAAATAGAAGGAACCAAAACTAAAGCAACCAAAAACAATTCACTCCACCTAGAGAATCTTATACCTCGGTTCTAGAGAAGTTATTAAAAGCTAACCGTATATAAATTTTTTCCATCAAACCTCCCTAGTAGTTTGATTCTTCTCATCTAGCACCTATTTCATACAATGAGAATGACCTTTGTGATTTTCATCAGGTAATTGGACATGATGTTAGTTGATGTAATACTTTCAATAATTTTTTTCATAATCTTATCAACAAGGGGCAACTCATGTTGGATAATCCCAAAGTCCCTTAGAATCAATCTATTAACATCTTTAGGAAACCTTTTCCCTACCATGCCTCTATTAAAGTTTTGGACACATAAGTTGAATATTCTCATGATGCCCACATGGTCAATATGGTCCTTAACACACTTGTCCTTATAGATCCTATCATCAAGCCTACATGTTCCTTTCCTACTTCACCTATTGAAGTGGTAGAATAATCTTCCCTTCCTTTAGATGTATGACCTGAAGATTTTCCTATTTCCTTGGTCGTATTCATAGAGGTGTTAGAATCATCAATAACCCCTTTGGATATCGAATCTAAACAAATAAACATTCCTAGCCTACCATCTCCCCTAACTATAGATCAAGCCACAACTATGGACATCATGTTCAAGGCAAAAACATATTCACAAACACCCCACATGAGGTAGCCACCCAAATTGAGATTACCTCCCTTTCTTGAGGAAACAAACAAGGCTATCAACCTTCCTCTTTAACCCATAGGTGTATCCTCAGTACCCACTACTTAGGAAAATAAATTGACATACAGACCTTTTAATAAACTCATTCAAAAGTTAGGTACGGTTATAAAACTAGACATGGATCAAGCAAATTTTTGGAAACACCTAAGGATCACTTAAAACAATAAACCTAAACCATATAGCATGCCTCTAACCAACCAATCCATGGTTTCCCCACCACCTCTTAAACTAATTAGAACTTTTACCAACCCCTCACCTTCTTAGTCAACCAAGACAGTTGCCTCTCCAACCACTACATCAGCAGCTAAACCTTTCAAAACTCTTGGTGCCTTCCCTTATTATTATTTGTTTTAACCATCCTTGAAAGTGTAATTAACCTCAACGAAACCTATACCTAGATCTCAACCCAAACTAACCAAGAGGGTGAAAACAATTAAGGGTCACATGAGTAAGACTCTACCTCACTTTACCTTGCCCTCTATCTTAGGGCCTCACCCTTCCACTTTACTTAAAAAGTAACCCCCTTTTAACATATGTCACCCAATATCATTGGTTATGCCAACCCACTTATTATCTTATGTGTCATTCCTTCTCAAATTACCAATAGTCAGACCATCAAACTCATCCACCCCAACTACTAACATACCCAGACCAAAACCATCAACCAAAAACACTAACTTACACAAACCATCTCTCACCAAACCTATTGCCATAACCACACCCATCTTACCAGCTAGAACCATGATCCATAAACCTTTCTTACCTATAGCATAATCCTATATGACCATTCTTTAAAGATTATTATAGACCTCCTATCATACATTTAGATCCTCTTGGTTTAAAGCCATCCAGGTATAATGATCATCAAATCATCTCCTATCACAAAACATGTGGGAATGACATAGAGCATTACAAAGCTCTTCAAGACATTATCCACCAATTATATGATGAGGATGATATTTTACTAGATGAAATTCCATTCATTACTCTACCAATACACCCAATACCTAATCATCAACACATTCCTAATCCTCCACTCTCACCTCAGAGTGACCTAGAGCCTACCCAACCTCATATCGTAGCTTTCCTCTCTATCCATACTATTAATGTGGTCACATGATCATAAAAAGGGATGAAGATAAGGCTAAAGTATCCATTCCATGGACATACCCACCAACTCACCCTTAATCAAAAAAATCCAAACCTCTATGTCTATAGCTACACCCAAAGTTACCATTTTAGGCACCTCAAAAGTTAACCCACATGAATCCATTAGGAGGGTCATTCTTAAACAACTTCACCAGACCCCAGCTAATATGAGAATTTACAAACTCATTTCCCCCTTAACTCACTATCTTTAGGCCATGATTAAGGCTATTCAAGCCTCTAAAGTCAGATCAACAGGATTTTAACCTATAGATTCCTTTATAGGTGCTATCCAACTCTCTACCGTTATTACCTTTAAGGAATTGAGATACCTTAGATCTATCCCAAGGTCCTAGATCTCCCTCTTTTCATTACAACCCATATCAACAAAACTCACATCAAATAGATTATGATCGATGGTAGATATTGTATCAACATCATCTCTTCACATGCCTATGACCAACTCAAGATAATAGACAATGTCATGTCCAAAACATTAGTAGTCCCTAGATCCTTTAATGACATTATGACCGCTACCCTAAGAACATCATCCTTCACATTCATCTAGGACCTTTCACACTCCCCAAACTCTTTTATGTGGTCAAAAGTGAATTTTAGTATAATGTTGAACTAGGGAGACATTAGATCCATGCCATGGGTTATGTACCTTCCACCTTCCATCATTATGTTGATTTTGAACATAGAGGTCAAGTTGTTGCAATAAAAGATAAACCTATCCCTTTTGAAACATGTAATATGACATACTAACCTAATGATGTTATCCTACCTCCATCCAAATCACCAAAAACAACCATCACCAAGCTCTGATCTACAAATACTATAACTTATTACTTTTAGATCCATTGAGGCATCTACTAGTTTACCTATTCCCATAGACTAGATACCCATCATTGATCTTTTAGAACCCACCTTTTAATGCCTTACCTTTAGATAATACTACCTACTCACCCTTGACACCTTTTAAAATCCTCAAGAATATAGAAAGCTCACTCAACAACCATGTTATGACCCCAACATTGGAACTATTACCCTTTTGAGGCCTCTGAGCTGTCAAACCCAATTTGTCTATGGGGGAATTGACAAGCCACTTAACACTATCATCATTCCTTCTCCACCTCAACCATTCATCTCTAACATCTCTTACTTAGGCAACCTATACTTTTCCAAGCTATACCTCCATAGGTGTGATTGAAAAGGATTTAACTTAGGATGGTATGAGCATGGCCCACACACATTGATCTTAATTAAGACCTATAAGCCTCACAATAAACACAACCTTGGATTTATTCTACCTAATAAGAAGAAATACAATCAACCTACCAATACCATTGTTGAAGAGGAGTCCCCTTCCTCACCAATACCCCCTCCACCTGAGTGTGAGTATGAGGACATCATCCCACCTAACTATTTGTTTTTGTCAACATGATTACCCATGACCCCCTAACTTATAAAAAATAAGGGGCACCTATATCCATCCATTTAATCTATCTTAAATTGGTGGGAGATGAATCTCATATCATTCATATTGTCTGGTGTTAGGATGATGATTCTATTCTTACCTACCTTGGTGCACCTAATTCCTCCACCCATAAATCCTTACCTTCAAAGACCTCAACCATGTTGAATGAACCTACCATGGATATTGACATAGGCACTTTGAATAACCCCCATGTTGTCAAACTAGGCCAAAATCTCACCTTTGAGTAACTATAGGACATCTCTACCTTCTCTAGAATCATAGTATTGCATTCACCTGGTCATATGTTGAATCCCTGGTATTGACCCAGTCATTGCCACCCATATCATTGTGACTAATCATGACACCAAACTTATTATATATAAACTCCATAAAATTCATCCTCACATAGCTCTCTTTATTAATGAAGAGCTCCAATGCCTCCTTACTATAAACTTCATTCAACCCATTTATTATCTTTAGTGGGTTTCAAACAATATGCCTATCACTAAAGCCATATGGGGATTATGTATCTATGTGGACTTTTGTGACCTCAACCTCTCCTATCTAAATGATGACTTTCCTTTACCTAGAATTGACCAGCTTGTTGATTTTATGGTAGGCCATGAGATGTTGTCACTCATGGATGGATTCTTGGGTTATAATCAAATTTTGATTTCCCCTGAAGATCAACACAAGATTACCTTTATCACCCCATGGGGGAATTTTTTTAAAAAAGTCCTACCCTTCTATCTTAAGAAATTTGGTGCAACCTAACAACATGTCATGACCTATATTTTCCATGACCTTATCCATATAATCATCGAAGACTATGTGGATGACCTTCTTAGGAAGTACAAACTTTTCAAAGACCACTTAACCATTTTCAAGATTATCTTTGAGTGACTTATATATTATCATGTCTACCTCAATCCTAAGAAATGTATTTTTAGGGTCTTATTAGGAAAAATCTTTGGCTTCATTATTTCCCTTCAAGCAATCAAGGTTGACCCAGCCAAAATCAAAGCCATCCTCAAGATGCTACCTCCCACCAATCTTAAGTAACTCCACAGTTTTTAGGGGAAACTTCAATCCATTCATTATTTAATCACCTAGCTCTTTGATCAGTGTCAACGCTTCCACCACCTCTTGAAAAAGGACATCTACTTCAAGTGGAATGTTGATTATAAAAAGGTCTTTGATGTACTCAAAGAGTACATTCTATCTCCACCTATCCTCACACCTCCTAAGCATGACCAACCCTTCTAACTATATATCTCTACCATCAACCATCCCCTAGGGGCAATTCCTACCCATCAAGGTGAAAAACACAAAGAACAAGTTATCTATTACATAAGCCACAACCTTTTATACTACAAAAATTGGTATATGCATACCAAGAAATTGTGCTTGGATATAGTCTTCATGGCCACCAAAATTTACCACTACCTTCTTAACCATAAAACTTTCATCATAGATAATATCTACCCACTCAAGTATATGTACTCCAAACCATACCAAAACCAAGGTATGGCTAATTGGCTCATGATTTTATCTAAGTTTGACTTTAAGTTCCTCTAGTAAAAATCAATCAAGGGGCAAGTCCTTGTCAACCAATTAGCTAACATAGCCCTAGCAAATGACCAACCTCCTCTTGAGTTTCTAGATTAGTCCATCACAAGCCTATCTCAGGTGGATTTCATTAATCAAGTAACCCTACTTTTTAATGGTTCCAAATGTCAGCATGGTGGGGGATCTAGTATCATCCTTATCCCCCTTATCAGTGATCCACTTCCTTTATCATTAAAAATTGATTTAAAAAGTACCAACAATATGGTTGACTATGAAGCTTTAATGATAGACTTGTAAACCACATTAGTTTTGGGAGTCAGAACAATCAATATTTTTTGTGACTCCCAACTTATGGTCAATCAAGTCAATGGCATTTAAAAATTTAAGAATGAGATTTTGAAATAATGCAAATAGTTAGTTGTAAAAATTTTAACATAATTTGAACACTACCACATCTAAACCACCCCATTATCTACCAATAAGTTTGTCAGCACCATGGTTTCTCTTACCTCTCAAATCCTATCATCAGCCTTGGAATCCAAAAGTTTACTCATTGTCTATCACCTAATCAAACCTTCCTACACCAAATCAGATAATCTAGCCATCTTTAACATGGAAGAGATTTTACCTGACATTCGGTATCAATAAACCTTCAACTAACTCCACCTTGGCATAGTTCCCTCTAGAATATTTAGGATTATCCATCAAGTGTTCATTTAGAGTACCTCTCATTAAACCATTATGGGAGGAATCCTTTACAAACATGGTTTTTATGGCCTCCTATTTCATTCCTTCCATGGTCTAGAAGCCTCTCACATTATCAAAGAAATGCATGATGGTATTTATGGGGGCCACTTTAGTGGACTCACTATGGCTAAGTACATCCTCCACCTAGGCTATTACTAGCCTACCCTTAACCAAGACTACTATGATTATGTGAAAAAGTGTGTCAAGTGTCAACAACACACTAATTTATATCATGCACCTAGTAATAGTCTTTGTATTTCTATAGACTTTTGGCCTTTCTCACAATGGGGTCTAAACCTTATTTGTGAAATTAACCCCACCTCTTCATAGTGACATCACTCTATCATCACTTTTACCAAATATTTCACCAAATGGGTATAGGATATTCATTTTGTCTCAACAAAATCTAAAATTACTATTGAATTTATCACCCATCATATCATATTTCACTTTGGTGTTCCACATATGATCATCATCGATAATGATAAATCCTTTAAAAAAAAGTTAAAGGTATTTGTGATGTATTTGGAGTTAAGCTAGGCTTTTCATCACCTTATCATCCATAAGCAAATGGACAAGAAAAGGCATCTAAAAAAACCCTTAACAAAATGCTTACCAAAATGGTCAATGCCTCAGGTCAAAATTGGCACTTGTATATCCTTTTTGTCTTATGGGCATATCACACTAGCATCTAAACCCCTATAGGTACTACACATTTTTACCTTGTGTTTAGAGCTGAGGTTGTATTACCACTTGAATTCTAAATACCTTATCTTCACATATATTTACATGATCTTATGTCAAAAGATTATTATCATCAAGAACATTTAGCCCAACTTAAACTACTTGATGAGCATTGTTTGGCTACTCTTTCCCATTTTCATGTCTATCAAGAATGAATCAAGCATGATTATAAAAAACACTTTAAAGTATGAAAGTTCAATATTGGATATCTCATCCTCAAGGAAAATCAACATATAACCAATATGTAGAAAATAAAAAGGGGAAAATTTTCTTTTAATTGGCTTGGACCCTACATCATAACCCATAAGTATGGATCAAGAGCTTATCTCTTATCCTCTCTTGAGGGCATACTAGAACCTAAACCTCTCAATGATTTACATATTCATCCCTTATATTAATAAATAGGGATCACAATCATCATTTGCCTAGGTTAAGCTCATCCCTTACAACTATATTTATTTACCTCTTCTTAGGGGAAACTAACTACAATTGAATCATGTGATTATCCATCCCAATCATAGACTAATATTAAACTATGGGTACCATGGCTCTATCCATGGCATGATTCTCATGGTACATTCTATCCCTCTTCAGGATAGATTTCCATGGTTTTTTTCATCTATACCCCTTTTTCACCTACTAAACCTTCATGTTAACTTAGTCTATCCACAATAAAGGTAATCCCTTAAGCATGTATAAGCAATTCTATATCAATAAAAAACAATACCAAAAGTTTAAAAAAAATAATGGGTCACCCCTAGCATTCACAGACTACTCCCTTGAAGGATATTTGTTTAAAATTTAGCCAAATTTTCCAAACTAAGGTGGATTTCTCCCTTGAAGCATTTGAACTAAGATTATAAACTCAGACCACTCCCTTATGGATGCCTGAGTAAAGCATTTATCAAAGCTATCAATTTATTGGAAGATTCCCATATTGATCAACTTCTTGAACCTTAAATCAAATTCAAATTAGTAAAGACCACTCAACAAAAATAGAAGTACTGAAAAAGTTGTAATCAGCTCTCATAAAATCAATAATCTTGGAAGGCTCCAATCAACCCTCCTAAGTATAATTCCTACATCAATCAATCTACACTTTATATATGAGCATAGACTTGTTTATACTACTCTTTGACAACCTATAAAAAAGGCATGCTAGTCTTACTAACGGTTCCAAATTCACCCATTCTCCCTCTACATATCATATGCATGGGGTTATGAGTTTACTTGACACGATGAGATAATGATACCTATTTATCAACCTAAGCTTTCTAATTTAAAGCACTTGAAAGGCTTACTTTCACTAAGCTAATCTAACTTTAGGTTTTGTTTTTGGTCTTTACCAACAAAAAAGCATCATGTTCCTATTTCTTATTTTTTATCAATTCATATAGACATACCTCTCATGATCCTCATCAATTTCCTAAATATATAGTTTTTTATTTAATTACTTCATGTATTCTTATCTTTAACCATATTCACATTTTATCTCCATGAGCATAAAGAATAACTATCAAATCAAAAATGTGAACATCATCAACTATGCCTACAAGCAACATCATCTAGACATCTATGAACAAAAAATAAGGAAAACATATAAACAACATATCCTCGACATTGTCCTAGACATTAACCATCATGAGATCATATGAGCATATAATCATACCATTACACCATCATAATCATAAATCAAAACAATGAGCATGACATCAATCCATATACCATTTATCACTTTATCCATTTTCCATGACATTAGCATAATTCATCTTATAATACTCAACTCATGCCAAACACATTAACATTATCATAAACCAAAATTTTTACATTATCACATTACATACATGCATTAATAACACATAATTTCACATCCATGAACAAAATCAGGGCATCATAGCTATCCTTCTAACATCACATGCCTAATCTACCAACTTAAAACATCAATCATAAACATGAATACTATGAACCATAAACATACATCAATCATAAGAATGAACATCATATATAACACAATCATCCATAAACATCATATATACATCATGTCATCATAAAATAATATAGATAACAATGCATGGGCTCTCTCTCCAAACATATACATCTCATTTCATCAACACATAGGTTGGTGTCAAAATGGTGTATACCTATCACTACACATATGTCAAAACATTCCCATACATGATCATAGGGCACTATAACCTACACCCACACTGCTAACACTTGCCCCACCTATACTTGAACCTATAGTCCCATTTCCACTACTAAAGCCCATTATTCTAGAGTTATGAGAGCTAGGCCACATACCAAGCTAACCCTATACTCCCATAGCTTATTTATACTAGGCATTGAGTCAAAAATATGGCCTCATAATATCTCAACTCCTAAATCATGGCCAAATATTAGGCCTAAAGAAAAAACTAGTTGTCACTACTACTACCCCTCCACCCTATCTTAGAGCATATCTCTCCTATGTAACCATGCCAAGGGTAGCATGTACCTAGTCCCTCTCAGCTATGAATGCTTGAACATACCACTATAAGGTGGGCACCTAACCCTATACCCCTATAATGTGGTGACTTAGGCCTATGCTATGGTCAATGTTGCTACCACTGACCATCCCCTTGTCCTTGTTGCTACCTTCTAGTCCTTATCTACTCAAACTAAAAAAACTACATTTGGCCTAAATTTTTTATTGGATATTATGTCCATGAAACTATGTAGGCATCATCTACATATCTCATACACATGGAGTCAGCTCAGCCACTCCCACCAACCCAACCACCTCATCACCTCACTGTTGGTCTATTTTTGCCCATTTGGCATGTAATTTTATGACATTTCTTACTTTTTCATTTTGACCATGGTCATAACATTTCCATGTTGACCTTTTACATTTTTTGATCATCCTAGTCTTTATCTACCTCTCAAAAATTACCTTATAAATCCCATCAGTTAGCAACACCAACCCCAATCCTAGTTCCACTAATAGGCAACCAATGATGGGTACATGACTGGTAATGGTTAGCCTCAACTAATAATAGTTAGGTGATTGGCAATGATTCTATTTTTTGGTGACGGTTAGATGGCTAATGACTATCACCTGTGGCACCAAAACTAGTAAGTTAACTCCACTACCTACACCCAACCAAATATAGTTTTTTATCTTTGCCTATTCATAGGCTTCTTTCAATTTTTTTGAAGCCTACTTTGACCCTTCAACAATAGTACTAATTATTTTATTACTAATTAGATCATTTCTAGTCTATTTTATTAACAAACATTCTTGTGTTTAGTTTTATTACCTTTTGATTATTGATGCAAGTACCTTCTTTCCAATTTTTTGAACTTAATTACTTAAAACATTAAAACATGTGGATTGATAAACCCTAAATAATCTCTTACTCCTAAGATTTATCTATTGTTAGGTAATCCACCCAACTATCTATCTAACAAATAAGTTTACTTTAGTGTTTTCTTATCTACAGGTCTTCCTCTCAAGCCAAAGAGGAGCTCTCATAATCATTTGGATTTATTGCACACACAACCAAATAGGTTTTCTAACCATACCCATATTGAGTTTATTTTCTCTCTTTCCTAAAACTTAAGTGAAAATTAACATTAAATAAAAGAATCAACATCTATCTCACCATTAGATTCAAAGTTTCTTTAGTCAAAATTAGAATACATTTATGGTTGTTATTACATTGGTTATGCATGCCTAGTATATCAATTTGAATACATTTATGATCCTTCCATAGTTTTTAAGGATGGTTACTTTAGCATCGACACAAGTTTTCCTAGTATATTTTATAATGATTGTGTATCCTTCCCTCATACCATTACCATTCCATATTCCATTATCATCGACCATCATAACCATATCATTGACATTCAACCTCCCATAAGTATTGATTGGGGTTGATATAATCACACCTTGTTGAATTGAATCTATGGTTACATGTCAGATGAATAAAAGCAATGAGGCTAAAACCACAATCATATAGTTTAAAAAACACTCTTTTAGTAAAACCTGTTCAGAGGTGCTAGGGGATAATCAAAGTTATAACTCAACATCTTCTAGTGAAACCTTTTCAAAGGCACTTGGGGATAATCAAATTCGAAAGTCAATGATCCTTAGTGAAACCTTCATAGAGGTACTACAGGAAAATCAAGACATACTCATTGGTAGAAACCTCTTTAAGGCACCAATGGTTGATCACAAAAGTTATCTACTTCTTAATGAAGACATTTTCAAATATCAAATCAAAATAGCTTCCACTCTACAACCTAATCAGATAGTAGCTACTCTCAAGACCAAACAAGAGAAAAATTTGGTGGTCCTATCGAGAGAATATTCAGAAGTCTTTAACCCTGCAACATCTAAAGTTATGTTGAATCCAAAATTAGTAACTTTATGTGTGTTTGGAAATCTTGATCTTCATTTGTTTCCCCACCATTATTCATTCCATTATCATCCACCATTCCATTTCCAAATCAAACCTATAACTCAACATTTATCTATATTTACCACCTATGGACACACTTTATTTTATAGAGGATATAAATATACCTTGTCTCGACATTTAAAGGAATCAAAATCAACAACCAATTAAGATCACAACAACATTATTGGAATCTAAATCTATAGCCAATTATTTACAAAGAATTTATTCAAACAAGGTGTGGGATAATAATTAACATGATTGACTATTTTGGTTGTATCATTTTTTTATCAAGACATGCATCTCCACATAAGTAGGAACAACCCAATCACATACCCAAGCCATAAAAATAAAAAAACCAATGACCATCATTGACCAAAAACATATACCATATCATTTCATTTTTCCATATCCATTTTCCATTGTTGCATATCCATTTTTCATTATCACATAATCATTTCCTTCACCCTACCACTTAGGGTCAACCCTCCTACCATTATATCCAATCAATAAAACCATCAATATCCTAAGTAAGGCCATACTATCATATCATTTTACATTTCATTCCTACTTGACCAAACATGTTTTAAATCCTATCAACTTAGCCTATTTAACCTTGGTTCATCCATTAGTTTCATGTTTTTAGCATACAAAATTAAATTAGTTTTAGAAGTTATTTCAAGCATTTCAAATATAGGTAGTATTTTAGATTAGTATGATAGATGTTTTAGCAATTAAATCTTTCATTTCTTATTCCTTTATTATGAATTTTGTTTATATGAACTTGATTATATCACTTGTTGGGGAAAATTAGCATTCACTAGTCTTGATACTAATTATATCACCTACTAGGGCAAATTGGTATCATTGATCTTTCAATTGTATCCTAGTTATAACCATATATGGGAAAAATAGGGGAAATATTTATTTATTGTGTCTTGACATATCACCTAGGCATTTTTATGTTGTATTATGACATCATACCGACTATGCCTATTTTATTTGAACTAGCTACTACACTAGTTAGATTCCTCTACTTTGAGGTGAACTAATATAAAATAAAGACATTTTGGGACTATGTGGGTCATGTTTTATTCATGTTGAGGCCAAATTAGTCCCCCTCCAACCACACTCTTGCCATTTTGTAATCATCATTTCGAGTTATAATACTCTCACTATTTTATGAGCTTGGACTATTTTAGTGTCTCATCATTCTTGACTAAGTTGAGATGCTTCAAAAATTCCAAAATAATTTGAAAATAATTTATAAAAACCAAAAACCATTGACCATTTCTTTTCCATAAGGATTTTGGGAACCCTCACTAAGTCACACACAAATAACTTGTTCCTTATTTTCCCCATCCTTTCTAGCCTTTTATCCTATGCTATCACCATTTTACAAGTTCATCCCTATTATTCTATCACATACTTCATGTTTTATATCAATCATCATTTTCTTCCCATTTCCTAAGAGAACTACATTTGTCCTGAAGTTTTCTTGGATCATCATATACATGAAACTAGGTAGGAATCATCCACTTACCTAGCACATATGGAAATAGCTCAGCCACCCCTTCCTTTTCTTGTATTCCCCCATCAGAAATGTTCATCATGTTACCTAGTTTCTAGGAGAAACTAGGTAACATGATATTCATCATGTTACCTAGTTTCTAGGAGAAATGTTCATCATGTTATTTATACCAACATAGGGAATAACATTTATTATTTCTTTGTTTGTCTATTTTTAGTTGTTGTTTGTGTGCATGTTTATTTTCTTTCATCATGATGGCCTTGTTTCAGTCTATGTGTGTTCATTGGGTGATTCCTTGCACATTATTTTTGAATCTATCCATATTCAAAAAACTATATTGTCATCATAGTTTTTATCATTAGTGTAATTAATTTCCATTAAGTATTAGATATTGGGAGTCAATCCCTATGAATATTTTGGCCAAGCCCCCATAGTGTTCTATCATGAGGCCTACCATCAAATGCTACAATAAAAATCAGCTTTGAGAGGTCTATAACATCAATGTAACACCATCTCCTCAACACAAGCATCAGCATAAATCCCAATCATATCCCAAATAGAGTAATTAAGTAATGAAATAATTTCAACCTTTATTTATTCAAATGAGCATCTCCCTACTAGCAAGTTATCCCAATTCATCTATATCCTCTATATCAAGTTATCAATAATCAACCATCAATCATGTTTTTTATAATCGAGGTATGTTGCATCAACACTTTACACCATCCCGCATGAATTATCAATGACTATATCACTTGATAGGGTAAATCATTATGTTATCACCAATTTCCTTTCTTTTCTATCTATCCTAACTAGTGCAGCTCCACCTTCTTAATGTTTAAATCACATATTGGGTTAAATCATTGTGTTATCATACCACATTGCCACTATAAGATTAAAATGCTTATAACTACCTTTGGTAAAACCATTATACACCATCCCACTTGTATTTTTAGTGATTTTTCCCAACTTTGGGTGAATCATAGTGTTACCACCCCATCATCTTCATTTTTTTGGTCCCCTCATTTTTATTCTTTCTTTCAAGGGATCATTTGCTAACCCACTTTCCAAATTCTCCTTCAAGGGGGAAGACATAGTTAAATCATTACCATTATATTTTTAAGAATAAAGAACCATTTTATTTTACAAAAAGACATTACTATGCTTACAACTTACAACATCTTCCCAAATAGGGGTAAACTATAGACATGTAAAAATAGCCACTAATGGCTTTGCATCAGACTATTAGACCAATTCTTACCAATCATCAAACATTTAACCTAGGAATCTATATTAGTATTGAATCTAGCTTCATAACCTTGCATTAAATCAATTATTCCTATTAAATTAATTAAACAAGGAAAATAAACAAATTGAACTAATCAAAATCAAACAAATGACCAAATGCATAAAAATAATTAATTAACTTGCATACCCTAATCAGAATCAATTAACAAGTTAAATAAATTTCAAATCCTAATTGAGTTCACCCATGACCTAATAAATCAATTACAAAATAGGAAATTCAAGATCATCTTAGAACATCCTAGAATACACTCATTACCTTTGTGAGTTGTCACTTTTGGAAAACATCTAAAAAAATATCCTAGGAATATGCCAAACTCAATCAAGGTTAATAAACATAACCATGGTCATATTTAACTCATTCCAAGGGATTTGAAAGCCTATACAATCAATCCTAGAGATATTCATTTAGGGATCTCAATCAAAGTAGAGTTATAATGTAGGAATAGATTCATGAAGCTAAAATCCTAGAGTTATAATTCCAAAATTGAGCCAAAGCCATTAGGGCATTGAATCTATCAAGCCATCAATCAAGCCAAGCATTCAATAATGGTGCATAGAAGAGATGATGTTATCCATATGTCATTGATGAATACTTATTATACATAAATTGAACAAGCCAACTAAGTTACAATTTGGAGTTATCAAGGATTTGTTAAGGAATTTGTGTTTTTATATTTATATTTCTCATGTCCTTCCATGTTTTAGTGAGTTCTCAGATTTTTTTATTCATTATGCTCCCCCCATGATCAGGCCTAAAGGATGTTAGGTTTTTAATGAGTTCATTTTTCATTTTTTTTAGACTAACTCCATACTAACATCCTCCTTTGAGTTATAATCTTAGATCACACAACTGATTGTGGTTGCTTGAATACACCCTTTGCAAATACATGGTTGCAAGGAAAATAAATTTACCTATGTAGAATTGTGTATTCAAATATGATAACAATCAAAGTAAATATCCAAATTAATTATAGTAGGATGTGGCTATAAAAGATTCAATAATCTTAATCTCTAATTCAAATTTCTAGATCTAAAATCAAGCCAAAATTAACTTACTCGTAGAATAATAATGAAGGTTTCATGAAGGACTTTAATTAAGTTAAACATGGAGTTGAATTTAAGATGGAATCAAAATGATTATAAATAGAAGAGGGTGTGAGATAGGCCTAATTATAGGTGAAATTAAGTTAAGAGGATTAATAAATATAACCATAAGAATGCAAAACATGTCAAAGAGTGAGTCCTAGAATCTAAAATTAGAAAGTAGAATAATCATTACATAAATGACCTTGTTTATAGGGGTGGTTATGTTACTACCATCCTTGAGAAGAAAAACCACCATGTCAAGTTACAAAACCACCCTTTTTTAGTACAAAACCACCCTCTTAGGAAATAATCAATATGAAAATTTTCATAGATAATCTTATAAACCCATCAATAATGGGGTGGTTTTGTAACCTCATAGGGTGTTTCCATCACCTAATAGGGTGGTTCCATCACCAATGAAAGATTTTTGAAAATAGTCTAAGGGAAGATATAAGAGCCAACAAAATGGAGTTTTTAAGGACATAGAAGAGAGAGAGAATTAAAAGAGGAGAGGGTGTTTGATATTTCCTATTAGATCATTATTGGGAGGCCATTACATCATCATTAGAATAGTTCTAATGAGAAAATCACACTATGAAAAAATTGGGTACATACATATTGAAATGATCACATGCGAGGTACACATTTCCATCCAACCCATAATGTATTTGGAGAGGTAAATCCCTCTAAATATTTTGAAGAGGGACATATATACAAATGAAAAGAGCTAAAATATACACTTGAGTCCCTGAAATAGGTTGAGATAGTCAAATAATGGAGGGGCTATAGATTGTGCTAGTTGTCAGGTAGAATGAGATTCAAAATGGGTGGTGGTAAGGGGTTATCATGATATAAATAAAAAACCTCCTTAACATCATGATGTTAATTTATATAATAAATTTATGTGGAAATATATCTCTAGGTTTCTTCATTTTTGATATTGTGATATTCATGGGGAGTATACTAACAAATTTAGGATCTTGTTTCAATGCAGGAGGTGTGTAGACATATCTATGTAACTTGAATTACTATTCATTAAATGGGTAGTACTATTTATCCCATTAATATATGTGGGTAGGTTCCACATTATTCATCTTATCATTATCCTTTCCTTCCCTAATTAGACATATTGAGCCAATATGCAAGCAAGAGACAACTCAGTTTCTCTAATGTAAAGTATCAATGGCTTATCCATTTTAGGTTATATGAGCATGTGAGAGACATAAGGAATTGTTTCACTACTTCAAATTATCCTATTAATTGTGCATGTAAGTTAATCCAATTTTACTTGGAGGTAGTTTACTGATAGGCTAAATGATGTAGGTAAGATCAAGAATAAACCATCGAATGGATCCCAACTTACACAATAATGTTTTGATGTCTACTTTAACTATGGGAAGAAGAATTTATAGGTAAATTTTTAGGTCTCATGGCCTATATATACATTTATATGGGTATCTCAACATTGTATGACCTATATAGAGGATGCTAATGTTTCCATATAAATAGAGGGGGTGGTCGTATTTCCCTATCTATACGTGGGTGGTTGTCAATCTTGCCATTTGATCATTGACATAACCATCCCCACCACTACATAGGGATAGGACCCCATCCCCCCTATATATATCTACCACAATATATTAGATTAAGTGTGTTAAGATGGTGTATAACACCTCTAAGTGGTCTATTCATATCCTCAATTTCCTTAAAATATCATTTATGTAGACCTAAACTATATTATTAATAATATCATGGAATATATATGGGTCACGTCCCTTTAGTATTGCCCCCATATTTTTATGACTAAAGGACATCAAAACATAATAAAAGGTCCCACATGATGTAGTAAACAATTTATTATTATGATCTTCATCATAAATGTAATTTTAATTATACCTTGATAAGACATCCATAAGTGATAGCAAATCATATCTTTATATTGCATCAATAATGATATCAATGGAAGGGAGATGAAAGTCATCTTTTAGATATGATTTTTTGATATATCAAAAATATACACATCTCCTAATATTACCATTATTTTTTATAATGGGATGATGTTGTACATCCACTTAGAATAGTCACAAGCTTAATAAATCTAAATTTTAAAATTTTTATAACTTCCTTTTTTACCATCAAAATAAGATTAGGATTAATGGGTATGATTTTTTGATTAACTAGTTTTACATCAGGAATTATAACTATATTGTGTATCACCACATCAATTTTTATGCCTACCATGTTAGTGTAAAATAAATTGAAAGCATTTGAGAGATTAATGAGTAGTTTCATGTGGTCTTTTACCACTTGTATGAATAACGAGTACCCAAGATTGAGAAGTTAGGGACTCTCCTTAGTCCCAATGTTGATTTAAATGGTCTCTTCCATAAGCAAGTAATTTACCTCTTCAAATGTGTTAGGGGATGAATGAAGGATTAGTCAAGTAGAGGGTGATTATGATGGTAATTATAGGATATGGAGGGGGAAATCTTCACTCTATGAAACATCTATCATGAAAAGATCAGGTAGATTGGCTAACTATTCTTAGGGTTTATGAATTTGAGTCCTAGATAAGTTATAGGTCCCTATCCCTTATGAAAGTGGGAGGATTATGAGTGTTTCATTTTCTAAGAGATTGATGATTTTAGCTATGGACATGGTGGAGACTACCAAACTGGTAACTAGTTATAGAATAAAAAGTTTCATAGTTGTCACTACATCTTTTTCCTCTAACTTATCTTTCAGTAGATCATGAGTAATTTCATCCACTTCTTTAAGATAGCATTTTTGGTCTTCATGGGTTCAATAACATCAACCAATTTTTAGGGTTTCATGACACCATTAGTAGGTATATCATAATCTATGTGTAACTTGGGATGATTATGAATGGTTTCTTATAGCTTATAAAAAAATGTAGGATCATTTGGGATACAAAAACCTTTTATAAGTGTAGGAATTGGATTTGGTGAAATAATTTTAATGGGATAGACTTCATCTTATGTATCTAAGGTCTTCTTAAGATCATGTTATAATTGGTATCTTTATATATACATATAACTCATTTGTTTGGGTGCTTTGAAAAAAGATGAGTTGCTTAATAGAGAACTAATATGGAATAGGGGAGGGCACATGAGGCTAGTAATATTGGACTTACTGCCACTCATATACCAATAACCTCTCTTCTATGCTTAAAATTAGACCACCTACATCTAACATATCACTATTTTTCTTTGACTTTTATCCTTCATAACAAATTCACTTTCTTTTTGACTTGGTGTAATGAGGCTCTCATAATCCTAATTAGGTGACTAGGGACTTCTTGGACATAACCCATTTTTGTATCAATTCTAACCATGTATTTATCATAACCCAAGAGAGTTTGATTATGGCTTTAAATGGACTAATTTGGGACATGGTTAGGCTAACTAGAGGCATCATGATGTTACCAAGACTGATTAGGAGGATGGTAAGTTGTTGATGGGGCTGATAAGATTCATAAGGAGAGTAAGGATGATTTTATTTGACATAAAGAGGATCATAGGAATGATGTTATCACTCACATTACTGATAGTGGTCAATATAGGGTTGATAGGGCTAATAATGGGGCTGGTATGGGTCATAGTAAGGTTGATAAGAAACTATAGGACATACATATCTTCCATATCTAGCCATTATACATTATAAGGAAAATGAAAAATAAAGTGACTATCGACAAAAACCCATTTTTACCCTGAGATGAAGACCTTATGATTCCCCTTAGCATGAAATTTGATTTCAAATCTACTACTCTAATGCTTATAACTACTTGAGATCATTGAATGATGATGGAACATGCTCCAATATTCTTGAATTTATTCCTATCAAGCATGATATAATTTTTGACTCTGCGAATTTCACCTTAAGGAGAGAATTTATTAGACATCCCCAAGTTTTTAGTAACATGGGATTAGATAAAATGTTGTGGGTGACCAATGGATGGGCTAAACCTCTAGTTTATGGGGATGGATCCCATGTTACATAAATTTAGTTCAAATCTTAAGACTACTAAATTTTTGGGGTGAAATGGTATAGATAAAAATGAAATAAAACTTAATATAAAGGGAGGTAATGCACCAATATAATTCATCCACACTATTTTACATCTTAACAGCACTAATGAAGTAGGCAAGTAACTGAATCACTATCTCCTAGGACTTATAATCAATAGTGTTTCACATAAATGCTATGTTATGTGGTTAGAATATGAGGGACATGAAATGGAGGTTTTATTTAAGACTCTTACCAGTTAGATTCCATTCCAAGCTCAATCACCAATACTTTTCCACAATATGTGACCTGCATAGAACATCTATTAGCATCTAGGTAAGGCAAAGACCTAAAAAGGATGAACACATACCACTTATGCATATTAAACAATAATATAACACACTATAGACTAAAATTAAGAAGATGAAACAATCCTTGTATTTTTTTCAATAGTTTTACAAGGTATAAACTTAGGTAGATTCTACTCATACCCAATTAAAGGATCAATACAATGGCCTTACATCCTAAATTTATAAAACACCAAAAAATAATGAGAGAGAAGTATTGAATTATGAATTCATGGAGAGTTAATTAATTATCCTAATTCACTCCATAATTAGTTACAATCATAAAAAAATAGCTCCATACTCCCTCCATGCATTGCCTTCATGGTGAGTGGTCTTTAATGAGCATTTTTGGGCATTGAAGTGGTGGAGGATAATTAAAACATATTTAACCTCATGAAGGCCATGTGCATGCAAAATTGGTCAATTAATTCTCCTTATTAAATTTATAAAGAATCAAAGTGATTCTATTAGGTCTCTCCATGAAGCATTTAACATCCCACCTTCCCTTTTTGCATATCAATATGACTTGTAAAACTACCCTATCTCTTATGGTGGATATTAAATGGACCTACTTACCTACCTGATTTATTTAAAAAAATTTAATGACTTGTATTTACTCAAAAATAATCATATATGCCAATAAATATCTCCCTTTGTTGACCAAGTAGGTCTATTAGGTGCTTAAGCCTAGTTAACTAGATGTTCACTATTTGGATGACCATGGGGATTTAATAGGACCTTCACAATTAGTAAGTGAGCCTATTTTAGGTTTGGAAAGACATATTTTACCTATACCTATGCCTTCCAAGTAGTATACACCTATAAACTTAGCACATTTAGGTGACTAGGTTTCCTATATTAGCTTTTTTGGATAGGCCTTTTAATGAAAACTTGTAGAATATTTTACAGGAAGACTTGTGAGTATTTGGTGATTATTAAAGGTGTAATATGCCTCATAATACCCTCCTCAATTATCTTCAACTCTCCACCATGTTTTATACCCTGAAAACATCAGTAAACCTTGAAAAAACATATTTTTTATGGGGGGCATATAATTGTTTGTATAGAATAGTACCATGGATGGGACCTCCTTATAGTTAATAATTTGATTCAAGTGTTTTAAATAAAATTTAAATTCATATAGATTCAAATATCTCATGTTTTTATCTAATGGGTCTTTATTAGGGTTTACACATGGTTTTAATGGCCTAACATATTAATAAAAATGGTTCATGAAGTATAAGACTCAAACCCAAAAATTATATGCATGGATGTTGAGACAATAGACCCTTATAAAACTCCTAAACTACTCCTAGTCACATGAAAATTTTATGATTTGTACTGAGTAAAGGTTGGCAGTCTTTAGGCACTTGGTTATGGATTCTATTTAGGTTGTAGTGATAGCGATCATTAATAAATATGGTATCCTTAATGAATATATTTTATCAATGAATTGTGATATCCTATGGGTCCCTAACCCCCCAATATGAACATTCATAATTCATCATGCCATGTAAGATATGGGCATTAGAGTTGGTGACTTGACATGGTAGATTGGGGTAATATAGTTCAAGAGAGGTATTGAGACCAAATTTTACACTTCCTTACCTCCTTGTATCCAAGACACATTTAGGACCTATATCATCATCATATGTCTTTTTATGGCCTTAAATCTACTTGGGGGTCTAACTCTATCACCCTGATGGAGATGGGGTCTTGAGGTTTACAGGTGGCTTTAGGCCTTGCAAACCTAAATTGAGTTTCATGAATTAAATGAAATTTAGTTTTATATGTAGATTTAATATCACTATAACACCCTTCCCTATCTAATTTAAACCCTCTACAATTTTCATCATCTACCCAAAATCTAATCATTGTACCCTTGTCTTATAGGTTTGCCTTGAGTGCTCATCACTATTCATTCCAAGTGCTTAAACAATTAGTGTTAGAGACTTAGATTAAGATATATAATTATAAAATTATGATGATTTTTTAATATCATATTAAATTTTATTAGGGTTTATATACCATTTCAACTTTCCCCATCCCTTCAATTTTGCTTTCTACATACCTATCAATTTCCTACTTAGGGTTTACAAGAAATTAGGCCTATGCATCCCTAATGCTTGGTTTAGGACCTTATTTTCTTATCCTAAGAATATTATCACCCTATAAAAATTTATTTAATTTTTCTCACTTCCACCCTTATGCATTTAAAACCCAAAAAACAACCCCAAACATGCATAAATCTTCAACTTTCAGATATAGGCCTATACATACTAGTTTAGTCCCACTAGGCCTAACTAGGACATTAGGCTATTTATGTCAATATTAATGGACAAAATATAAATTTATAATAAATTAATTAATATAAAAATTTATATTCCCTATTTATATTCTTATCACTTGACTTTAGTATAGGGTATAACACATTTTAGATCTTCTCATGACCCCGTTTGTAGGTATATTTATCTAGTTGGTTGTAAATCCTTCAAATAGACTCCTTGGGGGTTAGTATCTTATTTAATTTGTGATTATTTAAAACATATTGAATAATTAATACCATATATATATTCCTATATTTCTATTTACTAATATATCTTCCACTCACTATCTTGCCTTCTCATGTGGACCTGTGACTAGCTATCTAAGCCTTATAACTTATCAAGGTTATTTACTAGTTGTAGGGTCATAGTATCCAACTAAGATTGAGTAATATTATTAAAAAATTAATGATATTTACTTACCTTCCTCTCAAATCACCATTATTTATGGTTATTTTCATCTCACTTTCTTAGTAATAACCCTTCCTATAGGTGGTAATCTTGCATTTTGACTAAGTGTATGGAGGTGAGTCTCATTTTCATGGAAATATCCTTATAAATCACAACATATCGTATTTTTTATATGGATTTTAAACCAAATTTATTATCTTATCACCTTAAAATATTCTTAAAATGGGATTCTATGCTCAACCTACCCTATTTCGATAGTTAGACCTATACGTGGTGGTTATAGTTCCTTTTGACTATGAGTAGTTCATTAGAGAGGTGGGATTCGATGTTAAATTATTTACATGGGTTACATAAACATAATAATTAATTCACATTATCCATTTTAATATTTTTAAACTCTTTAACCTCATCTTACCCTTAATGTTTCTCCTACTCTAAAGTTATAGTCTTGTGTGGGCTCATTGGCGGCCTTGACTGCACTTGTCATCTATGGTGGGTTGATGGTATTGGTATCTATCTAAATATTCTCTATCTATATCCCATATTTATTAATATATCCTTATTAATCCCCCTTAATCCTAAATATCTCCCACGCCTAGTGTTATTTTTCTAACAGTGGGTGACTCACTTGCTTAGTATGCCTAAATAGGCTTGTAGGTGCCCAAGTGAGGGTTTCTCTCATAAAGGATTGAGGATGGGAATGGGTCTTATGTGTAATATTTATTAGGTTGAATGAGGCATAAAAATTACTAAAATATGGAGCACATGTTTTTATTTTAAACAACCTAATGACTCTCTACAGCTACCCTACTCTCACTTGTAAAGGAGGTTACATTGTATGAATGATAATCACCTTAGAAATAGGATTTTTAAGGAGTTACTTGTCTTGATTGTCAATTATATTTTATTATGAGGTAATTAATACTTTAATAGATAAAATAAGCCATCATATAACCTATAATCATCATTCACTTCCATTTCCATGCGTTGCAGACTCTGTAAATTGCCTACAACCTAAAAATGTAATAATCCAAGGGGTTTCCTTGACTTCTAGACTCACATTTGTGAAATATGGGTGTAAAATGAAATTAAAGGACATTTATGATTCATATATTATATGTATAATCACTTATAGTATCAAACAAATCATAATTACATTAAAACTATTACAAAGATAACCTTGTGTGGATGAAAAATACATATCTAATTCCTTGAGGTCTTAACTATTACTCATATAACATGGGCCATGAATCTAAAGACTAATTGAAATAATGTATAGGTAACTAAACCCCCTAACTCTACACATAATATAGGATTATCATCCTCTTTAAATTATTTATATCATTCAAAAACATGACTAGCTCTCTTGAGCTGCCTAGGAACTTGATGGAAGAAATGGATCATTTTTTGGCTCTTCTTGGCTTGAAACTCTTGTTTTTCATCACATGATGTCTAAAATAAGCTCCCATGCATATTTTTGACTTTTTATAGCCCCAACATGTCTGTATAGATCTATACAAGCTTGAAATACCTACAAACCCCCTTCTTTTCTATGTTTTTCATGATTTAGTTCTTTGAAATGTCATTAGAGGATGAGATGAGGGAAAATATAATTCAAATAACATTTAAAAATACATGGTACATATGGGGAAGTTTATAAATCAAATTTTCACATGTGTTGGTCCTATTTAGTGAATGAAAGGTGGGTTTGGATAATAAAAAGAAACCTTTTATGCATAAAATGGAATTTAAACATGTTTGGGACCCCCTAATACAATGTGACATCCAAAATGTACCCTTCTAAAAGGTTTATAATGTGTATTTTGACTCATATAACATGTTTTAAAATAATTTGATGACCTTAGGGGTGAATTAAGGATTGAAATAGGTCTGAATATGTAAACCATAGAAAATAACCTTATATGCATTATTAACCACCATTTAAGACTGGAATAAGGCTTGGACACCCTTCACCATCTTGCTAGTAAGGTCCCTTCTCAAGAAATGTATAAAAAAGACTAAATTCAATGAGAGCTAACAACCTTAAACTTTCCAAATACCTTAATTTCTTATAAGAAACCCGAACTTTATCAAACAATGTTTAGGCCATTCTCTAAACCTCAAAAAAACACTTTGAAACTCTTCCACTCATTTAGGTACCATCATGGAAAATTGGCACATAATATAAAGATATCAAAACATGATATTATATGATGATCTCTGAAGTAATGACTAGCACAAACTTCACACCTTAAATAATGTAAAAAGGCTTAAAAAAAGACCAAAGAGGACATCACAAGGCATGCAGATCACCATGTACAAGCTTGGATGGGTGTCACGAAGATGTTTTTGATTGTATAGGTTAAAATTTAGCCTATGAGGCCATATATATATTGGATAATAGATACATGAGTGGATGTACTTTGGAAATAACTATGGTCTTTTTGGTAAGCATGTAGTGACACAACTTCTAGGCTATAAAGACCATAACTAAACAATATTTCTCTATTGGTGCATAGTTGTGTTTATACATGACCAATTTATGAATTAGATATTACATGACATGATATTTTACATTATCATCATGGTGAGATAGAAGATCTCTGAGGGTTTTGGCTATGGTAGATAGATACAGTAGAAATGGCTTTCCTAGCATTGGTGGTAAAAAAATAGGTGGATTGGAAAGATATTCCTTTAGGTGTTGAAAGGCTTTATGATAGTACTCATCCAAATAAAATGTGACACCCTTATTTATTAAATGGGAGAATGGATGGCTTTTTTTTGACTAATTTCAAAATGATGTAGAATGTGGAGGTGCTTCAAATTAGAAGATGGTAGAATTTTAGTAATGGATTTTCCTTTGGCAAGATCAAATTTAATGCCTCTATGAGAGATTATGAAGCTTAGTAATTTACCTAAAGTGACACCAAATATGAACTTCTTGGGATTAACTCTAACATTTTATTCATGAAGCCTCTTAAATATTCTTCATAGTATAGTTAGTTGATCAATCATGGTATTTGATTTACCCAATATGTCATTGATATTGTCTTAAACAATGTCATGCATCATATAATGAAATATGATAGTAATTGCTCTTTGGTATTTGTCCCTAACATTATTTAGACCAAATGGCATAACCTAATAAAAAGCATTCCCCATAGAGTGGTGAATGTTGTTTTATGTTTACTTTTTGGTGTTATCCAGATCTAGTTATATCTTGAAAATCCATCCATAGTTTAAAGCATTTCATACCTCATTATGGATTTAATTAACATGCCAATATTTGTTAGAGGAAAGTCATCCTTGGGGTAGGTCTTGTTTATATATCTAAAATTAGTGTAAATTTTGATTACTTCCAACTTATTTTTGATAGGTATAACATTTGAGATCCATTATGAATACTTGATCAATCA
Source organism: Torreya grandis (assembly GCA_037957365.1). Lineage (NCBI taxonomy): Eukaryota > Viridiplantae > Streptophyta > Pinopsida > Cupressales > Taxaceae > Torreya > Torreya grandis. The sequence continues at coordinate 499,066 of JARHVA010001543.1, read as the reverse complement.
AATGCATCTCACTTCTAAGAGTTTTTCCAACTCTTTTTTATTAGTACAACAATGTGAGGGTCCATATTATGAAATGTATGCTTCATAGGTTTGACACCAAGATGTAAAAAAAATGGTGTATAACCAATTTAGGGTCTAAACTTATCATGTCTAAATAAGCACATGAAATGATGTCAACAAATTCCCTCAAAAAGGTTATAAAGATTTCATGTTCCTCCTTAGTGAGAAACATGCCTAATTTGATCCATTTTGGGTCATCTAGAGTCCTGATGTTAAGTTACATAGTATCTTATATGAGGAGGGTCAATTCATCTTCTCAAATGGTTGGAAATGATGTAAATTAGCCTATAACTATAAATTCCTCTAGTTGGGTTGGTTATTCAATCTCTCCTAAACAAGATTAATCTAAATCTAACAATGGTAGGGATGGACATGTTATAAATACTATTAGAAATTTATGGGTAATTTTATTAAAGTCATGTTGTTCTACTAAACTAAACTTGGGCCCAAAATCAATTTCATCATTAGTGGTCTCTTGATCTTCATCAAGGAAAGGTGAACACCCCCATCTAATGGCATCTAAAATAGGTTTTCACCAAAAGATTGGCCTTTATATTTACTTTTACCTTGGTCCAAAAGTGTCTTAGAGAGGTTTTCACTTTGGTACCTCAATGTTTTATTATTTTGTTTATGGCTAAGGGTGCTCACTCATTCTCCAAAATAGGGTATAGGATCTAGTTTCATAGATAACCCTTATTGGTGGTCTCCTAATGGAATATTGTCTCTTAAGGCTATAAAATTACAAAATGCCTCATCATTATCAAACTCATTTATAGGCATTATGGATTCTTATTAGTCTAAGGCTATAAGTTGAGGTTGATATAGAGGAAGTGGACTACATCAAATTAGGTAATGGTAAAAATGGTATGGGTATCAAATAGGTTGGTATTTGTAAGGTATTCATAAATTCTCTAATCAAACTTTGCTTTATTATTGACATAATCATCACTAGTTGTTGGAATTAGAACATGAATAAGATATGTTGGGTCACCCTTAAAAATTTAAATTTGAGACCATGGGTTGATTTGTATTGATTCATATAAATTAGGTCAAGAGTTCCCTATTTATTTGCCTTAAGGCCTCCTCTTTCATAGGTTTAGTTTTCCATGATCTTATTAGGGATGGGATATTTGGTATTTATATATAAATTAGCCAATTTGTCATTATACAAAAAAGATTAATCATTGTCAAGTGGGTCATCTTCTTGGCCAATGGATGGTGTGAATATGATAAGAGATAGATTATGAAGATTTCTTTTTCATTTTCATTGTCATTCTATGAAAGGTAGCCTAGCCTTAGGTCTACCATAGAATTTGGGTTCTATGGAAGCTTGGAAATGTGGAATGTGTCATGAGATAAATAATCTCCTCATCTATTGGCCAAGATGGTAAAATCATTAGACATTTTAAGAGGAGGCATATGTGAAAATGAGTCAAGGCTATCTAGGTTTATAAAATTGGCCTTTGGAAATTCAACAAGTATTTCTTTGTACTTGTCTTTCTTCAGAACCAAATATAGGCCAAAGTAGTAGTTATAACTTTCATATTTACCCTCCAAATGTTTTCAATGTTCATAGTGATGAAAATCTCCATTGATAGTGATCTTCATGCTTGAGTGGGATAACTTGATACACTAGTTTAATATCAAAGGGATTACTTGAATTTCATGTATCCAAGGCCTACCCAAGAGAAAATTTTAAAATAGGTCAAGGTTTATCACATGGAAAAGTGTACCATTGGTCAAGGTTCTAACAATAACTAGAAATATTATGGTACCTTTTGATTCCTATTATTCATTGTGATAGGCCATGATAGTAATTATTTTTGGTAATATATTGACTTTTGTATGTCTAAGATTATTGATGAGCCTCAAAGGCATAATATTTATGATTAATCCATTATCTATGAGGACACATTTGAATTTGTGTTATGTGATGATAAATTCAATGTACAAGGGATTTTTGTGGAGAGGGACAAGGGATAACATATTTATTTGGTCAAAGGTTAAGTGATATCATAGGGATATATATCAAACCAAATATTGGAATTTTTTTGGGGTTATCTTGTTTGGAACTTGGGATTGTCCTAGGATTTTGTTGGGATATTCTTGTGGATAGTAGACATACACAACAAATCTAGAATGGATATTTGTGCAAGTGTCTTATGAAGTTCCATAATGTCATGTGGGTTTTCCTTAATAATGGTGTATAGCTTGTTCTTAGCCAAAAAAATAGATTGTATTATTTCATTTATAGGAGGTTGTGGGCCTATAAAGGTAATTTCAGACCACCGAGTTGTGATTTCACAATTGGGATTAGATATAAGACCATTGTAACTTGATGATTATAGATATGGGATAGATATGATAAGTATATATTACTAGTGAATTAGGCTATGATAATGGGTAAATGATGATTTATTGGTATAAGTTACTAAAATAGTAAACCCTATTTATTTACTAGACTAGGTGGGTTGATTAAGATCTTGATCTAGGAGTAATGGTGATGGTTGAAATGTGACCTCCTATAATATGACATATAGATTAGGTGTAGTCATGTGTAACTACATGGTATGTTTTTTGGTTGATGTAATAATTATGGCCTTGGTTCCTCCCATTTGGTTGATGTTTTTGTTTTTAATAGTGATATTATTGTTATTATCATGGTAGTTGTTGATACTATTGATGTTGTTGCTCTAGCCTTTATTGTTATTATTGATTATTATTTTTATGTTATGGAAAATAGTTTTGGTAGATACATAGGTTATGATTAGATGTAGATGATTTATTATCCAATGTAATCTCCCCATTTTCTAATATATTTTTGATGAGGTATTTTATCTACACACAACAACATAGATTAGGTTGATGACCCCTATGATATTCATAGAATGCATGCTCTCAGTACCAGTCTATATACAAAATAACCTTAGGATAATGATTTATAATTGGAAAACTAAATCATATTAGCTATGGATAGATTACAAAAAACTACTTATATAGGGTCACCAAGTTCACTAAAGACTCAAGGTGTGGGTTTGCAAAGGTAGTGGTTGTTGCATTTGTGGAGTAGGTTAAGGTTGCTATTGAGGAGTAAGCTAGATTTTTAGCATGGTTTGAGTAGATGCTATTTGTGCCATTTGGACATGGCATGACTTATTTACCCCATTTCCATCAACATTTTTTTCATGGTTGTATTACTTGGATTTCTCATAGTTACTTTCTTGGGCCGGTGTTGATGCTTGTGTTTGGACATGGTTATGGTTCTAATTTGGGCCTATGCCTTGGTTTTGGTTTTAGTTAAATGAGGTTAATTTGATAATAACTTTGTTAATAAGTGACTTTTCAATCTACAAACCATTGTCAATGATCTATTTTAAGGTGTGTACACACTGAAGCTCTAGATGATATGATATCTCACTGTGTAATTTTTTAGTAAACATAACAACCCATTGTTTATTTAGTAAGTTGTGGGTAAAGTGATAGAAATCACTTTCCATATATATATATATATATATATATATATATATATATATATAGTTTAAAAATATTTCACCAAATTTATATTTGGCATGGGTAAAATCTACCAATGAAATCTCACATTTGAGATTATAGGATAAATGATTCACAAATTTGTCTAAGAGGTCATAATATTTAGATACATAATTTTTTGGCAATTTGATGAGCCAATCCAAATCCTATCCTACTAGACTTATAAGAAATAAAAGGAGTAATTAAATGTCACTATAATCTAATAGATAGAAAGTGATAAATAACTCTATCAAATGGGCCTTAGGTTCTCCTTTACCCTTGTATTTATCAAATTTTGGTGGTTCATAGCCTGGAGGAATGATATCTACAAATAATCCATGTTGAATGGGTATGAACACAAATTATCTAACTTGAATTTATGTGTTTTATTCCTTTATTTAATGGAGGTAATCAAATCCTTAATTTGTTTCAATTCTTGGGCCAACAAAATGGATGGAACATTTGGTTGATGTGGTGGCTGGCTAGTCAAAGGTAGATTACCTTGACCAAGGTATAATGGATGTATGGTTTGTTATATAATTTGTGTTTGATGAGTAAACCAACTAGAAATATCCATCCACATATTGGGATGTATTTGTTTAAATTTCACACATTGTTGTGTTATATTCTAGTTTGGATTTGGTTTATAGCTTTAATATTGAGGGAATTAGGGCTGAGATGGAAGGATATGGATTTGGGTAATGTAATGTTCTTATTGATGTTGATTAGAGAATTGATGTTGAATAGACAAACTTGGATAAATAAGGGGAAATTGTACTGTATGAAGGCCTTATCTTTGCATATGTAGCACGTGTTGAGTAAAAGGCAATTGATGCATAATTGGTACTTGTTGGATCGTGATGCCTCTTGGTGGCACAAACACCTATTGTGAACTAGATCATTTTTGGTTGTTTGACATTTATCTTCAACCAATAGGCATAAAATATTTATTAAACAACATTTATGATTGGAAATGTATATTTGTCTATAACTATAAAGGTACATTTTCCATTACCTATCTAGGTGAAACATTTGTTGCCCCTTATGGAGGTGTAATGGTATCTTTATTATATTGTGGTGGTATATTATATTTTTCCTATTTATATGGAATTATAATCATCACATATTGATGTGGGATAACATTCATCACTTTTTATTAAATAAAATCACTTGTCAGTGCTTGATTACTTAATCCATGTGGTTGAGTACTTGATAAAGTAGTTGGTTGAGGATTAGAAGTAGCATTGTATGGTTAGGATGAAGGAGTTGTTTCCCCCTATTGTTATGAACCACTCATGGTACTACCTAAATATAGTTAATAATGTGTTTTATTTGTTGGTACATTTAAACCACTTTGGCTTAGATTGGAATACACTTGCATGTTATCCACCATGTTTGGCACATTTTTTTGCATAGAAGCCATAGTCACCTCTTCAATAGATGGGAAATTTTACATCTCATTGATTGAAGTGATTTGTGCAAATGGGTCTATACCAAAATTATCTTGACTTATTAACTCAATTAATACTCCTTTTGAAAGATTTATTTCTATGATTAGAGTGTTTGGCATGGTCATGGCATTAAAATTACATGCTAGATTCAAATAGGTTTGATATGATTATTAAATTTGTATAAATTGGTCCTCCATGTGTCATTTTACTTTTAAAATCATATTTAGGTCTTTATATGACATCAACATGAGCACTTGATTATGGATATTATAGGTATTTTCAATGGTTATGGTATAAGGCATGTTTAGAGGCACTCTAACTACACTATGGAAATTTTCATGGGTAAGTTTGATGGAAATTTATCCCCTACCTCCACAAATCTAAATAAAACCTCATCCTTGTTTTCATTCAAGTAACGAAAAAACAAATAAGGGTCATATGTCCATGGCACAATAACATAATATAGTTGTTATCATACTTGTTGCATAATCGATGGTACACTAGTGAGATATTGTGTAGTTTGATCTTAGTCTTACTCTAAATATGGAAGTGTGTTAACCAAGTAGTGGGATAATAGATATTGATTTTATTCCTATATTTATTAGTGTAAGGAGGATATAGATCCATCTCATAAACTAAATCAGCACCATAGGGGTCTTGACCAAATTTATCATTCATGACCTGTAATTGTAACCTAGATTGTACATGGATACACTAAGTTTAACGAGACATATCTAAATTAATGACTAAAATTACATAAAGAATGTCTATATTTCTAAAAAATCTTTAAAAAAATGTCTTAAATATAAATTTTTCAAACATGATATTAAAAAAATTGGTCTAGGGATGAATTTGTTCCTCCAAAAAAAGGAAATGATAAACTTGGTTTATAATGTTCTCAAGACCTAACATCAAATGTATTACATAAATGGTCAAGTGAATGGATAAATACAAATTCCAAAATTGGTAAAGAAGTGTTTCAAAAAATTATAATATATGTCTAAATATGAAAAAGGTTTTTAGGTATATGGGAACAAATCACAAAGCTAGGCTCAAAACAATTGTCTTAAACAAAGAGGTAAGGTGCTAAGACTCTTGGAAATATAACATAAGAGTTAGACTTGGAACATGATAGGTTTAATAAGAAAAAAAGGTAAGGTTTTGGGTATTTTGGAAACATGACACAAAATATAGACATTAAGATAACAATAGGTGTAAGATAAATGATAATTTCTATTCTTTTAGAAACATGGCACAAAATCTAGACTTGGCACAAACTATGTCTAAAAGTCAAGATAAACAATGTAATAAATTTGAAACACTTTTAATAAACTAGGCATTTGAATTCAAACATAAATTTGACCTTTGGAAAACAAATATACTTTAGTCACATTAAAGATAGACCACTTCCCAAATCTAGGCACAAAATTAGTCTTTAAATCGAGTACGAAATTAGTCTAAGTTGCATAACCCAAAAGTGAGAGATAAATGTCTAAGACAAAATTATGTATGGAATACGAATAAATAAATAAATTTTTAAATTTTAACTTATCAAGAACAATTTCTAATTCAATTTATGGGACTTGGTATTTAAGTAGACAACAATCGAGACCAAAATGGATGGTATAGTGATACTACACATAGACTAAGAAGGCACACATGATTTTGTATTTATAATTGGATATAAGGAAAAAATTATTTGAAACAATGTGAGTAGTGTAATGACACTAGTGTGCTCTAAATGTATGACATATGGTTTGTTTCAAAACTCTAAGGCACAAGGCTTGGAATGAAATGGGTAGCATAACAACTCCCCTTTCAAATAAGTGACACACACACACACACAATAGTTTAACAAATGAATAAGGTTAAGTGTGTTGTTAAAAATATGGCATAAAACATCTTAAAATAAAAGGGTGATGTGTAAAAATGACTTGTCTTGGATGTGGCATGACAAAAATGTAGTCTTGATTTAAGATAATGCATGTGAAAGTGAAAAATAATAGAAACACCTAAGTGTAACATTTTAATCTTAAAAATTGACAAGGTAGCTTCATAATGTCAAATTTTGTTTATATACTTATTATTAATAAGAAATTATGTTGTTAATCCAAAAATTAAAATTTGCATGAAAAGTAGGGTTTTTAGGCCCCATCTTCTCTCAAGAGTTTGTACAGTGACATAAAACTTTGGGATACTTGCCTTGTATGGATAATTTATCCACATTAGGTGGGGTTGTCTGAAAACTATCAATTTTCATACATTATAAATGGTCCCATTTATGTGGTTAACAATAGGGCATGACACATCATATGGATCCACATTAACTGACTTGTTATGAAAATGTCTTATTCTTTTCACAACCACTACATCTTTCAATTAATCAATATAGTGCAATGTCCAAGTTAAACATCCATTATGAGGTAGTCTCTTACTCAAAAATATTGTTTAACCACTCAAAAAGGCATCCCTATAAGTTGAACTCAATGTTTATACCCCTATTATGGAGTGGGGTTGAAGTGATATTGGTAGATGAATTCTCAGATCAACACTTCCCTAGAGAAATCATGGGGAGGCAATGAAATCCCACCCCCAAGCCAAATGAATGGAATAGCAATTGAGTAGGACTTTAGCATTGTTTTGGGATCACCCAAATCACTTAGATTTTGAGGAGGGCCTTAGAAATTTTTATTCCATAATTTTGGACAAAAGTGATAAATGTAAAAAGTGAATAATTTTTTATCACCCAAGTTCACTAAAGGTGACCAAGGGAGAGCATACATGCTACACTTGGCTTATGAAAAAAACACAATTAAAACCATAAAAATGAAAACTCTTATGAAAATTTAATAGAGTGTGAGTTCATTTTTATAGAACTAAATGAAATATGACATGAATTTTATCCCCTTGTCATTGTTTGTAAACTTTGGAAAAACATAAATTACTTAAGTAAAATATTTTAAAACACCAAATGTAAATGTGAGTTTAAATCTTACAGTGTTAAAAACATATTTTATTGGTATTTGGGTCTTTCAAAAGATGTTAAGGGGTCCTTGTGCTTTGAATCAAAAAATAAGCGGGTAAATGAATTTTTGAATTTAGTTCTTAGGTTTTAAATGTTTTGCACATAGAAATACTTTGAATTTTTCTACAAAATTACAAATAGTTAGTACAAAACTACAACTTCTTTTATAATAAGGTTATAGTGCAAAACCATGAATTTATATAGTAAAAACATAGATCTCAATGCAAAAATTCAAGTCTATAGTGAAATTTCATGATTTCCATGCAAAACAAAGGTTTAATGTAAAATCATGAATATACAATGCAAAAATGTAGATTATGAAGGCAATGTCATGACATTATAGTATAAAACCAAATGTCTCTTATAAATATCATAGATCTTGAAACAATATCATAGATTTATAGATGAAATCATGATTATAAGGACAATATCACTACTTATCATGAAGAAATGCTACTTATCAAAGCAATATCACTACTTATCAAGATAAGAACACAACTACAAAGTCATGATATTGTAGTGAAATATCATGATTCTTCAATTAAATACCATGACTATAGAGATCATGATCAGAATTACATAGAACAAAAATGTGATTTCCTATAGGATGTCCATGAGATTTAACTTTATAATTTTTGGTCAATAAGTTAGGATTTTGACATAAAAATTGTTAGGAAGAGGTCATAAAATTCCATGGGAAGAACTTTGTGATGTGTAGGTCCCTAAGAGTGTGACATCATGTGAATAAATAAATCCATATAGGGGAGGTTACTATAGTTTTATTCCAATAAAACCAAATCAAAAAATCACACTCGATATTAGTGAGAACATAGGTAACAAGCATACAATGAAAATAAAATTAGAAAAAAAAATCATCCTTTTACCTTCTTTGTAGATCCAAAATGTCTTGTTAAATTGGCTTGATTTACTTTGTTCATCAAAATATATTTAATAATGAAGCTCCCTTTACTCTACCTTTCCTTGGCACCTTGGTTTGGCTAGTTGGCTTGGCTTGGCTAGTGAATTTGGCATGGTAATCATACTTGAAAGGTTTATTGAATATATTTGAGCATAAAAAATTTACAAAAAAATAACTTCTTAGAGGTATTTTGGCATAATAACCTTGCACAATAAAGATTTTTGAGAAATAGGTAGGTCCTTATATTTATAGCCTCCAAAATTAACTCTCACCTAAGGTGAGTTATGGTTGAGTTTAAACATGGAATGAGTTAAAACTAACCCTAGGTGAGTTGAGGCTAACTCCAATTGAGTTAAAATTTGTCATGTAATTATTATTTTCTATTAAAAGGCATGACTCTTAAATTAGATATTTTTAGATAGCTTGAAAACTCATGTAGGTAATAATGAAAAGGCTCGATATTTTGATTTTTAGAATTTCTAGTTTTAGATATTCATTAATTTAAAATGGATAATTTAGATAAGAATTTAATATGATTTAATTTTTTGAATCATTTTTATTATCATTTTACCTATTATAAGAATTGTTCAATTGCCCCACTAATGAGTGCATAGGGCAAACTACCAATTGTTAGGTTGCAAGGTGACTCAAAATGATTTTATGAGAGGTTATTATTGCATAAGAGATATTACCCCAAACAGGGATGCATAAAAATGGTTATAATCATTGATTAATGATGTATGGATGAAATTGGGATGTTTAATGATTCTTAGGCTTAATTTTCAATGTTTGGTAGATATTAATTTGAAGTTCGATCAGAAGCCATTTGTTGCCAGAATGGGGTGCTAATGTGTAAATACTAGTGAATAAAGAGTAGCTATTATCAGTATACAAATTGAGTTAAACTTATTGGGATACTTATTTTAGTGGTTAAGCAAGATCTAATTACTATATATTTCCTTGAAATGTATGTTTAACTCAGACATCTCACTATTGAGTAATTGATGGATGTAATGATTGTGAAAAGGATAAGAAATTTTCACAATGACCCAATTAATGCAAATCTAAATGATTTTTTTTAACTAGTTCTAACCACACATATGCAACCATTTATAATTTATGTAAATTCATAGTATATACAACCCCACTTATCATGGACATATTGTCAATGCAAGTTAAGTAGCCTGAAGTTCTATGTCATTGTATAAAATCTTGAGAGAAGAGGGGATATAATAACCCTAATTTTAATGTTCATTTTAATTTTTGGATCAAAAACATAATTTCCTCTCAATAACAAGTATATACACATAATTTGATAGTACGAATCTATCTTTTTAGTTTTTAGGATTAAGATATTACACTTAGGTGTTTTTTTTTTTGTTTTTCCTTTTTACTTTCATTGTTTTGAGTAAAAATTATTTTTTTGTCATACCACATCCAAAAAAAATCATGTTTATACATCAATATTTTTTTTGAGAGGTTTTATGCCATCCATTTGACACCACACTTTGCCTTAGTCATTTTGTCAACCATTTGTTTGTGTGTGTCACTTATTTGAAAGGGGTGTAATTATGCTACTCATTTCATTCCAAGCCTTGTGTCTTAGAGTTTTGAAATAAAAAAATTGTCATAGATTTATATCATAATATAATCATTATGCTGAACACATTATTTCAAATACTTTTTTCCTTATTCTCAATTGCAATTTTGAAAACCATATGTGCCTTTTTTGGTCTATGTATAGTATCAATATGCTATCAATTTTGGTCTATCTTATTTTACATTTAGAATTTAGGCCTTATAAATCAAGCTCAAAATTGGTATTGATAATTTTAAATTAAAATATTGATTGGTTTATGCCTATTTATCATGAAAATTTGTCTTAGACATTTACCTTTCACTTTTGGATTATACAACTTAGACTAATTCCTTGTTTGATTTAAAGATTATTTTTGTGCCAAGATTTTGCAAGTGGTATATATTATATGTGCCTAAAGTATAATGCATTTATACAAAGGTAAATTTTATGTTTGAATACAAATTCCTATTTTAGGTCAAAGTGTTTCAAATTTTTTCAATTATCTTATTTTTTAGACTTAGTTTGTTTCCAAGTCTAGATTTTGTGTCGTGTTCCCAAAATCCCTATCACTTTAAATTTTTGATTATTAGACCTACCATGTTTTAATTATATATATTATTTTATACTCCCAAGAGTCCTAACATCTTACCTCTTTGCTTTAGACCTAGTTTTTTCAAAGTCTAATTTTTATGTTGTGTTTTCAAAAGACCTAGCAATTCCATTTCGTTCATAGACCTAGTTTGTGCCAAGTCTAGGTTTTGTGTCATGTTTCCAAGAGTCCTATAAATTACCTTATATTTTAAACCTATTAATTTTAATACTATATTTTTTCCTTGTTCTTGAATACCTATCAACCTTGTTCATTTATATTAAAATTATTTGAAACCCTGGTTACCAATTTTAGCATTTGATGTTATCCATTCACTTGACCATTTGTGTAATACATTTGAAATTAGACACTAAGGAAATTTTAGGACAAGCTTATCATTTCTCATTTTTTTTTGGATGAGAAATTCCACCCCTTGACCAAGTCCTTAGACCAAGTTTTAGCATGTTTAGACTGTTTGCCTTTTAGACCTTATTTTAAAGAGTTTTTATAACTCTAGGACCCTCTTCATAGAAAATTAGTCATTGATATGGATATGTCTAATTACACTCATATTTAATCTATTTACAATCTATGTTATGATAATGTAGTCACAAATGATTACATTATTCAATAACCCTAAGGTGATGATGTGGTTTGTGAGGTGGATCCTTATCCTCCTTGCACTAATCAATCTAGGGAACAAAGTCAATATCAATTATCCCATTGTCTGGTTAACACTCCTCCATATTTATAGAAATACTAAGAAAAAACTAGACAATATCTTGCTAGTGTACCATCAATTATAGAACAAGATCAATAATAATCATTTTTTGTTATTATGCCATCAACATATGATACTTATTTGTCTGATCATTATTTTATTTAAAACAAATATGAGGTTTTAGTCAGACCTATGGAGGTAGGGACCAAGTTTCCAACCTTCTTCTCCCATGAAAATTTACCTTGTCTATTTAGAGTTCCTTTAAACATGCCTTATACCCAAACCATTGAACAAGACTCTATTAGTCATCCTCAAGTTCTTGTGATATTATTGTATCAAGACCCAAACATGTTTGTAAAATAAAAGGGCCTCATAGAGGACCACTTTATACAAATGCAACAAGCATATCAAACCTATTTGAATCTAACATGCAATTTTAATGCCATGGCTATATCAAATGCTCCACTCATAGAGATATCTCCTTTTTAGGAGTATTAATAAATTTGAAAAGTCATGATAATTTGGGTATAGACCCATTTTCAAAAATAAATTTAGTCAGTGACATATACAATGTCCCATCTACTAAAGAGGTGACTATGACTTCTACACAACATAATGTGCCAAACATGATGGATAACGTGCAAGTGTCTTCCAATCTAGGATAAATTGGTTTAACTAAACCAAAAATAGTTTGTAACAAAAAAATCCTTTGTTTAATATGATAAGTGGTTCACAATAATAGGTGGTAAGAACTCTTACATCCCAACCATAGTGGTTTACTTCTAATCTTTAACTAGTTGTTTATTCAACCATAAGGATTAAGTAGTGAACACTGATTAGTGATTTGCCTTAGCAAAAAGTGATGAATGCTACTCTACCTCAATAAGTGATGAATAAAATTCCATAAAAATAGGCATAGTCTAATATACCACCATAATAGAGGTAGAACACTATACCACCTCAATAGGGGGAAACTAATGTTACAACTTGATAGGTAATAACAAATGTAACTATAAATTAATAGACCAATATACCTTTACAATCACAAATTTTGTCTAATAAATATGGTGTCTATTGGTCAAAGACAAATTCCAAAAACCCTATAAGTATCTAATTCACAATAGGTGTTTTCATAACCAGGAGGTATCACTATCCAAGAAGTACCAATTAGGAAGTAACTACCTTTTACTTAGAACATGCCACATATCTAAATACATGGCCTTAGTTTATAACAAGTTCCCCTTATTCATCCAAGTTTGATTAGTTAGGAATAAGTCCCTACTCAACCTCAGTAGGCACAATATTTTACCCAAATCCATCTCCCTCCATCGCAACATCAAGTCCCTCAAAACCAAGGCTATATACTAAATCCAAACTAGAGTATAACACATCAATGTGTGAAATTTAAATGACTACATCCCAATCTATAGATGCATATTCTTGGTCAATTCACTCACCAAACCAATTTTTTTTATAAAAACTATACCTCCCTTATACCCTAGTTAAGGTAATTCACCTTTGAGTGCCCAACCACCACCTCAACCACATGTTCCAATCTAGTTTATTTTCCCAAGAAATACAAAAAAGGAAGGAGGTGATTTATACCATTTAAATAGGGAAGTAGAACAAGAAATTCAAATTATATGATGTGTGTACATACCCATTCAACATGGAGTATCTATAGATACCATTTCCTCCAAGTTATGAAAGATGACCTCTCATACAAATTTGTGTAACACTTCTCCCATAATCTTGAAAGTGTTATTTCATTAGTTTATTTGACTTATGATAAATATAAAGTTGGTGAAATATTTTTGAGGTATCTATAGAGATGGAGAGCACATGCTAGTCACTTCATCCATAGCTTACCAGACAAAAAAATTAGCCATTGTGTTTACCAAAAAATTGCATAGTGAGATATCCTATCATTTGGAACTTTAGTATAAAAGAACCTATGGTCTCGTTAAACCTCATGGGGTTGACCCCATGTATATTATTCATGTTATAACACTAATGACTAGTGATGATGATGCTAATAATGAAGTGGAGTTTGATAATAACATTTATGAAGACATTAAAGATACAAAATTATTTGACCTACATACTATTTTTACCCTTACCCAGCTGTCCAACATAACCTTATATCTCTTTATCATGCTCAAATTATAGCCTATGACCAAAAAGAATCCATAGTGATTGTAGATGAGTTTGAAAATGATGAGGCAATTTGTGATTTTCTAGGCCTAAGAGATAATGTTCCATTGGGAGACCACAAAAAAGGGTTCTCTATCAAACTAGATCCTACATCCTATTTTGAAGAATGAGTGAACACCCTTAGCCAAAAATAAAATAATAAAACATTGAGGTCCCAAAGTGAAGACCTCTTTGAGGTGCTTTTGGACTAGGGTAAAATTAAAGATAATGACCCATATTTTGGTGAAAACCTATTTCAAGTAACATTAGATAGGGGTGTTCACCTTTCCTTGAATGAATATCAAGGGACCACCAATGATGAACATGGTTTATGGTTCAAGTTCATTGCAATAAAACAACATGACTTTGATCGAAATGCCCAATAATTTCCAATAGTATTTGTAACATGACCATCCTTACATTGGGATATTTAGATTAATCTTATTTAGGAGAACTAGAAAAAGTAGTCTGATAAGAGGACTTTGCATATACAGGCTAATTCACATAATTGCCAACCATTTTTGAATATGGATCAAATATCCTAGTATAATATACTATATAATTCAACATCATGACTCTAGATAACCAAAAAATTATCAAATTATAAATGTACCTCACTAAGGAGGAATGTGAAATACTTAAATCCATTTTGAGGGAATTTGTTGACATTTTTGCATGGACTTATTCAGACATGCTAGGTTTGGACCCTGCCTTTGTTGTAGACAACCTTGTTGTACATCCTAATGCCAAACTTGTGAAGAAAAAATTATGAAAGATACATCCTCATTTTTTTGTATTTGTAAATAAAGACTTGTGAAAACTCTTAGAAATGAGATGGATCAGACCAATTAATTATTTAGAGTGGATCTCAAATGTTTTACCTATTAGTAAGAAGCCTTAAAGAATCAAAATTTGAAATAGTTTTAGAGATATAAGCAAAGCCTACCCTAAGGATAATTTTCTTTGCCAAATATTGACATTATAGTTAAATCCATAATGGGGTAAAAAATACTTTCACTTATGGATAAATTTTTAAGATAAAACTAGATCTGGATTGCACCAAAAACCAACACAAGATAATGTTCACCACTCCATGGGGAATGTTTTGTTATCATGTTATGTCATTTGGCCTCAATAATGTTAGGTCCATTTAGTAAAGATCCATGATTATCATATTTAATGATATGATGCATGACATTGTTGAAAACTATTTCAATAACATATTGGGTAAATCAAAGATCCGTGTTGATTATCTATCCACAATATGAAGAATATTTGAGAGGTTTCATGAGTACAAAGTTAGGATTAATCTAAAAAAGTGAGTCTCTAGTGTCACTTTAGGCAAATTTTTAGGATTAATCATCTTTTATAGAGTCATTGAAGTTAATTTGGCCAAAGTACAAGTGATTAACAAGTTATTGCTACCTTTTAATTTGAAGTAGCTCCATAGTTTGCAAGGAAAGATTTAATCTATCAGATGCTTCATATAATAGTTGGGTTATAAATGCCACCCCTTTACTCACTTTGTAAAGAAGGGTGTCATATTTCATTGCGATGAAAACTGATAGAAATAATTTCAACACCTAAAATAATATATTACTAATCTACCTATTTTTTCCCACTAATGCCAAGAAATCTATTTCTATTATATCTATCTACTATAGATAAAGACCTAGGGGAACTTATAACTCATCATAATGACAATGGAAAAGATCATGTCATTTACTATCTAAGCTGTACACTGGTCACATATGAACACAACTATATTTCAATATAAAATGTTTATTTATATATGGTCTCTATAGCCTAGAATCTATGCTAATACATGCTTAACAATAAGACCATAGTTATTTTTAAATTAGATCTGATCAAGTATCTATTACCCAAGATATCTTTAAAAGGCCACTTAACTAAATAGATCATGTTTTTGAAGGAGTTCAAGATTGAATACATTAATTATAAATCTATAAAGGGATAAGTACTTATAAATCAACCTGTTTAATATCCCCTTCTAGATATTGAACCCCTAACTTTTTAGTTTCTAGATGAGTCCATCATGACCATCATTGAAACATGTATTTAGGAGTAGCACTAGAAGCTATATTTTGATGTATCATTGACATCATATAGATCAAGGGCATGCCTATTATTTATTACACCTAAGTGGGATATCATCCATAAATAATTTCATATCAACTTTACTTGTATTAAAAACATGGTTGAATATGAAGCACTTGTTTTAGGTCTTCATTATGAAGTACAATGGAATATTCAACATCTCATAGTTTATGGTGATTATTTGTTAATAATAAATCAAGTTACAAACCATTTTTTGACCAAAGATGTCAAGATGGTGCAATACAAGTCCATGACCAATGTTTTTAAAAAATAGATCACTGACATAGAATTTAAACACATACCTAAGCTAGTAATAGAATAATAAATGCCATGGCCACCATTGGTTCTTTGATCCACCACATAAATAAGGAAAAAGAATATTAATTCCTCATTGAAAATATTCCATTTTATGCTCATGAAACTTCATCCATTATAGTGATTTGTGATATTATTTGTCCCAATTCTATATGGTACCCAGACCTCTTTAACAACCTTCATGACCATATCATGCCACTAGACTGATCATGTAAATAAAAAGGGAAATTTACCCACCAAGCCTCATTCTATAACTTAATTGGCCTAGCCCTTTATCTTCATAGATTTAATGGAACTCTACTTCATTATTTAAATTTGGAAGAAGCATTATTTTCATTATGGGAAGTTAATTAAGGATTATGTGAATCCCACACCAGTGAGGTTGTCTTAGCCAAAAATCTCCTACGTACCAGTTACTATTAGCCACCTATGGAAGAAAATGTAGTTGTTTATGTCAAAAGGTGTGACAAGTATCAAAGGCATGGCAATATAATTCATTCCCTAGCCAAAATACTAAAAATAATGCTTACACCATGGTTTTTTGTAACATTGGACTCAATCTCATTAAGAAGATTATCCCTACCTGATCTGATGGCCATAAACACATCCTTACTACTAATAAATATTTCACTAAGTGGGTTGAATCTATACTCCTCACTTATATGATTGGAAAATAGATTTCCAATTTCATATTCAATCATCACATTTACCACCATGGTATCCCATCTGACATTATATTTGATAATGATAGATCATTTAAAAACAAGGATGTAAAAATGCTTTGTGTTGAGTATAACACTACTCAACATTTTTATACCACATATTACCCACAAAGTAATGGCCAAGTAGACACATCCTATAAAAACATTCTCAACATCCTTAAGAATAGGGTCAATGATTTTGGCTATGATTGACACCTCAAATATTATACACCCTATGTGCATATCATAATAATTATTGTATTCCAACTGAAGCCACTCCATATTCCCTAGTTTATGGTACGTAGGCCATTTTTCCCATTTAGGTCAAGTTTCCTTCTTTATTTATCTTGACAAAACATATCCTTGATGATGAATATTATAGATTAGCTTTCCTATAAGAGATAAAATTACTTGATGAAAATCACATGGCCAATGTCAACAACCTTCAAGCATATAAAAATAGACTCCGTGGCCAATATAACTAATGAGTCAAACATAGAGAGTTTGAGCTTGGTGATTTTATTTTAAAATAAAATAAAAAGAACACCATAGCTAAGAATAAGAAGAAATGCAAGTGAAAACCCCATTGTATAGGCCCATATGTTATTATTTCAAATTATGGCTCTAGAGCATATAAGATCATTACAATAGAAGAGATGAACTTGATCAACCGATGAACATCATACATCTCTATCAATATTTTACTTGAGAGAGTTAAAGTATTATGTAGGAATAATGTTTATGTTGTATCCTATTATGATCTTTTTTATACCATACGGTATATTTTTCTACCATACCTTCCCTATTGACCAAAGTTGTGATAGGGAAGGTATGATATTTTTGTATAAATTATGGTAAAACGTTTCACTAGACAATAAGCTAGACCAAAAAGGATGGCATATTGATACTATACATAGAACAAAAAAATAATGTGGTTTTCAAAATTTTAATTAGGAACAAGGAAAAAAGTCTTTAAAATAATGTGAAAGATGTAGTGATGTTATTATGATCTAAATATATGAAAAATGGTTTTTTTTCAAAAACTCTAAGGCATAAGACTTGGAATGAAATGGGTAGTATAATGACACCCCTTTCAATAAAGTGAAACACACATAGAAGAGTTTGATAAATGACTAAGGTAAATTATGCTATCAAATGAATGACATAACACCTCCTTAAGAAAAATAGTGATGTGCAAACATGACTTTCTTTGGATGTGGTATGACAAACAAATAGTTTTGACTCAAGATAATGCATGTAAAAATGAAAAGTAACAAAAACACCTAATTTTATCATTCTATTCCTAAAATATGACAAGGTGGCTTCATACTATCAAATTACATATATATACTTGTTTCTGAGAGTAAATTATGTTGTTAATTCAAAACCTAAAATGTGCATGAAAAGTAGGGTTTTTAGGCCCCTCTTCTCTAAAGAAATTTTATGATGCCATGGAACATTGGGATACTCACCCTACATTGACAATATGTCCATGACAAGTGAAGTTATCCAAACTATAAATTTTCATGCATTCTAAATGGTACCATATGTGTGGTTAACACTAGGTCATAACACATCATTTAGATCCATGTTAACCAGCTTGTTATGAAAAGGTCTTATCCTTTTCACACCCATTACATCCATCAATTACTTAGTGTAGCATGATGTTTGAGTTAAACATATGTTCTGAGGCACTCTCTTACAAAAAAATCTTTCTTAACCACTCAAACAAGTGTCACAAAATTTGACCTAAAGATTATGTTACAAAAATAAATAAAGGGATAGATAATCATAGATCAATTTGAAACAAACCTATTATTAGACATAAATCCTATCAAATATGATTTTTTTGATGACTTAAAAAAGTATAATATATATTTTGACCCATGGAATTTTTTTTTTAATGGTTCTAAATATGCATCCAGTGTTAGGGTAGGAATTTTTTTCATAGACCCACTTGGGCACACAATAACTCTTACTTATCAACTCATTTTTTCATGTATAAACAATATCACATAATATGAGGCCCTTATCCTTAGCATTCAAGCATCTCAAGATCTCTAAATTAAATCAATCAATGTTTATGGGGATTCACAATTGGTTGTCAATTAGGTTAAATATGTATACCAAACTAAATAGGACCACCTCATTCCCTAAAATAACATAGTTCAATGTCTACAAGCTCAATTTGAAAACATCTCTATTGAAAACGTTCTTCATAAAGATAATCCTCATGTCTTAATGAAATGGCTAGTATAACATAATTAATAACAATTTACATCAATGATTACCATGCCACCTTCACTATAAACTATTAATGTCTCCATGGATATCCCATGCCAACATCATAACTCTAACAGTCTTAGTCACCATGCAAGGTATGACAACATCTGAATGTTTTTTAGATATAAATAATTGTATACATATGTCTATTACACTAGACACTTTGACAAGGAATGATAATCAAAATATATAGATAAATTCCATTTGATATGTCATTATTACTGGGGACCTATTCAAATGATATTTTAAGGGACACTTACTCTAATTTTTGATAACCGAGGAGGATAAGTTGGCTATTATCTAGGTACATGGTAGTTAATGTGGTGGCCATTGTAGTGGTAAATAAATGTCACATAATTTACTTTGATAAGGTTATTATTAGATAACCATAGAATAATAATTTCAAAGATATGCCAAGTTATGTGACAAATCTCAATGCCATGGAAACTTACACCATGTCCAT
Source organism: Torreya grandis (assembly GCA_037957365.1). NCBI lineage: Eukaryota > Viridiplantae > Streptophyta > Pinopsida > Cupressales > Taxaceae > Torreya > Torreya grandis. The sequence continues at coordinate 479,121 of JARHVA010001543.1, read as the reverse complement.
TTATAGTAGTTAAAACTCATTATATCTCCATGGTTGTTCATGCTATGGGGGTCTAATTTAATTAGTTAAATAAATCCAAAATCTATAGGAGGTCACAAATTCATTATTATAACTATATAATACTTTATAAAATGGGTGGAGGTCATTTCATTATAATCCATAAATGGAGAAGATATATGCCATTTTCTCATGACCAACATTATTTCCCATTTAAGTCTCCCAATGAACATCATTATAAATAATGGAAAAAAAAATTTAAGAACAAAATAACGATGAAATTTTGTGCTAAATATAAGATCTGGCACACATTTTCTACTTCATACTACCCACAGGGTAATGGTCAGGTAGATGCTATAAAAAACATAATTAATAGTATCCTTACAAAATTCATTACCAAATTTGATGATTATTGACACAATAATCTCATCTATGGACTATGGGCCTACCATACTATTATTTTCACATCGATAGGAGTTACTCCTCATTCACTAATATATGGCATATAAGTAGTTATCCCACTAGAATTAAAAATCCAATCCTTATGGGTATCTCTTGTGAATTAAGGAAATCATAAAAGAAAGGTTGGTATAATGTTATTTCAATAAAACTAAATAATAATAACACACTAAACACTAACACCTATAACTTTGACACTTGCGAGATCAAAAGTAATAAGAATATAATGAAAACAAAACTAGAAAACAAAATAATTTTACCTTTTACCTTCATTATATCTCTAAAATGGCTTGTTGATGTGGATTGCTTAGCTTTGTGAATCAATGAATCTTTATCAATGAATCTCCATTTGCTCCACCTTTCCTTGGCACCTTGGTTTGGCTAGTTGGATTAGATTAGATAGTGAATGTGGAATGGTAACATTATTTGAAAGGTTTCTTACATCTATTTGAGAATAATAAATTTACACCAAAAGAGCTTATTGGAGGTATTTTGTCATAATAATCTTGAAAAAAAATCTTCTTGATCAATAGGAAGGTCCTTGTATTTATAGCCTCAAAACTTGACTCTCACCCAAGGTGAGTTAAGTTTTAGTTTCAAAATATAATTATTTCAAATTAACCATAGGTGAGTTGAGTATAACTCTAGTTGAGTTAAAATTGGTCATGTAATGATGATTTTAAGTCAATATGTGTGGCTCTCAAATTATATATTTTGGGAGAGCTTAACAACTCATAAAGGTAATGATGAAAAGGCTTGATATTTTGATTTTTTAATTTCCATTTGTAGATATTAATTAATTTTAAATGGATAATTTATCTAAGAATTTAATATAGTTTAATTATTTGATTTTTTTATTAACATTTTAGCTATTTTAATAATTTTTCAAGTGCCTTTCTTATTGGGTGCACAGGCCAAACTTCTAGTTGTTAGGTTACAAAGTGACTAAGGATGAATCTGTGAGAGGTTATTATTACATGCAACTTAGAATCCCAAACTTGGATGCCTTTAACACACTTATGAGTATTGATGAATGATGCAAAAATGAAATTGGGTTGTTCAGTGATTCTTAGGCTTAATCTGCAATGTTTGATATCATTCATCACCATAACCATGAAGAATATAACATAAAAACATTATACATTATCATTCATTGAAGGTGATCCTATCAAAGTATAAGCCATTACTAGAATGCCACCACCTTCCATTTTGAAGTAGCTCCATAGTTTACAAGGTAAAATTCAATCTATCAGGTGATTCATTTCATAATTAGTTGATAAATGCCAACCTTTCACCCATTTACTAAAGAAGGGTGTGACATTTCATTGGGATGAAGACTACTAGAAATCCTTCCATCACCTAAAGTAATATCTTGCCAATCTGCATGTTTTATTACCACCAACACCTAAAAATCCATTTCTAATATACCTATCTACCATAGATAAAGTCCTGAAGGACCTTTTATCTTAGTATGAAGATAATAGGAAAGAGCATGCCATGTATTATCTAATCCATACACTGGTTGCATATGAACAAAACTATACACCAATAAAAAAATATTTTTTATCTATGGTTTTACAACCCAGAAGATATGACACTACATGCTTAAAAACAAAACCACCGTTATTTATAAATTAGATTTTCTTAAGTATTTACCATCCAAAATATATTTGCAATGCTGCATGGCTAAATGGATTATGCTTTTGATCGAATTCAAGATCTATTATGTCAAATATAATGCTATAAATGGACATGTACTTAAAGATAAAATTACTAAAGATACCCTTGTAGATACAAAACCCCTCATTTTTAAATTCCCAGATGATTCCATCATGACCATCATAGAAACACCTCCTTATGAACAACACTATAATCTATAGTTTGATGGATCATTTCATTACATGGATCAGGGGTAGGCCTATTATTTATTACACCACAAGGGATCTTGTCCCTAAATAATTATGTATCAAATTTCATTTTACTAACAACATGTATGGATATGAATCACTTATTTTAGGGATTAATCATGTAGTAAAATGTAACATTCATCATCTCACTATTTATGGTGATCCTTAGTTAATAATCAACTAGGTTACAGACCACTTTTAGATCAAAGATGACAAGTTGGTGCCATAAAAGGCCATGGTCAATGTTCCAAAATAGTAGATCATCAATGTATAATTTGAACACATATCTATGGCCAATAAAAAGACAACAGATGCCATGGCCACCATTGGCTCTTTTATCCACCACATAGGTAAGGCTAAATATCATCAATTACTCATTTAAAATCTTCTAACACCTGCTCATGAACCATATACCATCATAATGATCTGTGATATTATTGGTCCTAAATCTATTTGGTAATCATACCTTTATAATTACCTACATGACCATATCATGCCACTGGACCTATCATGTAAAAAAAAGGCCTTTACCCACCAAACCTCATGTTATACCTTAGTTGGACCAACCCTTTACCAAAATTAGAACTTCAAAGTCATGATATTGTAGTGAAATATCACGATTTCTCAATGAAATAATGCAACTACAAAGATTAAAATCACAATTAAACATAACAAAATTCTAATTTTTATATAGGATGTCCATGAGCCTCTAATTTCCACCTTTTTGGTCATCAAATTTGGATTTTTACATTAAAATTATTAGGAGGATGTCTTAAAATGGCTTGGAAGGAAATTTGTGCATTGTGGGTCCCATTGAGTATACCATCATATGAATAAAAGAATACATAGAGGGGAGATTAGTATTATGTTAGTCAAGAAAATAAACTCAAATAAACACACTAAACACTAACACATCTAGCCTAGCAAATAGGGAGAGGATAAGTAACAAACTTACAATGAAAAAAAATTATAAAACAAAAGAAAGCATCCTTTTGCATTCCTTATAGATCTAAAATGGATTTTTGAAGTGGATTTCTTAGCTTTGTACATTAATGAATCTCCTTTTCCTCCACCTTTCCTTCACACCTTGGTTTGGCTTGGATAGTGAATTTGGCATGGTAACATTACTTGAAAGGTTTATTGCATTTATTTGAGAATAATAATTTAGACCAAAAGAGCTTTTTTGAGGTATTTTGGCATAACAACCTTAAAAAAAAAAAATCTTGTTGATAAATAGGTTGGGGATTGTATTTATATCCTCCAAAATTAAATCTCACCCAAGGTGAGTTAAAGTTGAGTTTAAACATGGAATGAGTTTAAACTAACCCTAGATGACTTGAGGCTAACTCTAGTTTACTTCAAAGTTGTCATGTAATTACTATTTTCAATTAATAAGCATGGATCTTAAATTAGATATTTTGAGATATTTTGGGAGAGCTTGACAACTCATAAAGGTAATGATGAAAAGGATTGATATTTTTATTTTTGGTAATTTGCATTTTTATAAATTCATTTTTTGAAAAATGGATCATTTAGATTAGCATTTAATTAGGTTTAATTAGTTGATTAATTTTGGCTATTTTAAAAAAAATTCAAGTTCCCAACTTAATGGGTCCATAGGCCAAACTGTCAATTTTTAGGTTGTAAGATGATTGAGGATGAATCTGTGTGAATTTATTATTATGTATAGGATAGTGACCCAAATAGGGATGCCTCAACATTGTTTTGAGAATTGATGAATGATGTACATATGAAATTGGGATGTTTAATGATTCTTAATCTTAATTTACCTATTGTACCATATTTTATACCATTCTACCATAACTTCCCTATCACAGCTTTAGTCAATAGGGAAGGTATGGTAGAACAATATAAAATATGGTACAAATAAGATCATAATAGGATATAACATAAATGTGCCTCATAAACAATACTTCAAGTCTCTCAAGTGAAACAACATTTCAGGTGTATGATGTTCATCAACTAATCAATTTCATATCCATCTACTATAGTGATCATTTATGCTCCGGATCCATATTTTGAAATAATGACATATGGTCCAATCCAATTGGGTTTAAACTTGCATTTCTTATTCTTTTTGGATTTTTTGTTATTTTGGTTTTAATTGAGAATAAGATCACCAAGATCAGACTCTCTATATTTGACCAACTGGTTATATTAGCCACATATTCTATTTTGGTATGATTAAAAGCTGTTGGTAGTGGCCATGCATTTTTCATCAAGTAATTCTAGGTCTTATAGGTGAGCTACTATGTAATCTTCATCATCTAGGATGTGTATTAATGAGATACACAAAAAGGTAACTTAACCATGATGGAAGAAGGGCCTTAGTACCATAAACTAGGGAATATTAAATGGCTCCAATTAGAGTCTCATAATTAGTGTGATATGCATAGAGGATACAAATGATTTAGAGGTGCCAATCATGGCCAACATCATTGATAATATTTTGAAGGATGTTGACAATGGTTTTATTAGATGCCTTTGCTTGGCTATTACCTTATGGGTAATATGCAGTATAAAAATGTTGAGTGATGTTATACTTGGCACAAAGCATTTTGAAATTTTTTTTAAAAATGATCCACCATTATCAGATATAATGTCGAATGGGATGCCATACCAATAAATGGGATGATTGAACATGAATTTAAAAATTTGTTTTATAGTCACTTAAGTGAGGGGTATAGCTTTAACCCACTTAATTAAAATATTCAGTAGTGGTAAGGATGTTTTTATATCCATTTGTTAAAGTAGGGTTAATCTTTATAATGAGATCGATTCCCCATGTTATAAATGGCCATGGTGTAAGCATTAGTTTTAGTGTTTTGGTTGGGGCATTAATCATATTGGCATGCCTTTAACACTTGTCACACCATTTGACATAATTAGATACATCTAATTCTATAGTTGGATAATAGTAACCAATACATATGAGATATTTAGCTAGGACAACCCTACTAGTGTGGGCTCCAAATGTGGATTAATGAACTTCCTCTAATGCTAATGTTGCTTTTATCAAACTTAAACAACAAATTAGAGTTCCATCAAAGATATGAAAGTAAAGGGTTAGAATAATTAAGGTATAGAATGAGTCTTGGTGGGTAAAGTCCTTTTTTTTGTTTATGTGATAGGTCTGGTGGCATGATATGGTCATGAAGGTAGTTAAAGAGGTTTGAGTACCATATATAACTAGGAACAATAATATCATAGATCATTGTGATGGTTCAAATTTCATGAAAAGGTACTAGAATATTTTCAATGAATAATTGATATTATTTTGCCTCATCTATGTCGTGAATCAAATAAGAAATGGTGCCCATGGCATCCATTATTATTTTACTAGCCCTAGGTATGTGTCTAAACTATATATTAGTGATATGATATTTGATAATGTTGATCATAGCCTTGTATGGCATCGACTTGTCATATTTAGTCTAAAAATGGTTCTGTAAGTTGATTTATAATTAACTAAGAATCACTCTAAATCACAAGCTATTGAATATATCATTTTAATACTTGATGAAGCCTTATAATAAGTTCTTCATATTCAACCATGTTTTTAGTACAAGGAAAGCTAATGTAGAATGATTTAGGGATGAGATCCCCTTGAGGTGCATTGAATAATAGGCCTATCCCTAATCCATGTGATGTGAACAATCCATCCAAAGATATCTTCTAGTGTTGCTTCTTAAGATGTGTTTCAATTATGCTCATGATGGACTCGTCTAGGAATTAAAAAGTTAGGGGTTCAGTATCTGCAAGGGGAGCTTCATCAAGATGATCTTCAAGTACTTATCCCTTTATATTTTTTTATTGAGGTCTTCAATCTAAAACTCACTCGAAAACATGATCCAGTTTGACATGCAACCTTGTAAATTTATTTCGGATATTAGATACTTGACTAGGTCTACTTTGGAAATAAATATGGTCTTAATATTATAAATGTAGTGTCACAACTTTTGGGATACAAAGACCATAAGTAAAAAATATTTTTATATTGGTATATAGTTGCATTCATACATGACCAGTGTATATTTTAGATAGTACATAACATGCTCTTTTCCATTATCATCATGATGAGCTAGACATTCCCCTAGGGTATTATTTATGGTAGATAAATATAGTATAAATGGCTTCCCTAGCATTGGTGGTAACAAAATAGGTGGATTATCAAGATACTCCTTTAGCTATTGAAAGGATTTCTATTAATCTTCATCCCAATGAAATGTGACATCATTATTTAGTATGTGAGTGAAGGTGTGGCATTTTTTATCGAACTATGATATGAAGCATCTGATAGATTTAATATTTCCCTAAAAACTATAGAGATTATTCAATTTAGAAGGTGGGGACATCTTAGTAATAGCTTGTAATTTGGCTAGATCAACTTCAATGCATCTATAAGAGATGATGAAGCTTAATTTTTTTTCATAAAGTGACACCAAAGATGCACTTATTGGGATTAAGCTTGACTTTGTACTTGTGAATCCTCTCAAATATTTGGCATAGGAAAGTCGTCTTTGGAGTAGGCTTTGTATATATCTCTAAAATCAGTGTAGATTATAATTCCTTTGGGTCTTTTACTAATAGGCACAAAATTTGAAATACACTATGAGTAATTGATTAGTTTGATGCATCTCACTTATAAGAGTTTTTCCAACCCTTTCTTTACTAATACAATAATATAAGGATGCATCTTGTATAATTTCTTATTCATAGGTTTGGCATTAAGATGCATGACAAGGTGGGGTCCAAACCTATAATTTTTGAATAGGCCCATGAAAACATGTTAACCAAATTCACTCAAAAGGTCTGTAAACATTTCACATCCTCCTTAATGAATGATGTGCCTAATTTTATCTATTTTGGGTCATCTCCAGTCTTGATGTTGATTTCAGTAGTATCTTATATGAGGAGAGTCAATCCATCTTCTAGAATGGTTGATAATGATGTAAATTGGCCTAAAACTACAAAGTCCTCTAGTTAGACTAGTTCTTCAATATCTCCTACATAAGATGAATTTGAATCTCCTAATGGTAGGGATGGACATGTTACAAATATTATTAGAAAATATTAGGTAATTTGATCAAAGGCATGTTATTCTAATGAATTGAACTTGGACCCAAAATTAAGTTCATCATTGGTGGCCTCCAAATCTTCATTAAGGAAAGGTGAATACCCCTATCTAATAATACCTAAAACAAGTTTTCACCAAAATATTGGCCTTTCTCTTTAATTTCACCCTAGTCCAAAAACACCTCAAAGAGGTTTTCACTTTGGGACCTCAATGTTTTTATTCTTTTCCTTTTGGCTAAGGGTGTTTACTTGTTCTCCAAAATATGCTACAAGATCTAGTTTGATAGAAAACCCTTGTTTGTGCTATCCCAATAGAACATTGTCTCTTAAACCTATAAAATTGCAAAAAGACTCATTATTCTTAAAATCATCTATAGGCACTATGGATTCTTGTTAGTTATAGGCTATAAATCGATGGTGATACAGAGGAAGTAGGCTACATTGGATTACTAGGGTAATTTTACAAATGGTATGGGTCTCAAACATGTTGGTATTTTCAAGGTCTTCGTAAATGCTATGATCGTGACTCTACTTCACTATCAACATTTTTATCACTAGACATTAGCATTAGAACACAAATAATATAGGTGGGGACACCCCTAGGTGGTTTAAATCTGATACCATAGGTTACTTTTTACTTTATTATATGAATTGGCTCAAGAGTACACTACTAACTTTAGCCTAAGGCCTCCTCCTTCATAGGCTTGGTTCTCTATGATGTTGTTAGGGATGGGATATTTGGCATTTTTGTAGAAATCAGCTAATTTATCATTTTATAACTAGGATTCATCATTGGAAAGTGGGTCTTCTTCTTGGCTAGTGATCTATATGAGAATGACATGAGTTGGAATATGAACTTTACCCTTTCCTCTTTATTTTCATTTCATGAAAGGTGGCCTAGATTTAGGTATTTCATAGGACTTAGGCTTTTGCGTAAGCTTGACAATGTGGAATGTGTCATGGGTCAAACACTCTCCTAGGATTTTAGTTAAGATGGTAAAATTATTAGACATTTATAGAGGAGGAAAATGTGAAGATGAGTCAAGGATATATAGGTCTATAAAATTAAACTATGGCAATTTGAAAATTATTTCATTATATTTGTCTTTTTTGGGTATCGAATCTATGACAAAGTAGTAATTCTAAATTTAGTACACTACTTATAAATGTTTTAAATGTTCATAAGGATACAAATCTCCATTGATAGTGACCTTCATACCTGAGTGAGATGACTTTAGACACTAGTGTAATGTCCAAGGGATTGCACAAATTTAATGTATCTAAGGTCTACCCAAAAGAAAATTTTAAGATAAATTGAGGTCCAACACATGGCAAAGTGTATCGTGACTCAATGGGACAATGATAAATGTTAAGCTTAAGGTGCTTTGTGATTCTTGTTCTTCATTTTTATAGGCTTTGATAATAATTGTTTCTAGCTATAGATTAGCTATTATATATCTTATTTTCTTGATGAGCTTTAAAAACATAATATTTAGGCCTGACCCATTGTCTATGAGGACACATTTGAATTTGTGTCACATGTTGACAACTTTAATGTACATTAGATTGTTATGGAGAGGTCCATGGCATGACATATCACTTTGATCGAAGGTCAACTATTCACCTAGGGCTATATGTCTAACCAAATCTTGGAATTGGTCTAGGGTTATGTCTTTGGGAACTTGGGATTGGTTGAGGAGATCTATTGAGGATATTTTGATCGATAGTAGATGTATTAAAAATAAATAGAATGGAGATTTATCTAGGTGTTTTATAAATATGTTCCATAATATCATATGTATTTTTCTTAACAATTGTATATGGCTTATTCTTACCCATTACAATGGGGTGTATTGATTCATTGGTAGGAGTTTGTGGGCCTGTAATGGTAATCTTAGACCACTAATTTGTGATTACACAATTAGGATTGGATACATGACCATTTTAACCTAATGATGAAGGATATGGGCCATACAGGATAAGTATTTATTGTTGGTGTACTTGGTTATGGTCATGGGGTAGTGACAAGTTATTAGTATAGGGTCTTAAAATAATAATAATTGGTTGTTATTGTGATTGTTTATGGTCCTAGGTCAAGGAAGGATTAATGGCATAGTTGGGTTGATTAGAATTATTGGGTAACATTATGAGTCTATTAGAACTTGGTCTAAGATTAATGGTAATTTTTGAAACGTGACCCCCCATAATATAACCTACAACTTTGTTTTAGTCATGTGCAACTACATGGTAAGTCTATAGTTTATTGGAATCATTCTAGCCTTGGTTCCTCCCATTTAGTTGACATGGTTGGTTTTTTAGTTATTGGTATTATTTTTGTTATCATATCAGTTGTTGATACTATTGTTGTTGTTGTTGTTTTGGCCTTCATTGTTTCTATTGTTTATATTATTGTTATGTTACATAAAAAGGTTTTGGTAAATACCCAAGTTCTAATTGGATGTAGATCCTCTATTATCCAATGTAATCTCCCCATTTTCTAACATATTTTTGATGAGGTATTTTATGTATAAAAAATTGCATAAATTATGTTCATGAACATGGTGGTATTAATATAGCTCATTCTCTTTATACTAGTCTAGATATGGAATACCCTAAGGATAATGATTTGGAATTGGATAACTAATCATATTAGCTATGGATACTTTACAAAATACTATTTTGATAGGTTCATCAAGTTCGTTGAAGACTCTAGGAGTGGGTATTATTATTGGAGGAGGGGTTTGTAAAGGTGGTGGTTGTGTTTGTGGAGAAGGTCTAGGTTGTTGTGAAGGGTGCACTTGTTGAATAAGCTACTAATGAAGAGTAAGCTATATTTTCAATATCATTGGATTAAATGGTGTTTTTAGCATTTGGACGTGATGTGACTCTATTAACTCATTGCCAAAAACATTTTTATTATGGTTGTATTTCTTTGATTTCTCATAGTTAATGCCTTGGGCTAGTGTTAATGCTTGTATTTGGACATGATTATGGTTCTAATTTGGGCCTATGCCTTAATTTTGGTTTTGATTTTGGTTAAATGATGTTAACTTGAAAATCCTTTTGTTAATAATATCCTTTTAAATATATAAACCTTTTTTAATGATCTCTTTAAATGTGTGCACATACTGAAGCTCCAGATGATAGGATCTCACTATGAAAATTTTTAGTAAAAACAATAACTAATTATTTATCTAGTAAGCTATGGGTAAAGGGATTAGGAAGTGATCTCCATATATATAGATAACTTGAAAAGATTTAATCAAATTTATTTTTGGACTGAGTCAAATCTACCAATGAAATCTCATGTTTAATATTATAGGAGAAATGTTGCATATATTTATCCAAAGGGTCATCAAAATCAGATAATTTTTTTTTGATAGTTTGAGGAACCATTCCAAATCCTATCTTAATAGACTCTGGGAAAATAAAAAGGGGAGGAAAATGTCACTATCCAACACTAGTTGGAGAGTGACAAAGAATAATGTTAAATGGTCTTTAAGGTGTCCTTTACCCTTGTATTTATCAAATTTTGGTGGTTTATAACCTGGGGGAAATGGTATCTATAGATACTCCATGTCGAATGGGTAGGGACACCCATCATCTAACTTAAATTTCTTGTTATGATTTCATACTTTAATGGAGGCAATTACATCCTTCATTTTTGATAGTTCTAGGGCTAAGAAACTAGATGGAACATGTAGATAAGGTGGTGGTTAAGTGGCCAAAGGTGGATTACCTTGACTGGGGTATAAGGGAGGTATGGTTTGTTGAATAATATTGGTTTCGTGAGTGAATCAACTAGGAATATGTATCCATGTATTAGGATGTGGTTATTGAAATTGCACAAGTTGATGTTTTATATTATAGTTTAGATTTAGTATATAGCCTTAGTTTTGAGGTAATTAATACTAAAATGGAGGGATATGGATTTGTGTAAAATACTACCCCTACTAAGGTTGAGTAAAAACTTTCTAATAACTAGTCAAACCTAGTGAAATAATTGGAACTTAATGTGAAATAAGGAACTATCTTTGGATTTATGGCATGTTCTAAGTAAAAGTCAATTTCTACTTAATTGGTACTTGTTGAATAGTGGTAATTCTTGGTTTTTTAGACACCTGTTGTGAACTAGATATTTGTAGGGTGTTTAAATTTTGTATTTGACCAATATACACACATTTTTAATTAATCAACATCTGCAATTATAAAGGTATATTGTTCTATGACTGTAGAGGTATGTCTGTCATCACTTGTCAAGGTGAAACATTGGTTGTACCCTATTGAGGTGGTGTAGTGTTTTACCTTTGCTATAGTGGTAGATTATAATATGTTTGTTATTTTGGAATTTTCTTCATCACATATTGAGGTGGAGTAGCATTCACCACTTTTTTCTAAGGCAAAGCACTACTCAATGCCTAATTACTTAATCCTTTTGGTGGCATGCTTGAAGAAGTAGTTGGTTGAGGATTACGAGTAGCCTTATGAGGTTGGGATGTAAGAGATCCTACCCATTAATATTGTGAACCACTCATGGTATTAAAAAAAGTTATTTGTTCTTACAAACTATTTATTGGTGCATTTAAACCACTTTGGCCTAGATTAAAAGACACTTGTGTGTTATCCACCATGTTTGGCACATTGTTTTAGATAGAAGCCATAGTCACCTCTTTAATATATGGGACATTTTACATGTCACCAATTGAAGTGGTTTATGAAAAGGGGTATATACCCAAATTTAATTGACCTATTAGCTTAATTAAAACTCTTATTTAAGGAGTTATCTCTATGAATGGACCATTTGACATGGCCATGGCATTAAAATTGTGGACTATATTCAAATATGTTTGGTATGATTTTTGAATTTTATAAATTGGTCTTATATGAGGCCTTTCCTTTTAAAATAATATTTGGATCTTGATATGACATCTACATGATCACTTGAGGATAGATAGTAGTGGCATGTTCAATGGTTTGGGTATAAGGCATGTTTAGAGAAACTCTAACTAGACTAGGTATATTTTCATGGGGGAAGTCTACTAAAAAATTGTCCCCTAGCTCTATGTCTCTATATAAAACCTCATCCTTATTTTCAAGAAAGTGATGATAAGAAAATAAGGTTCATATGTTAATGGCATAGTAATGTAATATGATTATTGTTGAGCTAGTTCCATAACTGATGGTATGCTAAAGAGATATTATATGGTTTGATCTTGGTCTTTCTCAAAATATAGAGGTGTGTTAACTAAGTAGTGGGCTAATAGATCTTGAATTTATTCCCAATATTGAGTATTTTAAGGAGGATAGATATCCATCTCACAAACTACATCATCGTTATAGGGTTCTTGAATAAAATTATCATTCGTGACCACATTATAATAGCCTAAATTGTACATAGCTCCACTATGAGTGGAAAAAGACATATTCAAATCGATGACTAACATTCTGTGAAGAAGGTTCTATATTATACAAACTCTTAAAAATAAGGTCTAAAAGTCAAATGGTCTAAACTTGGTAAATCTTGGTCTAAGGACTTAGTCTAGGGGTGGATATACTTTTCCAAAAAAAATGTTCAATGATAAACCTTGCCTAAAAGTCCTCAAGGTATAACATCAAATGCCTTTAACAAATGATCAATTGAATGGATAAATTTGAATGCAAAACTTGGTAACAAAGGTTTCAAACAATTCTAATCTAAAAGAATAAGGTTGCTAGGTCTTTGGGAACAAGTCACAAATCTAGGCTCAAAATGACTAGATATAAAATGGAAGGTAAAATGTTAAGAATCTTGAAAAGATGACATAAGATATTGACTTGGAAAAAACTAGGTCTAAGAAAGAAATGAAATTGTTAGGTCTTTTGGAAACACTAAACAAAATATATACTTTTAAATATCTAGGTTTGAAACAAAGAGTTAATATGCTAAGACTATTGGGAACATGACATAGGAGATAGAATTAAAACATGCTAGGTTTAAGAAGCAAAAATTTAAATTTTTAGGTATTTTAGGAACACAACACAAAAGCTAGACTTAAAAACAAACTAGGTCTAAAAGACAAGATAAATGTAATGATTTTGAAACACTTTGAGTAAAACTAGGCATTTGGATTAAAACATAAACTTGAACTTTGGAAAAAGACATTGGACTTTAGGCACATGGAAGATATACCACTTGTTGAGTCCCTTATTTTAGTATAAAAGGATTTGTACTATTATTTTAGACACATTGATGCAAGGCATCATTTTGTGTGATAATGACATTTTGGCATCTTAGTGATAGCTAGAAGAATCAATGCACACCTTGTGCTAGCTGGTAGGTAGATAACCAATTCTAGTAAATCTAGGGTATCTTATAGGTTAGGCAATACATGGTAACTACAACATGAAGGGTACAAGGTGATAGATCCAGTGAGAATTATTATAAAGGATCCATCAAAGCACTTTACATGTGTACTTCACCATGGGAAAGAAATTCACGTAGATTAATAAAGGGATCTCAAACTAGTGAAACAAAGGGATGAGAATTGAGTGAAATGAAGATCTAGAGAATTGAAATTGGTTCTATAATGACTTCCATTAGACTTAGGAATATCCTGGATGCCATGAAGGATCGATTTATATACACCCAAGCTCACATATGAGCCTCTAGGCCACTAAGTAGCTTGAGTGAAGTATTTAATCTATGATAAATATTATGGACTCTATTTTACATAAGCTTTGATTAATGAAGAAGGTTGTGTATCATCTAATATTTCTCATTTATACTTCTTTGGTGTTAATATTTAAATGCGTAATGGTTATAATGTTGTAAGCTCTATACATTTATGTTAAGAATGTTATGTGCAAACTTTGGATCATGTCATTAATAGCATCTCGATGTTAAATAATGGTTTTAGTCATAAGTATAGAAAGACTAATTATATTGATCTCATGCACCAATTGTCCCTACCCCTATTATATCTTTATCTTAGTATGAGTGATTAAATCGAAAGATACCCCTTTACCCATCTAGCACCTATATGATGCTAGGATTAGTTTATCAGAGGCTTATGCCCTTATGACTCTAGAACTAGTCCACCTAAAGGCTTACACCTATAAACCACTAGGATATCCTAGGAAAGGATTATGCCTATGAATCTAGTTGAAACCCTCTTTAAATTGACCAAGTCTTGTATTTTATGACTTTTTCGATGGCATAACTATCCCAATGCAGGCCCTAGTTCTTTCTTTTACATACTTTGGGTGAGAAGATAAGGCATGCAGTTTATTTGGATTGATTTCAACATATCCAAGTGTAAAATATTGAGAAAATAAAAACAATCCCATGTTGATCCTAAGTGTACTGAGCGTAGAACCAACTTAGACTACCTCTTGCACTTGACTTTTATATAACATTTTGGTTTCATTGTAGGTACCCATGTTGAATTTTGTTGTTTCAATGGTATGGAATAATAATGTACCTACTATCCCTTGAAAACATTGAGTAATGGTTATTATAAGTGGAGGATATATTTGAATTGAAGCATCCAACTTACAAAGGGAAAAAGCTAATAAAGTGGGTTTAACACAATCTATATGATGCTCTGTACAAGGTCATTTTCATCAAGTTTCCTGAGCATGTGTATAGATGGTTGGTTGCATATTTATGAATAATATATTGATAATGAAATGAGTGGATGAAGGGGTGCCTAGAAAGGCTTGAGACCATAGATGACACTTGGACTAGATTAGTAGACAAATGGTGGTAAGAAGCGCTAAATAGGTACATGTTTGAGTTTGAAATTTTAGCATACTCATGCCTTGATGAAGTAGAGTATCAATTTTTATACAAACCTAGAGGCATGTTTGTGAAGGAATTTTTTGTAGAGACTAAAAATCTAATGGTAGATTATGGTTTTGAGAGTTTGGGGATGGAAGGCTAAAGTCCTTTCATGTATGAGTAACACAAAAGGGGAAAAGGGGATGTGTAAGTGAAGTATAGTGGAAAGGGATGAGTAGATTGACACATGATATCTTAGAAGATATACCTATAATAAGAGATGATAGAGGTTTATAGAAGATATGGAACCTAGAAGTGCTAATAAAATCCATAGCGAGAAAAAAGGGCATGGGGAAGGATGCCTTGAAATATAGTAGTGCGAGGAGATATATGATGAAATGATAGATTGAGATAAATATTTGATAGGTGTGGAATCCATTAGAATCCTATAAGATTTTTTGACTAAATATATGCTTAATGTGGCTACCCCTTTTGAAATTATGATGCATTCCCACATGTTGGATCTCCTAGCTAAATAAAGTATAGAAGTGATATTCGACCCTATTATCCACATAGATTTTAGATGATTTTTAGACTTGGAGTTTAATTTTGTGATTAAAAAATTATTCCTTATGAGGAGGTGATAACAACTAGATTTAGACCATTGGGTGCTAGCTTACCACACCAAAACTTGAGCACAAACATCACAACTTAGTCAATATCAGCAATGTAAAGTGGGCAATAGATTACAAGTAGTTTAGTGACATAATTAAGTAGTATAATAGCAATGGATCAAGTGCCTAACCTAGAGGCTAGAGGAATTAAAGGGCCACCATCATGATAAACATTAGGGGTATAAGCACCTTAGATCCTAGTTTCCCCCCATAAAAAAATTACTAAGAAATGACCATGTACTTGCTAGAGTATTGTAGAATGAAGAATATTATAGATCATGTGCTAAAGTGTGAACTATAGTATAATGCTCAGTTTAGAACCTAATTGAAGCACAAGGAAACCCAGTTTATGACCACTTTACTAGATTTTACCCATACCTAGTATATAAAATTTGATCCTAACCAGGCTATCGTTGATTATGATATATTGAAGGAGGCATTCCTTAAGGAATTTGACATAATAGAGTTTGAATAATAAAGCATCACCATGTTCAAAGAGATTACCTAATGACTCTTAAAAGGTGTGTGCTTTTATGATGCAAGGTTCAAAACTCTCCTATCAAAGCTACCATATGATATTCACCCTTCCTAGCATGTGTAGTGGTTCATTAGAGAGTTGTTAGTACCATTTTGAATAATGCTTTCTATGAAAACATTTACATACCCTCATAAAGTGATTAAATTTATGCTCATATTTGAGGTAGCCAAAAGTACAGATATTGGGATCAACCCATTTATAGATGCATGGATTGCATCAATGGCCTTCTAAATCTAAAAAATTACCACTAGTTAGTTGTAAGATGCTCAATGTGGATTATGGTACACTAGCTACAAAGTGAAAATCCATAATAAAAATAACTACCCATAAAGGAATGTGTACACATTACTTCTACGCTGTGAAGTCTATTGAGAGGCACATAATGTTTACAGCTTCCCTTTGTTGTTACATGCCTACCATATCAACATAACCATATATTATTGGTTGTATGATGACTACACCCATACCATAGTTGATTATATGGTGATTGATAAGATGCATGAGAACATGGAAAGAGGTGCAAGGTAAGCCACTTTAGTATGTAAAGGGTAAGCTAACCAAGGAAATGAAGGCTATGGTAAATAAAATGTAGGATTTGGGATGCAATAAGGCATCAGAGGCCAAGGTGGAGGATGTAATGGTAGAATATTCCCACCCTACTCATGTTATAAGTGTGGTTCCATAGAAAACTATTAGTGAGACCTCCCTACACATCCTACATGTGGGTATTATTGAGGGCCCCATAAGATCAAGGAATACCCCAAATTATATAAAATGTTTACTCAAGGTAGTCTTAAAACATACAAGGGTATATGAATGATCAGGTGTGAGTTGAAAATAGAGAAGTAAAATATAAAGGCACAAACCAATTGTACAAAGATAGTCAAAGTGTAAGAGACTACTCATAGTGTATTCACTACTCAGCCATCAATTGTACCACACTTGAGTTACACATTGAATATGGGGATAAGGTTTGTACTAAGTGTATAACATGACATAAACCTAAAGTTTCACTTACCTAAACCTAGTATGACAAAAGGATATACTGTAGTATGCCATGAGTGTAATCCAAAACCTACAAGGGGATCTCTAACTAGTGTGATATATAAAAGGATAAGCTAATACTTCCACAAATAAGTAAGATAACTAGGAGGTTGAGATACAAGAATTAATAGAGAACTTCTACCTCCTACAAATAGATGGGATGATACCCCTATTAAATAACTTTCTCTTGGAACATGTAGGCTAAAATATAGTTGAAATCACTACACCACACATGGAGAGGGCACCAGAAGTTCATCATACACAAAATGTAGAGTATGATAAAAAAAACTCCTTGTGAATGCCACTATTGATGGATGGTCTATTTTTGAGGTCCTTATAGACATAAGCACCTGGGTTAACATCTTAACCAAGAATACTTAGGAGAAAATGGGTAGGCCAACATTGATTACTTACCCTCATGTACTTTTCATGGCCAACAATACTAAGTGTAGCCTATCATAATTATAAAGAACATAGTTATAGATATCATGGGTGTCAAATTCCACACTAACTTTGAATTGATCAAGTTGGTAGAACAATACAACTTCCTGATACTTATAGGAAGGCAATGGTGCTATGCAAATAATATAGATATGTGCTTCAAGAAGTGTTATATGAAATTTGAGAATGAAAATTAGAGGGTAATTATAACCCTCTCACAGGATTAAGGACCCCCTATGTTGAGAATTTAGACCTCAAGGGTGAAATCAACCACACATATAACATAACAACACAAGGTGCCAAGACACTAAACCCTAATGATCAATGAGTAATTTCCTTGGAAGATGGAAAATCAACCCTAGACACAACTGATATTTCTTGTGACCATTAGGTCAAGGAAGCATATGAGACCACTAGTTGAATATGTTACTTAGTGTACATAAGGAAACCAAAACTAGTGAAGATGGGTTGGGTCTATATTGATCATACTTCTAAAATATGGGTCATTTTCACCAAGAATAAGGGAAATATAGTGTTTCACCTTAGTAAGGGAAAACTTGTAGTGCTCCCAAGATATGTAGGGATTAATCTAGTATAATATTATGTCTGAGACCTTGATCATGCATCCTAAAAGAAGTGGTTTGGATGGGTAGAATAGTATATACATTGAAGAACACTATTGCTCATTGGTGGGTAGCACAATATCCTAGTTTGCTAACTTGGCAAGAGGTGAAGGTATCCATTTTCACTAGAGTTAGGAAGAGTAATGAGGACTTGGACATTTTTGCCTACATTGACAACTCTAACCCTATGATGCATGTGCACTTTTGTGAAGAAACATGGATTGTCTATGGTGAAAATGCCCCAAACAATATATGAGTCCATGCATTCTATAGGAACTTAAAGACATGGGTGTGATATCAGTACATTTTCAAGGAGATGTGCTATGAGATAGCCAATTAAGATGTACTTAAGGAGTCATTTATCCACACCTTTTCCTTTTCTTCAAAAAAACTTTAAACTAATTAAGCCTCTATAGATGGTTTAAAGGTCAGTGTTTAAGGACACTATAATATTAGAAGAGCACTTGAAAGATATTCTCAATGTAAAGAGGTTGGAACTCTAAAATTTATTTGAAGAGAAAACCTTCAATAGTGACTGTAGTCATGAGGATGTTGAAATATGGAAGCTGCATAATTGGACAAACCTGATAGGAAAAGGGAAGTTACTGAGCCAATTTTAGGATAGAGATTTAAAGGAAGATGACCCTACCCACCTCTAAATAGAAATAATTGAGAGAAAAAAATAGGTTGAGGATTCACACTAAGAGAAGAATGACAATTATGTCATGCCACTAAAAACAATAAAGGTAGATATCAACTCATAAGGAGAACCAAAGGTTAATACTCTGGGTGCCTATTGGTTTGAGGAGGAGTTGACACACATTTTGGACCTCCTAAAGGAATTCCAAGACTTATTCCCTATGAACTATAGAGACATGAAGGGTACACACCCATCCATTAAAAATATGAGCATGAAGCTAGTTGATGGTGTGAGACCTATCAAGAGGAAAACTTATAAGATGAACCCAAATATTTGCACCAAGGTCAAAATATAGATTGATGGTATGATAGTCATAGGCATCATTTACCCTATGTAAGAATTTGATTGGGTGAGCACCATGTTCATCATTATTAATAAGGATGGGTGCATCCATATTTGTGTTGACTATAGATTGTTGAACACTACCTGCATCACTAACATATTTCTAACTCCATTTATTGTTGTAGTTTTGGATGGAATCATAGGTTGTAAAATATACACTTTCACTAATGGGTTCTGTACATACCATCAAGTCTAGATCAAGAAGGAGGACAAGCCAAAAATGACATTTGCAAACAAATGGGGTTATTTTCCATACAACATGATTCCCTTTGGTCTCAATAATGCACCAACTATATTCTCCCAAGTGGTGATCACTGCCTTCAAGGACTTCATTCACAAGTTCCTCCAAGTGTACTTAGATGATTGGACTATTTATATGCTATTGAAGGATCACTATGACAACATGAACCTAATGTTTGAGAGGTAAAAGTAGTTGTGTGTGTGTATAAACCTAAATAAGTGTGTTTTCATAATGTCATTTATGTCTTTGTTGAGGAACATCATTTATAAGGATGCTCTTCTCATTGATCCAACATAGATCACCATCATACTTTAGCTCTAGACCCCTTCAACACAAAAATATGTTTGTGATTTTTTAGGACATTGTGGTTACTATAGGAAGTTCATAAGGAACTATGACAAGTTTATAGTGCCACTAGAAGAACTCTTGAAAAATAATGGACCATTATATTGGGGTGTGGCATAGGAAGATGCATTTGAGACCTTGAAGCTCAAACTAGAAAGTCCACTAATAATATAATCTCCTAGCTAGATAAATCCATTCCATGTCCATGTTGATGCATTTGGTACTACAATTGGTACCATTTTGGTGCAACCAGGTCAGGGGAAGATGGATCATCCAATTTTTTTTGAAAGAAAAAAGTTGACCATGGTATAATAGAACTATACCACAAATAAGCACAAGGTGATTTCCATGGTTTATGCCATTTAAAATTTTTGATAGTATTTATTGGTGATCTATTTCATATTTTTCAATAATCATGAGGCACCTAATTACATGGTGAACAAGCTCATTCCTTATGATCACATTTGTAGATGTATAATTTTGTTTCAATAATTTTAATTCTCCATTATAGTGAATCTTAGAAATAAAACTTAGGCCTAGACTATCTATCCTACATAAACTCTTGTGATGTGGTAGCACCTATAGAATATGATATGCCTAATGTGCAACTTTACATAGTTTAGTGCATCCTGAAAGATATGGTAGAGATCAATTAATTTTTAACATCTAGGTCTGCACCCTAGACTATGCTAGCCAAAGAGTAAAAGCAACTCATAGTTCACACTACCCCATTTCAAGTCATTAACAGGAAACTATAAAAATGAAGCTAAGATAAGGTCCTATGTTGATGTGTACTAGAACATGAATGGGACTTAGTCTTGAAAAAGGTGCATGAAGGGATTTTTAGATGCCATTGCACTAGAGATGATATGATGTGAAAGGAACTATGATTAACTTTATGGTTTCCTACTCTATTCTAGGATGCAAAATATTATTTTAAATCATGTGACATCTTCCAGTGCATGTGAAATAAAAACTACCAAGATGAGATGCCTCTCATCCCCATATTTTCCTAGGCACTATTTGAAAAATGGTCCATTGAAATTGTTGGGCCAATTACTCTCACTGTAAGGTGCATAGGTGCATGATACATTCTAGCATCCATAAGTTATTTCACTAAGTAGGCCAACGTAGTGCTAACTAAATATTTCAAGCCACAAGGTTTATTTGGGAGAACATCATCAACCAATATGGATGCTTTCTTAGGTAGACCAGTAACCATGGTGTGCACTTTACCAATGAAACCATTTAGATCTTGGTAACTAAATACATGGTGGTGGACCACAAGATAACACCTTATCATCCCTAAATAAATGGCATAGCTAAGGCATTCAATAAGATATTGGGAATATACCTCACAAAGATATGTGATGTTGGTTGTAAATATTAGGATGACTGGGTGTAAGTAGTGTTATGGTCCTATCATGCTACATATAATTTCCTAAACAAGGTGACACCATTTCAACTATTATCTGATTTATAGGTAGTTTTATTAATGGAATTCATAGTGCCCTCAATGCACATAGTAGAAATTGGTAGTTTAGATGATGAGGAGTCTTTGAGCACATGACCAAAAGATTTGGAACACTTAGTCAAGGCACATACCCAAGAAATATGGAGTCAACAAGTAGAGAAGGTGCATCATATGTTATGGATTAATAATCATATTAAGCATAAGGTACATATTTAATGAGTATTGGTCTTGTTATATGACTCAAAGTACCTCAAGCACCTAAGAAATTTCTATATTGGTTAGATGGGACCCTATATCATCCACAACATATTGGAGACTACCATATGAAATCTATACACATTGATATGTGAAATGATCCTTGGGAATTTAACTAGAAATATATTGAATCCCTATAGTCATTAGGATGGAACCTGAACCATTAAACACTGACTTCTTGGTTAGAAGTTAGTTATGTTGTGTTGATCATAATAAAATTTGGTACAAGTCAAATCTTTACTTATGTTTATTTTGTTTGTGTTGAGTGAATAAATATGACACTTTCAGGCCTATAAGATAACTATTATGGTACTTACATGAATATATATTATCAGGTGATTCAAGGATTAATAGTCTCTAATCACCTGAGGCTAGGAACCTAAGTCTTTGAGCATGTGGAATTTCTAGATTTAGAATATGTGTGGATAAGTTTACAAAGGGAGGCACATAAAATTATCATGCACCAAAAAACATGAAGAGAGAAGAAATAAATAGAGTAATAACACAAGAATTTGTATGGGGTAGGGGAAGGCTAAAGCAAGAACATATGAAAGTGAAATAAATCAACCAAAAAATGGAAGTGCACTTGAAAGGAAGAATAAAATCAAAGAGAGATGGAACTAAGGAGGTTGAATTGTGTGTATGTGAAACACTTGCACCAAAGTTTCCATAATATGGGAAAAGGTCATGCCAAGGTGAACAAAGTGAAAGAGAGAGATCATTGAGATAGTTGGCACCCACCCAATATTTGGTAGGAAGTGGCCATTTGAATCACTTGTCACTTCACCAAATACATGATTAAGATAATTTAATGACTATGATTATGGAGGCATAAATATCCATAATAAATGAGAATGTGGTGGTATATTTTTTAAAATTTCATAGGTCTAATGAATTTCAGTAAATCCATGTGCTACCATGCTATTACTCACTAGCCATTAATGGGGTAGCATAAATTAATGTATAAAGAGGTGAACAATTTTTTTTGAAAATTTACAAAACTTGTGCAAATTTGAACCAAACATAGAGCTAAACACAAAGCCAAACCAAAGATAAAACAATAAAATGATACCACAAGTGAAAAATTGAGCACCCACAAGCCCCAAGTGAAAATATTGGAATAAATATAAAGATTGTGTTCCACTTGGTATTGGAAAAGAGGCATGTGGAGAGAAAATTGTGAGAGAAATATATAGTATAAACTTTACAAGATGTTGAGGCCACCATTAACAATGTCAAAATCATGAGAGCCAAAGTCATAGTTCTAAACCTCATGATTGTGAAGAAGCACTAAGCAAAATTAAGGGATTCATAAAGATCAACATACCACGTTTTAAGGGTATCAGTTCAGAATGGGAAATAAATTGTTAAGTTTAGGGTCACCATAGGGATAGAAGGATGCCAAAAAGGAGTTGATATTAAAGGAAACAATTTCTCCAAAGAAAGAGGTGTATATAGTATAAGGCATCAACATAGCATCAATTGACCTAAAATCAAGTACAAAGATTACATATAGATAAATGTAGTTTCCCCCTGAGGTCATAGTGAGGGAGACATGGGTATCCTTCATGCACACATCCAAATTAAATGAATACAACCATAAATCATCACAGAATATGTAAGATCTCAACCAGGACTAGATATTTGACATTGGAATGAAGATCAAGGTAGGCATGATGTTATTTTATGTCTCCATTTGAGATAAACTAGTGACCACTGGTGCAACCCACTTATATGATTTTCTAAGTTTTATTAAGCTAGAGGAATTTGTGTAATTATTTCTCTCACATGTCTAAGGTGATAGGTTTTATTTCATGGGGAGGTGCATGTAGATCTCATCATGCCTCATCAATACGATAATAAGACTGTTAGGTTTAGGACCTGACATCTACCAGATGATGAAGGATGATGTGAAGGAAGAAAGGGTTACAAAAATCTTAGGATACTATAAGGCAAGGTTCATATTCCCTATTAAGGACATTCAATACCATAGAATGAGGGAATAAACATGCATTACTATATCAAAGTTATTCCCCAATGAATGGTGGTATAACATCATCAAGACCTACTTATGCATCATCCATAACTTGGTATAAGGGGTAAAGTTCAATATCACAAAATTTATTGTTGAGGACATTATGAAGAATGTGATGGAGTGCCACAAGTCATGTTAGACATTTAGGTTAGGGTCCATGCTGATATTTATTGTGATAGAGGAGATTGATGTGCCCTATGGTGATGAGGACAACCTTTGGTTGTTTCCACCACATAATGACTCCCCAGCATTGAAGTATCAAAAATTCATCTA
Organism: Torreya grandis; assembly: GCA_037957365.1. Taxonomy (NCBI): domain Eukaryota; kingdom Viridiplantae; phylum Streptophyta; class Pinopsida; order Cupressales; family Taxaceae; genus Torreya; species Torreya grandis. The sequence goes on along the minus strand of JARHVA010001543.1, from coordinate 454,917 downwards.
CCCACTTAACTTATCCCAAAAATTTACAAGACAAGGATGCAAGGGTGGTGTAACTAACATATCAAGGCATTTGGGATTAAATAACACATCCCACAAAAACTTCCCTAGCATATGGTAGTAATGGTGAACTTTGTCATCATGCAATACTTCTATGTAGTGTTCCTAACACTCACATATGACAACGTATTTGCCTAGATTAAACTAACTTATGAATTTTATATTAAATTTTTAATAGATTCACTAAGGAATATTCATAATACGTAGAAACTAGATAGCCTGATGAAGGTTGTGGATCAAGAAAGAACCAAGTTAAGGTGCTAGAATGTGCACCCCAGAGAAAAGGCCACCAAGGATGAGGAGGATGAATCTAACCAAATGGACCTCCATCCCCTCTAGAAGTAAATTATAACTAGGAACTATTGTATGTTTGTCAATGATGTCTCCAAGGTGACCAAGGGTGTTGATGAGGTGTCATGTGTGCTAGAATAACAATGACAAAGTGTGCTTCAATCAGCCTAAGTGTTCCTGCATGTTTCTTTAGTGTCTTCTTGAGTGAGGCATTTTATGGATGATATTTTTGTTATGGAAATGTTAAAGAGTTCCTATGGGTTGTAAATTGTGCTTATAATGAGTATGGAAGTGATTGGATCTCATCTAGTAGTTCTTTGTTTCATCTAGATAATTTGGGTCAAGTGGTAGAAAATCTAAGTAGGTAGTTTGGTTATGTCACCATTGCCACATGTGGATGAGTCTAGGGGAGTTGGTCATATGGTTGTAATCACATTAGTCCCTATTTTATATGAAATAAATTTCATATCATGTAATGAATTTCATCAAAATATATGCATGTGCAAAGTTGGGCTCCCATGCAGATTCAATGTGTTTTTTTCATACTTAGAAAAATTTTCATGTGGCAAGAAAAGTTGAGTATGAATTTTAATGATGTTATAATTCATACATGGGGAAGTTTCAAAATAATTTAATCATATGGGTATTTTTAGTTTTGATCCTAGTTGATTTGTGTTAATTTTTAGATCATCAAATGAACTGAGACAAAGATATTCATGTGCAAAGTTGACCTTCCAAGTAGGTTTTAACATAGTCTATTTTGTGATAGAAAATTTTGAGTGAGAAGATTAATGGTTTTATATCTTGAACGCATGAAGGTTTAAAGATAATTTTGTTACATGGTTGGATTCCCCTATAAAATGTGTTCATATGGTGAAAATTTAAAGACATGAGATTGATCAAGGCAAAATATATACCTATGTAAAGTTGCCTTTACAAGAATATTGTAGTTGGTCCCTATACTTAGTCAATTTACATGATGTTAAAGTTTTTTACCTAGAAGAGATGCAATAGTTCATGGGAGATGATACATATATATACAATGGTGTTTTTAGATTCAAATGGGTCAATGTGATAGCTATTTATCAAAGGTAAATATTGATCAATTCTTGAATAGATCGATAGAGCTCATTGTTTGTAAGATGCCAGGAAACAACAAGCTATGGACAAGTGTTAAAATTTTAACATTGAGTAGAGATAAAGATAAAGATTATTAAAAATATAAATGGTGATTGGGTGTTTGTAATGATAAATATCAATGGTTTTCATGAAATTCAAGAGGTCAAAGTGATAGTTTTTTATCATGATTAAATTGAGGACAATCTAAAAGAGATTGATGAAGCGTATGAGGTCAAGGTTCCCAAGATGCATGAGATGAGATGAAAGTGAAAGAGGTTTAACATTGTTAAATGTAAAAGGATATTGATGGTGTATTTTTAATTTGAGAAATGATGACATGTGATGATAACATGATGATCTAAGTTTAACTTTGACTGTTTAAATTCTAATATTTGAATTTAATAGAGGAATTACCAGTGTCTGGTGTTTAGGCCATATCCTTTAATCTATGAATAATTTGCTCAAAGTGTAAACATAGAATTTTTAGAGAAATATAAGATAAATATATATTTTAAGGTATGAAATTTTGTAAAATATAATTTATGAAGGTTCAAAGTTTACTATTTTTTTATGTTTGTTCTACAAGTGACTCAAGAAGAATGTTTGAGCTTGTGTTGATGTTATTTTGATGTATCATGATGAATTATATATTTTTGAGTGATGTAGAATATATGAGGATGATCTATGTTTTATTTGGAGTTTTTAACAATAGATATTATTTATGAACAAAGGTTAGTAAGTTCACTGTGTTCCTAAAGGTTACTAGCAGATTGAGTGACCATCTTGTAAAGGCAACTTGAAGGTGTTATGAGCTGAGTTGAAGAATAAAATGTGCTTGGAGATGTTTTATAAGTATAAAATACTAATGAAAAATATTTTTTTTTCATAGTATGATCATGATCAGATATGGAGAACCATATTAGGTTGATTCTATTTTAACTATGTATGACCAGTTTCAGTGGTCATCTTGAGTGAGATAGTTTGAGGTGTTTTGGCATATGTTTGAGTGTCTAAGGTACATGGATATGTTGTAGATATATTTGAGATTATATTAATATGACCTTTTTTATGTGTCTATTTGATATATTTATGTGTTTTATTCAAAAAAATTTCGCTATGTTTTCTATGTATGAAGACCTGAAGACTGAGGTGACCTAATTGGTAGGTTTAAGTGTGGATTTGGTGTTACAAGTGGCATGGACCCATGTGGGTGTGAATAAGGGGTCATGTGGAGTGTACATATACTTTTTTTAGTCATCATATTTTCTTATTTTCTCATTTAAGTGCTAAGTGCACTGATAGGTCTCCGTGAGACCTATAAGAGTAATAAGGGCCTTATTAAAAGGTGTAGTTGCTTAAGAGTGACCTATTGTACCATATAATTTCACCATTTTAGGAGATTATTTTAGGATATCTCACTTCCAAATACAATATTAGAGAAACCTTAGGCTATGGGTATCCTGTAGTGAGGTTGAACCTCTAGAGAAGGCCAACTTCCTCATGTTAGATCACCTAAACTAAAGTTTCTACTTGGAAAACAAGTAGAGGGGGTATAGGGTAACTAAGAGATATAAATGGGTATTAAACCAAATTTATTGAAACTCACATAATAATGAAATAAAAACTAATTCAACATAATATAATTCTTACTCCAATAACCTCACAAACTAGTTAATTTGCATAAGTGTTTCATAAAATAGGCTCACCAAATAATACATGAAGCAAAGAGGAATTTCAAAATTCACACCAAGAATCCATTAATGGTATAAATATATAAATTAACACCTTAAATTTACTTTGAAACACCTAAAAATAGGCAAAAAATAATGACAACGTACATGGAAGAACACTTTTTCACAAGGCCATCATGCACAAGCTTTCTAAGCATAACTTAGAGGCAAGAGATAAGTAAAAATTGATATTTATTGCTTCAGAAGGTCTTTCTTACAAATTTTGATAGGTTTTATCCTTTTCAAATGAGAAATATTACAAAAATGGAAGAGAAATGGGAGATATAGGAGAAAAGGGGAAGATAGAGAGAAGAGACAAGCAAAAAGAATTCAATAAATTAGATCCAACCACCATCCATGGATTCTCACCCACATTTAGGTTAATTATAACTAATATTTATTCAACATATTAACCTTCATTAGATATAATAGTCTTCAAACCCTCTCATTGGTTGAGAAACACACTAGAAGATAGAAACTTGTTAAGGATGATGATGTCATGATCCACTAAAAATGAAAATTATTCAAAGACTTTGAGAATTTATTGAATTCTCAAATTTGACTCTGCAACCTTTGAATCTCTCTCCCATAGACTTCTATTCTCCCCTCCACTTTCTCTTATAGAAGATGTTAGGAAAAAGGTTAGCCAACTTGGCATTTCATGCTTAACTATCCATAGAAGTTATATTTCATGTTTGATTTTTGAGGTTATTTTCTATTTTCAACTTGAATTTTCTCCTCTATCCTATAATAAACTCCATGATGGCTGCAAATCCCATATACCCCATTGATGTGGGTCACAAGCTTGAGCCACCCTCAACTAGCTACCCTAAAAACTACTCCTAAGGCCATTTGGCACCCTAAAGACCACTTTTGGACCTGTGAAATACTTCCACACATCCATGGCATGTGTATGATGAATAAAATGAATGTTTGGAAAACCTTCAATACCTACAAAAATGGTGGAAATCACCATTAAACCTGAAATAATGGACAAATATGTCAAAAATTGGGTTTTTGACCCTTTTTCTTAGTAAGGCACCATGAAAACTCTTGTTAATATCTATAAATTCCATTTAATGATGTTTTAGACCCCATTAGACCCCTTCCATGGTTTTATAACATTTCTTTCTTTGAAGACCTATAAAAAATATGTAATTTTGAGAAATTTTAGGCCTCCTAAGCACCCAAACATGCTAGATTCTCCTATAAAACAAGTTTGTCAAGAGATATATGACAATCAATTATATGCCATTTGATGGACCTATGAGTCCAAAAACATAAAATTGGTGAAAATTTTCCTTTATAAGTTTAAACAAGTTCGCTTTCAAGATGATTGTTCATACAATTAAGAGACCTATTACACCAATTCTTTCCATTTAGATATGGTAAATAGACCCATTAAACACCCTTGAAAATATTGTGCTCCCATGTGGAAGGTGTTAAAAGATACACATGTAAAGATGATTACTTGTAGGGTTTAGAAGCATTATGGACATGCTTACACTCTTAATGATTGTTCATAAAACTAAAGACCTTAACCAAACTCAATCCTAAAATAATTTAAATTAAATATGGTTACTAAAAACATACTAGAATCACTTGTCCCAACTCTCTATGGTATGAAAGAAATGAGCATTTGAAGATGGGCTAAAATTGGGTGTCTTAGGCCTAAAAAGCTTCAATTTATCCAAATGACAAATTTTAACCTTTCCACTAATATTAATTGATTTAAAAATTCTTCATGACATTTTAAACACCTCATAACACCTCTCTATATTATCAAAACTCAACTTTACCTTTTGTGCCTTAGAGACTGCCTATGGGGATTTGAGCCTTCCTTTAGAGTTTTCATGAAGTTAAGAATGTGAAAAAAATTTAAATGTGTTTAAAAGGATTAAAACCATATTAAAACTCCTATAAAACAATCCCCTAATTTTTTAAACCTAAAACACACCTTAAAACTCCAAAAAGTGTGCCTACATGAATAGTGATGATTATGAGACATAGGGGGACTATGACAAAATAGAGAGCACTTTCACTAATCACATGACCCTACTGAGATTAATTATGAATATAATAGGTAATTATGATAAATTTTACCAAGTTTCAAGTCATTTTTATGGGTACTTTGTCTTTTACCCTTTTTGCCAAAAAATACCTTGAGTTGCCTGCATATTTCCTTCGTGTCAAAACTTATCTTTCTTCAAACCTATGCATGAAAACCATTAATTTTATCACTAACATAGAAAAATATATATTTAGAAAATAATATTATACCATTTTAAGACCTCTCTAAGGCCTAAACTATTTCTTGGCATCCAGGATTAATATAACTTCATTTGGTCTCCAATGGCTGCCTTCTTGAGTGCCTGTGGACTGTGTAAAAATAGTGGGAAGTTGCATAATTTTTTGGAAATTTATTATGTAATTTTATTATTTTTTATTTCATGTATACCATATGAACTAAATTTTTTGCTTTGACTCAACCTATAGATGCCTTAAAATGGCCAATTCCGCCAAGGCATACTCTAATGTTGACAATGATTTGACAAAGGGTTGACTGTACCAAAATAAATAATATTTACCATTGTAAAAAAACTTATAAATTATTTTTAATAGGTATAATAGGTCATAATTACCCTATCCACCAAATTTCATGATTGGATCATGCATATTTTGCACTGTAGGCCCATTTTGGCAAAAGCTAGTGACATGTGCCTACATGGTCAAGTTTCAAAAATGAGTCTTCCTCATTTTTGATTTAGTTTTATGAATTATAATTATTAATTTTACTCTAATAGGTCATATATACCTTCCATTTCATTATTACACCCTTCATTGGTTTGTTTTCAACCTCCCATGCCACCTTGTACCTTCTTAAAACACCCGTCATGACTGTGATCTTTACCTAATGGTGATGATTTCATGGGAAAAATAAGACTTAAATATTAATTTCATATTAAATTATCTCAATATTTATATCAAAATTATTTTAATCATATGTCACCCTTCCTCTAACATGCTTAGATCTTGTATCAAGGCAATTAGGCTTCAAATAGACAACCTCCATATAAAGGTTTGTAGGTGAAAGTCTTTGAGGTGTATGATTGTGTATAAGGTGTTTAAAAATTTATTGACCCTTAATATATTCCTTTACATCTATTATAATATATACATTGATCTTAATTTATCCTTGAAGCATATTTGGATTACAAGACCTCATCATGGACTATTATGCCATAATCGTCCATCTCATGTGATTGTAGGTGACTATTGACCTTATCTATGTGGCTGTCTAGATTTCACCTCATGCATGACCTCTTAGTCTCATTCCATCATGTGGTTCTTGTGAAACATCCTCTTGAGCATAATACCACCTTATAAATCATTGTATTGCTAACCATGTTTCTATTAAGCATAAAATATATTGAGAGGGGGGTAAATTAGTATATTATATATCCTTTACTTAATATAATTTATTTTATTTAACCACTTAATCACAAATTTTAGAAATTCAATAAAAATAAAATAATAACATGCACCACATGAGAGAGAGAGAGAGAGAGAGAGAGAGAGAGAGAGAGAGAGAGAGAGAGAGAGAGAGAGAGAGAGAGAGAGAGAGAGAGAGAGAATTTTTACGTGAAAAATCAAAGTGGAAAAAACCATGGAGAACAATCTCAAGTATATGAATGAACACCAACTCAAATTATGAATTTTTCAAGTACCAACTTTCAAGAGCACCAACCCCTTGCAAAGATTTGTGATAACTAACCCATAGGAGAAATAATCCCTCTTGTGTATAAAACACAACTTTCTCTCAATGTTGCTTACTCAACAAATGATATACCTCTACATTATCTCATACTTTTCTCTCCTCTTTTCTCATATAAAATAATTACTAAACCATGGACTCTATTGTTTATTACAAATGGATTCTCAAGCCTTTATTTATATCTTTCAAAATGACCTTTGGCATTCATCCTTTGTGACCCTTCAATCCTCATAGAAAATGATGCCAAAATTGCATGACCCTTCATATCTTTGCATTTGAAAATTCACATGGTGACCCTTCATAAGTAAAAGTATACTTTCCTCTTTTGTATTTATCTTGGTGACTTTTCATATTCCTCAAAGTGAATCTTAATGACAAAATGCATCCCATTCCTATTTTGTCTTTATCCCATAACTCTTTAACTTCTCCATGGGCCTTCTTTTGAATTATATGCAACCAAAAATATACTCATTAATATTAAATAAATAATAACACACATTATCCAAGATATAAATATTAAGAACACCATTAAATGCAATGGGGCCTTTATCACCAATGATATACCTTTGACATCAATGAAAATATTTCCAACAATCTCCCCATTTATCATTTATGGAAACCTCAAACTAAAATTTCCACATCCTGAAACCTCTATTACACATGCCAACCTACACATACTATCATCTGAAAAACATATAGTATCTACCCCTTACTATAGTAACTTATACCTATTCCTTATACCTATTTTTTCACTTGTACTTATACATGTACCTATTTATATTTTTCTCCCCTTTTGACATCAATGGAAAAGGGCCTATCCTAGAGCTAACACTTAGCTCCCCCTCAAATGATGTTGATCCTCAATGGCAGGAAGTACAAGAAATTACTCCCAACTTCTCCCACAGATACTCAAATGTGTCTTTTGGGAGTGCCTTTATGAAAACATCTACAATCTACTTTGTAGTACTGATATATTCCATCTTAACCTATTGATCTTCAACCTACTCTCTCAAGAGTTAATATCTAATGGGAATATTTTTTACTCTTGAATGCATCAGTAGATTCTTCAAAATAGTAATAGCACGTTTGTTTTCACAAAAAATAGAAATAGGTTCATCATATTTTACCTTGATATCTTCCAAAGTTTTCTTCATCTAAAGCACTTGAGTACAACACAATAATACTGTAATATATTTTGCTTCAGCTATAGAAAGTGTTATTAAGTTCTACTTCTTGCTTAGCCATGATACTAAGATATCACTAAGGAAGAAAGCTCCTCTACTTGTACTCTTTCTTTCATCCAAGTATCCTACTAAATCTAAATTTTTATAAGCAACCAAAGTGAAATCTCTACTTGTGGGATATCACAATCCATAATCTAATGTCCCCTTGAAATATTTGAATATTCTCTTCACCAACTTAACATGACTTTCTTTTGGAGCTAATTGATATCTTGAAACCATACCTCTACATGCTTGGTGTTTAGCCTCAATATTGTCAAATATAAAAGACTGCCAAACATAGATCTATACAAATATTGATCTATAACAGGTGAATCTTCATCCTTACTCACCTTATTTCATGTACTCATTGGTGTGTCAATTGGTGCATAATCCTCAAAACTAAATTTATTAAACATTTCTTTGGCATATTTACTTTTAGATATAAAAGTTCCTGTATCTGACTAAAATATATGCAATCCTAGAAAAATGACAATTATCCAAGCATAGACATCTGAAATTCTTTTTGCATATTATCAAAAAATTCTTTTGTCATCTTTTCAATGTTTATACCAAAAGTGATGTCATCAACATATACCATAACAATAAATTGATTCTTACCTTTTATTTTGATGTAGAGAATAATGTTAGCATATCCTCTCTTGAAACCTTCACCCTGTAGGTACTTATCAAGTCTTACATACCAAGCTCTGGGAGCTTGTTTCAATCCATACAGTGCTTTCTTCAATCTACATACATGGTTACTAACATTTGAGAGAATAAATCCCTTAGGATACTCAATGTACACCTCTTCTTCTAGATTCTCATTTAGGAAGGTAGATTTGACATCCATCTAAAATACTTTGAAATTTTTAAACATTGCATATGCAAGAAACATTCTAATAGCCTCTAGCCTTGCCACCGGTGCAAAGGTTTCTTTAAAATCTATTCTCTCAATCTGAGCATATCCTTTACATACTAATATTTCTTTATTCCTAGTCACTTCTCCATTTTCATTCAACTTATTTTTGTAAACCTAATTTGTTCCAATCACATTGTGATCTTTTGGTCTAGGCACTAATTTCCATGTATCATTCTTTTCTATTTGACTTAATTCTTCATCCATTGCCTTAACCTAATTCTTATCATGTCTAGCTTCTGAAAAAGTTTTAGGTTGAATTTACGATAACAAAGATAAATTAACTTCCTTAGATTCACTTACCATCCTTCATTTATGTCCCTGATGATGTCACTTTCATTATGATTTATCTAGACATATTTGGATGGGGTTTTATTATCCCTTTTCTCCTTCTCATCTTTATTTGATTCTTCAAAATCTTCTTTTTCAATGATTTCAAGAATGTCTATTGGATCACTAATTTTGTGTGTTCCATCTTCTTATATCTTGACACATGCACTTTCAACTATTTTCTTGGTTCTTTGTTTATAACATTTATAAGATTTAATTTTTCAAGAATAACAAAGAAATATTCCTTCATTTTCTCTATATTCAAACTTACCTAGTTTTTCATCAGTTCTCTTTATGAAGCATTTGCTATCGAAAACTCTAAAATAATCAACTATAGCTAGTTTGTCTTTGCATAGCTCACAAGGAGTCTTGTCACTATTGAATCTCAATAATGCCTAATTATAAATATGCACTACTATACTAACTACCTCTCTCCAATATTTATCTAGTATCTTGGATTCATTTAGAATTATCCTCACCATCTCCTAAACTATTTTGTTTCTCCATTCAATTACTCCATTTTTTTGTGGAGTTATGGTTGTTCAATAATGTCTTTTTATTCCATGGTCTTAGAAAAATTCAATAAACTAATCTGACATAAATTATCCTCCTTGATCTAATCTTAGGAACTTAATCTTTATACTGGATTCATTCTCAACTAATGCTTTAAATGCTTTGAAATGTCTGAAAGCTTCTAAATTTTTCTTTAAAAACATTACCCAAGTCATATGTGAAAAATCATCAATAAGTAACATGAAATATTTGTCACCTTGAGTAATTTGAGTTCTCATAGGTCCACACAAATTAGTGTGAACAAGCTCTAACATCTGACTGGTTGAGTACTCTTTTGTTTCGAACCACTTTCTAGCCTGGTTCCCATGCTGACAAGGTTCACAAAGCATGTTGGATGGCTTTGTAATATTTAGAAGATTTCTGATTACTGATTTCTTGCTAATGTTGACAAGATTTACAAAATTTATGTGTCCCATTCTCTTGTGACATAACCAACTCTCTTAAATCTAACTCAAACAACATCTTTGACCTTTGATGTCTGATAACATATACGAATTATTGCATATTTTCTAAGCATCTGCAACCAACACATCTGAATCTTTTCTCCTAATTTCACAACCTTTTGCATAAAGATTTATGGTGTACCCCTTATCACACATTTTACTTACTCTCAAAATATTATTCTTAAGACATTCTACATACAAAACATTGTCATTTTTAGTTCTACTATTATCAAAACTTAGTGTACCTTTTCTGGCAATTCCGGTAGTCGTATTATCTCTAAATTTCACTATGCTACCATTGATCTTCTTCAAGGTTATGAATTTTATATTTTCTCTTTTCATATGCCTCAAACATCCACTATCAATGAACCATGGTTTTTATTCATTTCTTGCATGCAAAGCTATCTATACCAACATAGAATTTCAGGTTGTTTCCTTTGCCATGAACATGTCTGAACTTTCTTCTTGATAAATGGAGCCTTGAAATTATGGTCCTTCTTGACTGACTCAAACACACTTCTATAATACTAGGATATGTGTCCAAATTTATTATATTTGTAACATATTATGGCATCTTTATTAAACCCTGATAGAGGAGCAAAAGAGTTGTGTCTTTTGCTTGACTCTACATGAGTTTCCTTCTTCTTATCTCTGAAATTGTTAGCCCTTTTTTAACATTCTATTTTCTTATGACCATATCTATTACAATAAAAATAGTAACCATAAAAATAGGACCTATTTGTGTATCTCTAATCTGATTACCTTTTGTAGCTCTGTTCCTTCTATCCTTATTTGTTTGAGATGTCCTCTATATTCTTAATTTCTTCCCTTTTTATTTCCTATTTTGTAAGAAATTCAGCATAACTCTTTCCTTTTTCTATGTTAACCTTATCTATGAAATTAGTGGCCTCCCATTTCTCTTTTTCAAATCTAATACCTATCTTATCTAACATTGATCTTTGATTTTCTAATATCTTATTCAAAATATTAGTGATGTTCTCAAAATTTGAATCATTAACTACTCTATCATTGATTGCTTTATTTGTTTTCTCAAGATTTGATTTTAAAGAAGAATTTCAATAACATACTTTTCACATTCTTCACTTAATTTTTTCAATTATGTCATTAGATATTTTTCATTCTAATTATCTTTCTCAAAGTGTGTTTGTAGATATTCAATTGTTTCCTTTGAATCCTTTTCATTTTTCTCAATTTGGAGCTTCAATATTTTATTCTTCTTCTCAAGAGATTTTAACTCTTCTAAGGTATAAATGAGTTCTCCTTCCAAATTCACTTTGGATTCATCCTATTCTTCTTCTTGATCATTTATAATTTTTTTTGTAGAGGCATCTTCATGTATGGCCATGAATATAATATCTTCTTTTTCTAAACCACTGACTCTACTATCTTTGGCTGAGCTAGGATCTTTAGAATACAAAACCTTCTTCTTGAATCCCTTCTTGAATTTTCATCTAAAATTATTCTTGTATGTAGACTTTCCTTTTAATTTTCACCATTACCCTTATCTAGGCACTTAGCTACAAAATGTCCAATCTTTCCACAATTAAAACATTTAAAATGTAATTTTATTTTATTTTTGCCTATGCCCTTTTTTACTTGAAAATGAATAGAGCTCCATTATCATCTTCATCATAACTAGAATTGTCACTTGATTCTTGAGTATTAGCCTTCTCTTTCTTTGATGTCTTGAAATCAGATTCTCTCTTTGAGGGTTTCTCATGTTCAATCCACATCTCATATGATATAAGAATACCATGTAGCACATCCATCTTTAGCTTGGAGAAATTATTCATCTCTTCAACTGTTGAAACTTTTACATTATATCTCAATGATAGAGATCTCAAAACTTTTTGTACCACTATTGATTCTTCTAAATTTTCTCCAAGACCTTAAATCTAATTAACTATTTAATCAACCCACAAAAGGTCACTTGATATATTTTCTTACTCTTCCATCTTTAATTTCTCAAACTATCTTCTAAAAGTATGAAGCTTGCATGCTGAACCTTTTTATCATCTTTACAAATATTCTCAATCATTATCCAAGTTTCACGAGCAGATTTACATTACATAACTTTAACAAATTCTAATTCACATAAACCACATAAAATAACATTTAAATCTTTTACTTTATTTTCACTTGCCTTCTTTTCCACTAAAGTAGTTACAAGTGTCTTTGGATCTTCATATTCATCCACCACTACTTGCCAAATGTCAAATCCAAGGGCCATCAAATAAGACCTCATCCTTATGCTCAAAAAATCACAATTTTTTCCATCAAACAAAGGTGCCTTATTTGTATAAAAACCTTCATGTGATCTATTTATCATGCTTTCCTCGATCTACCTTCAAGATGTAAAACTTTTTCAAAAAATAACCTACTTTGATACCAATTGTTACGCATGAAATATACAAAGGGGGGGTGAATTAATATATTATATATCTTTTACTTAATCTAACTTATTTTCTTCAACCACTTAATCACACATTCGAGATATGTAATAAAATTGAAACAATAATATGCACCACACAAGAGAGAGAGAAAGACACCATATTTTATGTGGAAAACCAAAGTGGGAAAACCCATATATAATAATCTTAATTATATGAATGAGCACTAACTCAAATTACAAATTTCATAAGCACCAACTTGTAGGAGCATCAACCCCTTTGTTGAATACCAACATAACAACTATTTGTGAGCACCAACCCATAGGAGCACCAAACCCTCTTGTGTATAGAACACAACTATCTCTCAATGTTTCTTACTCAAAAAATGATAGTTCTCTACAATATCTCATACTTTTATCTCCTCTTTTCTTATATAAAACAATTACTAAACCATGCACTCTATTTCTTATTCAAATGGCTTTTCAAGTCATTATTTATAGCTTTCCAAATGACCTTTGGCATTCACCCTCTATGACCCTTCAATCCTCATATAAAATGGCACCAAACTTGAATGACCCTTCGTATCCTTTAATTTTAAAAGTCACATGGTGACCCTTCATAAGCAAAAGTGTCCTTTTCTCTTTTGTCTTTATCTTGGTGACTTTTTATATTCCTCAAAGTGACTCTTCATGAGAAAATACATTCCATTCATATTTTGTCTTTACCCCATGACTCTTTTACTTCTCCATGGGCCATATTTTGACTGATATGCAACTAAAAATATATTCATTAATATTAAATAAATATTAACACACACTAGCTGAGATATGAATATTAAAAACACCATTAAATATAATGGAGCCTTTATCACCAATGCTAGACCTTTGACATCAATGAAAATATTTCAAACACTTTCATGGTTTTGATCATGACTATGTTATTCAAGAACATATGGCTCCATTATGACTATCCTTTTAGGTATATCATAGTATTTACCCTATGACTCTTCACCATAAAGAAATCTAACCCAATGTCACAGTGCTACTACTCTTACTCATCATGTCTTGAGATGACTATGTTATCTTAATGGATTTAGGTAATTTTTGTAGATTTACATAGGTATACATAGAGTGGGAAACCAATTCCCTTATTGGTTTTCCATTATATCATTATATTCACTTTGTTTGTTTATTCTCATTCCATCACTCCAAGTATCTCACCTTTACTATCTTTTCACTAGGCAACTTCCTTTGGTCTCAAGGGTCAAATCTTGTTTTAAGTTTGAAGAGATAAAATTTTTATCTTGTATGGTCTAGGGTTATATCATTAAAATTGTCTTAATACATTTAAATCTATGCATTGATCTCAGCAGCCCATTTCACATAAAAGGCTCATCTTGGGTTTATAAAGCTTGTAGCCCTTATTTTAGACATTTCTCCTCAGTTTAAACATTATAAAAATTATATTTCATAAATGAGACAATTTATATCTAATTTTCATCTCATTATAGGTGTTTTAAAAATTTTATGACTTTATTCCACTCCAAGATCACACTTCCTTTGGAAGCTGCCCTTTATTTAAGCCTACTTAGCCTTATTTCAAACCCTCAACCATCAAATTAGTACTAAAAAGCCTCCAATAAATCCAAAACCACTTGAATCACTTACATAACCTTGAAATACATCATATTATAAAATTTTGGAAAAATTGGAGGGTTAAAACTCTTTGAAATAATAAAACCGTAGTTTAGCCTTCTCTCATGCTCTTTCTAAGATCTTGTTTTGGATTGGGGGGTTAAAATGAGTTATAGGCCTCACCTATATTTATTTTTGGATTAAATGGATAGGTTTTAATAGGAAAGTCCTGTGAGATTTTGAAAAAAATAAGAAAAATATCACAAATCTCTCAAATAATAAATAATAAACAAGTGTAAGCTTATTGCCTTATTTTTGTTTTGACAATCGTTCTTGAGTTCTAGTGGTGAACTAAGTAAACTGAGAGATTTTTTTATGGATAATACATGACCCCAAATAGACTCCAAATTTAAGGTCCTAACTCTCAATTAAAATAATTTTTTCACCTCCTTCTCTCCTAGCATTCAAAGCCTCTCTTAGCTCTCTAATCCTAGAAAACTAAAAAATGGATTTTTTGTCCTTTTCATGTATGAAAACACTTGGGAAAAGTTTGATTCACTTTTGGGAATTGAAAATTATGTTCCATTACAAATTTTATACCTTTAATTTATATATTTGGGTTTGAAGTTATTTTGAGGCTCAAATCCTGTAGAATACACTGAATGATCACAGTGAACAAAAGTGAAACTTGGAGGTCCTCAAATAATACTCTCCTCTATTGACACACCCTATTCCTTTTGGAAATATCTTTCCCTATGATAGGGATACAATATTCTAAGATTTTTATGCATCAAATATCTCTGAAACATTGTTTCATGGCATCAACAAAAGTGCCTGGGACCTCAATTTTTATGTTTTAGGGAAATTGTCCCTAACACAATCATTTAACTTTGAAGATGGTTTCTTCCAACTTTCTTGGAAATTTTGGAGTAAAAAATGATTCCCATGGTATATTATAGGTTAAAACATAATATCCTCTTTATTTTTAACCCATTATAGGAAATGAATACTTTTGTAGTTGATAAACTTGCCTGTAACTCCATTGGAGCTCCAACTAGCAACTTGACTATTTGGCCTATAAAAGCTTAAATAAGATACTAAGGATTTTTGAGAAGGATAAATTGTTTAAGTTAATGTTTCATAAATATTATGAGGTAAATTATCCCTCTAACATAGGTTTTTCTCTAAAATTGATCAAATGACCATTTCACAAAGATAGTAAGGAAAACTTATTTTATGCGATAAGTACCTTCCTAGAGTAAAATAGATGATGATACAAATTTTAATATGTCCTATTATACCCTAAAATTACTTTTATAAAACCATTATTTCTCATTTAATTCTTAAGTGAATAAACAAGGGAAAACTTGGGCCCTATTTGGATGAGTAGGCTTTCTAGACACCCTTGAATTATTAGCAATTGTTAATAAATATGGGGAGATGAAACAGACAAAAAATTCCACAAAATGTAAGGTAATTATGGTCCCTATTACTTACCAAAATATTTTGGACAAAATCTCTCTCTCCTGATAGTACCAAGTGAAAATATGAGGCTCTCCTAGAGCTATCCTAAACTACCCAAAAATAGTGTTTCCTTAGCATGAAGAACCAAAAGTTTGCCTATGAAATAAAATAAATGGGAAAGATTTTTTTGTTTTTAAAATACATTTCATGCCTTTTTTAAACCTTCTAAAATACTTTATGCTTTGTTAATGGTAGAAAACCTATTTCATGCCTAGTTTGTAGCCAATAGACTTTACTTAACTCTACTAATTCTTATGTTGGAATATGATTTTAGGGGAATATGATGGTATATTATGGACACCATGGATGAATTAATATGAAATATTATCCCCTACATAAATCACATCCTTCAAAAACCTATTTTTCCAAAGCTTTAAAAGGCTCCAAACTGCATCCTTTTGCACTCAAACTCTTTCCCTCCACTCCAAATGACTTAAAATGACCTTAAACATGTATAAAAGGTAAAAATTCTCAATATGGAGTTTAGAGGAAGTCAAAACCAATTTTAATTCCTCAAAAAGTCACTTTTTCACTTAAAATTGTCTATTTTGAGGACACTTGAGTCATCTAATGCAATTTTGAGGTTTTTTGGGCATAATGCCTTATTTAGGCCTCATTTTTATCTCATTATAATATATGAGACTTTGTTAAAACATATTTCATGGCATTGGATGATCAAACACCATGGAAACCTATTGGATCTTTCACTTATATTTTTAGACCTATTTCTAAGCCTTTTCATCAAAATCACCTTGAAATTTGCTTAAAGTGTTTCAAAAGCTTATAAGTGACATGTGGTAGCATCATGAGGTTCATATCCTTATTCCACCATTGTATCACTCACTCAACTATAACTCTACTCAACTTCTCACACCACACTAGGACCTCCTAGAATACCACACCACATCATCAATTTAGGTCCATAATGGGACTAGTCATGGGGGTAGAGGGTTACTAAAAGGTCCAAGAGAGTTTCCTATTCTATCTAGGAAAATTTTTTGTATGTAGGCCAATTTTGGCCAAGATTTCTAGCAACCTTCGAGGATTGCATGCCTACTCTGCAATATATTAGTTACCTTATCTGATCCATTGGGCATATGGGGTCATAAGTCTTTCTTTCCCAATTGATATGAAAATGATACAAGGTTGTCCCTTTACAAAAACCTCTTCTTAAAGTAACAATGAAAACAATAACAAAAAAAACACTGTGCCCAAGGCACTTATGGAAGGGAAACACATAACTAAGAAGATGTACATAAGGCACTTAGGGAAGGGAAATATAGAAGCTATTATATACAACTAAACTAAAGATTTATCCTCCTCTTGGATCAAAAGGAAAGGTTCTTAGATCACTCCCTTCATGAGTAGGAACATGATTAAAGTCACTCTACTTGTGAAACACTATACTTACTAAATCATGTCTCTCATGAGGGTTAACTAGAACAAACATGTCCCTAATATAGAATTACTCCTAAAATGACTCAAAATTGATCCCATGATGTTCTTCAATGTGAACAATGTCTTGGGATAAGGTCTCAATCTAATTTAGGAGAGTGACTTCTATCTCTCCACTTGGTGTTTCTTTAAAGATAAGAGATCATTCCAATGAATTTATGATTACAACCTTGGCTTTAAAGATCTCATTAGGGTCACACTTTTTCTTTGTAGCCATTTGATCAATTTTTAATCTTGGGAGTGAAGGTTGGGTGTTCAAGTTTGCACAAAAAGACTCCATATCATCCCAAAAAGTAGTTTCCTCTTGGTCACTTGTGATAATTCCAACCTTAACACCATTCTTGCTCTACTCACCTTGGAAAGCCACATGAAATCTCACCAACCCATCTAAGGTTCAAAATATCATATTCTTATGGTTTTATACCTAACCACTCTCTCTTATTCTTGAAAACATTAGTAATACCTTCAATGGACAATTCATCTTAAGATTGATCAAATTCTTTAACCTGATTTTCAAGTTCATTTTCATGCTCTAGAAGAGATATAATCTAGTTTAGAATCTCTACCTAGTCCATGAATTCATGGTAAAACTATTGCCATACTTAATTCTGATCATCTTTTTCATCTATGTAGAATATAAATTTATTAGTCAACTCAAGTTCTCCCCTATATTTAGCTTAAGGATTGTCCTCTTTAGGTTCAAGTTCATTAGTGTCAAAGCCATACTAACAAAGCTAGTCCAAACCTAATTTTTCCTCTAAATAAAGTGGGATACCTATCAATATTTATTCCTCATACACACTTACCTCATCTTCTTGAGACTCACTTGAGACTATAAACTCTTCCTCTATCCTTTGTAAAATAGGCTCTTTATCTAAGAGGGAAATGGTGGGAGGGTGAAAAAGTTTACCTTGCTTTCAGCTTGAGAGAGTGTCTTTCCAACTAGGTACTTTGAGTGGTCCCTTCCGTGGGTCTTGAGGGAGGGAGAAGGAGTCTTAGAACTCTTGTAGGGAAATATAATTGAGTTGAGCTAACACCTCTTTTTTATTTTCTTTAACCACTAACTCCTCCTTCTCTTGAAATGGTTCTTAGACCACCACAACTAACACCTCTTCCTTCTTCTGTATTAAACTAATTTTCATGATGGAAATGTTTAGGGAACACCCACCTTTTCTTATTTTTTAATGGGTATAGGAGAGGGCGGTTTCACAAGAGAGGGAATGACATAATTAGGGTCAAAGGTGTAGGAGAAGATCCATGGTGGGATGGTTTCAACATATTGAGTGGGAATGGGCATAGGGGTAGGAGAGGATAAACTAATTTGTTTGGGTTCAATATACTCATCCTCCTAATTATTCAACATATCCTCTATTGAGAGTATCCATTCATTCATCTCTTGCTTCTCAATGTGTATATAGTCACCTTCTTCAATGGATGCCCACACACTCTAAAACTTATGCAAGAAGCTCTTTATCCCCTCCATGGCATGAATGGGGACTTCTTGTCAAAGTCCAACATCCTTATTGATTTTCATGATTATTGTCCCTTGGTATAGTAATTCTTCTCTGATTCTTGACAAGGATGGATATTGACAAGGTTGACTAGGGGGCTGATTTAAAACCCTTGGAGGCTGAGATTGAGGCTCTTGGAGGAGAGAGGACATAAATGAATAATTTCATTGAGTCTTATAATATTCATAATATATAAACACACTTTCCAAATTTTGGACCATGCTTCTCAAACACACCTTATTATCCCTCTCACAAACTACCTATTATTCATCCTCACAAACTAACCACATATTCTTGATCAACTAAAGAGAACTCCTTACCTATTGAAGAACATGAATAGGGATGACTAAAGAATGTTTTAAACCCCTACCAATCTCCTTTATCAACTCAATATAATTTGATAATGCTTTCTTAAATCTTGATAAGTATGTATTAGGATAAACATAGTCTTGACAAGGGGAATTAGTGGGCTGATTTGAATACAAAAGAGGTTGATCTTTGTCATGCATAAGAGTGGGAAGGGGGTAAAGGCTCTGATAGGGCTGATATGTTATTTGAGGGCCACTTGGGGGGGACACATAAACATTATTATCTTGATAAGTATGATGTTAGGTTAGATAATAAGCATTTTGATCCAAAGATAGTTGATTATACATACCCAAATAATGATGATTAGGCACTTAAGCTGCTTATACTAATTTATTACTTGGAGCCACCATTGTTGTTTGTGCACATGCTTCCAAAGGCTGATTGGATGAAGAGAACACCAAAATTCTTCACTCAGTGAACAATGTATTCCCACTGGGCATGCCAAAAACTATTATAGCATAGAATTTCACCCTTATGGGAGATTTTTTTAGGCTCTCTCACTCCCAAATACAATATTGGAGCAACCTCATGTTATGGGTATCCTGTAGTAAGGCTAAACTTCTAAAGAAGGCCAAGTTTCTCCTGATAGATCACCTAAACTAATGTTTTTTCTTGGAAAAGAGGTAGAGAGCGGGGATAAGATAACTAAGAGAGATAAATGGGTCTTACACAAAATTTATTGAAACTCACATAAGCATTAAATAAACACTAATTCAACATAAGATAATTCTTGCTCACACAACCTCACAAACTAGTTAATTTGCATAAGTGTTTGATAAACTAGGCTCACCAAAAAATACATGAAGTAAAGAGGAATTTCAAAATTGACACCAAGAATCCATTAATTATGGAAATATCTAAAGTTCAGACCTACAACTAACTTTAAAACACCTAAAAATAGGTAAGAAAGAATGACAATGGACATAAAAGAACACTTCTTCACAAGGCCATCATGCACAAGCTTGATAAGCACAATTTAGAGGCAAGATATGGGTAAAAATTGATCTTTATTTCTTAAAAAGGTCTTTATTATAAATTTTGATAGGTTTTCTCCTTTTTAAATGAGAATATTTGACAAAAATGGGAGAGAAATGGGAGATATAAGAGAAAAGCAGAAGAGACAAGCAAACAAAATTCAATAAATGAGATCCAACCACTCTTCATGGATTCTCACTCACATTTGGGTTAATTATAACTAATCCTTCTTCAAAAAATTAACCTCCATTAACTAAAATAGCCTTCTAACCCTCTCATTGGTTGAGAAACACACTAGAAGACAAAAACTTATTGAGGATGATGATGTTATGATCTACTAAAAAGGAAAAGTTTTAAAAGATTTTGAAAATGTATTTAATGATACACTTGCACTCTCAAACCTCAAAATATCTCTCCCATAGACTTATATTCTCCCATGCACATATTATTATAGAAGATGTTAGGCAAAAGGTTAGCTAATATGGCATTTTGTGATTAACTAACCATGGAGATTATCTTTCATGTTTACTTGTTGAGGTTATTTTTTATTTTCAACTTGAATTTTCTCCTCCAACTTGAAATAAACTCCATGATACCTGTAACTTCCATAGACCCCATTGATGGAGGTCACAAGCTTGAGCCACCCTCAACTAGTTACCCTAAAAATTGCTCCCAAGGCCATTTGGCACCCTGAAGACCACTTCTAGACCTATATAAGACTTCCACACATCCATGACGTGTGTATGAGTAAAATTAATGTTTGGAAAAAATTCAATACATATAAAAATGGTAAAAATCACCATTAAACTTGAAACAATGCACAAATATGTCAAAAATTAGGTTTTTAAGCCTTTTACTCAACAAGATGCCATGGAAAATCTTGTGAAGAGATCTAAATGAAATTTAATGATGCTTAGGTCCATTTATACCCCTTACATGGTGTTATACCATTTATTTCTTTGAAGACCTATAAAAATATGTAATTTTGAGCCATTTTAGGCCTCTTAGCCACCCAAACATGTCATATTATTCTATAAAACAATTTGATCAAGATTTAGAACAAGTACTCTACACATTCTAGGTGTTTTCCAACCAATTATAGGCAATTTTATGGACCTATGAGTCCAAATACACAAAATTGGTTAAAAAGTTCCTTTACAAACTTAAGCAAGTTCACTTTTAGGATTACTATTCATACAATTAATACAACCATTACACCCATTATTTCCATGGATATAAGGTACATAAAACCATTCAAAACCCTTGAAAATATTGGGTTCCCATGCAGAAGGTGTGAAAAGATACGCACGTAAAGATGATTGTTTGTGGGGTTTGGAAGCATTATAGACATGCTTACACTCTTAAAAATTGTTTATAAAACTCAAGATATTAACCAACCTCAATACATAATTTATTTAAATTAATAATGGTTACTCAAAAAATACTATAAGCACTTTTCCCAACTCTTCATGGTATGAAAGAAATGAGCATTTGAAGATGGGTTAAGACTAGGTATTTTAGGCCTAAAAATATTTAATTTATCCAAATTACCAATTTTTCCTTTTCCAATAATATTACTTGATTTTAAAAATATTCATGACATTTTAAACACCTCATAACACCTCTCCAAATTATCAAAACTAAACTTTGCCTTTTATGCCTTTGAGACTACCTACAGGGATTTGAACCTACCTTCAGAGTTTGCATGAAGTTTAGAGTGTGAACACTCCTTAAAGGTTTATAATATGATTAAAAACATATTAAAATCATTATAAAACACTCATATAATATTTTTAACCTAAAACACACCTTAAAAATCCAAAAAGTGTGCCTCCATGAATAATGACCATTATGAGACATAGGTGGAATGTGAAAAAAAAGAGAGAACTTACACTAATAAAATGAACCTAAAGATATTAT
The DNA here is from genome assembly GCA_037957365.1 of Torreya grandis. Lineage (NCBI taxonomy): Eukaryota > Viridiplantae > Streptophyta > Pinopsida > Cupressales > Taxaceae > Torreya > Torreya grandis. The sequence continues at coordinate 432,661 of JARHVA010001543.1, read as the reverse complement.
TTATGGATATAATAGGTTATTATGAGAAATTTTACAAATTTTCAAGTGATTTGGATGTGTACTTTATCTTGTAGACCCTTTTTGCCAAAAATTACCTTGTGTTGCCTGCATGTTTCTTTCATGTCAAAACTTATCTTTCTTCAAGCATTTTCATGAAAACAATGAATTTAATCATTCCCATAGGAAAATTTAGGTTTAAAAAATCATATTATACCATTTTAAGACCTCTCTAATGCCTAAATTTCTTCTTGGCATCTGTAACTAATAAAACTTCATTTGGTCTCCAATGGCTTCCTTCTTGAGTGCCTATGGACTGTGTAAGAACATTGGGAAATTAAACTATTTTTAGGACCTTTATTATTTAATGGGATGGTTTTTTAGGTCATTTATACCATACTTAAAAAAAAAAAATTCTTTGAATCAACATGTGAATGCCCCAAAATGGCCAATTCCTCCAAGGCATGGTCCAATGTTGACTGTGATTTGACATAGGGTTGATTGTACCATAAAAAAGAATAGTTAAAATTTTAAAAAAAATTATAAATTATTTTTAATAGGTATAATAGGTAATAATGATCCTCTCTACAAAATTTTATGATTGGATCTTTCATATTTCTGCCTATAGGCCCATTTTGGCAAAATCTAGTGACATGTGCTTGCATGGCCAAGTTTCACAAATGAGTTTTCCTCCTTTGTGACTTGTTTTTATGCATTATAATTATTAAATTTAATATGATATTTCATATATACCTTTCTTTTAATGATTACACCCTTAATTCATTTGTGTTCAACCTCCCTTGCCACATTGTACCTTCTTAAAAAACCCCTCATGACCATGCTCTTTGCTTGATGGTGATGATATCATGTGAAAAATAAGAATTTAAGATCAATTTAATATTAAATTATATCAATATTTCTCTAAAAATTCTTTGAATCATATTTCACCCTTCTTGTAACATGCTTAGATCTTGTAGTAAGGTAATTAGGCTTCAAACAGACAACCTCCATACAAAGGCCTATAGGTGCAAGTCTCTGAGGTGTATGATTGTGTTTTAGATGTTTAAAACTTAATTTTACCCTTGATATATGAATTTACATCAATTTATCATTTAACCATACTTGGATTAAAATACCTCATCATGGACTATTATGCCATAATCCTTCATCTCATGTGATTGTAGGTGAGTGTTGACCTTATCTATGTGGCTGCCTTGGATTTCACATCACTCATGACCTATTATTCTCATTCCATCATGTGGTTCTTATGAAACATCCCATTGAGCACAATACCAGCTTATAAATCATTATATTCCCAACCATATTCCATGGTTTTGATCATGACTATGTTATCCAAGATCCTAGGGCTCCATCATGACTATCCTTTTATGTATATCATAGTATTTACCCTATGAATCTTCACCATAAATAAATCTAACCCAATGTCACAGTACTACTTCTCTTACTCATCATGTTTTTGAGATGATTATGTTATCCTAATGAATTTATTTTATTTTTTATCTTTCCATAGTTCTACATGGAATGGAAAACCAATTAACTTATTGGTTATCCATTACATCATTATATTCACTTTGTTTCTCTCTTCTCATTTCATCACTCCAAGTTTCTCACCTTTATTATCTTTTCACTAGGTAACTTCCTTTAGTCTCAATGGTCAAATCTTGGTTTAAGTTTCAAGATATCAACCTTTTATCATGGATGGTCTAGGGTGTCCTCATTACACTTATCTTAATCCATTTCAAGCTATACATTGATCTCAACATCCCATTTCACATACAAGGCTCATCTTGGGTTTCTAAGGCTTGTAGCCCTTATTTTGGACATTTCTCCTTGGTTTAAGCATTCTAAAAATTATATTTAAAATATGAAACCATTTATATCTACTCTCCATCTCATTATAGGTGTGTGACAAGTTTTATGACCTAATTACACTCCAAGATCACACTCCCTTTGGAGACAGCCCTTCATTTAAGATTACTTAGCCTTATTCCAAACCCTAAACATTAAAGTCAATACTAAACATCCTGTAATCAGCCAAAAACCTCTTTATTAACTTATATCACCTTGAAATAAATCATATTACAAAATTTTGGCAAATTTTGAGGGTTAAAACTCTTGGAAACAACAAAACCCTAGTTTAGGATTCTCTCATGCTCTTTGTGAGACCCTATTTTGGATTGAGGGGTTAAAATGAGTTATAGGACTCACATTGCTCTATTTTTGGATTAATTGGATAGGTATTAATGGGGGATACGTAGGAGAGTTTTAAAAAATTCATAAAAATATCACCAATCTCTTAAACAAAAAATAATAAAAAAGTACCAGCTTGTTGCCCTATTTTTTTATGATTGTTCTTGGGTTATTTGGGTGAACTAAGGAAAATAAGAGAGGTTTTTATGATAATAAATGTCCCAAAATATATTAAAAATTAAAGGTCATAAATATCAAGGAAATGGCTGATATCACCCCCTTCTCTTATGGCATTTTAAACATCTCTTATCTCTCTAAGCCTAGAAACTAAAAAATGGATTTTTTGTCCTTTTCATGTATGAAAACTCTTGGGAAAAGTTTGATACACTTTTAGGAAGTGACCATGATATTAAATTAAAAAATTTAGACCTTGAAATTCTATATTTGGGTGTGAAGTTCTATTGAGGCTCAAATCCTATAGAATACACTGAATGATCACAATGAATAAAAGTGAAACTTGGAGGCCCTCAAACAATACTCTCTTCTATTGACACACCCTATTCATTTTGTAAGGATCTTCCCATATGATAGGGATACAATATTGGAAAAATTTTATGCATCAAATATCTTTGAAACATTATTTCACGGCATCAAAAAAAGTGCCTGGGACCTCTATTTTTGTGTTTTAGGGAAATTGTCCCTAACACAATCATTCAACTTTGAAGATGGTTTATTCCAACTTGCTAGGAAATTTTGGAATAAAAAATGATTCCCATGGTATATTATAGGTGAAAAAATAATATCCTCTTTATTTTTAACCCACTATAGGAAAGGAATACTTCTATAGTTGATAAACTTGCCTGCAACTCCATTAGAGCTCCAACTAGCAACTTAACTATTAGGCATATAAAGGCTTAAATAAGATAATGAGGATTTTTGAGAAATATAAATTGTGTAATTTTATGTTTCATAAATATTATGAGGTACATTATCCATATAACATAGGTTCTACTCTAAAATTTATCAAATGACCATTTCACAAAGATAGCAAGGAAAAATTATTTTATGCCATAAGTACCTTCCTGGAGTGAACTAGATAATGATAAAAATAGTTATAGGTCCCATTATAACATAAAATTAATCCTATAAAACAATTATTTCTCATTTAATTCTTAATTTAATAAACAAGGGAAAATATGGGCCTTGTTTAGATGAGTATGCCATTTAGACATCATTGAACTGTTAGCAATTGTTCATAAAGATGGGGAGATGAACTAGACCACAAATGCTAAAAAATGGAATTACATGAGGGTACCTATTAATTACCATAATATTATATCCCAAATCTCTCTTTCCTGACCATATCGAGTGAAAATCAGAGGCTTTCCTATACCTATCCCAAACTGCCCAAAATGATTTTTCCTTAGCATGAAGAACCAAAAATTTGCCTATGCAATCCAATACTTGGGAAATATTTTATAAGATTAAAATGACCTTTCCTTTCTTTTTTAATCCTTATAAAATACCTAGAGCTCCATTAATGGTATAAAAATTATTTCATGCCTAGTTTGTAACCAATATATTTTCTTTACCTCTACCAGTTACTATGTTGGAATATTATTTTAGAGGTATATTAGGGGATATTATGGACACCATGGATTAATATATATGATATTTGATCCCATTCATAAATAAAATCCTTAAAAAACCTATTCTAGCAAAACTCCAAAGGGTAACAAACTACATCCTTTTGCTCTCAAACTCCTTCCCTCCACTCCAAATGACTCAAATGAGATTGAACACGTATAAAAGGTGAAAATTTGCCATATGGAGTTGGGAGGAAGTCAAAAACAATATTACTTCCTCAAAAAGTCACTTTTTCACTTGAAATTTCTATTTTGAGGACACTTAAGTCATCTAATGCACTTTTAGGGTTCTTTTGGGCATAATAGATTATTTAGGTCTCATTTTGGCTCTTTAGAATCTCTGAGACATTCTAAAAACCCACTTCATGCCTTTGGATGCTCAAACACCATGGAAACCTACTAGATCCTTCACTTGTAGTTTTAGACTTATTTTTAGGCCTTTTCCTCAAAATCACCAAAATCACCTTAAAACTTACTTAAAGTATTTAAAAATATTTCAAGTGACATGTGGTAAGGTCATGTAGTTCATCTACTTCTACCATTGGATCAATAACTCAACCAAAACTCTACTTGGCTTTTCACACCACACCAGGACCTCCTAGAATACTACATTGCATCATCAATTTAGGACCATAAAGGGACTAGTCATAGGGGTAGAAGGTTACTGAAAGGTCCAAGAGAGTTTCCTAGTCCATCTGGGTAAAATTTTCATATGTAAGACAATTTTGGCCAACATGAACCATAGATGCTATGGCCGACCAATGAATATTGTTTGAGTTGTGTCTTGTTGTAAGAGAAGCCTTAAGGTTTAAGGAAAGTCTAATGGCTGATGAAGAAGGTGTTTATCATGAAGGCTCTATATATAGTGAAACCAAAGGAGATAGTTTCTAGGCTTGTGAGAGTGGTGTGTGTATTTAAGCAAAGAAGAGAAGAGGCTAAGTATGCCCAAAGGTTGGGTTGATGAGTAGAGCATATTGAGAACTATGTGTATGACCTATAGGTTATATGTGTGATGTTTGTATAGTGACCCTATAGGGTCTCTAGTTTATAATACCTTATAGAACACATAGTATAAGTGTTTTTAGGATTAAGAGTGTGTTTTATTACCCAAGAGGGTTTCCCACATATCTCTTGTGTTATGTGATTGATATTGTAATGTCTCTCTTTCTCATTACTATGAATAATGTGTATGCTTCATAAATGATTGTGGTAATCTATTAAGAGTAAGAAAGGATTTAAATTGAAGTTAGATTATTTGGGCTTATTGATTCATCCCCCCTCTAAGTTATTCTACCATGAATAATTAGTATCAAATCCAATCTTTTGGAGGAAGCTTAATAGCTTGAAGGATATTTTGAGTAGGTATAAATATGGCTAAATATTTAAAGAAAGAGAATAAATAGTGGAAGAATATGATTGAGGCACTTGGGGAACATATATGTACTTTGAATAAAGATGTTAAATAGGATAAAAATGTTATCAATGACCTTAAGTTTTAGCTAAAATATTTGATTTCAAAATAAAAGGACATCATGAATAATGAAGAATTTTGCCATGATAGTGGTGATGAAGAAGTGTTCTATGATAGTGAGGAAGATGAAGTGGACTTAGGATCTGAGCTCATAAGGAGGTATCATAAGATGAGGTATATGATAAAAGGTCTTAAAGGACAAGTTAGTTCTCATAGAGGTAGTTTTTTAGAGTAATCATTTAGAATAAAATATGACATGGCTAAAGAAGCTAAGAGTGATAAAAAGACTATAAAATTTCTCAGAGGTTAGTTGATGGCTATTATTTAAAGTATAAGAGCTAAGAATATGTGTGCATTAAATATAAAACCAAGGTAGATTCATTGAATGATGAACATGAGCAATTTTTGTCAAGATAAGCAATCTTGAAGAATATCAAAAGAAGTTAGATCAGGTAAAGAGTGATGAAAGAAGACCAATTATATAGACCAATGTAATATGGTATGCCAATTGTTTTCATGGCCATTGTCATTTTTGCTATCAATATGGTCATAGGGAAAGAGATTTTATACAGATGATATCTAAGAATGAGTTCACATGGAGCCTTAGAATAAGGAAAAATTGGTCATGGAGAAGTCATAACATAAATCAGCGAAGAGGTATGTTGAATCATATTATTTGCTACAATTGCAATAATATAGGACATATTTCCAAATTTTGTAAGGATAGTTTGAAGAACTCAAGTCTTAACAAAAGGAAATTTGGTCTTAAAATTCACTCAATGGGTTTGAAACCAAAATATATGAAGGATAATCATGATCAAGGTGGGCTACTTGCTACAACAAAGAAGGAATTAGACATGAAGAAGATACATGAATGCCAAGAGAATTTTTATTTTATCCAAATAGAATAGCAAGGTCACTATCATCATCAAGAAAAAGGTACGAATGATATTATTTATTTCAAATTTCATAAAGTTAGTCACATTTCTAGGTATTCAAATAATAAGTTTAATGTGTCTCAAACCAAAATAACATGTATGGAGCCCCTAGTGTGCAAGGAAGAGGTCACAAATGGGTACAAAAACCTAAGACTATTAGGAGATATTAGATTGAGACCAAAGATGGTTTATTTTCCATGATAGATATTAAGGGAAGATAATATTTTATGTTGAAAAATTTTATTGACAAATCTAAAGAAAAAAATGAAGTCAATAATTCATTCATAGATGAAATTATGGGGATATGGGACTCTTCAATGTTTTTGGACTTTTAATCTCTCTATTATCCACCCAAGCTTCCTGTAATCTGACCTCATCCTTGGGATCATACACTTTAAAGACAAACAACTCTGATACCAATAAAAGATTGGCCGTCACACCAAAAGCTCCTAAGTGATCTAGGTCCTCTTCTAGAACCCTATATGGCTAGTTTGAGGACCCTCAAGGTTATTACTAATTGAAACACATGGTAGGTAGTCTAGTAACTAAAAGGCACAGAGACGCATCGTGCATCGGTGCGGATCAGGCCCACTAGCTTTTACGAGTCTCGACCTCGAGACCTAGCTCTGATACCACTAATCCAAAAATCAAAAATATTTGGTTGAAATATAATTTATAAATAATAACAACACAATTCAAATAATTCTATCTCTGAGAAGAGATGTTTTGTTTATTTAAATTGCAGACCCAAACATATGCCTATCTCTGAGAAGAGATGTCTAATTTCCATTTTGGGTTACATCTTCACTTATACATGTTTTGAATGTGTGAGGAGGATGTAGAAGGTCACCAATATTGAGGGAGATGAATTGGTTTGACTTCCATTATTTACAACAATACAAAATTTGAGGAATTACTATTTTTAGAAACTTACTATTTTTAGACTGCACTACTAAAATTGAAATTTGAGACACTTCCATTGGGTTTTATGGGGTAAAACTTCATTGAGAAAATATCCAAGCCATCTCATGATTTTCCCCTCATTATTATCTTTCCAACGGTTCAAATGGTGAGTCAATTGGAGCTACGGTGCAAAAGTTATGGCTCCCAGGAGTTCTGCCATCAATTGGGGTAGACCCATCACCCGAATTGTCATCTGGATTGTTGTCCAGATCATTAATATCAGGCAAAAAAATAAAAAAATGGAATTGAAATCAAGAACACAAGCCAAAATTTTCCATTCAAGCATTAAACCAAATCTCCAAGTGAATATCTAATTGGATAAGGGTAATAGTCCTCCAACCTCCAGTAAATCATCTAACCTCCAGTGCTACACTTATACTTAGATAATCACAAGTGTTAGTAACCCAAATAACACCTTGCTTGAAGGCTGATAGATTTTTCTAAAACTCCTTCACACTTGGAGTAACATTAGAATGATCTAAGGTGTGGGACACCTAAACTCAAACTAGACCTCTAGATTTTAAGAGGATAGCTCCTATGATGTATCACTTTATTCATTGCTTCTAAAACCTACTATAATTTTTGGGATGAAAGGGGGTAGAATGAAATTGAAATTTAAATACTAATCTACTATTAGTGATACACCTATATTTCTAGTTCATCCACTCTATTTAAACTCATAAAACACTGATAAGAAAAAATAATGACTGAGTCTACAACTCCAAAGACTCTTATGCATCAGTATTTCACATATAGGTTTCATAAATTAAATACAACATGAGGAAAATGATGGAATAGGCTTGATTCAAGATACTAACCAATCATATATATCCACTATTAGCTTATTCAAATGACATCAGACACTAAACATGACCTACATAAGTTATAATAGTAGTAACTAGGTGAAATTAGGGCTTGAAAAGGGAGAAAATATTGCCACATGTTTAAATTAACTAACATAAACACACTATAATAGGATATGAAAATATAAAAACTATCATTTTATTATCTCAAAAGGTTAAAAATCTCAATCTTGGTAGAGTATAGTCATGCCCAAGAGAGGGATCTTAAAAAATGGCCTAAAGGAATGAATATATAGCTAATAAAACCAACTATAGCTAATGTGGCATAGAGGTGAGACTGAGAATTAAACTTCATCCTCACTCCAAGTCAAAATTGAGTTACAAATTTAAAACAAAGTCTCTAATAAATCCCCTTTTGTTGAAAATTTTGCATGATATTCATTTTGGCATTGGGAAAAGAGGTGGGCCCATCTTGAGTTATTCACACTTCTTCATACATGAAATATATGCCAATATTTGGTTTGTGACTCCAATTTAAGTTAATTTAATTTGATTTAAGGTCTTATTTTGGATGAAACCAAGGAGAATACATGATGCTAGTCAACTAGTCAACTAAAGTAACTAGCACCTCAGGACTAGTTAACCCCACTTTAGCCCCTCCTTTAATGAAATGGCATTTAAAGGCTGAATGTGGATGATAATAACCACTTGAATGGAATTTATGCAGCATTTTAATCCAAAAATAACTCTTGGATAGTCTTCCAATGCCAATTTCAACTTTAATTGTTTGATGAATTAGGCCTAATAACCTACTTATTTCACTTGAATTACATTATAACCTATAATAAAATCATGAAACCTAAAAATAAAATGAGTATTAGACATGTAAAAACTCCTCACACCCTGAGATAGGTGCTTTTAATTAAGAAACTCTTGTAACTTAGTCACCATGGTTGACTAGATCAATTCTACCTCATTTTCCTATAGAGTGGATATTTTGAAGGAGATGGTTTGGGAACTTACAGGTATATTTATGACAAAATGATGATTCTAGGATTAATAAAAAGTATTAGGATTCAATCTCCATGAATTGGATTTCATGTAAACTACCTTGTACCTCATCTTGCTTGCTTTTTTTAATCTAAATAACCTAATTTTTTCTCTAATATATATAGTTATATATAAAGAATTGGAATTAATGGGACCCTCTCTAAGCTTAATCTATTTTTGAATATTTTTCAACTTTATCCATGAGGTTTTAATGGAAATAAAACCAAATTTTCTCAAAATTGGTCACTATGAGGGTTTGAGAGGGTTTTGGAGCTGAATCTTCTTAATGATGATTCATAAGGTACAGTCCTCTAAATCCAAATTTATTTCCATTAATTTATATAAAATATACTCTCTCAATCTCCCTCATAATATTTTGTTCCCATGCAAATGGTATGAAAAGATACCACATGAATGAAATTTGCCTATAAGGTTTATAAGCATTTTGGACATGCTTACGCTCTTAGAATTTTTTCATAAATCAAAGCCCCTTAACCAACATAATTTTTTAATTAATTATAATTTCATAGGGTTCCTTAAATCATTTTAATATTTTTTGTCAAACTCTTGACGTGGTGAAAGATACAAGCATTTGATGAGGTGGTTTGAATGGGTATCTAGAACTACAAAATTAAAATTTCTCTCCATGGATTAATATGACTCCTCCATTTCTTATCCTTACCCTAAAACACCATCATGGTACTTATGAAATGTCATAAAATATTTATGCAAGTGTTTTCATACTTGATAGGTCAAAAAATGCCTTTTGGCCTATAGGCCCGCTTACTTGATTTAGCCCTCAAGGGCATGTTTTGCATATAATTTTAGAGTTTGGAGACTATTTAAAGGTATTATTAGATTTATTAACATATTATTATTATTTTAAAACATTACACTAAACCTATAACCATTCTAAATACCTTAAACCCCTCAAGAAGCCTACTTGCTCTAATGGTTACCTTAAATGGACATGTTGATGATTATGTCAAAATATTGGGAACTTACACCTATAAAAAGACCTATAAAATGTCATTATTATATTTATGTGGTCAAAATTATCATGTGTACCAAATCTTTTGGTATAATTCCATGTGTAGGTGCCTCAAACTTACCATTTCTCTCAAGACAACCCCATGTGTTTGATTGTGACTATAATTTGATGTTTTACCATGGTGTTTGGGTTATAATAAATATTTTTAAGATGTTATTAGGTCATAAAAAAACCTTATTTTACTCCTCTTATACTTCATTGGCTATCTCACAATCCTTCATGCCATATTATGTTAATTTGTACCTCCTCAAAAGACCCCATATGATTGTATGTCAATAGTACTATAGGTGAAAATATGAGAAAATGGATTATCTAATCTAATTCACACTAATTTATATCTATCATGAATATCACCCTATTTATAATCACTATTCACCCTTCTTCTAGGAATCATTGACCTAAAACAAGGTCTTTAGGCCTCACACAATCAACTTCCATACAACAGGCCTATAGGTTTTGATCATGTTGACAGATTCAAAGGTTCATCATGATGATATGAAAAATTATTCATACTTTACTACCTAAATATACAATTCATTATCAAGGGACTTATATCTACCACTATGCTTCTCATCCTCCTTCATACTTATAACATAATTATGTTGGTATTAGAACCTTTGTATGGTTGTAGGTACAAATCATGAAGTGGATGTTTGAATGCATCAGTGTTTAGATCATCCCATATCATGTTATTGATTATTTCATATAATTTATTCTCCTGAACCATCCTTTTTAAATCAATCTTCTCTAAAGACCACTATGTTTTCTTGTACTTGCTAGCTTGAAGGATCTTTAGCCTTAAGATGGCTAATTATGTCTTAAAAAAAGACAATAGATAGTGTTATCTTTGAATTTAAGTTCACACCCTAAAATAAACCTGACACCATTTCAAAAATTCACCTCAAAAATATAAAATAAACTCATTGATCCTTAAAGCATATAGTCCTTCTTTATCTCTAGTCTTTGTGAGGAGTTAGGTTAGCATAGTTTTAGGTCTTTATAAGCCTTTTGTAGGTGTAGATTAGTGTGTCTAGCCACATATCATGATTTAGAATCCAATTCAACATTATTATTCCCATAAAACACTCTATTGAACACAAACATCACCATTAATAACCTTGAACTCATGACCTTCAAAGGGATGAACATATGACTTTGTTTGTACTTTATCCTTATTAACTCATACAGGGTTGTAGGTAAACCTCATTAGTTGAATCTAACTATATATGATCCTTTGATACTTCTCTATAGAATACATTGATGTATTTAACCTCATTATCATCAATTATTATCTCAAAAAATTTATTCATTGGATATGAAACCCCCATCATTGACCTTTGTGTTATCAACCTCCTCTAGCTTGTAGACAGGTTTGTGTTCTTAAGATTGTAGGTATGATTTTAAGGTGAAAGTATCCTTATTGGATTTTATTTGATAATCATATCTAAAATGGAACTAATTATAACATTTTAAAATATTCTTAAAACATAATAAGACTATGTGAACCTTGAGACTGTGCAATATCTCAATGCTTCACTATTTGACTATGCTTGTACTTTATGAGTGTTTGTATGAACTATGAATAGGGTCATTTATGATTGGAGAGTATGGAAAAATAATCATATCTCATTGAGTATATATCATCATTATTCTCTAAAATTAATACCCTTATTAAAAATTCTAAAAACCTTGATGTACATTTAATTACCGTTCACCTATTTGACTATAACCTTCTTTGCTAGTTGTAGGTCTCCCTATAAGGTTAAATTTTATTGTCACTACTTAGACACTCTTCCACTTACCTTATTGATATTATGCTCTTGAATCATCCTGACCTAATTATATTTTTACTTAGTTCATGAAACCCTATGTGAACAAGAAACCTTACTATGATCATGAAACCCTCTTGAACTATTGCCTTCTTTCTCCTTATGCTTGGAAACCCGGTTGTGTTTGGTGGTTGTAAGTAGATATTCATATAAAGGATTCTTGAAATATGTTTGACTCCTTAAAAAATATTCATGGTCTATAACTCATATGGACGTATGTACTTATAATACCATGTCTTTTCTCCTAGTTAATATTACCATTACTATTGGAGCAAGCTTTCTCATTTCTATGCCTAACTATACTAGGCCTATATGGAGTGCCTTGAGTTGACCACTAATTGAGTGCTTAAAAGTTTGTTCCTCCACATTTTATCCTTTGATGAATTTACTAGTTTTTCTCTTGTGAAACATTTACCATCATGAAACCTCATAAGATGAATAACCTATTCCCTGATGCCTTTCAAGAGAATGAGGATATGATTGTATTGTATGAAATTGACTAAGCTTGACCTTAAGAAGGGTCACCAAACATGAACCTACTCTTTATCTCTTATCTATTGGATTGAGGAAATATTTTGAAACAAATACTTTCAAGGGTATCTTCTCCTACCTTATTTTGTACTTCATTAAAAAAACCATGATTGTAGTTTGTTGTTATAGGTCATCTTTTTATAACTATTGGTAAGTAATGCCTTTAAGGTCTCTAAAATTCTTGAGTGACCATAGTGCCATATTATTTTTATTAACTCCTCATATAAGTTTCTCATGAGAAGGAGGTGATATTTAATGTGGTAAAGATGATGGAAGGTGAATAAACATGAGTGGAGGTTGGAAATAAGCATGAACATAATGGAATATGGCTAAGTATGACAATGATATGGGGATGAAACATGGAGGTGGAAAGGAGATAATAGGTGTATGCCAAGACCAATATGAGAGTCATGTGAAATAATGTGCATATCATTGAACATGTATATGAATTTAGAGGAAATTTAAGGAGGATAAGGAGGTGAAAATGAAACATAGGTTTTTGCTAAAACCTTAAAGTATGCTAATTTTCCTTAAAGTTTGCTAAACAAGCTTTTTGAGATGCTTTAAGAGTAAATGAATGATCTTATTAGATGTGAAAATTTATGAAATTTTGATAAAATTTATTTGAGAACATGATAACATGATGGATACCTAAAAATAATTTTTTTTGAAATCTTGATACTTCTTTCTCTTCACCTGATCATATAATTCTCGTTTTGAAGCACATAGACTGTAGATTTGCACTTCTTCTGTCAAAGATACTTTGTTTGACCCTAATTTTTTTAAAAATACTTAGATAACATCATGGTAAGGTATATTATGTATTTATAATCTCCAAAAACTATAATTTTCTTGAAATGATGCCCTAGTGAGCAGAAATTAAAAAAAAATAGTTGCCTTCATGGATGCAAAACTATAGAATTTAGCCTAACTTCAAATGGATGGTTTATAAGGGAGAATATAAAAATAATATAACCAATTTCTCCATTATGAATAAATTTTATTATAATTTATTTCCCCAAAATTGAGATCTATACCTTCTATCTCCAAATTGTACTATCATCAAACATGTATGGCATTCTCTATGTGCAAACTAGTTAGTTATCTAGAGATGACTAGTTTTTGGATTGTATTACATCCAATTTCCATGAAGTTATTATCATTTTTTTTCATGTCCTATTTATCCTAATTTAGACCTTAGGTGTATGTAATTTCATATGGATCCATACTTCTCTTCAAAAAATGAGTGAATTAAGCCTTTTCTTTTCTTTTTATTCTCATCTTAGTCTTCCACCACAAAATTTAATGCATGAAGTATAGATAAATGGGTATTTTTCATGTTTTAACACCAAAATTAACCTTTTACATACTTTAGAGGGCCAAATTTGGCATGTGGGAGGTAGAAAAGGGCCTTTCTGGGCTTAAAAACACATGAAATCACTTTTTTAAAGAATAAAACTTTAAAACTAAAGTAAGAACATGTATTTGACTATATTTAAAGGTATTTTGAATGATTTTATGACCATTATACTCCAATTTTGATATTTAAATACCAAAACTCTCCCTTTTAGGCCAAAAATACATAATCTAGATGACTTAAATAGGATTATTATGGTACTAGGACAAATTTTTTGATTATAGGGGTTAGAATTTGGCCTTAATAGGAAAAATTGACAACAAAAAGGATCTTGAGGTACCTATAAAGGATAATTTGTTCATTGATAACACTAGAAAGAGGTGTCATTATTATTTTTAAGGTGTTAGTTTCCACTGATAATGCAACTTTATACATCATTAAATACATTTATCAAAAAAACCATATATGTAAGCTTTCAAAAACAAAATAAATTAGTCTTTTCAGTCTACAATGTCTAAAAACCTATAGTTTGACTAGTCATATGATCACCTTCAATAAAACTAGTGAATGATGATAAATCTTACAACCAATGTCACAAGTGTGATGTGACTTGCATCCTTATATCATAAGGTAAAATATAGAATATTTTAAAAAAAAAACCCTTTAACTAAAAAAAGAGAGTTTGAGGGTTTTGACCTTGTAGCTTCTCCTCTTAAGAAACTTTTTTTTCCAACTCCACTATAACCAATCTAAATTTTTATTGCTAAGATAATTTATTTCAGTTGTGTTATTCCAAATGTTTTCAAAAATAAAAATAAAATCTGTGCATGAAAAATTTATAATCTTAAATTTACTCGATACTTTTGTGGATGGCCCCACATATCAATGCAAATCAACATAAATAAATAAAACCTAATCGATAAGTTTATTGTGCTTTTTTTGCATGTAAAAAATAGAAAGTTGTGTTGAGCTTCACTAGTTTTCTATGGGATGTGGGTAGTATCTTTGCAATTTTAAAATTACATTGATCTTCATCGATTTATTATGAGATGATGGTGCACCATACCTATTCAAGATCAAACATTCCTATCATTCAGGAGTTCCAAACATTCATGATTTGCATTAGCAATATTTGTTTGAATATAATACATATACCTTGGTAGCCTCACTTCCTCTTTAATATTGTCTGCTAAACCTCTAAGCTTTGTATCACTCTACGAGAGTGGTCTGCATCCTAAAAAAAAATACTTGTTTCATGGCCATATTTTAATTCATAACTCTCATAGTCACAATCTAAGAGGAGAGTAAGATCAGCAAAAAAAAGAAAAAAATTAACCAAAAATAAACATTCTAATCAAGTTTTATTTATTGAATTTTAAATTGAGAAGTCACCATCTATTTATGTTCCACCAAAAATAAATATTGAAAATTCCTTGAGTCTACTATGTTGTTGGCTACCACCGTATAGCTTTCTTCAAATTTTCTTCCTCCAATTTCTCACAATGGATATAATACCACTGTTGGACTCAATATAGGAGGAATATCACAAAAATTACATTTTAAACAAATTATTTCACTCAATATTTATTAAATTATTATTTATGGTTTAGATTTATAATGAAGGTAAAAGATTTATATGGCATTTACAGGTGGTTATAGGATGTAACCAATTATCGTGAACAAATAATATATTTAAACATAAAACTAACAAGATTATTTAATTAAAACATTATTAATCTACAACTTAAAAGTAAATAAATAAATATACTTTGGATCATACAACCTAACAAATTAATGATATATATGTACCAAGGAGAAGAGTTAATAACATGATTTTATATGTAAAATATCAATTCATTGAGAAATTCAATATATACAAGGTCATTAACTTATAAGGGATAATCATCTAACTAATCAATAATGATCAGTCCCTTTTTAGACTATTGGTTGATGTAAATTGATTTGAACTCACTTAAGAGCATGATGAAACACCCAACCTTCCTAGTGAGAGATAATTGGATTAAAAAATTACGTGGGACTTGAGATCTCATGATAAGTCTTATTTAATATTTGATCATATAATGGTGTAATTACTTGATTGCAAAAAATATATCTAAACATTCTTTTTATGTTTGTTTATCACATCTCATAATTGATAAGGGTGTGAATAATGAAATAAATGGTGATTTTTTTATTGGTATCATCCTCTAAATCCTACATGAAGGTGAGAGGAAATTTAGTTTCTCTAATATAAAGTATTAAGGTCCTATTCAGTTTAATTTCCATGAATGTTTGGGGAGACACAAGGTGGAAATTCACCACTTCAAATGTCACTGAATAATTATTTGTCTAAGTTAATCCACTTATCTTAAATAGGTTATTGATAGGATGAATAACATAGGTAGGACCAAGAATTAACTATCTAATGGCTCTGAACTTACCAAAAAATGTATTGATGCTTGATTCATCTATGAGAGGAAGCATTTCTAGGATCACTCATATCTTGGTAGGGTTAGTATAAATTCTATGCTAAGAGTTGATATATCCTAGGAGTTTTCCATCGATGAATCCAAACACATTTTTTCTAGGTTAAGAGGGATACTATATTTGATTAAGCATGTTAAGATGGTGCATAACACCTCAAAGTTGTCTATTAATCTCCCCACTTTCCAAAAAATATCAGCTACAAAGACCTTGACTATATGATGAATTAGATAGTGGAATATATGGGTGATGGCCCTTTTGTATGTTGACCACACATATTTTATATTAAAATGCATCTAGATAGGACTAAAGGTTCCCCATGACATAGTAAATGAGGTCTTACTCTTATCTTCATCATGAATGTGAATCTAAATTGTACCCTAAGAAGCCATCCACAAACAATATAAACTCATATCTTAATTTTACATCGACAATGAAATTAATTGAAGGGTGAGTAAAGTCATCTTTTGGATATGTTTTATTGATATCTCAAAATCTTATAAATATCTTGATCTTACCATTATTTTTGATGATGGGATCAATGTTGAAAAGCTACTTAAAATAGTCCATATTATTAATATATCTAATTTTTAAAAAACTTATAAATTTATATTTTACCATCAACATGACCTTAGACTTGATGGGCATGAGATTTTGCTTAATTACTTTTATGTTGGTCATTGTAACTAGATTATGGAAACTCACATCATTTTTGATGCCTACCATGTTATTCAAAGATAAATAAAAAGATTTTGAGATCTTGTTGAATAGTGCCTTAAGGTCTTCCACCACTTGTATAGAGAGTGAAGGCCTAATATTGAGAATTATGGTACTCTCCTTAGTCCTAATGTTAATGTCAATGTTTTATTTAATAAGGGTGGAATTTCCCTATTCAAAAATGTTAGGGGTTGGAGTAACATTAATATATTCACCGTTCATATTAAAAATTACATGTTCATCATTAGAGGATAGGTAACCCTTAACATAGAAGTAAAAATCAATGTATTTGTCCCTAAGGGTGGATGAGGGATAGCAAGTAAGAGTGAAGCCTCTTGGTGAAAAAATGGGAGGTCATCATAGGCTTGAAAAAACATTATAATAGCCTCATAATTATTAGGTAAGTCAAGTGTTAATAAAATAACATCTATTCCAATATGGGTGATGATTTGGTCACTACGAGTTTTGTACACAATAGGTTATGTCTTGATTGAAACTATGAAATCAAACTATGATAAAATAGGATGAGGTTAAAAACATGAAGATAAATCAACCATGGATTCAACAAGTCAATTACTTCCTTAGGTATTTTATCTATATAAAAAATTAAAATTATTTATAAATATCACACACAATGGATTTATATAATTTAAGGTACTCATCTTTCATTTGATAGACATCAAAAACTTGGTTTAGAACTAAATATGAGTCAGCTTGGATATTTAAATTTTAAATTCCTAAATATTTTATAATGATCATGCCAATAAATAAGGTTTTGTACTTGGCCCAATTATTAATGCATTCAGAGTATATCTTGAAACCAAAAGGCATGATTTTTACCTTAAGATAGATGAGAATAAAAACTACCCCAACACATAGGTGGCAGTTGGACCCATCATCATAGAGGACCCACTAATCATGTGTGGAATAGGGACAATAATCTAGTGATTTTTCTTATCATTTTGATATCTCAACAATATGTATTTTGATAACATTAGGTAACCCCTCTTGGTGTTCATGGTCTTAAGACTTAGGAAAACAATTATCCCCTCCCCTTTAAAGGGAGAATAGTCAGGCCTGTTGAAATATAAATGGTCTAATCTTGTAGTTTTAATGAAGGAAAAGAATCACCTCAAGGAAATCAAAAAGATGATTTCTAAGATCTAGATTGAGGTAAGTAGACATCTTTGGTAAATTAAAAGGCCATTGTCTAGGTTTTCTCTTTGGCTAGGTAATATATAAACATGGTCATGATGTATTTTTATCATGAGGAGTATGCCTACATATTTAGGATTTTATTTTAACAAAAGAGGCATGTAGACATGGTTATGAATCTTTAAATAATATTCATAATACATCGGTAGTACTATCTATTCCATTTTTATACATGGGAAGGCTCATAATGACTCAATGAATGGTTCTCTAAGGGATCTCCTCTTCATAAGGGGGAGGAGGCCTCTTTTTGGGAATGTGTGTATATATATGTGATACCTAAATCTAATATATATGGTACTTAATATTAAGTTATGGACCATTTATTTATTTATTGGCATGATTAGGGGAGAATACAATGCTTGAATGTGTATTAGAGAACTTGACATATGGTAAAAATCACACCTTCGTATGAGTTGAAGTAGGACAACTGACATATCATTAGGAAACAAAACTAGTGAATTAGTAACTATGGAAAAATGATATGGATATCTTACCATGATCTAAGCACATTCTCCAAATAGGTTTGGAAGTAACAAGACTAGTATGAAAAGTATAACTTCCTCGTGTATGGTCAGTCGTTGGGTGATTAGGATGAAAGTTATAAGAAGAATTGTTATGGAGGTGGACCTATTAACTCTCTTACACCTATATCAAGAAAAAATTAGGTAGATTAGATAACTCTCCTTTAGGTCCATGAATTTGAGTCTCAGAGAATTTATAGGTCCCTAACCTCACAGGTCAAATGAGAGGATGAGTCGCTTATATATTTTGAAAATATTGGTGATTTTAGTTGTATACATGGTGGAGACTATTGAACTAGTGTCTTATTATGGACTAGTGACTTTACTAATCATAACTACATAATTTTATTGTAATTGATATTTTAGTATAGACTAAGGAATTGTAGACTCCTTATTTAAGATAACCACTTTGGGCTTTGTAAGTTTAATAACATTGACTAACTATAGGGGTTTTATGATAGCATTGGTAGGTAGATGATAATTTGTGTAACTAGGATTCATATGCATGTTTATTATACCATATAGAAAGGTTTAGGATCCCTTTGGACTACGAAGACATTTTTTAGGTTTAAAAACCATATTTACTTAAATAAGGTTGAGGGGATATCCTTCATATTATGTATCTAGGGCCTTCAAAAGATCATGTTATAGTTGGTATCTTTATTTGACATAGAACTCAATTAGCACCATCTTGGGACTCAAAGTGAATATGAGTATGATGGTCCCTATGTAAGTGTATTTGAGGCTATCATAGCCTCATAGGGTGTTACAACTTGGGGAAATTTTGATTTTTCCTTAATCAGGATTTTGTATGGAATAAAAGGGGACAAGGTTGATGGTCACTCCATCATCCACCATGGCTCTATTTAAATAATTGTTGTAAATAAAAACCTATAGAAACAAGCTTGGATCTCCCCTCCTTAGCATATCAAATTTAGGAGGAAAACTGCATAAATCAAATAAATAACTAGTGTTTCAAGATTCCTAACTAAGTAAAAACATGTGTATATATATATGTATGTATGTATATATATATGAATGTATATATATATATGTGTGTGTGTGTGTGTGTATATATATGTATGTATGTATATATGTATGTGTATATATATATATATATATGTATGTATGTATGTATATATACATATATATATATATACATATATATATATAAATATATATATATATATATACATATGTATATATATGTATATATGTATATATAGATATGTATATATATATATATGTGTATATATATATGTATATGTATATATATATGCGCGTGTGTGTATATGTATGTATGTGTGTGTGTATATATATATACATATATATATATGTATGTATATATATGTATATATATACATATATGTGTGTGTGTGTGTGGTTGATCTGGTCAGGTGGAGGAGGATTAAAAGTGAACAAATAATATAATCTTAGGGCATAAATTAAGGATAAATGATGAGTGTGGGAGTTCTTATGTAAATAAATAAATGAGATGTGGGAAATGATCTTGTCAGGTCACATATCAAATCATATTTCCCCATGGGTTTTTGGATAGAGTCAATTATAAAAATATTTGAGGCATGAATATCCATATGATGGTATTCTCAAGTGTGAGTAATAATATTCATCTCTTATTAATCTCATAATTATAAAATTCTAATCTTTTTGGTCTTTCCTGGTAATCCCAACTGGGAAGTGACATTTGTATTGGAAGTTCTAGAGGTGGAAGCTTCAATATCATGGATGTACACTATCATGGTATGATTATGTTTAATTAGGTGGTTTTATGGGCCACCATATTGTTTATTTTGATTATAATGTAATTGATGGTTAGGAAATGGGTTTTGATAGACATGGATTTTTTTTTTAGGGGTGATAGGGCTATTTTGAAGGGCCTGGGAGTTTTTAACAACATTCCTCAAGATAAATGTTTACCTTTGATCTTCTAGGAGTCTTTAGATAAATTTATTGTACCCCCTATAGTTTCAAGTATGATGATATATAAATTAGTGGAAGAGGTAATAGACATTGAGATCATATTCCATAGGCCTCATGTTTTACCCCTATTGACAAACCCCTTGTTGATTATTTCTTTGGTAATACTTTTAGTTATGAAATAGGGGGAATTGATCAACAAGTTGATAATGATTTTGATTATGGTTTTGGAGCTACATTCTATGTGGTTGTTGTTGGTTGAAGTCAATCACATGAATGGTAGGAGGGGGATTTTGAATCCTAGCACCTATATTTTTAATAACATTGGTGTTGTTCAAAGATGATATTGATTGTTATTCCTAAGGTTTAGCTTTTTATTTTGGTCAGCGACACCATTAGTAGTAGTGTTCCTATTTTAATTTAGGACTTTCAAACCTTGGTTATTAGTATTATTTGTAATTTCATTTTGAAATATCCCATTGTTTTGGTTTGGGGTGATTATGCATCCATTGGTCCTGTATGTTCATTGACCACTATCATTGGTCACTTCATCAATATATAAGGAACTCTCAATATATTATTCATAGGATCGATATGGGAATTTATGAACATCATCCCTCATCTCCTTGTTAATGGAGTGTAGGAAGAGCTCACATAATTCACATTAATCCATGTGTGACATGATCTTAGAGGAATATAAGACATGTTACCATCTTGTGATCATATAAGTAGCTGAATCATTATGTTCTTATTTTATGTGAAATAAATCTCATATGCTAGTCTTTAGGATTTGTTCGTATTGAAAAATTTGAAAATTTCGGCCATGAGTTGGTGAAAATGATGTATAGACCCCTTAGGGAGGCATAATACTAGTCAATCACTATTCCTTCTATGGTTTTGTGAATTTTTTTGGAAACAACCCCATCTTAAGGTAGAAATTCAATAGCATCCTTAGAGTAAGCTTTGATATGTGAATTTAGTTATTATTCCCCTTTGAACTTGGAAAGGTCATGCATAAGACATAAAATAAAAACCCATCATATGTTGAGATCAAAAGGCTCCTTAAGGTAATCAATGTAAGTACCCATGTCACAAAATAATGTTGTTATGGTAGAACCAGAGTATAAAGGTGGCATCATATAAGGGTTAGTTTAGTAACCACTATAAGGGATAGTATAATATTAATAAGGTGGAGTGGAATAAGCCAAAAAATAGTTATTCAATTAAGTATATTTGTAATACATATGAAAGTAAGGAGGAAGATTATTATATGTAGTTGTAAATTATTACAATAGGGAATATGTGGTTTGAACAGATCTTAAGGCCATATAAGGTGGGATATATATTTTTTTATTGAGTGGCATTATAGATAGGAGGCACATAAATCCAATATATAAATAATGGTAGATTATGAAGCACCAAATCATTTTACAAAGGTGTAACATAAGTGTATATGATTCCCATAAGGATTTGAATAAGAGTTTAATAATATGGAATAATTTTAGAAGCATCCATGTTTGCGAAAACATGAGTAAGGATGTCCCCATGAGGTTGTTTAGATGCATGATTTGGTGGGGGAAAATACTCCTATTAAGGTGGAAGTATGTAAGTTTGTTTTTATGTAATTTGATGAGTCAAAATTTCTAAGAGAGAAGGAGAAGGATGAGATTTTTTAATAAAATTTGGGTCAATTCCTTAACTTAGAGTTTGTTGGTTACTCTCTACATCATGAATTCAACCTACTATGGTGTTGATGAGTTGGTTCTAGGCTAGTGAATATGTTAGGTCTGAGAGTCTCCTACATGAGAGTGGTAGAGGAATGTGATGTGTTATATTGAAGAGGTTAATTTATATTAATATCTCCAAGGGTAGTGGTTACATTTTATATCAACGAGTTTGAGGCATCTTGGTTCTATCTATGGGGATGAATATCCTCTTGCATATGATTAACCTTATATTAAAAGTGGTATATCCTTCCTAAATAATGATCATATTCAATAAATTTTTTTTTGTCTAGGCTTTGTATAATAATTAATGGCCTAGTGTCTATGTGAAGAGTGGATGTGCCTCCTTTAGTGAGGGTCATAAAGTTGGAGTTGGGGTGATTTCTCACCATTTCAAATACATTACATATCTCATGTATAGATACCCCACTCTTGGTTTGGTTCTTATGTTGAGAGTAATCATATAGTTGGTATTATACATTATTTTATAAGGTTTGGTTGTTATAACTCACCAATAAAAACTCACTAGAGTTGAGTTTTCTTATCCTATAACCCTCTAGGACAAGAGGTATACCTATGTCCTATCTAGACATATTTTTATTGTATCTAAATACTTATATAATGAAAGTAATAAAGAGTGGAAGTGGATAAGGGATAAATGTTAAGATAAAGAAATGAAAAACATAAAGGATTGAATTCCTTCACATCAGGTTCAACACTTTTTGTACACATGAATAACATACACTAAATTCTGTAATCGATTCCCTAAGGTCTAGCTAAGATAGTTGACATAATTAATAAGCTATATATTGTGATTATTTTTAGGTGGAATGAGATTAATATTGGGTAGTGATAATGGGTTATCATGATGGAACCAAAATACCTATATAGTGTCACGGTGCTCATTGAGAGCATCAGTATGTGTAGAAATAATGATTCAAGGTATTTTGAGCTTTGAGATTACAAGGAGGCAAAACTCTTGGTTGATATTAGGAATGGGGAAATGAGGTGAATTAGGTTGAGTTAATTATAGAAATATATATAATATATCATTATAATTATGTCCAATCAATGTCATCCAAAAATGTGATTTATATAAGATGACTAAATTTGAGGAGAAGAAGGAAGTGATAATGGGAAACTAGGCTTGAATAAAATTATATTAATAGCCTCTATTATGAGGGAAAAAAATAATTGGTGGATCAATAATTTTATATTACTCTTATATATAATTTAGAGACTAAAAAATGAGGTTTGGGATTTGAGTGGAATGTAAAATATCTCTCCTAAGTGTGGTATGGATATCAAACTATATGTTAATGGTGAAAGTAGGTACCCTAACCCTAGGTAAAATAAATTCTCTAACAACATCAAGCATTTTGGGAAGTGTCATTTAAAAAGGGTTAAAAAACATGTAATAATATTATGTTGTATAAATGTATTTGTGTGGGTACTTACTATGTTTATAGAATCAATGTTTTGTTTGGCATATATGGCTAGAAAAGGCTTTTGGCAATGTTTTTTTGTTTTTTTATTTGTTTTATAAATTTTTGACTAAAATAAAAAATAATTACTTATTAAAATTAAATAATTAAAATTATATATGTCAGGCACCTAGAACAACAAACATGCTCAGGTACCACTTTGTTGGGGGATCACAAGAACAACACCTGTTTTGATCCAACTTTGTTAGGATCTTGCTCCTCAGAAAGAGCACAGTATGATTACCAAATATAAGCAATTATAAATGCAAAAATAACCAAAAATACAACTAGAATTCACCAATAGCACAGAATATGAGAGACAATACACTATCTTGTATTAACACTTTACAGAAAAGAATACAACAAAGAGCCACCACACTCTTTCACCTTACAGAGGTTTGCCACACCTCAAGTGTATAGTAATTCTTCTCACACAACACTCTCCTACACAAAAAATGGTCCCAACAACCAACTCACAAATAGAATTGGTGTTCACCTCTCCAACTAGTCAGTAATAACCCTGGAAGTTCACCAAGCACTCTAAAGTACTTCAAGTTGATCTCCCATGAACCTGCAACCTACAATTCAACATACCATACTCACACATGTAGATCTCCTATGAGCTTGCAATAGCCTACAACTCAATGATCTTACTCTTAGAAGGAACTTCCTTGCCTTCCTTATCTTATACCAATTACAATACATGCCAATGGGTCTATAAATAGATCCCAGACTTAAACAATAACTTAGACTCTTAATTTAGACAATTATCCTTGTAGCCAAAGACTCTAACTGGCCTTTACATGCAAACACTTCGTTTACTTAACTAACGATCCATGTAATGAGTAGTTCTGGAACACACAGGTGATCGATGCCAGTCCCTGCTAGTCTAGTTCTGCCGACGTCGACCGACTCCCTGCCGTCTCCGGTGGCCTTCTATACTGGTCACGACTGACGTCAGTCCTGTTACCGATGCCGGTGATCCTAGATCTTAGCAACCTTCTTGTTCCTACTGTTTGCAAAGAGTTGAAGCTTTTAGCTCCACAACTCAACAATCTCCCACTTGGAGATAAACAGTTGCAACCTGTACCTATACCTGTACTCAGTCTAGTTTGTTCCCTTGGCTTTGTATCCCTCCTCAAGATCACTCTTGAAGACCAACCACCACAAATCTGTAGTGCAAAACCTATCATCCAAATCACCTACCACATCCACATCTACAAACCATGTAGAAAATAACTTGAACCTGCATAGCATGTGCACCTGCTGCTAGTCCCTATAAGAATCCACTAAACTGTCCTCCAATGGTTCTCTCCCGAATTGGCTCCAACTTGTGACAACTCCCACTGCTTGGGAAAACTTAGGTTTAGTACATACCATGCACTCAACCTCATTATGTGAATCAAGACACCTGTTCTAAGAACTGTCCAACCATCGGCGTGCTAACCAGTTTCACACAATCATCCTGAAACAAAGTCAACATATGACCTACCATGTCTCTAGAACACACTCATGCCAAAGAATCTTGCTGCTCCTAGATTCTCCATGACAAACCCCTAAACAAGCTTTATGTTTAGTTCAGCAATACCTATATATGTAACCCTACAACAAGCACATCATACAGTAATAGGATAATGTAGCTAATATTATCCAACCTGGTAAAGAGAAACACAATGATCAAACCTCCATTGCCCTGTAGCTAATACAAGACCATATAACCTGATCTTCCATCTCATGTATCCATTTTCGCTCTTCTTTATCTTGAACATCCATTCATCTATCAGTGCTTACTTCTAGCTGGCCACTCTACCCAAAACAACTGTTTGGTTCTCCTCCAAGGAATCACATCCTCATTCATGCCAAGCTCCCACTATTTTTTGGATCTACCTGTTCTGCTTCTTCAATAACTTCCTGGTCTTATGCCATAACTGAGCAACAAGTAGTGTAAAGAAGGGAAATGATGAATTTAAGAACTTACTTACACCTTCAGTCCTCCATATGGGTGCTTGAGACTCCATGACAGCTTGCTGTCCACCCAAAAATTTGTCTCAGTAATCAATGCCGATCACATCTCAGTCTGCACCTGACCGATGTCGGTTCCCTACGACTGCCTCCTTGCTGATGTCAGTTTCCCCTAGCTGATGCCAGTCGTTATCTACCCTGAGTCATTGATGTCGAGCTGCACATAACTGATGTCGGTCCCTGTCTGGACATTGATGACAGTTTTCCTACTGATGTCGGTCTCTGTGTTTTTCTAGTGAGACCAGACTTTTTCTTGTGAGCTCTTTTTGGATCAAATCCTTCTCTAAAACACCCTTGCTCTTCTCAGAGTTCTTCTGCATCTTGTGCTTAACTCTATCCATCACCTTCTCCTTGAAAACCAAGGCTTTCCTGTTCTTGTCACTAAAATCAAATTCCTTAAGAAATGTTACCTTCTTCTTCTGCATATAGAAACCACGATCCATACCTTCCAAATCTGAAAGCATATCCTTTGACTCAAGAACAAGCATCTCCTTATCTATGTGACCAAGCCTATCAAGCCACATTTCTGAATCTACACCTGAAGTAGATAACCTAGAAAGAGAATCAGTAGTACAAGTAGATAGATAAAGCGTACCTACTTTCTTACCTCTAGCTATAACAAGTGTACCCTTGGTAACCTTCCAAGAGTCTGCTGTGAGAGTTACTGTGCAACCCTCATCACCAAAACTTCTAATAGAAATCAAATTCCGCTCATGCATGACCTCCTTTAACACCCATGTGTTACCTGTCTGCAGTTTCATCTTCACTTTCCCTTTGCCAACAATCTGACAAGGCTTACCATCCCCTACATAAATTTCTCCAAAATCTCCCTGGACATACTCATGAAAAAATTACCTATGTGGGGATGCATGAAAAGAGGCACCAAAATCTAAAACCCAAGATTCTACTTTATCCAAAGAACATACCAGAGCATCCCGTGCATCGTAATTTACAACATCTGCTTCTTCTTCATGTCCTTCATGCTGATCTGTACTCGATCTACAATCTCTCTTTAATTGCCCTTGCTTTCCACACTTCCAGTAGGTTATTCTGCCATACCTGGACTTGGATCTTCTGCCTATCTTGGATCTTGATCTCCCATGCTCTATCTTCTCTCTTTGCCTTCCTCTGCCTTCAACACTCAAAGCATTTCCTGATGATTCACCTGTGCTATTCTTGTGTATCTCTTCATTCAAGATTACACTCACAACATCATCCACTTTTAAGACTTTTGAAGGAGACACAGTATTAGAAATTGCCATTACCAAACCTTCCCAACTTTCAGGTAATGAACACAAGATTAAGAGAGTTCTAATTTCATCATCAAATACAATATTGACTGAACTTAGCCAATTTACTAAACCATGGAAATCACTAAGATGGCTATGAATAGATCCACCTTCCAACATTTGCAAATTAAATAAACGCTTCATAAGAAATACCTTATTAGAAGCTGAGGGTTTTTCATATAAATTTGCCAAAGATTCCATCAACTCCACTATTGTCTTACACTGTGATAAGCTGGAAATCACAGAAGATGCAAGACTCAATCTAATAGATCCCAGAGCCTTCCGATCAAGAACCTCCCATTCTTCATCTTTCATATCTGAGGGTTTGCAATTAACCCCTCCCAACGGTAAGTACAAATCCTTTTGATACAGATAATCCTCAATCTACATCTTCCACAATTGGTAGTTCTTGCAATTAAACTTTTCCATCCGTAGCTTACTGTCTTCTGTCATTGCTCAACTCCCACTCAAACAGAAACCCTGTGAGTACCTGTAATCAAAACACACTAACCAGATCTAATCCAATCTGTTGGTATCCCAACCAACAGCTCTGATACCACTTGTCAGGCACCTAGAACAACAAACATGCTCAGGTACCACTTTGTTGGGGGATCACAAGAACAACACCTATTCTGATCCCACTTTGTTAGGATCTTGCTCCTCAAAAAGAGCATAATATGATTACCAAATATAAGCAATTATAAATGCAGAAATAACCAAAAATACAAGTAACTAGAATTCACCAATAACACAGAATATGAGAGACAATACATATCTTGTATTAACACTTTACAAAAAAGAATACAATAAAGAGCCGCCACACTCTTTCACCTTACAGAGGTTTGCCACACCTCAAGTGTATAGTAATTCTTCTCACACAACACTCTCCTACACAAAAAATGGTCCCAAAAACCAACTCACAAACAAAATTGGTGTTCACCTCTCCAACTAGTCAGTAATAACCCTGCCAGTTCACCAAGCACTCTAAAGTACTTCAAGTTGATCACCCATGAACTTGCAACCTGTAATTCAATAGACCATACTCACACATGTAGATCTCCTATGAGCTTGCAATAGCTTACAACTCAATGATCTTACACTTAGAAGGAACTTCCTTGCCTTCCTTATCTTATACCAATTACAATACATGCCAATGGGTCTATAAATAGATCCCAGACTTAAACAATAACTTAGACTCTTAATTTAGACAATTATCCTCACAGCCAAAGACTCTAACTAGCCTTTACATGCAAACACTTCGTTCACTTAACTAATTGTCCGTGCAACTAGCAGTTCTAGAACACACAGGCGACTGACGCCGGTCCCTGCTAGTCTGGTTCTGCCGACGTCGGCCGACTCCCTGCCGTCACCGGTGGCCTTCTACACTGGTCACGATCCACGTCGGTCCTGCTACTAACGCCGGTGCTCCTAGATCTTAGCAACCTTCTTGTTCCTACTATTTGCAAAGATTTGAAGCTTTTAGCTCCACAACTCAACAATATATAATTAATAAAATCATAATATAATTAATTAAAACTTTTTATATATATTTCAAATGCATGCAAAGTAAGAGAGAGAGAGAGAGAGAGAGAGAGAGAGAGAGAGAGAGAGAGAGAGAGAGAGAGAGAGATCTATTCTAGCTATGTTAACGCTGATTTTTTACTTTCCTAGATGCAAGCTATATGGAATTATTTTTGTGATTTTTTATTGATATGTAAATGGATATTTTATTAAAACTATTATTTATTAATTATTATTATATTCAATAAAATATATAATCTCCAAACATCAAATTCTATAAGGTTCCTAGAGTCTCCTCTCACCCAAACAAGCTAAAAACAAGTTTTAACCCTTCTAGGTATTGCACAGTATTGATGAACAATGTATTTCAAATGGAAATAAATGATTTAAAATATTTTTATCTAATTAAATTAATTAAAATATAATTATAAATTGATATAAATAATTAAAATTATAACTACAATGACACCTCTTGTTCTCCTAAGCTTGTCTAAAATTTTGCTACTCATTATTTATTTTATAGTAAAAATAATTTATTTCAAAATTGAAAAATTATTATTTAAATGGATGGAAATGTATTATATAATATCTAAAATGAACCTAGGTTTTATATTCAATATTATTTTGTGAGATAATCTATTTCATGAATGCATAGAAGCAAAGAAACTTATTACTATTTTTGTGCAAGGATAAGAGAGAATAATTATTTTTCCTATAAGATTTAATTTTTAAAAAATAAATATTTAAGATAATAAAATAAAGAATTAAATGTTAATTTAATATATAAAATGAAACAAATAAATATAATCTAATTACTTTCAACCTGAACCTATTATAGAACAATTGAAATCAAGATACTTATGGTGTTTTTGTCCTCAATGTGCTAGCTCCTTTACTCAAATGAAGATTTTTGAAGCTATATAAGAAGGAATATGAATAAATTAATATAAAAAATACATTAAAATAAGATAAACATAACTCTAATCAAGTAATAATTTACTTTTATTGGATATAAACACCATTTTCAAAGACCTAGTTGCAAGAACAATGGATCTCCTTTTCTATAACTATGTAGCTGAAAACAAAATAATCAAAGAAAAGATACAAAGAAATTATATTAGGATGTGATTATTAATTATTAAAATATATTATTATTATTTTTTATAATTTTAGATACAAAATTGAGCCAACATTGTCTTACATCTAGAAGATAAATGGAGGTTGCATAAAGGAGTTGAATTGAGTTGAATTTAAGAGAGACTCAAAATAATTGTAAATAGAAGATGAAGTGTGTTGGGATGGATTAGATATAAAATTAAGGTATGAAGAGAGATAAATTAAATAATAATAATAATAATAATAATAATAATAATAATAATAATAATAATAATAATAATAATAATAATAATAATAATTTAAAATACATAAAGGAGTGAGTACTTAAATTTACAATTAGAAGGTGAAACAATGATGATGGAACCACCCTTATTTGTAGGTAAACACCACCCTTGGGAAAAGAACTACCTTGTTAAGTTTTACAACACTTATTTTAATAGAAAAATATCCTACTAGTATGAAAATATAGTGGAAATTTACATATTCTCCATGATGAACCCATCACTAATTGGGTATTGCTATAACCCCATTAGGTGGTTTTATCAACTAATATAGCAATTCTATCAATAATGATTTTTTTTTGAAAATAGGCTAAGGGGAACTGTAAGGTTTAACAAAAGGGGGTTTTAAAGGACATATGATATATAGTGAATAAAAAAAATGTGGGGGTGTTATATATTTTACATTAAATAATTATTATGAGGTCACTGGATCATCATTGGACCTATCATGTCAAAAATATTGCACCATGCAAAAATTGGGTGCAATAATATTGCATGAATAATTTATATCCAAGGGAATATTAGTAACATATTTAATAACCCTATTCTTGGTAATAATATAATTGGATTATCCATCATTTAAAAATAAAATTGGAGAGGTATCACTATATGCTTGAGAGTATTTCATATGCCCATCAAATTATTTGAATACTATTGATGTATCTTTTAAATCTTACTCTATGTATCCAAGAAAGTAAAATGTCATTATACATGAATTTTGTTTGATCCATTGTAAATCATGACACTATGTATAGGTTACTTGATAATGTAATCTCAAGTAAAAATTACATGTCTATATAAATCATGATCATCAATTTCACTATCATCAAATGTAATCACTAGACATTGTGCTAATGTGCTTGTAAAAGTTCTAATAGTTCCATCTATAGGATTTCCATATGTTTTATGAGGAGGATGTACATTATATGGATGATTTAATTATATATTTATTAGGGTTTTAAACTATACCATGATTTTGGAAAGGATTAATAAATATGTTTAGCTTTGCAATGTCATTTTGTTGTGGTTTAATTTTATCCATGGGAGTGCTTAAGTAGATAGTATTATCATTGGTAAGATATTGTATCTTATGCCTTAAACTATAAAAGTTGGTTTTAAAATGACCAATACATGTGTGGTAGTAGTAATATGCATTACTCTAAAATACCTTAGATTTAGGCTTGGTCCAATCAAGCTTGAGTGATGGATGTCAAGATATGAGATTACAACTAAAAAAAATTGTAATAGGTTATGAGGAGGTTGTGATAACCTTATAAATTATCTCCTAGGTGGAGTTGTTACATGAAATTTTATTTATGCTTGTGATATTAAATTTATAATTACTTTTGCTTTATTATATTTTATATTGTAATTTTTATGGATTTGAAACTTGATATTTGAATTAGATGAAGCATTTGGTGCATATTCTATAATTTTATGATCTTGACTTCCATTTATTTGACTATATGTCATAGCTCATCAAAAGATTTGAATTTACAAAACATGATTGACAAATTTAGTGGTGCTAAAAATATTAGAGTGAATATATATTGTAATTAGTTGTCTACCATAGATTTTTCATCTTTGGTAGCATAGTTTTATACCCTAAAACATATTAATTGATTTGTTAATTTTATCCTTGATTGAGTTTTCAAATTTGTGCATAAGATAAATTTTCACCAATGTTGATTGAGAAGTGTGCTAGGATTTGATTTGTCAATGGATTAAATGCTCTGATTGATTGAAGAGGGAGATAGTAGAGCATAATATTTGAGGCTTATTTTAAATAAATTTGTAATTATTTTTTCATTATATTTATAATCCAGACATGCTTCATGTAATGATCAATGATGTTATTTAGGATCACCTTTACCCTTATAGACTAGTAACCTAGGAGCTAAATCCAATTGCTAATGGTTAATATGCCTTTACAATTTTTGAAGGATTGTGAAGTAGATTATGAGAATCCATTGAGTGATTATCTTTAGAAACACCTTTCTCTAATTTCAATACTTTAGCATGCAAGTCTATAAAAATTTGGTCAAGTGAGTTTACATTAGGTGATGTTGGTAATGGACCTTGAGTATTTATCAAGAGAGGTGTCTATGATTCCCTTGTATAAATAGACATGTTAATATGTTGTAAACCATATTATGCCCCTACCTAGTTATGTTGGCACATATGTAACTTCAAGTATTTATATAGGAACAAAAGCAATCGTGGAAACTAAAATACATGAAATTGGAAGAATAACAAATCTAAAAGGAACATATTTTGGTTGTTCTTGAGGTGATAAAATATTTTATTGATGTTAAACCTTAGATACAAGGAATAATTGGATAAATTTATCCACTTCTTGGATACATTTCCTAAAATTGGATAATTATTTGACTTGTTGGGGATTTACTCCATTAAGTTCATTGGGATCAATTTGGTTGGATATTGTAGAATTATCTTGATTATCATGCATAGTTTCATTATATTTATTATCATGTTCATCACTAACATCATATTTATTGTGGACATAATTTTGGAGAGTTGCATGATTATACTAATAAAAAATATCTATGTAATATATTTAAGAAGAGATCAAAATAATTTTTATATACTTAATATGATTTTAATCTAGAACTATTCCTTATAAAAATAGATAATGTAACTCTATTCAGTTTCATGAAAAGGTGTAAGATAAACATTAAAATTGGTGAAACTAGACATGGTTGTATTTGCTTTGTAGGCTCTTGGATAGATTGATCCTAGTCATAAATAGTGAACATGCCACTGAAGTCACTAACTATAGAGGATTTGACTAATCCCATAGTGACACTATCCCATCTTTATGGTATGTTGAGAGTAACTTATCAAGGATAACCACTTATTGGTTCACTATAGGAACAAATAGTTAAAGTTTTTCTATGGCTAAAAAAGTTAAACCTAATCATTTTTAATATACCATGAGGTTCATGTAAACTAAAGTATATTAATATTGTTATCTAATGGGTTGATTATTGGGGTAGTACCCATCAAACCATATATCAAGTAAAATGGAAGATTGATTTGACCATAATGATATCTCCTAGGAGTTTTAGAAATATTTGAACATAATGTTTATTAAAAAAAGAAGAAAAAAGGAAACTAAAACTTGAAATTAAAAAATAAATAATTTGAAAACCAAAATAAAAAAGCCCTTGCTTTTTTTATTTTGGCTCTCAAATTATTTATTTCAATAATAATTGTTTAGGTTCAATATGTCTTAAATTACTTTTGATTAAGTTTTTGATTATATGGTGTAAAACTAGATAAAATTATAATGTTAAAGATGTAAAATATTCAATAATTTTTAATCCAAAAAATTACTAAATATAGAAAACTATTATCTTTGGTAAACACTAGGAATAATATACTCATCTCACACACAAATTTATGTTAATTATTCTATGTTATAAAGGTGAGAATTATAAATAGAGGTCATTGTGCATGATCTAAATTAGGAAGATAATCAAAAACTATATTTGCATAACATTGTTGTACATAGAGTGCAACATAGGCTGATCATATCCATTGATCAAAGATTTGTCAAAAATTGACTATGATGATTGATAAACAAAAAATTCTAGAAAGAATTAGAAATATGGAAATGGTAGATTAGAGGTATAAATAGAGAACATTACTAGATGTGACCACTATAAGTGGAAGATAGTGAAATTGATTTAATTTTTTTAATTATGGACTTGTCCTAATTTATTATGATACAAAACTAATCATTGTACCCTTTATGCATGTGTGTGTTGATTAATCTAAGATATCAAAAACTAAATTATGCTGCACAATTTTCTATATTTTTATTCTCTTTTATTTCACACTATATAGTAAATTTGATATCTTGATTTTTTTAAAAATATGGGACTTTAATGGGTTGAGATAACCTCAATTACCCTCTTGATGATTGATTTCTACCTATGTATCTAATACTCTAAGGAGGAAAATTAAGCCCATGTAGTTTTTACACCTAGAGTAAATGTGAAATTATGATCCTTTAACTATATGTATGAAACTAGACAATGATTTTGATAATTTAAAATTATAGCCCTTGACTTTCTTTTAAATTCTCTTGACTTGGATTATAACTATTCCTTATAAATAATCTCAAATTTAGGAAGAGTATGGTAGATTTGATCAATGTGAAATAGTGTGAATTATTTATAAAAGTGAGTACCAAGTGGATAAAATGAATAACCATTTATGTGTATTTATAGGAAAACCTTTTGATAATTTCCTTTAGCCTACCATGTGAAATATGTGGAAGACCCAAAAGAAAGATTTGAAGTTTATAAACTAGCCATTATTTGGTATAGGATGCACCCAGTCTAGGTGGAAATTATATACATAATATTTTTCACTTCATCAATTACCAACTCTTTCTCTTATAGTGATTTATTAAGTATCTATCTCCTTGATTGCATACCTTAGAAGGTACACTAGAAAAGGGGTGGGAAGGGTTGTGATGCTTTGTGAGATATGTTGGTATCCATGTTATGATCACATCATTATTACTATTAGTCTAAATTATTTAGAGTGTTTATCCATTTACCTCTTATGTTGTCTCCCAAAAAATCCTAAAAATTAAAATATGGCTATTATGAAATCTAGTAAGACCCTCCAAAACCTAGAATTTTCATTATAACTCCCAGAGGTCTAAAACCACTCTCAAACATCTTAAAAGTGTGTGTGTGTATTAAATTATAAGAAATTGGATGTCCATATACAAATTTCAAATTAATATATAATGCCTATTTCATCACATTTTTTATCCTACCTTACAATATCAGCCTAACTAATACTATATCCCTACATCTTCCTATGGTATCAGCCTAGTTGATACTATCTCATTATTATATTAGATATGTTGATACAATCATATGATATTAGTCAAGTTGATATTATTCTGCATCAACTAATATCTCATTAAATTGTAATAAATTGTTTGATGTCACTATCTTGGTCTTTAGGTTTGGTTTTGGTGTTATATAGATATGTAAGGTTCATATTTAATTCCAAACATATCATATACACTCTGTTGAATCTGATTTCACTCACACTTCTACCCTAAGTCACATTTGGAGGAGTTAGTGGTCTAGAATATTTTCTTAAATGAATATTATCTTATGGAAGCCTTAAAGATTCAATAAGAATAATTTTGTTGATATAGATATTTTTTGTTTGTCCTTTTAGGTCTTCACAATCATAAATAACTCTTGAAAATCACCATTGTTCATGTGGGAGATTAAGGCTTGATAGGTCCCCATCAAGCTAAGTATTTATAACCCTATACTCTTTCATTTATTGATTAATATATTAATGTTGTTTTTTTTTTTTTTTGAATGAATGTGTGTGCATCCTTGTCTAAGTTATCTCTAAATTGAATGATATGGTGTAGCTATATGATTTATTTAAATTGCCATATTTCATTTTAGGTTTCCTAGATCCCATTTTTCAACCATGGTACCTTACCCCTTATGATCATTATAATCCTTCACCATTTAATTTACTTTACTTTAATTTCATACTTAATTATATTGATTAGTTGTAATTTATTAATTTCTTGTAAGTCTAGTTAGATTTATTTCATTGTTCCATAGGCTTAGGATTTGGAACCTTTTCCTCTTTAAATTTATGACATATACAACTCTCTTCTAGATGTATGGATCCATTGGTCACTAACTAAACATTAAGTATCATGGTTTATATTTTATTAACATTATTTAAGTCAATATCTATTTAGATAAGATAGCTTTAGGATAATACTAGTTATTGCATATAGGGAAGAACACAAATTATTGTATCAATGTAGTGAACACTTGTTTTAGAGGATAAGTGGAAACTATTATTTGTTGAAGATAATCTAAATGTGATTTTAAGAAACTTGAGTATTTGACATTGAAATTTATGTACAATAGTGATGAAAATTGAATGTTCAATGCTTCATATAGGTAAATGGATTAGAGAAATGTTGATTAAGAGTTATGTAGTTTGATCTAAGTCATTTGGTTTAGGATTTTCCTAGAATTATTATTATCAAGTACCTATGACCAGATTTATATGTCTACATGATAAAGAATATAGTGGATAGAAATAAAATAACGAATATCCATGAACCAATTAATTACCACACAAAAAAGTGGATGATACGTATCATGGCACCAAAAAAAAGATAAGTTCATGAAATAGAAAAGACATCTAAACTATTGATAATATAAACAAACTTAACATACAATCCTATATTTATCCACATATATAAAATAGAGTCAAAGAGTCACATATGGTGTCATGGCCATGACATACACATAATAGGTCACACAAAATAACACTCAATGTCACACAAGGATCAAGGCCACACAAAATGGACAATCTAATGTCACACACCCAATGGACAATGTATTGTCACACACACACAACTGAAAATATAATGTCACATATTCAAAGTAAAACAAAATGGATAATCAAATGTCACACAATAAAAATGTCAAGAAAAAATAATAAAAAACATCAATAATGCATATTAAAACTAAGACTAATATACACAATCATTGAACATATAAAAATATAATGTCCATTAAAATAAAAACATAAAATCATATGAGTTAGATTAAGTCATAAATAATATAGTAAAATTAACTCAATATGATTAATGGAAATAATCATATAAAAATAAAAATAATGTAAATCAGATAGATTCCCCCAGTTAGAAAAACCCTCTAGTGCATGGAAGGTGGCTCCTGGGTGTAGGAATGTACCACAGCTATGTGTTCATGTCATAGATGAACTTTATGTCCTACATCTCACTCTATGTACTATGAAATTTCCATGCATGAAAAAGGATAAACAATGTAATATATAGGCAAATCTTAAGAAAATCATGTAAACAAGAAATATATGGTATGCATAGGTCTTAGTTTATAATTTTTAAATATCTCATTTTTAGGGGTTATTTTTAATAATTTTAAACATGTGTGTACTAGTTAAGGAGACAATTAATAAAATTTGTCTCTCTAAGATCTTAACTAAAGCAATATAAACTCCATTAGAAAATACATTTAACTTATTTGTATCATGGTTGCTTAGTGATTGGCTTAATAAAATCATTTATTTATTTTGAATACTTTTTTATAATTCCCAATAATTATATGTATGAAGTACATGAATTTTATAATAATAATAATAATAATAATATATGAATTTATTTATAGGTTGTACATGAGGCAGAGAGATTAATATGTTTCAAATCATATCTCTTATAACTTCATTTGGATACTAATGAATCTTATGCAAACTCTTTAAACTAACTATTATAGATATAATTTATTTTAAACACATGATTTACATGAAATATTTTGAGCACAAATATCCTTAATGGGAATTTAATGGTGAAATTGACACCAACATGCTATGGATTGTGATATATGTAATCTTATCCTCAAGTGATGTAAGTCCTAGACATAAATCCTAAATTTTATTTGGTTAATGTTATTAGCTAACTATGTAACAAATATTTGTATTATAATAGTGTTGATTATATTAAACTATTATTTTTACTTTGATATTTATATATTGTGGTTGATTAGGGAGATTTAAATTATTGATGAATTTTTTATGTTAATTATCCTTATACTCTCCTAGATTGAAAGGTATGAATATATTATGAAATAAGTACTCATCTAGAACAATTAGACTAAAATTTAGAATGATTAAATAATCATCTATATTCCTTGTATATCATTTTTATGGTCACCACTATCATTCCAATTTTTGTATTTCAATTAATATTTATTTAATTGACCAAAAGAGGGAATATGGAATGATTTATTTCTTCTAAAATTTAACTTGTGGTTCTTTCATTATTTCCTTATTAATTCTCGTAAAGGGTTTCTTATCATTTAATTTTTCTATTCTCCAACCTCATATATACATTTTGTCTAATGAAATAGGTTGTGATAGAGGTACTATAGAAAAATATATAAAATTAGCTTATGAATGGTCTTCATTATTGACTAGCATCATTTTAAATTATTTGAATGGGTCATCACTTATATTAAATATATACTCATGTCCATCATGTATAAATTTCACACACCTATAATATGTAGGTGGTACTACTTATATAACATGTATACATGGTCTACTTAAGAATATTTATATTATAAGTTATTGGGAATTATATGAAACAAAGTGGGTAGAGTCTCAAGATTGAATATGATTTCTAAAGTGATACATCCAAGATCCCAATGAGGCATAATATCAAATCCTATGATGTTCTTAGATGATTTATGAATAGAGTCCATACTAAAATCCAATGTTTCATAAATAAAGTGATGCTTCATATATTAAATATTGATCCTTTATTTATCAAAACCCTCTTGATTTCCATATTTAATATTTTAACTTAAATAAAAATGGGATATTTCACTCTATTGTATGTTTGGTGGGCTAATATTCCTTTTCAAAAGAAATATTTTTCTCATTATCCTTCAATGTATTCAAAATGGATGAAAAATATGTAGTTTGAATATAATTTGGGAGACTTGTCTCATGTTATTCCTCATATACAATGTCCTTGTAAACAATTTATATAATTAGTAATTCAAAGATACAAATCTTGGCCTGGGTATTTTTTAAGTTGATCAATGGTAACATAACCTTTGGTTTAATTAGCTAGAAATATGGTTGGTAGTTGGGGATGAGGAGGAATAGTTTTTATTACTTAATTCTATAGCATATGATGGGATATCCTACCTATTATAGTTATAATAACATGGATCACGAGACCCAACATTATCTTAGGGAAAATATTAGGAGAAGGATAGTAGTTAAGATAACCTTGAGGTCTAAGGGAAATAAGAACAAAATGAGTCATATATTACCTTAATCACCTAGTGGTAACAAGAGGTAACATGAATTGAAAATTAAAACAATGTGAATTAAGGAAGGCTAAATATGGCTCATTAATGATTTAACATTATTATTACATGAAAATATTATCTAGTAATTACATAGTTATTGATGATTTTCCATATCAAAGGAAAATGACATGTATTGATTACAATCATGAATCGAATTATAAAAAATACACTATAAATGATCATTATATCCATTAAAAAAATGAAATAAATAAATAACCAACTAAAAACTATGAGGAATTTTTGAAAATAAAAAGTTTTTTTAATAAAAAATAAGTAAATAGAAAAAATCCATAAATTATTTTGAAAATAGGTACACTATTTTTCCTCTAGATGGAATTTAATAAATATATTAAATTATGAATTATAAATAAAATACATATATATCTTTTTGAAACAAAATTAGTTTTTTATAAACCCAATATGACTAATAAAAATCTTAGACTGTTGTGAAAATAAAGTTTTTTTGAATTAGATAAGATCCAAACATGTAAATAATTTAATAAGGGAATCCCTAATAGGAGAATAAAAATGAAAAAAATATGGAAAAAGGGGGAAACTTTAGGTTTCACACATAGGATGATGGAAAATTAAAAATAAAGTTTTAAATGAAAACCCTAAAGGATAAATCTAAAACCTTAATAAAAATAGAAGGAAACCCTAGCAATATAGACTTTTCTATGCTCGAGGAAATAAGAGGGTTAAAAAAAAAAATTATTGATTTTTTGATATATTTTAATCTAATATACATAATTTTTTTGAATAAATTAGATTACTTAAGATGTATAATTACTAAATAAATATGAGTGTAACTAGTTAAATATGGTAAGTTACTATTTCTAGAAAACATTAGAGGAATGATGTACCTAGATTATTTTAGGAATTTGTGTGTATATGGAATAATGTACTTGTCAATATTAATTTTAAATATTCTTATGAATTATTAGATAAAAAATATAGAGTTTTCATGTTCCTAGACAAGTGTATTCTCCTTGGACACTTGTGCAATATTGCCCTATTTTATGTCTACATAATTTTCCACTATAATTTTATCAATATGTGATTGTGTTCCAAAATATGCGTATGTTTTGATTGTTCCTATATTTTATAATGTTAATTAATCCATAGGAATATCCCTATTTAACTTCTCTTTGGCTCAAACAATAGCTTGCATTATAAGACAACTGTAAAATAGGATAAAAGGTGAAAGGGAAGGGTTGTGTTAAACTTATCCACCCCACTATGAATAAGAGTTACATAATTATCCATTAATATAAAGAGGAATTCAAATTTAATGTATTTATCCTACCTAGTTGAGTGTGTGAAATTATATATAATACTAATATGCTATGTAATCCTATGTATGGATTTCCATTCTTGAAAACATATTATTTGACCTTGAAAATTATGTTCAACCTTATCTTAGGAATTATCTCCTTTTAGTGATTTATAATGATAGATTGATATGTGATAGATAAATTATAGATTTATATATAATAAATTATTATGCTTGATTTGATTATATAGCTAACACTTTGGGAAATTTCCTCCAAACTGGTATATGAAATGTGTGGAATGACCCATAAACAATTTGAATTTTATAAAGTAACTATTAAAGGGTATGGGGAAAAGTATTACCTAAGTGGATAATTATATGGAAACATACCTA
The DNA here is from genome assembly GCA_037957365.1 of Torreya grandis. NCBI lineage: Eukaryota > Viridiplantae > Streptophyta > Pinopsida > Cupressales > Taxaceae > Torreya > Torreya grandis. The sequence continues at coordinate 391,879 of JARHVA010001543.1, read as the reverse complement.
TATTATAGGTTAAAACCTGTCAAGAAAATAAGAACAATGACCTAAGGCCAATAGATAGTTTGAGAATTATGTTAATTAATTTTGACAAAGACTATAAATATCCTATATAATGGTAACAAACATTTGGAATGGTTAGACCTATATATGAGAAAATGGTTAAGAGAAACAAACAATAATATTCATGTATGATTGAATAAGTCAACTAGGTTAAGTTTTAGTCAAATTACATGTTCTCAATTGTCTAATTAAAAATATGTGTGTCAAAAGTAATATGATTCAACATATCATAATATTTGTGAAAATGTAAACATATGCCTTGCATATGCCACCAATATAATTATATATGTAATCCAAGTCTTATTATTTGTGAAATAAAATAATATATGTGAAATTCCACTCATAATCCTATAAAATCATAATATCTTTCCTACATATTCCTCTAGTTTTTGTGCCATACCTTTCATAATTTGAGTAAAACCTACAAAAATATTCATAAACTTGTACAATTTTGAAGTAATATGTGCCTAAAATCTAGAATATATGATTGTGAAGGATTAGTATCTAAGACAAGCCACTATGTATGTGAACCTTTTGAGATGAATTTATTCATCTAAAAAGGACTTAAATGAAGAATATTATATATATAAATATATAAATAGTTTGAAACATGTACTAACATGTGGATAATATGGCATCATAGTAAGAGTAGATTATCTGAGTATATATGAAACATTAATCTTGAGGCATACAAGTGTAATGTCAAGATATATTTAAAAATAAAAATTCATTGAATAATCAACATAGCAATAAACATCCATAATATTATTAATAACTACATAGGTATCATGCTATAAAATTAATGTAGAAAAATTAACTCACAACCAATGAAAATATGTGATTTTTTTGCATAATATTATTCATCAAATTAACAAGCTATGATACACAAAATGTGATACACAAAATTATCTTGATTAGATTATTTTATTAATTAATTTCATTGTGAGCCTATTGAAAAGGTTGCTAACCAATAAATGCCATGAAAATTAATTTAATAAGGAGAGTTGAAACATAAAACTTATCTTAGGATTAGAGACAATATATTTTAAGCATTACATTAAAAAAAAATATACATTATCTAAAACATAATAGGTTTCACTAGATCACTCTAATTAATACAATGGAATAAGGTGAGTCAAACCTAACCTAGCATATGACCTAGATCCAATAACCCCACCTCAACTTGGGAAACCTACATATCTGATCCTCAAATTTAGGGGTTGGTGTATTTCTCATTGAACTCATAATGGACTCCTTTGTGAGACATCATCACAAAAATATGGTTGGATATCTAAGACAAAAAGGGATAAAATACACCACTTGAGTGACTTTCTATAATCACTAGTAATATCATTCAAGATGAAACCAAAAACTCAAAGTGACCACCCAACATAAAAAACATAGAAAAATCAAGTGCATGTGCTTACCCAAAATTACTATCACACTAGAACTTAAATGAGGATCAAAATGAATGACAATGAAACCATGTTCCTTTCATCAAGCTAAAAAATTATTATTATAATTGTTTACTTTAAACACTTAAATAAGCTCTATATATCAAGCATGTTTATATCAAAAAACAAGGTCAATATATAATAATGTAGATTAATTATAAGAGATAAAAAAGGGTCACAACCTAAAACTCAACTATAGTCACACCAACTAATAATATATGTACACCACAAAGACAACAACTAATAATATATGTAAGTTGGAAGCATGCCATAGAATAGGCTCAGATCATTATCCTCTTCTCTTCACAGCAGTCAAAATGAACCAGAAAAAGAATCATCCTTTCAGATTTGAAAAGATGTGGATGCAGCACCCATAGTTTGAAAGTAAAATGGAAGAGTGGTGGAATATACCTATTGAGGGGACTGCCCTCTTTAGAGTTGCATCCAAGTTCAAAAATGTTAAAAAGGAAGTTAAGAAAAGGAATAAGGATTGTTTTGGAAATATCTTTGAGAAAAAGAAGACTATCAAGGAGGAAATTAGCAGAATTCAAGAAAAAATTCAGCAAAACAGATACACCTCAGACCTCCTTACAGAAGAAAGGGAACAATTGGTTCAATATCAAGATCTTATAACTAAGGAAGAAATCTATTAGAGACAAAGATCTAGGGTGTTATGGTTGAAAGAAGGAGATAAAAATACAAAGTTCTTCCATCTCTCCACTCTGAAACATAGAGCTAAAACTCATATACAATACTTGAAAAAAGGAGATCAGAAGATGTCAGAGGAAGAGGAAATAAAGGAGGAAATGCTTTCCTTTTTCTCCTCCCTAATGAAGGCTGATATAAATATCAATTTGGATAGTCAGGCTGATATCCTATGTGTGGTTCCTCCTTTGGTCTCGAAGGAGTAGAATAAAATGCTATGCTCAATACCTAAGGAGGAGGAAATATTCAAATCAGTTAATTCTTTAGGAGGAGATAAATCACCTGGACCAGATGGATTTCCCACATTCTTTTTTCAAAAGATATGGAAACTTGTTGGAAAAGATGTAAGTAATGTGGTGAAGGAATTCTTTGGAGCCAAACAGATGCTTAAGGAAGTTAATGCCACTTTTCTGTGTCTGATTCCAAAAAAGATCAGAGCTGACTCTCCTGATCAGTTTAGATTGATTAGTTTGTACAATTCTTTCTATAAGATTATATCCAACGTTTTTACATCCAAACTAATTCAATTAATCCTTTCGATTATTGTTGACCAGCAAAATGGATTCATCACAGGAAGACAAATCCTCAATTCTATAATTACTACTCATGAGAATATTCATTCATTGTTTAGCTCTAACAACGAGGGGTTCATAATGAAAGTTGATATTGCTAAAGCATATGACAGGGTGGATTGGTTATTCCTTTCAAATAGTCTTATTGCCTTTGGCTTTGAACAAAGAGTGGTTGATATTATTAAGCAGTTGATATCTACTACTATTGCAATGCTGGTAAATGGGAGTTCTTTCTGCTTCTTTAAATCGTCAAGTGGATTGAGACAAGGGGATCCTATATCCCCTATTTTATTTGTTATTATGGCTGATAGTATGGGAAGATATATAGAGGGCTTAGTCCATAAAGGTTTATTTAAGGGTATGAAACCCTCTTCTCATCCTTTAATATGCTCCCATGGTCAATTTGTTGATGATACTATTTTCATGGGGCAATCTGAAGTCACAGAAGCTAGAACTTTGAAGCAAACTATAAATTTATATTCAGCTGCCTCAGGATAATTGATTAACTGGAACAAAAGCGCAGTGTTCTTCACTAACACCCCAAGTCACAGATAGAACAAAATAGCTAAAATCCTTGAATTATCCATAGGATCTCTTCCCTCCTCTTACTTGGGTCTCCCTCTTGGGACGAAAGTTCCTGAAGCTTTTTGGGAAGAACTTATTAACAAATTTAGCAAGAAACTTGTGGGATGGAAAGGAAATTTTCTAAGTCAGGCATGAAAGCTTACCCTCCTCAAAGCAAGTCTTCAAAGCATACCCACTTATGCTTTAAGTCTTTTCAGAATTCCTACCAAATTTGTAGAAGCTATTGAAAAAATTCAGAGAAACCTTCTTTGGATAGGTACTGAGGAGAAAATGAGAATGCCTTTAATTGCTTGGGATAACATTTGTAAACCTATTAGGGAAAGAGGACTAGGAATAAGGAAAATTAGAATTATGAACACAGCTCTCTTAGCCAAGTAGGGATGGAGGGTTTATCAAGAAAACAAAGAATGGAGCAATATATGGAAGCATAAGTATTTATTCAAGGCAAAGTCCCTCTCTGATTTCTTTTCTTACCCTGAAGTTTCCCATCCATCTTCCATATGGGGGGGGTAGTTCAGGGTACTAAATAAGTTTTACAAGAAGGAAGCTCTTGGAAAGTTGGAAATGGAAAAAAGGTGAAATTTTGGGAGGATGTTTGGTTAAAAGGAAAACCTTTGATAGATGAAATCCAAGATAAAGAAGCAATAGACCGATGTAAGCAAAGATTGGGAATAATGGTTAACCAATACTGGCAGAACAATTCTTGGGTGAACCTTACTGATCTTGATCAATATTTCAATAATATACATCTATCCTTAAATGCTATATCTCTCTACCCTAATCTTGAAGATAAGATTGTTTGGCATAATGAGCCTAGTGGACAATTTAAAGTTTCTTCCTTTTTTACTTCAAATGGAAATGGCAACAAACCTTTGTGGACAAATACCTTGATAAAGGGCCTCATCCCTAAAATCAAAATCTTCTTCTGGACCCTCCTCTAAAATAAAATCTTGACTCTGGACAATTTATAGAAAAGAGGAATATATGTTGTGAATAGGTGTATTCTTTGTAAGAAGGGATTTGAAGATAGAGATCACTTGTTTGTGAACTGTTCTTTTACGCAACAAGTTTGGAAAGAAATCCTCAATCTATGGGGTATTGCTTGGATTCACCACAAAAATATGGAACTATCTTTTAAAAGTTGGTATTGCCCTTCCAAGAATCCTGAAGTTATATTTTTATGGAAACTAACTCTTCCCCATATTTGGTGGGGAATATGGAAGGAAATAAATAACTGAATTTTTAGAAGTAAAGAACTTCCCGGATGGGTGGTGGGGTAGAACAACATTAGAGCTATTAAGGAGAATTTCTCATTGCAAAGGAATCCAAATCCAACAGTTCAACTGGATAATCCCTTAAGAATGGAAAATTCTAATGGTAAACCTAAAAATCTTAGACTAGGTGTTACTTGGAATGTCCCCCCTCAAGGGTGGATTAAAGGAAACTTTGATGGAGCTGCTAAAGGGAATCCGGGGAATACAGGATGAAGAGGAGTCTTGAGAAACCATATGGGAAATGTAATTGATGTTGTTGCAATCCCCATTGGAAAGTTGAATTGTCATATTGCTGAAGCTTTTTCTGCCCTTTAAACCATCAAACTAGCTGTGGATTCGGGATATTCTAAATTATGGCTGGAAGGGGACTCCTTGAATATCATAAATATTCTAAACAATAAAAAATTTTTGTTATGGACTATAGAGGCTATGGTGATGGAGATGAAAACTTTAATTAAAAAAATTGAAAAAGTAACTATTACCCACACCTACCATGAAGCTAACGGATTTGCTAACTAGATAGCAAATTATGTAATCTGAATAGGACACAAAGTGAGGTGGCAAGAAACATTAAATAATAATGTGGATCTTAGAGCACTCATTCATCATGATGCAATTCATGCAAAGGAGGGAAAGATCAGCTTCGAATAAAAAACTAATGATTTAGAGGAATGGCTTTGAAGAGAAAGGTTTACAATCATTAAAAAGGAATGTCCTCGAGAATGAGAAGCGGATCCTGAACATGCCTAAAAAAGGTGAGCTTTAAACCAAATTGGTAATAGGTGGGATCATTGTATAGCTTACAGTGATTGGGTATCAAAGGAAATTTGCATGGCTTACGTAAGGAAAGGAGAAGCAAGGAAGCAGGAACCCAAAAATTGTGAAGAGTGGAAAGCGAAACAAGATGTTTGGAAGATCCTGTAGAGAGGGAAGGTTTTGAACTACATGGAAAGGCTCCATGGTTCAAAACCTCATATTACAATGGGCTTTTTCAAAAACTAGATTGATGATAGGGTCACTCTACATGGCATCATAGTGAATCTAATAGAGGAATTTATAGTAGAGGTTAGGAGGCTACCTACGGAAGGAATAAAATTCTCCAAGCAGACTAGCATTTCAAATGAGGCCTTTTGCAAATTCCTTAAAATGAACGTTGAGGAGCAGAAGTTGGAAAAGAATGGGGATTTCTTTAAACTGGAGTAGATTAAGGGCATTTGGAGGGATGTCTTATGCTATATTCAGGAGTACTTCATACTCAATGGAAGAAGCAAGAGAGTCCACAAATTCCACTTTGTATTCCTAAATCATTTAAGACACAAAGTAAGAATTTCATTTCCCTTTTATCTACATTTTTCTTTGATCCAAAGTTTATTCACTCATAGGAAGAAAGAAACGTGTCTTATTCTACATGAAGGATTAATTCTGATAATTGAAGGCTATTGTGAGAACAAGGCCATGGTTACAAACCCTTATCTAGGGAAAAACAAGGATTCACAGAGTAACAAGAGTGAAATTGTTAAAGGGAAAGATAAAATCAAGCCCCCCAGTGTCAAGAATCAGAATATTGACGAGGATACAGAGTGGGAGAGAACTGATAAGTCTGGGGAGGAAAGCTTGGAGGAAGAAGGAGGAATAGAAAGCAAGAATTCAAGTTCCAGTGAGGAAGAAGAAGTTCAAGAGAAGAATGACAAAGAAGGAGTCAACATAGAGGAGAAGTTTGAAAATAGTGAACATGACTCTGAGGAAAACCAGCAAGTGTTTGAGGATGATAAAGTCCTAGATGACCCTGTTGAGGACCCTATTTTGATAAATGAGAGGGAAAATATAGTTCAAGCTGAAAACCAAAGAATGGACTTGGGAGCTCAAGCTGAAACTAAGGAGCAGAATCAAAGGGGAAGAGAGGACCACATTGAAGAAGGTGGGAATAGTCCTAATAAGAACACATAAGAGTGGAGCGATAAAAGGCAGAATGATGGAAGGCACACACCTACGAGATGGGTTAATTGCAAATTAGAGGCTATCCTCCAACTCAATTCATGGATGCATAAGGAGATAATGGACCTCAAAAGGAAAATGGAAATAATGGAAGAGAACCAGAAGGTAGTTTGGAACAAAATCAATAACATGAAAAAATAGATGAGAGACATTCCCATCAAACTCAAAGACTATGACAACAACCTAAGGGAACTCATCAAGGAAAGTGAATGAAGATGGAGGAGGTTACATCTAACATATGTGCTGCAGCTGTAAATATTGGAAAAAGAGCTAATGAGGAGATCAAATCCTTAGAGGGGCCTAGCAAGAGGACTAGACAGAGCTCAAGAAAGAAAGCTATGCAAGAGGGAGCCATGTCGGTGGCTATTGCCATTTAGGACACTACTGTGAAAGGTAAGGAAATAGTGAAAATGATTTTGAAACTAGAAGAATAGCTTGGTTCTTTTAGTTGGTCGTGTTATCTGGTCTTGTTTCCTAGTTTTTTGTAATCTTTTGACTATGGAGTAGCCAAGTCTATGTAAAACCTGGGTTATGACTTGTGGTCTTTCTGGTGGTTTCAGGTCCATATAAAACATGTTTATGATACTTCTTTGTAGTAGGTTTTAGGTTTTGCCTGTGGTCGTAATTGCTTCATCTTTCTATCTTTGTTTCAAGGTTTTGGGGTCCCTTCAAAACCTGTTTTTACCTTAATCTAAAACAACTATAATGATATCATCGCATAAGGAGAAAACCCTAAAAATTTATGTTATGGATAAGAGATTTACGGGTTAGTTGTTAATGAATGTGTTCCAAAAACACCCTAAATTCATTCATTAACCCACACAACAAAGAAACATCCTAAGATTTAGTTATTTATGCCCACACCCACTCCTTTAGCTATATACATATCTACAATGATCACCTTCATATATAGAATCATGAATAGTTGTAGTTTTCCCATTTCTTAATGAGTGTTAATATGAAAGAGATGGTTTATAACATTCATTACTAAATTATATGATTTGGATACCCTTTCTTCACTTTAAAGTAACACTATGGCCACTAGTTGGCTAAAGAATGGTTGTCCCCTTTCATTTTCAAACTAGTGAAGCATTCAATCATATGGAAAGATGATACACCTCTTAACTTTAGTGCATCTAGGGATACACATTGCTGAATTTTGGATTACATACCTTTCATATTATTTTATTGCATTTCTCAATGTTATTAGTATGGTTAACCTATGGAATAACCATTTCTAAGTATATTAAATGTTTGAGGTAGTGGTTAGTATTTTATCATCATATTTTAAATTATTACCTTATTGCATTGTTGCATAGGTTTTTCCCTCAAAGTGGCTTAATCATAATTATCAATTATTTTTTACTTTTATCAATTAGTGTTGTGGATTTGCTTATTATACTCTTAATTCTATGACATATTATTCCATTATTATGAAACATATAAGTAATTTCATTATAAATAGTATTAGATAATTGATTTGGTATAGATTCTATAGAATTATTTTTCCTATTTGGTGTTTTGAAAATTAGAATATTTGAAGGATTGAAAAAACACAACTTTCAATCTAGGAACAATTAAAAATTTTCACCCCTATATATTGTTTGAATTCTTTTTTTGAAAAAAGGTTTAGAAGTTTTTCACACCCTTATGTGTATTATTAGTCATTGGATTCATCTAGGTGAGATGATTACAATGGAATAATCTCCTGGTACACATTTTTAAGGAATGAAACCCTCCATCCTAAGGTTTGTGTATGGTTATTATAAGATTCATAAACATAGGAGAAGTCAATACACTCCTAAAAATCCTCACAAGTATGGCAGGGATTACAAAACTTTATAATCATTATTTTCTTAGGTGGTTCAATAAATTTAGTCAAATATAAAAACCATGGTGAGAAAGGACAATATCAATGTAATAAAAGGGGAAATAGATTTTCTTAAGGATTATTTGTCAACCTATAAGGATTAGTTGACCAATATTACAACTCATCTTATGAAAAATAATCCTCCACCACTGAAATCAAGTTCTCCCAACCTAAATAATTACAACTCCAATATTGGTTCAAAGCACATGCTACCAATGCTATAAGTATGAAATTTTTATGGAAAGGATCCACTCACTTAGATCAATCAAATTATTATTTTTAATCTACATCATACCCCATGTGTGTAGAATGTGATCATGAAATGTCTTTATATATAACCTCACAAATTCATTTGGTATAGGTTTTTGTGTGTTCAAAATAAAATAAGGTAACTCTTGTTATTTGGTTAGTTCTTAACAAGGATATATAGATTCAATATAATAATAATGTCTCAAAAATATATTTAAGTTAGTTATCAAAATTATAACAAACATGTATTGCTAATTATTATATTCAATAATTACAGAATCTATCCATACACATAGATGACATCAATGAGAAAAACATGAATGACCCAATTTTTTTTTTGGTGGGGGGTGGGGGTGGGGGCTCAATGACATCATCCAACTTAAAGTTCAAATATTTAATGTAGCATTTGTTTTTGAAGACATACCATTCACACAGAAGGAAGAGGAAAAATATTAGTTCAAAAGGATGGATTTCACTCATGGATGAAAACGTAATTTCACAACACCATAATTTTCACAACCTATAATATTGACTCCTCAAAAAATTGAAGATAAACATGCTGAAGGGTTATGTTTTGGTTATGACAAAAAGTGGAGGAAAGGAAATAAATGGTCAAAAATAAGTTTATCTATATTAAAGGAGTCAATAAATATTAATAAGGTGATAGGTCCTGAAATGAAGGTATAGAATATATAGAGAATCAATTTGATTATTCTAACCTTACTATCTCCTCTCATTCCATTTCATATATAATTACTCCTAAAATTCTTAAGTTGTAATATTCCTCAAGAAATAAAAGGTGGAAATGTTGATTGACTAATGAAGTACACATAAAATTATTAATAGTAAGTTGGATATGTTATAGCTTGGAATTTCACCTTTATGAGAGAGTTCTTTAGGCTCCCTCACTTCCAGCTACAAGCATGGGAACAACCTCAATATGTGGGTATCCTATTGTGAGGTTGAACCTCTAGAATGTTTTATGAGGTTAGTTCTTTAGATGCTTCACTTCAGCTCTTGATCTCACACTAAAATCTACTATCTATTAAGGAAAAGGGGAAGGAGGATGAATAAAAATAATATATAAGCTAAGGGAGGTGATGCAAAAAAAGAAGTGATCCACTTAGTATAGGAATATAGCCAACTAATAATGAATCCAAGTATGACATATGTTATTCTAGTTTTGTCTCAAGGCCATAGGCATGGAGCTTTGCCATAGAGGTTGGAGAGAAACCTTACACATTGAAGGATAAAAAAATATGTCTAAGGGAGACACTATGAGCTGATAACACTTCAAAGGATCTTGACACATAGACACTTCATGCAATCCTACACAAAATTGAGGGGACTAAAATTAAGGTGATGGAAGGAATCACAGGAGATGAATAACAATCATACATTATAAAAAATGAAACCAAATGTGCACACTTGTTTAACCAGAAATAGAAAAGTCTTCCCTATATTACTTCAAAAGTGTCTTTTACAAAGTGATTTCTATATAGTGATTCTATCACCAACCTAGAGATAATTTTCTTGGTATGAAGGCCTGTATTTATTTATAAAAAGGGGAAAGAGAGAAGGGGAAGAAATAAGAAGTCATCGATGGTGGCAAATATGAATTTTCACTTTTTTTCCCCTTAATGCATTACTCAGGATCACCAAAAAACACTCTCAATACCCTCCCATCTTCAAGGATTTCTTTGGTGTATCTATAAAGTCATGGTGTGAGCAGCTATAATGTTTCTTCTTGGCATGATGTATTTAAGCATCGAATGGTAGTTGAGGGAAATGAACCATGGTGTATAAGAGCCTTCATAACTTCCAACTTCCAGCTGCTCATACTCTCTTTTATTTATTGAACATCCTTATGCCTCTTGTCCTTTATTGATTGGCCCTTTTTTCTCTAATTAAACCACATGGCAGCCTTCCCTTCATTGCATCATGATTCTAGCATTACTAGACCAAGCTTAAGTCAAGCCCTTAGAGAATCTCAATTTACTCTATGTAGAGTAATTTAGGTTCTTTGGCCTCTCCAGCTTTATACTTTCCTAGATCCTTCACTTATAAAACCTTTTAAGTAGAGTACTTGGAGAAACCCAATTTACTCCATGCAAAGTAATTTGGGTTCTTCAAGCTTACTTACTCTAGGCTTATCCATCTTGAAGTCTTCTCACTTTTTTATTTCTCAAGCCTTAAGACTTTAGGCTTTTCAAACCTGATTACTTCTAATAGATAAATGTTTATCTTGATTTTGATGTCCACTGGCCCATCATTTCTTTTGCACACTTGGTCTTGGGTTTCTTTTTTAGCTTATTTCTTTCAATAAAGTTTATTGAAGGAATTTCTTTGGATAATCTGTCCAAATGAAATCCTTTAAACTTTTTATCTATGTCTATTTTCAAAATTACCCTTCGATCTTTTCACAATGGACTTTCCCAAAGGGTAAGAAACCCTTCAAGCTTTTTACATGTCCCTTCAGACTCTCATGAATGATCCTCCTAAATGGAAAGATACCCTTTTGGAATTTTAAAATGGTTCCTCTGAAGGGTAACATATCCTTCAAAAAAATTACAACTACCCACTTGGAGAGAAAAAATCCCTTCAAAAAAATTTAAGTGTACCTTTAAAAAAGTTGACTAATCCCTTTTGCCCTAAAAATCCCCTTTATATTTCTTGAAAAAGACTTATCCCTTGAATAACCTAAGAAGCACCATTTTTCAAGACCAAATCAGGTTTGTCAAGCCCCTTTATTTATTTTGATCTTCTAAATGCTCACAACTTATGAATTAATCAAGTAGTGTCCCTTGGAGAAACCAAAATACACTATCTATGAGTAATTCAGGTCTATAAACCTAAATTATTTCTACTTATAAAACATTTATAAGTCAAGTACTATTGGAAACCTGAGTTGCATTGTGCCATCAAAAAGCCCAAAGTTATCACTACTAGAAAACCAAATACTTACCATTTCCTTGCTTGAAAGCACCCTTTTTCATGCTTAGGTAAACTTTGATATGTGGGCCAAAAAATGGGCAACATTTTTGGTGATTTGTAGGGAAGCATGCCTACTATTCTTGAGAACCTAGTTCATTTTCTTTATTTGATTCGTTGTGCATGGAGTCACTAATTTTGCATGAAGTTGTCTCTTATTTTAAATATCCCTTGAAGCAACAAGGACAACTAAAATGAAACAAACTATGCCCATGGCACTTAGGGAAGGAAAAACACAAAACTAAAATGCATGTGTACAAAGCACTTAGAGAAAAACATGAAAATCTATACAAAATGTACAACAACATATAATGGCTTCAAACTCTTCTAATAACATGGATTTAGATGAATCCCATTGAATGGGATGGGTAATATATCCCCATCTATTTGGGTGAGATAAAAAGGATTATGTTTTTTGTATTCATTGATCAAATAAGGGCCACTCCACAAGCTATCAAACTTGGTATGGTTGCCTGGTTTGGCCTTTTTTGAGTCCCATTTGAGAACTAGGTCTCCTTCCTAAAAAGTCATTATTGTGGCTTTCTTGTCAAAAGCCTTTTTGAATTGAGAATGATGTGCCTACAATGTCTTCATTTCAAGGTCCTTTGTTTCTTTAAGTTTTTTGAGTTCTACCAATCTCACATTCATGGTTTCATCTTCTAGAAGCTCCAACTAATGGGCTATCCCTAATGTAGGTAAATCAAAGGAAATGTGTAACTCTGTCTCCCTTCCATATACTATAACATATGGCAAATTTCCAACATTGGCTTTAGGAGTTATCTAGTTAGCCCACAAGGCTATCTTCAACTTGGTGTGCCACATCCTCTGATTCTCCTCCATGGTCCTCTTGATAATCCTCATCAAATTTTTATTTGTAAACTCAAATAGTCTCTTTCCTTAAGGATAATAATTTGAAGAAGTGCTGAGGTAGATTCCCATTTTTAGATCTCATTCACTTATTTTCAAACCAAGGAAAGCCAATGCATTATCAGATGTGATAGTGGATAGAATGCCAAACCTGGTCATAATGCTATCATAGAAATCTAAGACTACACTTTCATTGGCTTCCTTAAATATAATGGATTCCACCCACCTGGTGAAGTAATCAATTGTGGTGATCACCCACTTATGCCTTGCACTTGATGGGGTTTTGATCATACCAATGAAATCTAAACCCCACTGCATGAATGGTTGCTCCACTTGAATTGAGTTAAGAGGGAAAGCTACTAGCATTTACTTACCTATAAAAAGAGCACATTATTGACACCTCCTCACCCATGCATAAGCATCCTTGAAGAGGTTGGGATAGTAGTAATAATCCCTCATGATCTTTGCTATAGTATTCCTTGGAGAAAAATGACCTCCCATAAGCCCATCATTGAAATGCTCTAAAATTTTGGCTACATGATCATCATTTATACACCTTAAGAGCATTCATTGAGGTCTCTTCTAAATAAAACCTTGTCAAATAAAGCATAAGATATGGAATAAATTCTAAAATACCTCATTTTAGCTTTGACCATACCTTGAGGGTGCTCACCTGTTAGCAAAAAGTGCATCATATCATAGAGCCAACTAGTATGAGGTAGAGGTGCATCTACTTGTAGGTTATCTTGTGTTACCATGATGACATCTTTGTCTTCATGAAGGTTACCAACCATATACTTACACAAGCCTTTACTTCTTACTATATTAGTGAACTTGATCTCCACATATACTCCATGACTTTAGTAATCCACCTGGCTCTTTTTTTTCTCTAATCCTTGTTAAGAATGAAGTATTTTAGCCTAGAATGAGACACCATAAGGTGGATTTTGCTATTTGATAAGATTGGTCTAAAATTCTTGAGGCTCTTTACTACTGTAAGGATTTGATTTTCTATAAAGGTATACCTCACCTCATACTCTTCAAGCCCTTGACTGAAAAATTCTAATGGTTCCTCAAGTCCTTCACCATTTATTTACATCAACATAGTTGATATATTATCAATATTGAAAAAAATATATAATGTAAAATCCCTTAAGAAATTAGGATTCACAAGTATGGGTGCTTGAGCAATGGCTTGCTTCATAGCCTCAAATGTTGATTTACCTTAATTTGACCAAGTGAACACTTAATTATTCTTTAGAATAACAATGATGGTATTGACCTAATTTTTAAAACTGGGGATAAATCTTCTCATGAGGTTTATCTTTTCAAGGAAACTTTGAAGCCCCTTATTATACTTGGGAAAGGATAAGGCCAAGATAGCACTTATTCTCTTAGGAGCGATGGATAACCCCTCCTTTGAGATGATGTGGCCTAGTAGCTTGCCTTCATGTATCAAAAACACACTTTTTATGATTCAAATAAATTCCATACTCTCTGCACATTTTGAAAATTAGCCTCAGGTGGTCCATATGCTCACTGGCATTCTTGGAGAAAACCATGATGTCATCCAAGTAAACTAGCACCATTTGGTTTAATAACCCCTAAAAAGCCATGTTTATGGCTCTTTATAAATTTTCACTAACATTTGATAGACCAAAGGGCATATTTTGGTATGCATACATGCCCCATTTGGTACTGAAATTAGTCTTGTACTAATCTTAATCCTTCACCTGAACTTGGTTGTAACCAAAAAACCCATCCAATAAAAAGAAATGTTCTGATCATACAACTACTTGGGAAGTTATTGCATATATGGTAGGGGGTAATGATCCTTCAAGGAGACTTTGTTCAAAAATTTAAAGTCTATGCAAAGCCTAATCTCCCCACTTTTTTTTCTTATAGGTACCAATTTGGCTACCCATGATGAATGTTTGATAGGAAAGATGTTTTGATTCTATGGTGTAAGATGTTTTGATTCTATATTCTTTCTCTTGAACATTGTGTTTGTTGAGACTAGGGTGTGGGCCAAATTGGGAGTAGCCTACTGATTAGATGCATAAAACTCCTCTTGTTCACTGATGACCATTAAGTCTTTTAGATGGTTTGACCCATGATCTAAGCCTTGTTCTTGTAGAGGCTTATCTTTATTTGTTAGTGTGGACACCTCTATGTTTTAGGCCATAAGAACCTAGTTATATCCATAAGCAATAACATACTACCATTGATTATTGAAATCTTGGTTAGAGCCATTAGTTGGGATAATGTATTGTCCAAATGAATGATTCCAAGGCATTATCCTTTCAACATCCTAAACCACATAATTCTGAATTGGGACCAAGGAGTTGGAAGTAATATTGTATAGATTATAATTATGCTACCTAGCATAGTTAGGCTACCCCTATCCTTGGAAACCTCCTTTATAAGGTGGCCTATTAGCTTGGTAAGGCTACTACTGAGGTTGATACAGAGCTTGATAATGCTTTTTGTAAGATTGTTACCTCTTAACATTGACCACATCATTTCGCAAGGATTGGAGCATGTTTTTCAATTCTAAGTAATTCTTATGCTCTTGGGAGTCATTAGATCCACTAGTGGAGGCCTTATCTTACTTAGATGAAGGCACAGTAGCAATTTTTGGAATTGGAAGTATAACATCAAGTAGTAGAATGACTATAAGATGTGGTCTAATTTATAGAAAAAAGGCATTGGGGGTCTAGGAGTAAGCCTGCCAGCCTACATTAAGCAATTTTATACCTTTATGGCCACTCCATATGCATCTAGTAGTATGTCTCCTCCTATAGATTGAATCATTATAGCTATGTACTATTGAGAGCCTTCAAGTAATACAAGAAAGAAATGTTTGGAGATGGTCTAATAGATATTAGAATTCTATCCCATACCTTCTAAAATATCGTATTGAAGTCTTTCATGACCTCATGAGGATCTCTCTTTACTGTGGTCAGCTACTCTATAAGTGATAGATGATCACTCTTATCTACAAACATTTTACACAATATTATTCCCAACTCATCTCATGAACTAATAGAATTAAGAACTAGGCCCCTATATTAGTTCAATGCTTTTCCTTTTAAGGATATAGCCAATGTCTTAATATCCACGTTTTCCAATGTGATATTATAAATGTTGCAAAAGTTGGCTATGTTCATTATGTGCTCAATAGGAGTTATAGCTTGGTCTCCTATGTAATAAGGAATACTTTTGAGGGATATTAATAGAATAAGATCAAATTGTGGTAAGTTTAAAGGGATTTGGATATTGAACCCCATAAAATCTCTTTGGGGAATCATAGCAACAAGAGGGGTTGATAAAGATCTTCTTGCATAGGTATACTTTATGACTGGTAAACCTTAACCTTCTTACTAAGTTTAAAGGTAATTTAACAAACTCAAAATGAATACCTATATAATTTTATCATGTAGTCACATTTATCATTAAATACATCTATTGATCTACCACCAAATAGTTGGGTGTTCTTTGAAGTCACCAGATGCTGAAAGATGAATGCTATCACTACTGTAAAATGATCTAAACAACATCAAATTTGACCAATATTTCATGAAAATGAAAATGAAGTGGTATTTTTCCCACTAAGCATGCCAAGACTATTATAGCTTGGAATTTCACCCTTGTGAGAGAGTTCTTCATGTTCCCTCACTTCTAGGTACAAGCATGGCAACAACCTCAGGATGTGGATATCCTATGGTGAGGTTGAACCTCTAGAATTTTTTATGAGGCTAGTTCGTTAGGTGCTTCACTTCATCTCTGGATCTCACACTAAAATCTAATGTTTGATAAATAAAAGGGTAAGGAGGATGAATGAAAAGAAAATCTAGGCTAAGGGAGGTGATGCACTAAAAGAGCTGACCCACTTGGTCTAGGAAGAGAGCCAACTACAGATGAATCCAAAGATGACATAGGTTATTATGGTTTTGTCTTAAGGATATAGGCATGGAGCTTTTGTATATAGGTTGGAAAAAAGCCTTACACTTTTAAGGATAAAAAAATAGGTCTAAGGGAGACACTATGAGCTGGTAACACTTCAAAGGAGCTTGACACATAGAAACTTCACACAATCTTGCACAAAACCGAGAGGACTAAAAGCAACGTGCTATAATAAATCATAGGTGATGAATAAAAATCATACATTCTACAAAATGAAACCAATTTTTCACACTTATTTAACTTAAAATAGAAAATTATTCCTTATATTGCTTCAAAAGAGTCTTTTACAAAGATTTTTATATAGTGATTCCATCACCAATTTGGGGATAATTTGCTTGGCATGAAGGCCTCTATTAATATAGAAAAATGGGGAAGAGAGAAGGGGAAGAAATAATAAGTCACCGATGGTAGGAAATATAATGTTTCACTTTCTTGTTGCCCCTTAATATATCATTCAAGATCACCAAACAATAGTCTCAAACCCCTCACATCTTTAAGGCTTTCTTTGGCACATTTGAAAAGTCATGTTATGAGTAGATGGAATGTTTATTCTTGAAATAATGAATTTAAGCATTGAAATATGTTTGCAAGAAATAAACCATGGTAGATGAGATCCTTCATAACTTCTAGCTACTAGCCACTTAAACTCTCTCATGCTTATTGAACATCCTTATGCTACTTGTCCTTTACTAATTGGTCCTTTTTTCTCTAGTTATACCAGGTGGTAGTCTTCCCTTCATTCCTTCATGATTCTATAATTATTGGAGCAATATTAAGTCAAGCCCTTGGATAATCTTGATTTACTCTATACAGAGTAATTTAGGTTCTTTAGCCTCTCCAACTTCAAACATTCCCAGATCTTTCACTTATAAAACCTTGTAAGTAGAGTACATGGAGAAACCTGATTTACTCTATGTAGATTAATTTAGGTTCTTCAAGCCTACTTAATTTGGGCTTGTCTATCTTTATGTCTTCTCACTTTTTTGTTTCTCAAGCCATAAGACTTAAGGCTTTTCAAACCCAATTACTTCTAATGGCTAGTCGCTTATCTTGATTTTGACATCTATTAGCCCATCATTTCTTTTGGATAATTGGTCTCAAGTTTCTTTTTTGGATTATTTGTTTTGGGAAAATCTCCCAAAGGAATTTATTTAGATAATTTGTCTGAAATAAATCCTTCAGACATTTTATCTGTGTTTATCTTCAAAATTACCCTTTGGGCTTTTCACAATGGACTTTTCTAAAGTGTAAGAGACCCTTTGGGCTTTCTAGATGTCCCTTTAGACTTGCACAAATGATCATCCTAAAGGGAAAGATACCATTTATAAATTTTGAAATGGTCCCTTCAAAGGGTAACATACCCTTTGGGAAAATTACAACTCCCCACTTGGAGAAGAAAAAACCCTTTGGAAAAATTGAAGTGTACCTTCAAAAAAGTTGACTAGTCCCTTTTTCCCTAAAAAGCCCCTATCATTTTTTTGAAAAAGACTCACCCCTTGAATAACCCAAGCAGCACCATTTTTAAAGACCAAATTAGGTTTGTCAAGCCCATTTACTTATTTTAGGCTTTTGATTGCTCATAATCTATGAAGTAATCAAGCAGTGCCCCTTGGAGAACCCAAAATACACTGTCTATGAGTAATTTAGGTTTGTAAACCCAAATTACTTCTAATTATAAAACATTTATAATTTAAGCACTACTAGAAACCTAATTTATACTATGCCTTCAAAAAACTTGAAGTTGTCACTACTGAAAAACCTGAAGTCCTCCCAAAGACTTACCATTTTCTTGCCTAAAATCTCCCTTTTTCATACTTGGGTAAACTTTGATATGTGGGCCAAAAAATGGCCAACAGGTTACTCATTTTAATTTTTTTATTTATCCAACTCCATAATTTTAATTCATGATTATAAATTATGTCAAATTTAATTAATCTAGAAAATTCCATAGTATTAAGATTTTGATGGGGGAATCCTTATTTAATTATTCTATGTTTTTTATTCCAGTGGGCAGGGATAACATTATTTTAGGAGTATAATGGATCATGACTTTAAGAATATCATAGATTAATTTTTAGGAACTATTAATTCAATCTCATTTTAAAGGTGGGATAATTGAACTATGGGGAATATGGGTAAAGTCTCCTTAATTGATTAGTTCACATCACATGACAAGGATTATTTAAAAATAGGCTATAGGTTTTGTAGCATGATTGTTATCCACAGAAGTTAGAATAACAAATGTGTATACATATCCTATTTTACAAATTATTCCTGATGACCACCCAACAATTTTTGGTGCATTGACAAAAGGCATACCACCAAGTAGAAAACATGATCATACCATCAAACTGATTCTAGATACTACACCACCAAAGATCAAAGCATATATGTGCCCATATACCCAAAAATGTTATATCAAAAATATGGTACATGAGATATTAGATGCATGTATTGTCTTACATACCCAAAATGATTTGCATCCCTAATGGTCATGTTTTGGAATAAGGATGGCACATGGAGGATGTGCCCCAACTACAGAAGGCTCAATCAGTACACCATCAAAGATAAGTTCCTTATTCTATTAATTAATATTTTTCAGATGAATTACATGTTTACTTTACCAAACTCGATCTCCATTTTGGGTATCATCAAATACAATTCATATATGAGGATATTCCTAAAAAAAATTAAATGTCATGAAGGTCATTAAGATTTTGAGGTCATGCCTTTTATTCTCATGAATGTACCATCTACATTTCAGATTTTGATGAATACTATTTTAAGCCATTTTAAGTAATTTTGTGTTGGTTTTTTTATGACATTTTAATCTAAAACAAAACTTGGGAATAACATTTAAATCATGTGAAGTAGGTTTTGCTCGTTTTAGAACAATTTCAAATTTATCTACATCCTTCTAAATGTGATACTGGAATCCATGAGGTGGAGTAATTGGGTCACATTATTTAACATAAAGGATTCAAATCATATTCTAATAAGATCCAAGTTATGATAGAGTATCAAGTTCTAAGAAACCTCAAGAAACTTTGTGTATTGTTGGGGCTAATAGGTTACTATCATATATTTGTAAAAAAATATGGCAATATTTAAACTCCAATCATAGCCTTGTTGAATAAATATTGTTTATATTGGATAAAACTAACTACCAAGGAATTTGAGAAGTTAAAAAAGGCTATGTAAACAAATCCAATTTTGGTAAACCCTAAAATTTCAAAAAAATTGTTGTTTAATGCAATGCTTATGATATGTCATAATAAAAATACTCATTTAATAATGAAGATCCATTGAATTCTAGAGGCATCAACTTAAGGGAAAAAATAAGTTCATGCCAATATATGAGGAGATGATGGATATTATTCATGTAGTCAAGTAATGAAGACCTTATATAATGGGTAAACATTTTTAGCTAAATACTCATCATGATAATTTAAAATACTTTTTGGAATAATTATTTTCATCAAAATAATAATAAAAATAGGTGACTTAAATATTGGGATATGACTTTCAAATGGTATAAAATAAAAGAATATAGATTTTGGTAGTAAATGGAATTTCTAAGAGGGATGAATCAATTGAGCCATTTTTATTCTTAATTACCATTTGGAAAGCGTATTGGTAAGCATCAAGATCAAAATGGGAGAATGACATGGATACATAGGTCTTAATTCATAAATTCAACATGGCTTGGGTGTTTCTAAAAAATTTTAGTGTCAAGGTAACACATTGTGGTATAAATATATATTATACTTATGTAAGGATTCTACCCTAAGAAAAAAGATCATTTAGGAGCTTTGTATATTCTTAATAGGGGCAATCACACTTTTTGAAGACATATCATTAAATTAATAATTATTTATTTTGGGAAGGAATCAAGTGGTATATACATAATTTTTTGGAAGAAAGCATTATTTGTAAACAAAATAAAGGTAATACAATAAAGACATCATGTATTCTACAACCATTATCCATCCCTAGCCAACAGTGGGAACATGTTTCCATGGATTTTATTATAGGGTTTCCAAGTTCTAAACGTAACAATGTCATCATAATACTTGTGGATAGGATCACAAAATTTTCTCATTTTTTACTCATCACAACCATTTTAATACAAAACATTAGATAATACTTTTCTCAATATAGTTTAAAAGTTACATGTTACCCCAAAAATCATTGTAAGTGATTATGATCCTATATTCAAAAGTAACTTTTGGACTAAGTTACTTTCATGTTTTTATGCTCAGTTGGATCATATCTCATATTATAATCATCAATTTTATGGGGAAAAATAGGTTGTCATTAAATGCCTAGAAGGGTATCTCCATTATTTTGCATTAGATAAATAAGAAGGTTGGATCCATTAGTTGCCATTAGCATAATGGTGGTAAAACACTTCCTTTCATACCATATTAGATAAATAATAAGGTTTGATCTATTAGTTTCCATTAGCATAATGGTGGTAAAACACTTCCTTTCATACCATTTCTAAAATGTTTCCCTTTGTGGAAATTTATGGATATCATTCATGATCTATCACTTCATATTTTAAGGTGTAAAATAAGGTTTGAGTTGTTTAGGAACACATTTAACATTATCAAGAGGTACTAGCTAGTTTAAATGAGAATTTAGTAATGACACAAAATATATTGAAGAATCAAGTTGATTATCATATTAGGAATTTGTGTGATTTCAATTATATAAGTATATGTATTTTAATCAACATAAAAAATATTAAAAAATTTCTCCAAATTATTAAGGCTTTATTAGATCCTACAAAAAATTGGTAATGTGTAATATAAGATGGAACTACTCTAATCCACCCATATACATCTAAAATTTGATTTATATTACTTGAATTAGGTCATTAGATAAATCATGTTTACCTAGAATTAGTTACACTAATTGGATTAAGAAGATAAATTCATTATATATCCTAAGGATATCCCTCAAACATAGCCAAAAAGGCTATGAGAAAAAGAGTTTAAGAAGTATTTGATCAAGTGGAAGATTCTTAGTCATAATATGCAATATGAGAGGATGAATTTTTATTGTAACAACATCTAAAGTTAATTCAAATTTTAAGGACTAAATGTTATTAATTGGTGGGGTGTGTTACACCCTTAACCTTTATTACACCTAAGGATACATGTTGCTCATTTGTAGCTTACATACCTTTCATATTGTCTTTTACATTTATCTATATTAATATTATGGCCAGCCTATGAAATAACCATGGATAATTAGAGTATATATACGAGGTGGTGATTATTATTTTATCATCATATAGTGAATTTTTATCTTATTACATTATTATCAAGGTTGTCCCCTCAAAGAAACTCAATTATATTTACCAAGTATTATTGTCTTTTGTCAATTATTGTTATGGTTCTAATTATTACACTCTTAATTTCATGATATATTATTCCATTATTTTAAAACATATATATAATTTCATTACAAAATAGGTATAATAATAATTCAACCACCAATCAATAAATAACTAAGATCATACTCCACTGAGAAAATGATATCTTCCTAGATCTTATCCAAATGGAAACTGAGGCCTTATATAGATAATGTGTTTAAGGTCACAACTCAAACTAAGGTAATAAGTAATTATCTAGGGATGTAAAAATATAGGGTAGTCAAAAACAAAGTTAGATATGGAAATATAATAGTTAAAAATCACCATAACAAAATACACTCCTAAATTATATTAAATATACCATTCTTTATGTTGATAAATGAGTTAAAAAGTAACCTCAATATTAATTCTCAAGGAAGGAATGATTGTTTCATAAGCATGAGAACCTATTATCTAAGTTATAATAATCATAATTAAGGCATCGGATTTTTTTTTAATAAACCAACAAATTCATTTAGCATTCCAAAATGGATTTAATAGTTGAAAATTTCCTTAGAAAAATTATTTGTAAACTAGCTTTAGAATTACCTTGCTAAAAATATCAAACAACTATGACAGATTTATTTTATTATTATAATAATAATTTCAAGATATTATAAATTGGTTATAGATTTTATTTTTTATTTTAAATCCACTTCTTTTTATTTTATTTACATCCATTCTAAATCCACTTGGGAATAAGAAGGGGATAAATGGATTTTACCCTTGTAATTGTCTCTTAGAATTGGTCAAAAGTGATGATTCCTAAAGTCAATAAAATTTTATTTGATAAATAACTCCATATTTTTTATCCTAAGATAATTATGTATGATTTTTATTATTTTCAATTTTTCAAATTTAATTATTTATTCTATGATAGATCTAAATAAACTTTGGAGGTGATAAAGAGGTAATTAGAAATTTTCTCTTGAAATTGCTATCCAAAATTGGTCAAAAGGATAGTTTCTAAGAAAATTATTTTTTACATATTCCACAACCTAATAAAATTAATTTCAAGTCTTATTTTTATAAATTCATAGTTTAGTGTTAAGGTATGTTCACATTATTAATTTTTAATAATGTAATTATTGTTAGATAAACAATAATATGTTAATAGTTGTTTCTGTGGTATATTATTGATATGCATAATAACAATAATATGTGAGCTTAAATTTCTTAGTGTTAGGTAGTTAATCAAATACATTACAATAATAATATATTCATATATAGTTAGTTGGTGTGCTATAAGATTGTTTAGTTGAGAGATTTTAGGGATATCACCATCCTAAATATTGGAAACTCATTTCTTATATATTTGTAAACATCTGAATGACTTGATATAACAAAATACATATAGTGTGTGAAAATTATTATTTTTATATTTATTGTCTGAGAATATTTCCTAAGTGTTTTGTTATTTAGTATATAAATTTAGTTTAAATCAAAATTAGAATAAATATTTGGTATCAAAGCAGGTATATTAGAGGGTGTGATGGAAGTCTAATTTATTTGTAGGGGAAGACATATTGATATTTCACCCATGTAGATGTGTTATTAAATGTGGATTTATATACATCATTGATTTTTTTACAACATTATAAATATATTATATACTTGGTGAAACATATCTACAGTTCATTGACCTTCCATCATGCACATTCTAATTTCGAACTTTCAAAATTGGTGAGTCCTAATTTTACAACCATCCATCCACCTGATCATGTATATGAATAGAATCATAAGGACATTTATTATATCTATGTCCAAATTATATACATATTATTGGAGATCATAAACTATTAACAATTACAAATTAGTGTTTCACAATGTTCACACAAGGTTGCAGTGATGTTACCAATGGAAGAGAAGCAAACCAGTCAAAAACTAGTTATTTTATAGTATTATTTTATATTATATACACCATGATTGGAGTATTATAATTAATGTTGCATTTTTTATCTTCTTATTTGAACATAATCTCGACCCTCATCTTTATGATGGTGATAGGTATTGACTAACTATATCATTTTTGTGCTCTCTAGATTTATAAATGAGATCGTGACATTTGGACAATCTCTCTTTTTCCATAAATTGTGCTCCCTCTCTAAAAATATCCATGATGAAGCTTATAATTATCATTTTAAAGGAATATCATAATCTCTTATGGACAAAGACAACTCATCTGGTTATCAATATTCTTTTAGCTCTGTGTCTTTACCTCACAATCGATCTCCCTTTGTCATTCATCTTGTATCAAGCTCATGATGATTTGGTTGTTTATATTTCATGTTGAGTCTAGGAAAATCATTTATGATTATGATAAAAATAGGTTTTGAGTCAAGTCATTTATTTTTTTACTTTAGTTTTATATTAATCCATTTTTTGATCAATTTAAGTAGTAAGGTTTCTTATTTAGTTGTCTTATTAATAGTGTCATTATTTAGTTTATATTATTATGTATTTATTTAGATAAAATTTGATGGATTATTTATTTATTAGTTAGGCTATTATATTTTTATCATCATATTGAAAATTTAGTGTTATAGTCATTTTGTGTCCATAAAAAGTATTTGTAGGTGTTTCATTAAATGCATAAAATTTTAAGTAATTATAAAAATGTCATAAAAGTGGTTTTTAAAAATGATTCAAAATGTCAAAATAATTTTTACTAGTCAAGTTTATTGTAAACTATTTGGCTCCATTGTCAAAAAAACATTAAAAATCTCAAAAATCAAAAGTGTTCAAATGTATAAGGACACATTATCGCTTATATACAACATCCTAAGTAATATGTTAAAAGCATTAGTTATGTATGCATGTGTTTCAATTTAAATGGAATTAACCAGTATAAAACCTATCAGAATCATTGGAGCACATGTTGACTTCATCATCTAAGTAAGTAACTTCACTCACTAGAGGATGAAGAAAATGGAGGTTGAAGGTTTCATAGCCTCTTGTTAGGCACTAGTGACGGGGCCACTTCTGCTTTAGTGGTGCACTTGTTTTTAATTAATGTGTTTGATTTTAGTTTTGTGTGAATAATAACGGATGTTGTATACCTATTCATTTTTGTCATAAGTGAATTGAAAATGTGATAGTGATGAGAGCTAGTGATTGTATTGCACATCATGATGTTATTTGTGGTAATCCACTTGTAAAACCATTATTTTGTGGTTATTGGTTATCCACTTAAAAACCATCCCATTTTAGTTACTGGTAATACATTTTTAAAACCATGTATAAGGTTTGTGATTATTCTATGAAAATCACTGAATCATGAGTACAAGTGCATATATGGGAGAAATGTTTTCCCCATGTTTACATTAAAGGGGTGTAGACTAGGGGTTAATAATGTTCACAAGGGGTTGAGTGTTAAGGTATGTTCACATTATTAATTTGTAATAATTTAATTATTATGAGATAAATAATAATATGGTAATATTTGTTTGTGATGTATATTATTGCTATACATAATAACAATAATATATGGGGTTAATTTTATTAGTGTTTGGTAGTAACTCAAATATATTACAATAAAAATATATTCATATATAGTCATTTGGTTAGTCAAAATATTGTTTAGTTGAGATATTGTAGGGATCTCACCATCCCAAATATATGAACCTCTTTTCCTATTTATTTGTAATGATTCAAATGATTTACTGTATATAAATATGCATAGTGTGTGACAATTATTATTTGTATATTCATTGTCTAAGAATGTTTCTTTAGTGTTTTTTTTATTTAGCATATAAATTAAGTTTAAATCAAAACTATGATCAATATTTAGGTATTTATTTTTATGTAATTTTGTATGAGTTTTAACTAGGTTGGTAAGACATTAGACTAAATTGTTTGATTCAATTTTTTAGAATTTATTTTGTTAAAAATTAATTTCTTTATTATTTAAAAGTATGGAAATAATTTTGTGGAACTAGACCTAATAATAAAATCAACTTAATTAATTATAACTTAGTTTAATAGAATGTTTTATGGAGTTCAAATATAGGTTTAATTAATAAATTAGGGTTAAGTGTTAATTTATTTAATAAAGTGAAAAAAATAACATAAATTTCTCACTTAACTTAAGTGGTGGTGGGTCATGTCCCCACCATTAGATTGGATGAATCTCCAACATTAAATATATGTTTCAAAAAATTTCCCTAAATTGATTTTAGACATGATAAAAATTCAACACTTATTCTTTTTTCTCATTTATCTTATTTTCATCTTGCATGTTTTAATATTTGGAAGATTTGGGAAGAAGAGCTCAAAAAAGAAGAACACAACAAGTTTAGTAGCCATTGATATATTTGATGTATATACTCATTATATATACCAATTTTTAATATATAGAATCTCTTTAAAATCACTTTTACATATTTAACACAACATATATAAATTTTCAAATTTGTATATGTATGTACGTACGTATGTATGTATGCATGTAACTATAATATAAAATGATTATATAATGATATATATTTTAAATGCACATTGATCATTTTATTATTATTATTATTATTATTATTATTATTATTATTATTATTATTATTATTATTATAACATGTAGGTCAGTTAGGCTACATACATACAAAATGCATGATATGTATCATGGAATTGGAGATAATAATAGGAGTATGTGATATTGATCATTGAAAAAACAAGTTCAATATAAAATATTATATTCATCCACATATATAAAATGGATTAATACAAATTTTATGGCCATGATATGCATAATAAAATACAATAAATAATACTCAATGTCACACAAGATAAGAGTCACATAATGGAAAATAAAATGTCCCACAATAGAATATACATACATAATGTATAATAAAAATTAACAAAAAGTATAGTAAAATATAAAATATATAAAGAGTTACATAATAATCTCATCATGTAATTCATAATGACATTAATAATGCATAAAACAAGCATGTATAATCTACATAATCCATATATGGATCATCACACATAGAAAACTATTTATAGTGAAATAGTAATGTAATTAGTATGATTTAGATTGATTCATGTATATTAAATGTAAAGTATCTAAACACAACCAATGTAAATAACCATATAAATATAAAACATGTATAAAGTAGCATGATTCCCTTAGTGTTGGAAGGTATCTCCTAGGTGTAAGAATGTCCCACATAATTGTGTCCATGTAATATGAAACATGTATGCACTAAATATCAATCATATATACAAAAAAACACATGTGAATATAAAACAATAATTATGAATTTTATTATATATGATAAATCATAAATAAATCATGTAAATAAGAACTACATGTCATGGATATGCCCTGATTCTAATTTTTTGATTTTTTTTAGATTTTGAGATGGTCAAGTGTAAAATTGATGTAATTTCATTATGTTCATATTATTATTCAAAATATTTATTTGTATCTACTCAATAAACACTTTTTCCAAACTTATTTATGATTTCAAAAGATCGTAGCCAATTTGATTTAAACTTGACTTTCTTTTTTTTTTTGCATTTGCATTATTTTGATTCTATTTTAAAACCAAGTAATTAACTTAATATTATTAATTTAAAATTTTAATTTAATATTATTTCTTAATGTGATTTTGATATACTATGGGGTGTTCTAAATATTTCATCCATTTGTCATCCAACAATTCTAGCTCACATAGTTGCTTTTCTCGATACTCATTATTCTTAATAATCCCTTTGAGAGAAACACAAAAGGATGGTATTTGTAGGTACAAAAACAAAACTTATTATCCCATAAATAAATATTAAGGATTATATCACATCGTTTTATGAATACTCATGAGATAATACCATAAGGTGAAAACCATTTCATTATGCCAATCTTCACCATGCATTGTAATTATTTTTATTAAAATTTTGAAATTATCTTATTTGTTTCTAATTATCCATTTCCTTGTGGATAATGAAGATTGGAAAATGTTTGATAAAAATTTTGTTTAAAAAAAAATTTATTAACTTCCTTATTTTTGAGAAATTATCCATTATCTATTGTAATAGCTATTGGAAGAACAAATCATGCAATAATATTTTTCATCAAGAACTTGCATATATCTTATCTTGTAGATGATTGCAAAGGTATATTTTCACCCATTTTTTAAATTATTATATAGATATAATAGTAAATTGATTACCATATAATTATTTTAGATTTAACTTACCTATCAAATGAAATTTAAAGATAAAATGGTCATGGTGATAAAATAGGTTTTAATTATTGTGAAGGTGTTTGATTCAAATTACTAAGTCTGTAGCACTTGTCATATAATTTTGAATGTTATTTAAATTCACACTCCATTTTAGACTAATATTAACCCATATTAAATAAATTATAATAAATATTATATGCTAAAATGTCCCTCAAATTCAATATCATGTACTTTTTGTAAAGTTAGCTTAGCTTATTTTTGGCAAATACATTAAAGTAAATGTTTAGAAAATGAGGATTTAAATAAATATCCTAAAAGATTAAAATAATCAAGTTTAACTAATTTAAATTTTAATTTTCATTCATGATGAAATAGTATGAGTAATTTCCTTATTCAATAAATTATAGATACCATTATACCATTTTAGATTATTTTTATTGTGTGTATTTTCAAAAACTAATAAGGCCACTACATCTGCTATCATAGTTGATGGCTGATATAATAAATGTATAATATAAATTTGTTGATAATAATTAATGTCAATAGGTACTAAATCATTTACACCAACCATTTCACCTAAATTATGATTATATTTTTGAGGTATACTTTCAATAAAAAATGTAGGAAAACATGTCTATAAATGTTGTAACATATCTCTGTATGGGATCAAATTTTTTTATTTTATTTGATAAAACTATGAAACTTTATTGAAAATGATTTTTGAGTCCTCATACACCCAAATAAATTTTAACTATAATGCACCATGGAATATAATCCTAGAATTAGTGCCTAATATTTTTCTATATTATTTGTGCATGAAAAAACTAACTATTATGCAAATGGCATATGCTATCATTAAGGAGTAATTATAACTATTCGTATGTTATAAATTTGATGGAATAATATTTTTAGGGTTAAAAAATATGGGTGTTTTAAGGTGAGGATCCTTTCTATGACCCTAACCTATCTTATGTATTGGGATAGAAATAACTGACTTGTGACTTACTTATTACCCTTTGATGTTATATCCCATTTCTCTATGCATTCATTTGGTTAGTAGGTTGGCCTATTAAGTAACCATGGCCTAACTAGACTATAAATAGGAGGTAGTGGGTAGTTATTTATCATTAGATTGTGAATTATGATCCTATTAATTCTTGTGGAGGTTTCCCCCTCAAGGTGGCTTGTCTTTTATTCATATATTTTATTATGTTTCAATCATATTTTGAATTTTACTCTTATTGAAGCTTGTGGAGGTTTCACCCTTGAAGTGGCTTATATTTTACTCATATACTTTATAATATTTCAATCATATTTTGATCTATTATTATCATTCTACTTTATTATTGAAGTAATTTAATTACAAGTGGTATTAGAGCTATAATTTGGGCAATCATGTGGGTGAAACCCTAGTTTTTGATATTTGCTTATATATTAAAATCCCATAAAAAGATTTATGCAATTATTTTACTAAATTTAGGTAATTATTCAAGGGCATCACAAAATAAAAATTAGCATTTTGAGATCATTTTTGTCTAATTTATTCTTATTTTAGTGTTTTTAGTAAACTTGCTCTATAGTGCATAATTCAAAGAAATGTTTTAAGTTATTTACATTTTTGAAAATATTATAAAAATATATCAAGAATTTTTTATTTGCATTCTATGATTTGAGACTAACATAATTAAAAAATGCTTGTTTAAATTTGGGTCAAAAGTTACAATCAAGATCAACATTATCCATCCCTTTTATGGTAGGACCACAAACTAGGGATAGAGGAAACGGTGCCTAAAATCTAGGTAAAACTCATCATAAGGAAGATATGGAGTCATAAGGAGGATTTAATAGATCATTTATACCAAGACTCTCTGATATAGATCATAAAGTGAGCTAGCTTGACTATAATGTGTAAGGCATTTGAAGTGAAATGCAAGGCATACAATCTAATATGAAATCCATACAATCTAGTTTGGAAAATATCATGATGGATTTTGAAAATAATTAGTCAAATTATATATCTATTAGTATTACACAACTCCACCATGGTGGATCTCCTAACCAGACTAATCTAAATCTAAGTACCTTACCATAGAGGAACCTATTACCAGAGGTAGATATGCAGAAATTTGATGGAAAGGATATACTCAATTGGATAAAACAAATATATATTTTTTATTTTCATCGTATCCCATGTGGACATAAGGTTACCATGGAATCGTTGTATCTATAACTTCAATAATTCAACTGGTATTAATGGTTGTGTGCTTGAAATAAAAAGATGACTCTCAGTGTCACTTGGTCAATTTATTTAGAGGACTTGTAATTAAACTATAGAAATAGTGTGATAGAGAATTAATTCAACCAACTAGAAAAATTGTGATATACTTCTCAGTCAAGGATTATATTCATAATTTTTAGAACCTATCTTTGTGTGTGGAGACAATTTCTAATGAGAACCTGAATGACTTATTTTTAGGTGACCTTAAGGACTAGTCACATTTAACATGATATACACATATTTAATCCACTTAAGGTTTATAATTATATTATCATGGCATGTAATGTAGAGGAAAATTTTGTAGAAAATAATAATCAACCATTCATTCACTTTATAGATCGTATCATATCAACACCATCATTTTATCCACCTATCAAATTGACCCCTCAACAAATTGAAGAGAAGCATACAAAAAGATAATGTTTTGGTTTTGACAATAAGTGGATCAAAGGACATATATGTGCTAATAATAAGCTATTTTACATTGAGGATATAATGAATTTTATTTAGAGGATAATACATCCAATGATGATGATGAATAGATAGAGGAGATACCTGAATATTACCTACTTATATGATCTTGTCATGAACTTTTAGGTATTATATCTATTTACACACTTAAGGTGGTGGGTTTCCTAAATAAATAAATGTTGACAATTTTTATTGACTCAAGGATCATGCACAACTTCATCATCCATAAGTTTTCCACTCAATCAAACTATTTTATTTATCTAGTACCAGAATTTTAGGTCATGATTATAGATGGTAACATAATTAATTATTCAAGGAAATTACATAGTATTAACCTTGATATGGGTGAGTAAAATCTATAATATCCTATGTTTTATATTCCCATGGGTGTTATATACATTTTTTTGGATTCTAAAGGCTCAAAACCTTGGGTACAATGAGATGAACTTCTAGGAACTATTCATGTGCTCTTCTTTTGAACATAGGAAAATTAAACTATATGGATAATGGGAAAAATCTCCATAATTGGTTAGTTCACATCATATGAAAAATATGATTAAAATGGGGATAAATATTTATAACATGATTATGTTCCATGTAAGTTCAAACCATAAAGGCATCTACACATCCTCATCTATAAATGATTCTTGATGACCACCCATCTATTTTTGGGGCCATGCTAAAAGGACTACCACAAAAAAGAGAACATGATCATGTCATCCAAATAATTCCAAGGAGTCAACCACCAAATATCAGACCATATAGATATCCATATGGATATAAGAGTGAAATAAAAAATATGGTCCATGAGATGTTGGATTCAAGGATCATTAGGCACAATCAGAGTGAATATTCATCACTAGTGGTCATATTACATAATAAGTATAACACATGGAGGATATTATTAAATTATAGATAACTAAACAAGTACACCATCAAATATAAGTTTCATATTAAAATAATTGATGATTTACTTGATGAGTTCCATGGTTCTTTTTATTTCACAAAATTGGATCTTCATTCAGGGTACCATCAAATTAGAATCAGGGATTAAGATGTTGAAAAAACCACTTCTATAACTCATGAGAACCATTATGAGTTTTTGGTAATGCCCTTTGGTTTTACAAATGCACCATATAATATTTATAGCTAGATGAATACCATTTTTATGACTTTTTAAATGAAGTTTATGGTTGTTTTCTTTGATGACATATTGAATTATAGTAAGACATGTGAAGCACACTTGAAACATGTAAAATAGATGTTTATAGTTTTGGAGTAATATTATAGCTATGTAAATCCACCCAAATGTGTTTCAAAATTACATGAGGTAGAGTACCTAGGTGAAATTGTATCCCATGAATTTATCAAAGTTGATCATCAAAAGACAAAATCTATGGTTTAATGTCCAATACCAAAAACTCTCAAAACCCTCTAAGGGTTCCTAAGACTAAAATGTTATTATAAAAGATTTAATAAGGCTACCTTTCTCTAGAATGATGTATCTACTAAAGCATTTGAGGAACTAAAAGTAGCTATGAACACCACCCTAGTTTTGTCTACTCCAAATATCTCAAATACATTCATTTTTGAATGTGGTGATTCTTAATTAGGGTTGGGAGCATTAATAATGTATGAAGTAAGAACCTTTGCATTTAAGAGTCATCAATTCAAAGGTAAGAATATAAAAAAACTTATCTATAAGAAATAAATGATGGATATTCTTCATGCAGTCAAATAATGTAGGCTCTATTTTATAGGTAGACCCTTTAAGGGGAAAAATGATCATTATAGACTCAAATAATTTTTGTACCAAAAATTATCATATGAATAACAACAAAATTAGGTAAAAAAATTTTGGGTTACGATTTTTAAATAATATATAGAAGGGTAAATATAATGTAGTAGTAGATGCACTATATATATGGGATATATCCCCATAAACATTACTTTGTGTAATGTCCATGTTGCAGGAAGATTGGTTGGATGAAGCCAGGTTAGAGTGGGAGTAAGACAAGGATACATAGGTTCTAATTCAAAAAATAAGGAAAGGTTGTATATCCTCTAAAAATTTTGAATGTAAATGTAATGTCCTATGGTATAAGGATAGGTTATACATATTCAAAGATGTAAAACTAAGGCATAAGATTATTGTAGAGTTGCATGCATCTCCAATTGGGGGACACTTTAAGTTCTTAAAAACTAATCATATAACCAAGAGATAATTATTTTAGGACACAATGGAGATGTACAAAATTTTGTGGTAGAATTCTTGTTATGCCAATATAAAAAAGGTGATACAATTAAGAATCTAGGTATGTTACAACCTTTATCAATTCCTTATTAAAGGTGGGATGAGGTCTCCATGGATTTAATCATAAATTTTATTTATTATGAAGATAAGATTGTTAGCTTGGTAATTATGGTTAGGATTAATAAATATGCACATTTTTGTTCCCTCTCATGCCCACTTACAATAAGTACAATGGTGACTATTTTTATGGAAGTAGTTCTTATATTACATGGAACCCTAAAAATAATTGAAGTGATCATGATCCTATTTTCACTAGTAATTTTTGGACTGAACTATTTTCTTCTTTGTGTACTTAGCTAGCTCATGGCTCATCTTAACACCCCCAATTTGATGGGCAAACATAAGTGGTCAAATTAATTTGAGAATTATTTTTTTATTTTTTTATATTAGATAAGCATGGATATTAGGTTAAATGTATACCACTTATATAATTGTGGTATAACACATCTCTCAATATGTCTTATAAAATGTCCTCATTTGTATACTATATATGTATCAACCTTCCATCACTTCTTACTTAAGGGGGAAACAAAGGTTTGAGATGTGTAGGATCACATTCAACATCAACAAGATGTTTTGACTAATTGGAGAGAAAATTTGGTCTTGGCACAGAATAGGATGAAGCATCAAGTAGATCAACACTATAGTGATAAACATTTTGATGTAGGTAACTAGGTCTTTATACATTTGTAGAATTATAAGAAGATGTATTTTAAGAAATAAAAAAATGAAAACAAAATTGATCATAATTATTATGGTCTATATCAAGTTCTACATAAAATTGGATGTGTGTCTTACAAACTAGAGTTACCTCTTTCATTTCATATGCACCCAATATTTCATATTTCTTTCTTGAATAAGGTCATTATATATAAAGTTTTAGCCCAAATATAGCTACCAAAACTATATGAATAAGGATGATTCATTTAGGAACCATATAAGATCCTAAAAGCATGTACTAAGAGGTTGAGAACCAAAGAGATTAAGGAATATCTGATAAAGTGGAAGGACTTGAGTAGTGAGAATGCAACTTAGGAAGGTGAATATTTCTACAACAACATCCATAATTTTTCAACATTGAGGACAATGTTGGCTTAAATGGGAAGGGAATGCTACACCCCTAACCTATCACATGTATTAGGATATTAATATCTAACTTGTGTCTTACTTATCCTTCTTTAATGTTATATCACATTTATCTATGCATTCATCTGGTTAGTAGGTTGGCCTATGGAATAACCATGGCCTAAGTAGACTATAAATATTAGGTAGTTGGTAGGTTTTTTATCATCATATTGTGAATTATACTCTTATTGAAACTTATGTAGCTTTCCCCCTCGAAGTAACTTATCTTTTAAGCATATATCTTTTATATTTCAATCATATTGTGAATTCTACTCTAATTAAATATTGTGGAGGTTGCCCCCTCAAAGTGTCTTATCTTTTATTCAAATAATCTATTATATTTCCATCATATTATGATCTATTATTGTCATTTTACTTTATTATTGAAGTTATTTCTATAAAATCCTCTATTATAAGGGAAGGATATCCCTATTGAAACTCTAAAGGTACATAAAATGTAATTTTGCAAATATATACATTTAGAATTATTCTTGGGAGTGTGTTTGTAAAAAATATATATATATATATGGAAGGAGGATAACTATGAGAGATATAAAATAAATGAGAACATGAAATAAATAAAGTATGAAATAACTAAAGAAACACATATTTAAACTATTTAAATACACTAAAAAACATTTAGGAGAGTGACAATTCAACTATAAAAACATTTTTTTATATAAATAAAGAACATGGATTGAATGAATCTAAAAACATAAAAAATAATGATTATTCAACAAGAACATGAAAAGTAAAAAATCCTGTAAATATTTTTGTATTAATCATTAATAAAAATACAAACCTTTTTATTTTCTTTAATTTCTCTATAAAAAATATTTTTCTATCAAAAATTCCATTTTACAATGAGGGTAATCCATATTTATAGAGGTTGAATTAATACTTTATAACATGTAAATACTTTTTGAAAAAGAGTTTATATCTTAGTATTAACTTTTTAAAATTGTCTCACAAAGTGAATATAGTTATTTAAAGTTACAAAAACATTATTAAAAGTACAATGAATAAATATAAAAAGTAAGAGATAATTTATATAAGAAAGATAATAAATGGAATATTTATTCAAATAAGTTGATGGCTGACCAGATGCAACTTTTTCCTCATTCCATAACTTGTGATGATTTCAATATGAATGTTTTAAACTTATAAATACCAATAATTATCCATTGATTATTTTGGAATGAATTTGTTTATAATTATGTCATCCAAGTTTTCACCACTTAATTAATTTACTCGTTTTTATTGAAAAATATTAGGGGATTTTTATTTCATTCAATGAGATCATTGTGAATGTCACTATTTTTAATATATTCCAAATTTAATTTATCCACACTAATCAACTCTTCTTTGATCAGTTTTTGGAATGTTCTCTAATTTTTGTAGTTATGAATGACTCAATATCTCAAATTTTAATAAACTCACAATGGATGTAAAAAATATAAGCATAGATATCTTTCATAGTATCATCACAAAGTTTACTATCTTTCTGAAAATATTTCCAATGTTCTTCAAGAAAAATGGTTTTCCATTCAACACTTTAAAACATTATTTTATTCTTTGAAAAACATTTGTTTATATACAAGTATGTTACCATGAAAATGAGTCATATATTTAGTGCCACTAACTACCTTTTTTTAGCAATACACTTTCTTCTAGTACTTTTTATAATCTAATACAATCTTGGTTTGATATTTTAAGAGAAGTATATATTATTTTCTTAATTTATAAATGAATTTGAACCTATCAAATACATTTTGTTTGACCCTATTTTACATGACTTTCCTATGATTATTATATTTATGAATGCTTTCAACTACATTATTATCAATATATTAAATTAGAATAAAATCGAGTATAAAACCCATGGCAACATTATATTGACTCAATAATGTATTTATGTATGTTGAGAGTACATGAACACAATATTCAATATATTCTTGAGTTTTTTTTCCTATTTTTTTTTTAATTTAACCAATTTTAAAGTATATAATTGAATTTTAGGAATATATCCTTTATAAGTTGATTTTAAGATGAGTTTTAGAATCATACTATAATTTATTGGACTTGTATATTATTAATTTTTATTAGATATAGGTTTGTAAATCTCAAAAATTTATGTAATTGAAGGTTTTGATATCAATCTTGAGGTAGTATTTTAATTTTGTGGGTGGTGGGATTTGAAATAGATTAGATACAACATCAAAATAAAATACCTCAGCCTTAAATTTATTTTTATTTTATTTTACTATCATTTGGTTCACCCAAGGAAATGGTGTAATTATTAAATAAATAAAAACATAGGTGTATTAATCATTAGATCAATCAACAAGAGATATAACCTATTGATTAGTATATGTAGGATCTCTTGAAATAATAAGTTGTTTTAGAGTTTTTGTAATAGGTGTAGGTGAGGTAGGACATGATATTTAGATGAAAAGAATAGTGGCGGTGGATTGGAAACATGGGGTGATAAATGGGTTTTTTTTGAGAAATGGAATACACATAAGGTAATTGTGTCAAACCGAAGTCTAAAATAATAAAATTTTACTTTGTGTTGTGAATTAACAAAGAAGGATCTGACTCTTTTGAAAAATGGACTTCAACTAAAGAAATATAATAAGGTATTTAAGGCCTAATAATGAATATATTTGGAGGTATCATTGAAGGTTCGTATCCACAAGTTTGTTCTAGAAAATTATTTTTGTTTAGATCCTATCCATCACTTACACCACCTAGTTCTTTACCTAGCCAATGGATTTTAACATAAACCTTGGTGTTAGATGGTTGAGTAACACATGATAATAGTGTTCGTTGATGATAGCTATGAGTCCCAACATATTTTGAGATTCCTTCAAATATATACTCAATCAATTTAATTTTAAACCAAGCCTTTTATCTATCCAAAACAAATTTAGTATACTATTTCAAATTTTATGACTCTTTAATTGACCAATTATTTGATGAAAAGGGTACAAAATGCACTTTTTCAAAAGGGGACCAATTAGATTTGATCCATCAACAATTATTCCTTGAATGAGCCATTCAATTATGAATGAATTCATTTATTCTAGGGTAATTCTTGAATAAACTATTTTCACAACTTCAATAGCATCTTTGTAATATTTATAATAATCTTCAAATTTGGTATATGCAAATAACCAAGACTAAGCTTGATATTTTATGTCTAAAAATATTACTATCAAAAGGAACTCTCTTGTCATGAAATTTCATAGTAAATTTAATTGAAGAATTATAAATATTATATACATCATGAATTAGTTTACCCATATAATAACTAAAACTAATAGGAAATGGATTTCCTCCCACATGATTTTCATTACACTTTTTATGAACTTCACTCAATTGTCTACAATTTTTAATAAGTATGATATTATCAACTGCATACCTCATAAATTTTTATGGAGTGCCCATGAATCCACAAACCCTAATATATGTGAATCCTTAAAAATATATGAAGTAGCTTCCATATTTCTTAACTAAAGAGGAAGTTTCATTTGATATCCATGTTGCTATATTACCTTAAAAATTACTTCCTAATAAACATAATGAAATCATATTCAGTCCTTGAAAGTGTTCCTTTCCTTTCTCCAAAATGACTTGAGGAAGCTTATTATATATCAATTTATATGGAAAGTATTGTCTTTCAACATTTATTCTTGGCCATGGTCTCAAATAAAGAATATAATAGACCATATATGTAGTCTTGTATAAAGATTGAGTGTATTCAAGATTAATAAATTGTTCATGAAGATTATCACTAATCACTTCTCCCTAATAAATGATTTTTTTTTACATAAATAATGCTGATATATAGGCATATCCATTCAAACTAAAATAAAGTATTATAATTACCCTTAGATTATTTAATAGATTTATAATTTTAGACAATTATTCTTCAAATTATTCATTAGTTTGGAATTTATGGAGTTTTTAAGGTCCATTCCTTTTATTCTTGAGCCAAGTTTGATTAATCATGTTAAAATAATTTTCAATATTATGATTCAATAATTTAGTGTAACATATTTATTTATATCCACTTTAAATCATGAATTGGTATGCCACAAGTCACATTGATTGAAATAATATTTAGGTTAGCTATCAATACATCATGAACATATCTTATTTCATCCTTTTCTCATAGTATTTTTTAGATACCATCACAAGGTATATACACACTAAATGGATGTAGTAAAAATAATAGTGTAATTCCATTGTGAAATATGTGTTGTCCCAACATGGTTCTCTTTCCATCTTCCATTATTTACCAAAATTATTCAATATTTGTATGACCTTATTCACTATCTGTGATTTATAAAATATTTGTCTCCAAGGTGGAAATGGGTTCATAACCCATGTGTTGTAATTTTATTTTTGATAAGGTGGTTATGACAATGACAGTGTCAGCCAACAATCTAAAATTTATGATGGCAAATTCAAGAGATAAGAAATGCTTATGTGAGTATGGTGCTTGGCAATGATGGTCATAAAATATTGAAATTTATTTTCAAGGCTTATTTAGATTTTATTTCAATCAACCATAGTTTTTTGGATCTCATTGCACCTCTGACAGTCATAATGTAAAATATTTCACAAAGGAAGATGGAAAATGATACATAGGGTTTTCAAAAAATTTAGATGGCATGTGTACTGAAAATAGTAAAAATATGAGAGGAAATGACAAGTGATATCTAACTAAAATGGAAATAACAATAGCCTCTATAGTAAAATGATGGATGAGGGGATGGAACACTAAAAATGTATTGAATACATATGAAATGCAAAAACCATAATGAAAATGGAGAGGTGAATAAGTATAATTAACTTTTTAGAGAGGTAAAAATAAAATCTTAGCACTAATAATTTGTATGAGCAAAATTAAGTCCAGTGTTCTTTCAAAATGATCTTTACAAGTTTGTGTAGTAAAACAAAAGTGGATTTTTTCTTATAAAACTTTTAAATTTTTTATTTTGGGTTAAAAATGATGCCTCTAGTGATTTTTGGGTCTTTAGAATACTAATGGAACTCTTTAATGGTTTGTTTTATCACACCACAATGTTAAACAAAGTTATAGGGGTTTTGTATACTTTGGGCACTAGAGGATTTTTTACTATTCCTTGTAAATCTCAAGTTATTGAAAAAAATAAATTCAATCTAAGACTTATGTATATTATAGATTTAGATAGTATTTTAGAATATTTGGGTGATTTGATATTATGTAACTAAATTCAATATAGATATTTAAGATTTTTTATAAACTTTAAGAACTACTTTATAAATAGTAAATGCTGGGTTTTTTATGAACCAATAGAACTCTTTGTTATTCAAAGCTTTTGGAACTTTTGGGTGCCTAAATAACTTAAGGAAGTTATCAAGGTTCTAAAAATTTATGGATTTATACATACAAATATTTTTTTGATAAGTATACCAAGTTCTTGTAATGAAAATTCATTGTTGCAACTTGGTCTACACATTGGTGAAAAAATGGGGAATTTCAAGGAGTTTTTTATAATGAAAATAGATATATCTAACTAGGGGCTAAAACCATAAGGATAAATAAATAACATTAGAATTTATATGATTTAAAGGACAAGTGTTTTATCCATTAGTCTAGGAGTCTATATGTTTATAAAATAATTTAAAAAATGATACAAAAAGTATAAATGGAAACATAGATGAAAAAAGAAATACAATAAAAGGAAAGACAAAAAATATATATGAAATGAAAAAATAAAAAAAATCCTTATTCACCCATAGACATGCATGAGACTACTTAATTTCATTAAAAATAGTGTTTTATGTATTTCCCACTATAGGGAAATGGAATATGCATACCATCTTGATGAGAAAAGTAGTATTTATTATCTCCACATAAGTATCTTATTTTTAATGAACTAGTCTATAAGGAATCAAAATTTCCATGAATTCATTTTGGTTCACTTATTTTGTCCCATAGTAGAAAAATGTAACTAATTTTAAAATATTTAAGTTTGGATTTCTTATCAAATAAATTTTTAAATTTATTTGATGTTTTTTAATCATGTCAATGACCATAGATCTTACTTCACCCAACTTAAATAAATAGTTCTTTTATCAAGCAAGCTCTTGAAGTTCCCATTTTTAATTGATTTGGCTAACTATATTGCATGAAACTCTAAGGAAATACTCATTAAAATATTTATTTTATATAACAACTAATAGGGAGACAAACTAAAAATTATTTTGAGAGTGATGCAATCAATCCATAATGCATTACACAATTTTTTTTATGTTATATCCTCTAATTTTCATGCACTAATTTGTGAATGATAGTAACAATGTTTTTGTTAATTAAATCATATTGATCACTTCCTTGTTGATAATAGTTAAATGAGTGTGACAAATAAATTACATATCATTAGTAAAAACATATGATTTAAAATAAAAACTGAATAACATGTGTATGGACTGTATTTGATTTCAAATTCAATGTGCCAATGAATTCTAACCCCCATTGTTGGAATGGATCTTCAATCACCATGAGACTAAGTGGGAGAGCTACAAGTTTTAGCCTACCTATGAACTCTTGACATGCTTCAAATTTTATCACTAATTATTGAGCATATTTAAATAATATAGGCCAGTAATAATGTGGTTTTAGAATTTTATGAATTGTATCATGTGTTAAT
Source organism: Torreya grandis (assembly GCA_037957365.1). Lineage (NCBI taxonomy): Eukaryota > Viridiplantae > Streptophyta > Pinopsida > Cupressales > Taxaceae > Torreya > Torreya grandis. The sequence continues at coordinate 350,801 of JARHVA010001543.1, read as the reverse complement.
AAATGACCATTACAAGCTTGGATATTAAAATAACTGATATGTTTTTGTTTGTCTACACACCATAGGTAAAATCCATCAATACTTTTCTTGAAGAGAGTATTTTCCTAGATGATGTACCTATATTCTCTCACTTTCATTTTCATTTTATGTTTATAATTTAGGTTATGAGGAATGTTTTTTATAATTTAGGAAATAATAAATATCCAAATACCATTCATCAACTAAGTTGATAAATACTACTAGTGAAAAGTATTTAATTTCAAAACTATTTATTTATTCAATTGCATCTTTATATTGAATATTGTTTTATTCTATATTAATTTTCCACAATCCTCTACCTCAGACAAACTTAATGGGATTGATTTCTATATCATATTATTATAAATTTACAATCCATACTCCTCTTTTAGATCAAGTGCTTACTATGTCTCACTAGTTTTTAAAACTATGTCAAGAACCATTACACAAGAGTAATAATATAAAATGTAATTCATTAATTATTTTTATGCTTCAATAAAAAAATAAGCATGACTTTTGAATGAATAATATTTGATATCATGATTCTTCAAACTACAGGTCGTGAAAGTAATAGTAGATTCAACTCCTTAATGATTATAAAATAAAATGGAAAATAGATTATGTTAGTATGAATAGTTATAAATGGTTAAATATTTCTTGAAATATAGACACAACATTAGGTTCTTAAGAAATGGAATTATTTATTTCTTCAAAATCATTCTCTCCTTATTTATTCAACTTGAATGTAGCCTTAATTTTAATCATATCATTAATGTGTCTTGTAAACTCAATAAAATCTTGTATAAACCTCCTCAATAAGTTCACTTTTCTTGAACACTATTCTATTTATATAACCCCTAGGATGATAATAGTTTCTTTATCACATCATACACACATTTATCACCTTGAAATAAAACTTTAATTTTTTTTAATAATTTTTAGGCACTATGCCATTCATATCAATATTTCATGGTTTCTTAATTTCATAGGCTAGTAATTAAGACTTCTCAAGTTTACAGACTGCAACCTCTATGTTAGATTCAAAGAAAAAGAGTGACATATAATTCTTGTCACCTTTAAGTGCATGAGACATTTCTATGAATCCTCTTAGGTATTCTAATTTAACCTATATAGATCACTTGTTTATTCTAAGGTATCTCACACCAACAACTCTCCTTATAACACAATCAAATAGCTATTGGTGATGTTTTTAATCTTGGAGAGCCAAAAACCTATTTTTTGCCTAGAGAATATATTCTAATCAAAACCTAATTTTATATGAATAAAAGAGGATGGGGAAGGCAATCAAGAAGGTTGAAAACACTGAGTAATTTCATGAATCTAGGCTTCTCTTTCCACCATTGGGTCATCTACTACACTAGGACTACTTTTTTGGAGCTTTAATAGAACATCTTCATAGCTCATTAGAACATCTTCAAGAGAATATTTAGAGCTTATTAGATAATATTAAAATCTTAATATATCATCTTCTAAACTTAATATATCATCTTTGGAGCTTACTAGAGTATTCTCAGAGCTTACTAGAGCATCTTCGGAGCTTATTATGTTTTATGTCGAGTCTTCAAAACTATTGCCAAAAGGCGTTACCAAAATTTTTGATGAATTTTTAATCCTTAAAATTATCTCTTAATAAAGACACATTATGTTGCCTCTCAACATCTCATAAAACCACATAAGAGGTTGTACTTCTCCCAACACCACACTAAGACCTTCCATGATACTGCACTATATCATCAAATCAGGACTAGAAAGTGACTAGTCATGAAGGAAAAAGGTTACTAAATGGTCTATGAGAGTCAGATGATCCATCATCAAAGGTTTTTTATGTAGGCCAATTTTGGCCAATATGAACATTTTTAATTATATCTAATATGTTTAGATCATCCTCTAACATCATCATGTAATTTCATATCCCTGCATCCTTATACAGGATATGCATACAAGGATATTCTAATTTTTATGATATGAAATTATTTTTAAATTATATTTTAAGTATGTATTTGAATCACTTAACCATGGAATGGGATAAATCTTCTTGGATTTATCCACCTAAATCTCTAGATAAATTCCTTCCTAATAATGTGTCGTAAGTTGTTGGAATGTATATAATGAGAATGGTTATTTTAATTCTTTTATGTGGGAAAGTTATAGAATATACCTGAGAATATTTAATTGATCCTAATATGGGTATTTATTATGGATCCATTTAATTAAATTTACCAAAAATATGTTTACATATGAGGCCTAGTGCATGTGTAACTTTCATAGGCATCACATTATCTGAAGCTCTAGTATTAATAAAATAATTTCTCGGTTTGTATCATTTAAGAAAAATATAAATATATAAGGGTTAAATTTTTATAGAATTTGAGGTAGAAGCTACCATGGAGTTATGGTAATTTCATTTGGATGAATTTTAAGGATTCCTTTAGACATAGCTCCTAGGGTATTAGGACCTTTACCTTTGATAAACTTGATTAACCTATCCAATTGACTAGGGTTAGACATCAAATATTTTATTTGAGACATCTAGATTTTAGTTTATTTTACATGGTCAATGATGTCAAAATTAGGTAAGTATGTTGAGGATGTAATTTTTGAGTTTATTTCATTTTTAAATGTGGCACTATTCTTTGAATTAATAACAATGTGAATCTTAGGGAGTAGAAACTAGAAGCAGTAAAAAAGACAAGCAAACAAAGGTGAAACAACTTGTTTCTGCTAAGGATAAATTTAGAAAAAGAGATGAACAACATCGTAAGGTGAAACCAGATATTAGCTCTCCTGACAAACCTGAAAGAAGACCCATAAGGAAAACTAGAGAGCTAGAAAGTATGGAGAATATTGCTGATGGCAGATAGGCAATTATTCTGGATTTTACCCCAAAAAATAGATATTAGAGCATTTCTTGGGATATTAGGGGGTTGATTGTCTAATGGTTTTTTGAGGTTATCCTTGTATAACCTATTTTTGTTGCTACATTCTAGTAGGTTTAAGGATGGATTTTCCTGGTGCATGGTAATGCTTTATCTTTTTTGTTCTTGTTAAAGGGTTTTGGGGCCCCTTCAAAACTTGTTTTTACCTTAATCTAAAACAATGTGAATCTTAGATGATGTACATGACTTTTTTCACACTTACTTTATTTTACTTTATTGAATATTAGAGAACCTTAGGGAAGGATTAAATTTTTAGGAGGTGTACCAAAAAATTATTTGTTCTTACCCTTATCTTTCTCATTAGACTTTTTAGCCTCCTACTTTTATTAGTCTCTTCATTCTTTTTTTGTGACCTAGTAAAAAAATAACACAATATTGGCCATTCATATAACCAAATACATCATCATTGTCAACTTCATTAGATTAATATTTTATATACCCATTTGGGGGTCATCATTAGGTTGTTTTATTTTAAATAATTGAAAGCCTAATTTTTTTGTTTCAAATTCATGTTCCTTAAATTCATATACTTATTCTAAATCAAGTATTGCATCTATAGGAGTATTTATATTTAGAGCTTCAATATAATGTTTTTATTATGGTGATTATATAAAAGGATGATTACTATTTGTTAAAAAATTCCTTCTATGAATATCTTTATATAATGAAGATATTACTTTTGGAGGTAATTGTTTCTTTAGAGTGATGATGTCATTAGCTATTTTTTGAATCAATAGATCAAAATCTGATTTGAAGCTCTCCATTTTGATTTTTTAGAATATTTTTTAAATTTCCAATCCATAATAAAATCATTTTTGACTTCATTGACCATTATTTAGTCATTTATAAATTAGATACTCAATATTTTCTTAGTAGAAACCCTACTTTAGGTTGATTGACATTTGTGAAGAAACATTTTTTATTTTTAGCTATAGATTTAACTACAATGGGAATTTATTTCAATAGTTTGTTAAATTTATAATAAAATCCTTGATGTGTTTATAAAATTATTATTTCATTTATATAGATTATACAAGTGGTACATGTGCATCTTTTGATGGATTGAAATTATTTTTAAATTGTATTTTCATTATAAACCAACTGTTGATAGAACTAGGAACAATATGGTAAAATATTTATATCTCTCCATCTTGTAGAGTTTCAAAAATAAATCTAAATTGTTCATCTTCAAAATATTGAACACCTAAAATATTACATATAATAGTGAAAGTACAAATATGCTCATTTGGATGTTTTCCATTGATAATGAACTCAAGAAATTTTTTTTTTGATATTTTTGGAGAATATTACAATTTTAAATTGAATAAAAGTGTCCTTATGATTGATACCTATCATACCACAACCATTTAAAAAAAATTAAATTGAGGTATTAAATTTTAAGATATCACCAATTTTTTAATGGTAATAGTTTCAACTCTTGGCTTTGGTTTTTATGGATAGGTTGAAGTACTTATATATTTTTTACTTATTAATTTTATTTTTTTAAATGTTATAGAATTATTTTTAAATAAAACCTTCTTATAACTCATCTATGGTGTCAAAATTACCTTCTTCTTTTACTCAACCTATGAAACTTTATTTCACCCAGTGTGAGAGAAAATTATTGTTATCTCAAAATAGGATGTAGTTGAATATCTCTTTGAAAAAATTTAATCATGAGCTACATTGGTTGTATTATTCTAGTGAAAATTTAAGGAAATATTTGGGCAAGTCAACACTATCTTCTTCTTCTAACATAACTACATCTCTATGAAACTAAATAGGGTTAGTTCTATTATCCCAAGTGAACATTCAGAGGCCAAAAGAAATGTATTCTTGTGTTTGTTATATCCAATAAATACTTTGTTGAAGAATAGGGGTTTGAAATTCATGGATGGTCATGTGAATAAAAAATAAACTTTGTTGGTATCATGGAAAAAATAAAATCATGTGCCATGGTGGGCACTAAATATTATTTGTAGAATATCTCATATGAGATACAAAATGTGGGTTTTATATCAATAGTGCAAGGGATAATAAGTCCCTAATTTATTAACATGGTATGATCTATTTATTGAAACATGAAAGGTGCAAAAGATAGACTATTTATAAATATATATTAAAAAATATTTTTGGGGTTGCATTTGCAAATGGAAAATAATGTATATGGAAGGAGGATGAGTGACACATATAAAATAAAGGAAAAATATAAGAAAAAGGAAAGGAATAATTGAATAAACACATTTTAAAATTATTTAAACACACTATAAATAATTTAGGACAATGAAAATTTAACTATAAATATGTTTTTTTATAAGAAAGATCAAAGATTCAATGAATCAATAAATGTAAGGAATAATGATCATTCAAAAAGAATATAAAACATACAAATTCATATAGATATTCTTGTATTAATCCTCATTAAAAATACATATCTTTTTATTTTATTTATTTTTTATCCAAAAACTATTTTTTTTTAAATCAATTATTCCTTTTTACAATTAGCTTTATCCATATTTATAGTTTAGAGGTAGAATAACTACTTCATAACTACATGTAAATATTTTTTACAAAAATAGTTCATATTTCATTGGTCACTTTTAAAAATTGTCTCATAAAATGAAAATATAATGATTTAAAGTTACAACAACTTTATGAAAATTAAAATAGAGAAATAAAAAACTAAGACAGACAATTTGAAGAAGCAAGAGAAGAAATAGAATATTTGTTTGGCTTGAGCCATGGCTAATCAAATGTTACCATTTGTCCTTGTTACTTAACTTGTGATGATTTAAATATGAAATTTTTTAACTCATAGACTAAAACAACTATCCCTTTATGTTCTCAAATAATCATGTTTGATAATCATATCAGTCAAGTGATCATCACTTAATTCATTTCTTTATTTTTATTTAAAATGTTTGGGATATTTTATTAAATTTAATTATAACATTATGAATGTTACTCAATTTGTTTATATATTCCAAATTAAATTTATCCATACAAAAAAACTCTTCTTTGATCATTATTTAGAATTTATCTTTGATTTATATAGTAGTGAATGGCTAAGTATTTTCATTTTTTATCAACTCACAATGGATGGACAAAAAATCAACATGGATATTTCTCATGAGATCATCACAACGTTTATTTTATTTCTACAATTCTTTCCAAGATTATTTGAAAACACTAATTTTTCATTAAATACTTTGAATCCATAAAATGATAAATATTTTCTACTTTGTTATTTGTTTCTACATACATTGATGTTCCCCTAAAAATTAGCCATATATTTCAATTCATTAACTATATTTTTAAACAATATGCTCTCTTTCATTACTATTTTCATTTCCTCTACAAGTTTGGTTCTATATTCTATGAAAATTACATAATCTCTTCTTAATTCATCAATGGATTTGATTACATCTACAACAAGTTGTGAAACTGAATTTTCCATGTCTTCCCCATGATTCTTATATTTGTGAATTTTTACAACCATATTCCTATCAATATGTGAAATAGAAAAAAATCAAAATTAGAAGTCATGGAATATTATATTATCTCAATAATGTATTTATGTATCTTGATAATGAACACACTATATATTTAATTTGTTCTTGCTTTTGTTTTCCCGTGTTTTTGTTTCAACAAATTTTGGTGTACACACTTGAAATCTATGAATATCTCCTTCATGAATTGATTCTCCAATGGATAATGGATTCATAATATAACATACCATAGTCATGTATTTTTCATTTTTATTAGATACATGTTTTGTAATCTCGACAAATTATGCCCCTAAAGGTTTTGATATCAATCTTGAAGTAATCTTTTCCTTTTTGGGTAGTGGTAATTTTAATCAAATAGTTATGGCATCAAAGTCAAAGACAATAGCCGTAACTATATATTTTTTTCCATTTAGCTATCATTTTTTTCACCCAAGGAAAATATTGACTTATTAAATAAATAACAACTTGGGTGTCTTGAACCTTAGATGAGTCAATAAGGGGTATAACCTATAAATATGTTTTTGTAGGATCTCTTTAAACAAAAATTTGTTTTGGAGTTGGTGAAATAAGTAGAGGTGAAGGTAGGACATGATATGGATATGAAGCATGAGGTGGGGATGGAATGGAAACATTAGATGATGAAGGGTTTTTTTTAGACAAACAAAAGATACAAATTACACTTGTGTCAAAATTGAGTTTAAAATAACAAAATGTTGTGTTGTGTTGTCAATTAATAAAGAAGGATTTGACTCTTTTGAAGAATGGACCTCACTCAAACATACAAAATAAGGTATTTTTTGTGCCTTATCAAAGACATCCAAATTTTTAAAATTTAAATAGGTACCCACTATAATGAGAATAATTATTTGAGGTCTTATGATCCTTAAAAATCCAAGATGTCAATTTTAACATGCATAAGTCTAAGGTTATTTTCAAAAGTCTAAGTCCAAATTATAGAATTCCTAAAATAGGAGAAAAATATATTGGGAATTAAATTTGATATATTTTTAAACTTGGATTCTCATAATTTACCAAAGTTGACCTTATGATCTTTATTTGCTGATGTAGTTAACATATGGTGTTCTAGTTTATTTTGGTTTGTCATGTATGGAGGGATATATTCAAAGACTTGTAAATTATCCATGCCTAGTCTCCTAGAATGTTATATTACTAAACTTTTTATAACTCCAAAATCATAATATATGGAATGATCATGATCATTCACAATATTTCATTTGTTGAAAATGTTTAAAGTGTCATAAATTTAATTTTTGAGATCAAGACAAGTGTCATCATCACATTGATCAAAACTCACCATAGTCAAATAAAATTTATGTGCCTTTTAGGTATGTCATGTCCCCTTTTTAGTTGACATCATTTAGAGTTGATGATTAGCCTATTATGCGGCCCTCATAGGCTGATAAGATGGATAGAGGGCCATGATGGAGCTTGGCTTGGCTTCGACTAGTAGAGTTTTTTTTAGTTGGCATTCGTTCAAGCTTTTTCAGACACATTAGCCTATGCTCCTAATTTTTAGGGATATTTGACACATAACATAACACCCCTATTTTGGTAATATCATGTGTAGAATCACTCCCTAGTTCACCAACTTCAGACGGTTTGAGGATCAGACATATATTGAGGGAGATATTAATATTTGATTGATTTAATTAAATATTAATTATTTAGCATATTTTAATTATGAAACCCTAATTCTTAGTCATGAAACCCTAATTAGGGAAAGCACACCTTTTTGAGGATATAAGGGTTTCTTATTGGAGGGAGGCCATATGATTATTGATTATTGATTGTTGAGAACAAATTTTGCTAAGTATTTTTTTGAGAAGAAGGAGCCAAGGGTTTCAAGTATTCCAGTTGCATTGGAGAACGTACACTCTTTAGAGTGTGCAATTTAGAGGTTGTGAGATATTAGCTAATCTATTGCCAATTTGAGAGATAACTTCATATAGAAGTTATCATAGAGGTCTATGCAAGTATTTATTTCATTAGGGTTTGATTCAGAGTTTATCCAGATAGAGATCTTTAGTATTAGCAACATATTTCTTGAGATCACGAATTTAGCATATAGGCTATGCTATATTGTATTTGCTACTAAATGAAATCTATATAGATTTATACCAAGCCATACCAACCAAAATGTAGATTGAAGAAGTCCATCGTTAGTAGTCGTAGGCTGCAGGGAGCCAAGAGACTGACATCAGCCAACTACATACCGACGTCAGTAGAGTAGACTGATCGATAGAGATCGACGTCGATAGTATATCAACTGATGATGGTAGAATAACTGATGTCAACAACTATGTTTTTTTGACATAGCAACCTGAGCTATTCTAGATCTAGGGTTAATTTTTGATTTGCAGAAAGATCAAGTTTTTTAAGACAATATTTTATATTAATTTTGTTGCATGACAGATATCTTTATTGTAATCATTTGAAACAAATGATAAGGTCTTAGATAAGCTAGTTATAAGCTTTACTGCTTCAATATTTATTTATTTGAATTGTATACAAAATTTGCTTGCAAATTTTGCATTCTTTATTTCATGCCAAAAACAAAAAAAATTAGAATACTAAAAAATAGTCAAAAAATATACAGTACTCGAATAGAGGGGAAATAGGGGTTTCTATAGTGGTATCAAAGCTTTTGTCCTGCCATCTTGTTGGGTAGTTTGGGTAGATCAAATCAGCTAGTTAATCATGATTACTTCAAGTAATCAAAAATAGGGGGACAGTAATATGGGGAAGCTTAAACAAAGTTGAATCAGTTGGTTGAAAACCAGAGGAGGATGACTAAATTACTTTCACATCCTATAATCAAAGACAAATTAGCATGGTATATGACATCCATTTTTAAAGGGTCCACATTAGGAAACAAAAAGATGGAGAAATAAGAGGTCTCTATAGGTGAAGTTAATCATTTAGTTAGTGGAGCAACTACTAGTGTTATGACTACACATGATGGAGACATTTTACAATGGCATGATATTCTTACTAATTTGTTTGGGGATATCAGCATGTCCCATGCTTCTCATGAGATAAGAGCTTGTGATATGATATCAACCATTGATGGTGGCCCTACACCAATTTTTAGACATGTGGATGAGTTTTGTCTTGAGGTGAGTTTAGTGCAGGAGTTAGCACATGTGGCAGTGACTCAGCATTCTTTTATAGCTAGGTCACATATTGTTGATGATTTCTTAGATATGGCAGAGTCTATAGAAGATTCCCAAGATCTGACTATTACAGATGACACCTAGGAGGATGTTGTGGATAGTGTTGAGGACTTAGTATCTTTAATGGGTTCCTTTGATATAGAGGTTTATGTGGATGTTTCAGTCACTCCATTTGAGGATATGAGTTCAATAGTTGGTCTGCCAAATTTGGATGGTAGTATTATAGATGTTAGCTATTCTGAGGTTACTCCTTTAGACAGTGTGCTAGGGGTAGAGTATAGGAGTTCGACTAGCTAGCACAATCATGTGTCTAGTCAACAAAGAGTTAGTGAGCAAGACATTGCTATCACTTATGAGTATTTTGATGCTGCTTGTCAGTTGTTAGTAGTTTATGGGTGGGGTTCTCTTACTATTGATGAGTAGGGAGGTAGTTATTTTTCCTTGATAGAGATCCACTCTTTATGGGAGGCTATCTAGATTTTGAGATAGGATTATATGCAGTTGGTAGCTGATAGAGATTATCCTAGGGAGTGGGGTAGTACCACATACGATGTATTATTGGTCAAGGAAGATAAGGTAAGTGAGCTTACTCAACAACTCGAGGTGACTTCTGATATTCTTGAGAGTATGCAGTTAGCTTTTAAGGAGTCATAATTTCATTTGGCTGAGGTGACCATGGAGTTAGAGTGACTTTTGTCTTTCCCAGAGTCTGTAAAGTCACAGGGTGTGGTATTTGGTGACCCGAGGATGCCCATAGTCGAGATTGTTAGAGATAGTGGGGATGAGCATATATCTATCTTTGATGCTAGTATTGGTTCATTTCTATTGAAGTTAGATTCAGTTGAGTTGGGTGCTACAATTGAGCATGGTAGTCAGCTTGATATGGTGATAAGTACTTGGGATGATTTGATGCCATGGGGTAAGAGTTTGGGTGATGAGACCGTGGCCAGTGATTTACAGAGATATGTTGATCATAGTAGAGGTACAGTGTGTGGATTCTCCACACTTGGTGTAGCTCCATTTAGGAGTTGTTGTAGAGTTGGAGTGTGCCTTCCACATAACATGGTGGAATGTGTACATGGTATTTGTGATTTTGGAGTTTGGTTGAGTTGCATTCACCAGTTTCATTATAGATTCCTCTTGGTTATATTTTAGAGGATATTGTAGGAGCTTGCATTGATTGACAGCAATATAGATCATGACTACATTTGGGATCCATGTGGATTGATTGGTTTATTATTCAGTGATTGCTTGGGGATAAGCAATTTTAGGAGGGGCAGATTGTCATGTCCCCTTTTTAGTCAACATCTTTTAGAGTTGATGATTAGCCTATTATGCGACCCTCATAGGCTGATAGGATGGATAGAGGGCCATGATGGAGCTTGGCTTGGCTTCGATTAGCAGAGTTTTTCTAGTTGGCATTTGTTCAAGCTTTTTCAAACACATTAGCCTAAGTTCCTATTTTTTAGGGATATTTGACATGCAATGGAGCACCCCTATTTTGGTATGATCATGTGCAAAATCACTTCCTGGTTCACCATCTTTAGATGGTTTGAGGATCGACATATATTGAGGGAGATATTAATATTTGATTGATTTAATTAAATATTAATTATTTAGCATATTTTAATTATGAAACCCTAATTCTTAGTCATGAAACCCTAATTAGGGAAAGCACACCTTTTTGAGGATATAAGGGTTTCTTATTAGAGGGAGGTCATATGATTATTGATTATTGATTATTGATTATTGAGAACAAATTTTGCTAAGTATTTTTCTAAAAAGGAGCCAAGGGTTTCCAGTATTCCAGTTGCATTGAAGAACGTACACTCTTCAGTGTGTGCAATTTAGAGGTTGTGAGATATCAACTGATCTACTACCAATTTGAGAGATAACTTCATATAGAAGTTATCACAAAGGTCTACAGGCATTTATTTCATTAGGGTTTAATTTAGAGTTTATCCAAATAGAGATCTTCAGTATTAGCATCATATTTCTTGAGATCAGGTGTCTAGCATACAGGCTATGCTATATTGTATTTGCTACTATATGAAATCCATATAGATCTATACAAAGCCATACTAGCCAAAATGTAGATTAAAGAAGTCCACCATCAATAGTTGCAGGCCATAGGGAGCTAAGAGACTGACATTGGCTGACTATATACCGATGTCGGCATAGTAGACCGATCGATAGAGGCCGATGTCGGCAGTATATCAACCAATGATGGAAAAATAACTGACGTCAGTGACTATGTTTTTTTGACACAGCAACTTGAGCCATTCTAGATCTAAGGTTAATTTTAGATTTGCAAAAAGATCAAGTTTTCTAAGATAATATTTTATATTAATTTTGTTGCATGACAGATATTATTTATTGTAATCATTTGAAATGAATGATAAGGTCTTAGATTAACTAGTTATAAGCTTTACTACTTTAATATTTATTTATTTTAATTGTATACACAATTAGCTTGAAAATTTTGCATTCTTTATTTCATGCCAAAAATAGAAAAAAAATCAGAATACTCAAAAATAGTCAAAAAATATACAGTACTAGAATAAAGGGTAAACAGGGGTTTCTACAAGGTAGCTAAGTTATAAATATATAACCATGTGGAAATACCACATTTACCTAGGATAAATTTGGTTTTGTAATAATTCCTAAGTCTTTCAAGTCCCCAAAACTATGACATTATGCCATGTGGTGTAATATTGTGTAACCAAAACCTATAAGTTCAAGGCATATCTTAAATTCTGAGTATCTAGAGATCTAAGATTAGAACAATTATCAAAATCCTATTCATTCAAATAAATCTAAAATATGTACAAATTTAATGTCCCTATATCTGTAAGTCCTTGAGTCCCTAAGACTTTGAGATCATGTCATGTGTCGACACCTTGGCCAACCAGAGCCTTCCATAATATGTACATAGTTTGAATATTTAAAATAGATTTAGATCCTTAAGATCACTCCATGTGGCTCAATATAGTTAACACATATCCATTGGATAATTTAAAGTAATATTATAATTATAAATACCCTAGATAATTGAGATGAGGATAAGTGTTACAATCAAGGAGATGCATGGACATAATGCAAATAAAGGATGTAATAAATAAGTAAAGGCTAGTAAATAGGAAATAAACACTTGTCTTAAAGTGATGATAAGGAACATAAAGATAAGACAAATTTACATATGGAAAGAGAAACCTACCAAAACTGATTGGAAACTTCAAATAAAAATTGGTATAAAATAAAAAGATAAAAAATTTCATTGATATTGCATGAATTGTGCATTCAAGATCCAGACTTTGATGATATATATGAAAAATTGAGAAACATCAAGTCACTTCACCATTAATCTACAAGATTAATATTATGATTATGATCTCTCAAGTAGATAAAATACCTAGTTTTCTTAATAAATTAATAAGCGCTTTAATTAGTATGAAAAATAAATACGTAGTCTTAGTTTACCAAAATTATTTCTCCAAAATTTGTGACCTATGTTTTAATGGCACTTGCATTGGAGATTATTTAAATCTTAAAAAATGAAAAAATGTAATTAATGATGTTTCAAGGTGAGAGTTTCAAAGGTATATTAGGCTTCAAATGCCTTAAATTACAATCAAGTTTTAGACAATGTGTGGATGGAGCAAAACACTGTAGAAGTAACATTGAAGCAATGGTTAGTAAAAGGGGATAAGTTAAATCCCAAGGGAATAAATTCTTCTAATTTCATAATTAAGTCTAGAATAGTCATTAAGATAGTAATGGAAATTCTAAATAGGTTATATGGATTCCTAATCATCACTTATGTATAAGTATAATGGGTTGCATTATTTAGATATTCTCTTAACCTTGGAAAAAATTGTAATACTAGGGGAAATTATCATTGTTGTATTAATGACAAAGATGTTTAAAGTATAAAAAAGGCTAGTCAATGTAAATTTTTATATTATGTCTTATTTTTTGGAAGTGGTCATTAGGATGATCCATAACTCTCATGGGGAACTATGAGAACCATCCACTAGGTATCTAAATAACAAGATTTGAGATGACTATTCTTTATTATATGTTTATAGATTCAAGAATGAAATCAACATAATTTGTGAGTATGTTTATCCTCAAGCCCATTAGGCCATTTATGGAACTTGTATGCCTAGGTTGTCTAATAAATTGAGAAGGAGAATATCTAAAATGGGAGATTATTGGTACTATCTAGACTATACCATTACTAGAACTAAAGGGCACAAATTACCCAATTTGAATTTCCCATCCCACGTCCTAGACAAGGTAAAATAAAAATCAATTTCAATTGGTTATATAATAGTGTGGATAAGGATATTATCATAAAAAACCAAGCTTATTATTAGAATACTCCCTTAAACATTGGAAACATTCAATTTATAGTAAAGGTACACTTTTATAAAGTAGGAAAGGTTAGGATTAATTATAAATTTAAGATGGCCCAATTCATGGAATGGGACCCCAAGAAAAGCATTATAAATTATCTTAATTGTTAGGTTGTGGAGCTAAAAGCTTCACTGATACAAACATGGAGGAGGTTGCTGAGTTATAGAGAAACCAATGTTAGCAGTGTAACTGATGCCGGTCATCTTCAGTGTTCATAATAACTGACATCGGTTATGGGTCAGCTGACATCAGTCAGACAAGCACTGACGTCGGCAGCCTATGTGTGCATGCATTTGCATGTGCTTCCAGAACTGGTCTTATTTTAGATAGATAGTTTGTTTGAATGTAAAAGACTAATTTTAGTCTTGAGTCTACATTTCTTATTATTGTAATTAGAAGTTTAATTATTGTTTGCATGGGATCTATATAATAGACCCATGGGGCTATATTATAATGAAAGACAAGGAAGAGATCCTTTTGATTGTAAGATCTAGGTTTGTAGGTGTACAAGACTAGGTTGATCTACAGGTTGTGAAAGATCAAGGGAGATCTACATGGTAAGAAAGATCAGAAGATTTGCAGGTGTGCAAGTTCAGGGAGATCTACTTAGAGTACTTGTTTGACTGGCAGTATTGTTACTAACTAGCAGAGGGTACAACTCTATGTTTGAGTTGTGGTTGTAATTGGTTTTGAGAGAAATAAATCTTGAGGGAGAGTTATTGGTATGTCCAAGAGGTGTTGGAAGAGTGTAATCTCTTTATTGTAATTCTTTTTGGATGAGTTGAATACAAGATTGTATTGTCTCTCAAATTTTGTGTTGTTTCTGATTTCTAGTAACTTGTTACGTCTGGTTAAATTCCATGTTTATTTACTTATACAAGGTAATCAATTATGCTCCTAATCCTGACAAAGTGGTATTAGAGCAAGGGTTGTAGGTTCACAGAGCCTGGTTCGGAGCAGGTTTGTGTCTGATTATAGGTCACTCTTAGGGGTTTCTGATTGAGTGGGAGTAAAGCAATGGTAGAAGAAAGTAAGCTAAGAATGGAGAAATTCAATGGTAAGAATTATCAATTATGGAGGATGCAGATAGAATATTATCTGTATCAAGAAGATCTATACTTACCATTGGGTGGGGTTGCAAGCAAGACCATAGATATGAAAGATGAAGAATGGAAGGTTCTTGATCAGAAGGCTCTAGGATCTATAAGGTTGAGCCTGGCATCATCTGTGATTTCCAACTTATCACGGGCTAAGACAATGGTAGAGTTAATGGAATATTTGGCAAATTTATATGAAAAACCCTCAACTTTGAATAAGGTATTTCTTATGAAGCAATTATTTAATTTGCAAATGTTGGAAGGTGGATCAGTACATAGTCATCTTAGTGATTTCCATGGATTAGTAAATTAGTTAGTTTAGTCAATATAGCTTTTGATGATGTAATTAAGGCTCTCTTAATCTTATGCCCATTACATGAATGTTGGGATAGTTTGGTAATGGCAGTTAGTAATACTGCATCTGCTTCAAATATCTTGAAAGTTGATGATGTTTTTAGTGTAATCTTGAATAAAGAGATTCATAGGAAAAGCACAAGTGAATCATCAAGTAATGCTTTAAGTGTCAAAAGTAGGGGAAGGCAAATAGAGAAGATCGAGTAAGGGAAATCAAGGTCAAAGATAGGTAGGAGATCCAAATCTAGGTATGGTAGAATAATCTGCTAAAATTGTGGAAAGCAAGGGCATGTAAAGAAAAATTGTTGGTTGGTTGAAGATAAGCATGAAGGAAATGAAGAAGCAGATGTTGTAGGTGTTGTTGCATAAGATGCTCTTGTATGATCCTTGGATAAAGTGGAATCTTGGGTTTTAGATTCTAGTGCCTCTTTCCATGCAACCCCAAATAGAGAATTTTTTCATGATTATGTCTAGGGAGACTTTGGAGAGATTTATTTAGGGGATGGTAAGACTTGTCAAATGGTTGGCAAAGGGAAAGTGCAGCTAAAATTATAGACGGGCAACACATGGGTGTTGAAGGAGGTCATGCATGTCCCAGTCCTAAAGTGGAACTTGATTTCTATTAGAAAGTTGAGTGATGAGGGATGCACAGTAACTCTCATAGTGGACTCTTGGAAGGTTTTCAAGGGTGCACTTGTTTTAGCAAGAGGTAAGAAAGTAGGTACTCTTTATCTATCTACTTGTATTATTGATTCTCCTTCTAGTTTATCTACTTCAGATGTAGATGTAAAGATGTGGCTTTGTAGGCTTGGTCACATGAATAAGAAGGGGATGCATGTTCTTGAGTCAAAAGGTAAGAGTTCAAATTCAGGAAGCATAGATCGATATTTATGTAAGCAACAGAAGAAAGTGAGGTTTTTTGAAACTCATGCTACAAGAAAGGATCGGGTCTCTTGCACAAAGAGGAAATTTGATGTTTTTGACAAGAACAAGAAAGCCTTGGTTTTTAAGGAGGAAATGACAGATAGAGATTAGCTCAAGGGGATGAATAATTTTGAGTAGGGTAGTTTAAACAAGGTTTTGATTCAAATTAAGCTTACAGGTAAAAAGTCATCACTCACAGGAAAACATAGTTATCAACATTAGTCAAGTGGAACTAACATCGAATAGGTAGGTACTGACATCAGTCATGTGTAGACTAGAGTCAGTGGTGTTAAGCAGGTGCCAAACAATGTCAGTTAGGGAACCGATGTCAGTGACCAGGTGGACACTGATGTCAGTCAGGGAACTGGTGTCAGTGATCAGGTGGGATCAACATCGGTCAGGTGTAGACCAGGTTCAATTAGAGAATGGATTTTGGATGGACAACAAGCTATCAAGGAGTCTCACACACCCATATGGAGGACTAAAAGGGTGAGTAAGCCTCAAATTTGTTATTCCCCTTCTTTAGACTACTTGTTACTCACTAGTGGTCAAGAACTAGGAAGTTTTAAAGAAGAAGAGCAGGTAGAATCTAGGAAATAGTGGGAGCATAGCATGAATGAGGAAGTTGATTCCTTAGATGAGAACCAAATGGGAGATTTGGTAGAGTTTCTAGCCAAAAAGAAAGCACTAAAAGATGAATGGATTCCCAGGTTAAAGAAGAGAGAGAATGGACACATGAGACAGAAGGCTAGGGTATAAGGTCTTGAGTAGGCTGCAAGATAATGGAGGTTTGACAAGTGTATGATAAAGCATGGCTTTAGTTGATGTCAATGTGACCATTGTGTTTCCTTTACCAGGTTGGATAATATTAGCTACATTATCTTGTTATTGTATGTAGTGTGTATGCTTGTTGCAAGGTCACACATGCAGGGAGTTGCTGAGCTAAAGGTAAAGTTAGTTTAAAAGTATGTCATGAAGAATTTGGGAGCAGCAAAATTCTTTAGCATGAGTATTCCTAGAGATAGGGAAGATCACAGGTTGATGTTGTCTCAGGATGATTATGTGAATAAGGTAGTGGTGAGGTTCAAGATGCAGGATGTAGAATTGGTTAGCACACCTATGGATGGAGAGTTCATAGAACAGTGTCCCAATTCACATGATGAGGTTAAGTATATGTGTACTAGACCTAATGTTTCCCAAGTAGTGGGAGCTGTTAGCAATTTTGTGGCCAATCTGGGAAAGAAGCACTGGAAAGCAGTTTAGTGGATTCTCAGGTATTTGAGAGGGACCAGCAGTAGGTATACATGTAATGCAGGGTCAAGCACTTCTCTACATGGGTATGTAGATTTGGATATGGTAGGTTACATGGATGACAGGAGATGCAACATAAGATTTGTGGTGGTTGGTCTTCAAGATTAAACTTGAAGAGGGATACAAGCTAGGAAACAAATTAGATGATGTATAGGTATAGGTATAGATGCAGTTGTTTATCTATAAGTGGGAGATTGTTAGGTTGTGGAGCTAAAATATTCACTAATGCAAACATGGAGGAGGTTGCTAAGTTATAGAGAAACTGATGTCAGTAGCACAACTAACACCAATCATCTTCAGTGTTCACAGTAACCGATGTCGGTTATGGGTCGGCTGACATCGGTCAGATAGGCACCAATGTCAGCAGCCTATGTGTGCATGCATTTGCATGCACTTCCAAACCTGATCTTATTTTAGACAGATAATTTGTTTGCATGTAAAAGACTAATTTTAGTCTTGAGTCTACATTTCTAATTATTGTAATTAGGAGTCTAATTATTGTATTCATGGGATATATATAATAGACCCATGGGGCTATATTGTAATCAAGGACAAGGAAGATATCCTTCTGATTGTATGATCTAGGTTTGCAGGTGTGTAAGACCAAGTTGATCTACAGGTTGTGTAAGATTAGGGGAGATCTACATGGTAAGTAAGATCAGAAGATTTGCAGGTGTGCAAGTTCAGGGAGATCTACTTGGAGTACTTTGAATACTTGTTTGACTAGCAGTATTGTTACTGACTGGTGGAGGGTACAACTCTGTGTTTTAGTTGTGGTTGTAATTGGTTGTGAGAGAAAGAAATATTTAAGGAGAGTTACTGATATGCCCAAGAGGTGTTGGAAAAGTGTAATCTCTTTATTGTATTTCCTCTTAGAGTTGAATACAAGATTGTATTATCTCTCAAATTCTGTGTTGTTTTGGATTTCTAGTTATTTGTTACTTCTGGTTAAATTCTGTGTTTAGTTACTTATACAAGGTAATCAATTGTGCTCCTAATCCTGACATTAATTTAATCAAGGAGTAAAATTGGGTTACCATTAGGTAAGGTCACTAGCGATATGAACATGATGCCATATTTATAAATGCTTTAGATGATTCTATAGTTTGGACTTGTATGAAGGATAATGATATGTCAATGATCATTTTCAAATCATTCCTATATGTTCCTAAAATCACTAAGGAGAGATCAAATGAGATTATTAAAGAAGAATAAAAATCTTGAAGTCATAAGTGGCCTAAACCATAGTCCCAGGGCTTAGCTAAATATGATTAACCTCCCTCTCTCACTCAAGAGGAGACTAATTTATTAGAGGGAGAGCATAACAATCAAAGGGAAGAAAATATTTCAATTATATAATATATGATCAAAGTTATCCCTAGTCTGATGACTGTCATTTAACTCTTCATTTAATCAATGTTCAATTGATGTCTTAATAACTAGGGCTAGTGTCCAAAGCTATTTAAAGTAAGGTGTATGATGGTAGATCTATAAGTCTACTTGTGGGGGTGTTTAATGGTCCTATTCTAACTCTAAAAAAAGAAATAAATGTGTCCTAAATTACTTGATTCACTCTTTTTCTAAAAAGGAAAAGATGTAACTATTTAATCAAATAAATCCACTCTTTTGCTTGAAATTAAAATCATATTCCTATTTAGACTTGTGTGGAAAGTAAAATCACACTCCTAATTTAAAAAGGAAATTTACTTCACATGTTTGTTGTAAAATAAAACACACTTTGCTTAGAAAGGAAATGACTTTGGAATAAGGAAATGCCTTTTAAACTATGAATTTGTTTTGATGTTTTTATGAATAAATGAAAACATTAAGAAGATTCTAATTAGTTATAACAAAGAGTTAATAGAATATAACACAATTACCATACACAATTCCTAGTTCCAAGGAGAGTTGGCCCTTGCTCCTCTCAAACTTAGGAACAAAGATTAATCAATACTAGAAACTAAAGTGATAATTCATAAAATTGAAATGATTACGATCTGGCTAAAACCTATAATATGCTTGTATGAATCTTTCCTCTATTCTCTAATCTCTATATTTTTAATAACAAAATTCTTTTATATTATACTAATATAATCAACTCAAAATATAATGCAAATAAATAGGATTCCTTGATCAATCCACTCATCCAAAGATAACAGATTAGATTTCCAAGAGATCTAATTATCTTACTGAAATAGATATACTATATTATAATAATCCTAAGATCCAAATATAAATAACTTTATCAAAAGCAAATCCTAGAAAATAGCAGGTAGGTATTTTCCTCATTTGACTCTAACTAGAATGATTCTCTCTCATCTTATCTAGCCACCAACTTCCCCATCTGTAGCTTTATATTTATAGAATCCATGGAATTGACCTCATAGAGTTAGTAGGAATGAGCCTACAAAGTCCATAGAAATAAGCCTACGGATTCCATAAAAACAAGCCTGCATAGTCCATAGAAACAAACCTATGAAGTCTATAGAAACAAGCCTACAAAGTCCATAGAAACAAGCCTATAGAATCCATATAAATAAGCCTATAGAGTTTGTAGTTTTTTTTGGATGGAGACCAAAATTTTACTTTCACTATACATCGCCTGTGTCTTCTTCCTGGGCATTCTTCACAATAAAAATTACTAAAACATGCTATGTATTAGACATTACTGACAAAGTAAAGGTTTAGTCTTTAGTTCAATATAAACAAGACAAATATCTACTTTCCATGTAATAACTATCTAACAATCTATGATTTTCATAAGATAATATCTTTAGAGAGATGAATTGAGGGAAATAACATGTCAATAATGAGCCATATTCTGAGCTTGTCATAGTCCTCATCTATTCTCCACTCATATATTTTCTACCAATTTGCACATAAAAATCATGATTTTGAGTACTTTGCCTCTTTCATATGGACAAACAAGGACATTCTCTTGTGTGCCTCTAGATCCACTTATTTTAGTCACACAAGTAACTCTCCCTAAGTTAATATATAGTTATTTATCATCTCTTAAATCTACTACTTATTATAATAAAAAACCTCCAATAAGTCTATCTCTACCAACTATCACAAGTGAGGGGACTATATTAGTTTCCTCTCAGTCTACTATTACCTCCACTACTATTATTCAGCTACCCATCCCTTCACCATATACAATAGTATTTCATACTACTATAGATATTTTATTATTTTAATTTTACCCTTCATATACTATTCCCTCCATAATTACTTACCAAAGTAAATCCATAATTTTTTTAGCCTCTTTCAAAACTCAATAAGTGGAAGAAATACCACCATTATCTATTTGGATAAAATTATCTATGAAGCATCTGTAGTAACCAGCATGTCCCAAAAAACTTTTAAATTTTATTTTATGTTTATGGGATGGGAAAATTGGAGATTATTTCAACCTTCTTTAGATCTACTTGAATGCCTTTTGCAAAAATATGGTGTCCCAACACTATTCCTTCATCCATCATCAACAAACATTTCTCATGGCTCAAAGATAATTGATGTTCTTCACATCTGATCAATACTCTTTTCAAGTTTGGTAAGATCCTCTTTGTAAGTTCCACCATAAATGGTGAAATCATCCATATATACTTCAACATAATCATTTGTAAGCTCAGAGAATATTTCTAGAACTGCTCTTTAGAAGGTTGCTAGAGCATTACAAAGTCCAAATAAGAGTACTCAGTAAGAAAAAGTTCCTAAAGGGTAGGTAAATGTGGTTTTATGTTGATCTTTAGTTGCCACCATTATCTGGTTATAACCACTAAACCCATCCTGGAAATAAAAATATCTCTTTCCTGCTAAGTTGTCAAGAACTTGATCAGTGAATGGTAGAGGAAAATAATCTATTAGTGTTGCTTTGTTCAGTTCTTTATAATCTACACATACACTTAATTTTCTATTTTTCTTGGGCACAATTACCAAGGGTAAAACCCACTAACTATTTGAGATGGGGTAAATAAACCCAACTTCCAACAAATTTTGAATCTCTATTTTGACTATTTATTTTAATGCTAGGTTTATTCTTCTTTGTGGTTGTCTGACCAATTTGATAGATTCCATGTAAATGTGATGAGTGCATATTCTAGGTTGAATTTACTTCATGTCATTATAATCCCAATAAAAATCCTTGGTTTTGTCTTTCTAGTACTTCAAAGAGTTGATCTTCCTCTTTATTTGTTAACCAACTATTGATGTTCAAAATCTTTCTAGGCAATACCATGATTGGTTTTATGCCTAGGTAGTTGGATTTTATTTGATTGAATTCACCAATTAATGAGTTTAGAGGACATGGATGAGGAAGTAGCTTATGAAACATGGTTACATTATCAACAAACTCTTTCCCAAGAGGAATTACTATTGCTACAGAATAATGGAATGCATCTAAAAAATGATTTTGTTGTTGTTTTACCAATTTCCACACACTTTCACAAATCAATCCATGATCATATAGTGAGGAAACAATAGAATAAGTATAAATGGAGGTTTCATAATATTTTATCTAAACCAAGAATCCTAAACTAAGGCAATCCATAGTTTCTAGACTGATAGAGTCGGTAGATTCAGAGTATATGTCTCCATTCAATTCTTCCAAGTGTTTTTTAACTGTGGTCATAGCTAAGGAGGAAATTTTGTTTGATGTGTTGTCTGATTCATCCACCCAAAGTTATTATATGTGATTTGTTGATGGTTTTGTTATAGGATACAAAGAAATGCATTTGGATTTTAACCCATTAGAAATGGTCATGTCTCTTGACCTACAATCAATTAATTCTACTACAGTATCCAACCATGGTCTACCTAGGATTATGGGATATCCTAGATTTTTTGTTTTAGGTTGCAAGACCATGAAATCTACTAGATATTCCCAAGTCTCTATTAATACTTCAACATTTTCTATAATCCCTTTTGGTTTAGTTACAGATTGGTCTACCATTTGAAGAATGGTAGTTTTGGGTTGCATTATCATAAGAGATATTATATGGATAGTATCAGTTGTCATAAAATTAACTGACACTCACAAATCTATTAATATGCTAGGAATTTATTTACCTCTAATTGTGACTATGATCACTGGGCTTCTTGGATCTGTATATTTTAGAACTAATAGTTTTCTTGCTAATAAATCAACAAGTTTTCTATCAACATGAATAGTTCTTAGATATTTTGCTTTCCTCCCAGGTGTCTTGATACAAAGGTTTTTGATGATCTTATTCAATATAGGTATATCCCTAATAGATTATAGTAGGGGTACTTCAATATTGATCTTTTTCAACTCATGGGCCAAGTTTGATTTTGGTTTAATATCAATTTCTCTTAATATTCTAGGAAAAGAAACTACTGGTATAGTATTTCTTTTCTTTGATTGCTTTAGGGCTCATTATGATTTTAGCTTCTCTAGTGTTTAATTGAGATGATTCTATTTTTTCTTTTTCATTAATTATTTTAGAAATGAGAACTAGAGGTTTTTTTATAGTTTTCCCTGATCTTAAATGTATGTTCAAAAAATCAATATCTCTAACATTCATTGTTTCTTCCTATTCATTAACATAAACAAGTGTTGGTTATTTATTTTTTGGATTTTCTATTGGTTGTGTAGGCATTAAAGGTTAATTGATTTGATCTTGTTGCTACGTAACTAGGGGTGTTATAATAGTTTGTTGTTGAAGTGATCTTCTTGGTTGGGTGAATTGTTGCTTTGGGTTTGAATGTGGATTCCATTATTGATATTATTATGGAATTCATTGGTGTTTTGGTACCCATTGTTGTTTTCATTGTGTCACCATCCATGGGAGTGTTGGTATCCAATATTGTCCTACCCATGGATTTTATATTGAGGGAATTTGGGGTTGATTCCAAAAAGGTGAAGGAAATGAAACATTCTATGGTGTCATCCATGGATTAACTAGGTTTCTTGCATTAAACTATCCTTGAGCCTAGTTTTGTGGGGTAAAGTTTTATCTCTAGATATAATTGACTTCTTCAATGAACTATACTTGTGTTTTCATTTGATTTTTTAAAACAGGCAGAAGGGTGCAATGTTTGGTATCATGATCTATTGCATCATAAATCCCACATGATGAAACATTGGTTTTATCTAGGGGCTAGTCTCTAAGGGCATGTTTTTGTCTACACTTAGGATAGTAAATAACTAAGGGTTTTGTTGCATTTGACTTATCTTAAAGGCCATCTAAATTATTGTTTAGTGTAAACAAAATATCCATCTTTAGATTGGCAAATTATTCCATTAACTTACCCACTTCATTAGATTTACCAAACCTTCCTCTCATAATTTTGTGTTTTGTTTGAGAGTAGTTTTTACAAATTTTAGAAATCTGATCAAAATCCATCTTATTTATATCTCCACCTCCCATCAAATTTAAGGCATCTCTAATATCTTCATCCAACCCTTTTAAGAAAACCAATTTCTAAACTTTTTCAGTAAGTAGATAATTGCTTCTTTTATGAGTGAACATCAATCTATCCAAAATAATCCTCTAAATAATCATCCTCATTCTATTTAATTTTGAACAAATCCTATTTTGTTTCTCACATTTGGCAATAATCTTGGTACTTGTTCAAGAATTCTATCTCCATGTCATCCCATGTTCAAATAGAGTCACCAAATAAACCCATGAACCATCTCATAGCTACATCTTTAAGTGTAGATGTAAATAGTTTTAACTTTTAGCTATTTTTTTTGTAATCATATGTTTGACATACCACCTTAAACTCAAACAAGAATTGGTTAGGATCTTCTATAGATCTACCCTAGAAATTTGGTAGATTAGCTGGTGAAATTTTTTCATGGGGGTTTGATCATTAGGATCTATAACAATAGGAAAGGAAGAAGTCCTTCCTAGTTGTTCAAGTTGTTTATTTGGTTGGAGAGCCCTATTTTCTTGTTTTGATGATATTTCAAAGCTAGGATGATTTTCCCACTGAATATTTGTGATATCAGTTATGGGTTGTTCAAAATTCTCAAAATTGTCTTTAGCTATGGATCTTTTAAATTCTTCTTCTAAGTCCTTAGAAATTTCTAAATAATGTCTTCTTACAAGATATTGATCCTAAGGAATTCATCCTATGGGGCTTGCTTATGGCAATGTCATGGTTTCTATCCAAGTTTTTGAAGATTCTTGAACCTAGGTTTCGCTTGTAACTTCTAGTTCACTATTTACAAATGTTGATGGAGTTTCAACTTGTGTTCTTGGTGGAAATTTTGGGATGAATCATCCTTTATAGTCTCAAGGATGGTACATCAGTTTATTAACATTTTATGGTTTTTTTTACAGTGTTTTTTACTCTAGACCAATAATTATTACCTTAATAACACCTTGTGTCATTGGAAATGGTACCAAAAATGACAAGTGTCATTTAAATCTTCATTTAATTAATGTTTAATTAATGTCTTATCAACGAGGTTTAGTGTCTAAAGCTATTTGCAATAAGGTGTAGGATGGTAGATCTAGAAGTATGTTTGTGGGGGTGTTTAATGGTCTTATTCTAACTCTGACTAATGAAAGAAATGTGTCCTAAACTACTTGATTCACTCTTTGGCTAAAAAGGAAAAGATGTAACTATTTAATCAAATAAATCCACTCTTTTGATTGAAAGTAAAATCACACTCATATTTACGCTTGCGTGGAAAGTAAAATCACACTCCTAGCTTAAAAATGAAATTTAATTCACATGTTTGCTTTAAAAGAAAACACACTTTGCTTAGAAAAGAAATGACTTTGGAATAAGGAAATGTCTTTTCAACTATGAATTTGTTTTGATTTTTTTTGAATAAATTCAAAAATTAACAAAATTCTAGTTAGTTATAACAAAGAGTTAATAGAACATAACATAAGTACCATACACAGCTCCTAGTTCTAAGGAGAGTGGGCCATTGCTCCTCTCAGACTCAGGAACAAAGATTAATCAATGATAGAAACTAAATTGATAATTCATAAAACTAAAATGATTATAATCTAGCTAAAACCTATAATATGCTTGTATGAATATTTCCTCTATTCTCTAATCTCTATATTTTTTAATAACACAAGTCTAACATTTTATACTAATATAATCAACTCAAAATAGAATGCAAAGAAATAGGATTCCTTTGTCGATCCACTCATCCAAAGATAACAGATTAGATTTCCAAGAGATCCAATTATCCTATTGAAATAGATATAATATCTTATAATAGTCCTAAGATCTAAATATATATAACTTTATCAAAAGCAAATCCTACAAAATAATAGGTAGGTATTTACCTCATTTGACTCCAACTGGAATGATTCTCTCTCATCTTATTTAGCTGTCAGCTTCCCCATTTATAGCTTTATCTTTATATAATCCATGGAATTAACCTCACAAAGTCGGTAGGAATGAGCCTTTGTAGTCCATAGAAACAAGCATGTGGATTCCATAGAAATAAGCCTACAGAGTCCGTAGAAACAATCATGTGGAGTCCGTAGTTTTGCTGGATGGAGACCAAAATTGAACTGTCACTATACATCACCTGTGTCTTATTCCTAAACATTCTTCATAAAAAAAATCACTAAATCATGCTATGTATTAGACATTAATGACAAAGTAAATGTTTAGTCTTTGGTTCAATATAAACAAGACAAATATCTACTTTCCATGTAATAGCTATCTAACAATCTATGATTTTCATAAGATAATATCTTTAGAGAGATGAATTGAGGTAAATAACATGTCAATAATGAGCCATATTTTGAGCTTGTCATAGTCCTCATCTATTCTCCACTCATATATTTTCTACCAATTTGCACATAAAATTCATGATTTTGAGTACTTTGCCTCTTTCATATGGACAAACAAGGACATTCTCTTGTGTACCTCTAGATCCACTTATTTTAGTCACAAAAGTAACTCTCCCTAAGTTAATATATAGTTATTTATCATCTCTTAAATCTACTACTTATTATAATAAAAAAACCTCCAATAAGTCTATCTCTACCAACTATCACAAGTGAGGGGACTATATTAGTTTCCTCTCAGTCTACTATTACCTCCACTACTATTATTCTGCTACCCATCCCTTCACCATATACAGTAGTATTTCATACTACTATAGATATTTTATAATTTTAATTTTACCCTTCATATCCTATTCTCTCCATAATTACTCATCAAAGTAAATCCATAATTTTTTCAGCCTCTTTCAAAACTCAATAAGTGGAAGAAATACCACCATTAGGTCTAGCTACCTCAAGAGGACACCTTAATGGGGAAATAGACGAGGGAGAGCATGGACATATAATTTCACTAGTGAATTATCCCATATATTATGAATAGTAAAATGTATAATATATGAAGGGACCAAAAAAATAATTTAGTGAAGCAACAACATATGATGAAATAGAGGAAGAGGCATAGTTAGAAATGGAAAAATGTATAACCCTGGGAAGTATGGAAGAAGAAAAACTCTAGTTAGAACACATGACCAATATATTATTATTGAATAACATAGGTTGGAATTGAATAAGTAATTTTATTTTATCACTTCTTAGCTTATAATTGTAAATAATCAAGTTATTAATTTATCACTTACTAATCCTGAGCAACAAATTTCCAATTTTATTAATTATTCCATTCTTTCTACTCTAACCCAAATAATGGCTCCCAAAAAGAGAGTATTCTGAGAAATTAGTATGAGTTTCCATTTTTAATCCTTGAGAGCCACTTGTCCCTCCAATATCCTCAACATAATTGGAGTTACCATTCACATAGTTTTCACCCGCATAATCTTCTACAATGACAATTTTGAAAACCTTGAGCCAAAAAAATTATGTGGTATAAATCAAAAATCAAAGGGAAGCATCAGGATGAAAAAGGGTCATTTATCTAGACCTTTGATTTACCATCCAAGTAAGTGTCTCAATGCCACATCTAGTTATTACTCCACATTCTACCTTTTAGGACCTCAACTAGACTAAATAATAAGTGGAACTCATTATACCTCAATGGGTTAAAAAGTTACAAGTCTTGAGAGATAATAGGCAAAAAAATTTATCATAGAGTTATCCATAGTATGTACCTATTTTCACAAGCAAAGTGGTAAAATTCAAAGGCCAAGAAAGAGAAGAAGATTAAAGATTATCATAGGGAAGGAAATAGTTTTAAAACAAAGAGAAACTTGTTCCCCTTGGCTAAGAAGCCTAAAATAAGTCCTAATGACCTCGAAGAATATACATAACATTTTTTCTCTTTCATGGATTCAATTGAGAAGGCCATGAAATAAAAGTATAAATGTAAAAAATAAGCACAATAGAGGCTTCTATAGGGATAAATCATTCATGTTCCATATGAATTTTTGGATAGTGTCCAAAGTGAAGCCATAATGTTATACAACATTTTTAATACCATTTGAATCTAGAGAGTTGAGTCCAAACCTAAAAGAGTTAAGGTGATAAAACTTTGGCACCAATTGAAACAATTTGAAAAAAGACTCAACTTCCTAGATTAGTGTGTAAGAAATAGTAAATATATTCAATTAAATCTAATGTCTACCTAGGATACCATATGGGATTTGAATTATGTGATTTCAAAGAGAGATAGTTCATTTAATTGGCATACATATATGAAATCCTTGATAGATAATTTTTCAAGATAAGAAAGAAAGACCATGGAGATCTTAAAATATATGAGGGTCATAGACATGATAAATGTCATTGGGAAATTGGTAATTAGGCCAAATTTTGAATTACTTATTTTCATAATTGTATATATCTTAAATAAGTAAGTTGAAGGAATTATTTGAAAAACTAATGAATAAATTCTTCAATTTATCAATTTTGTGAAAGATAGAGTAACTAAGATATAAGATTTTAGAGTAAAGTTCAAGGCCTTAAAAACTAAGAATATAAGGTTGATGAGTAAAGATATTAAAATATTTAAGCCTTATATACTTAATTTTTAAATTATCAATATAGAATTTGAAATTTCTTATGCATTATTTGAGATGCTCAAAACGAAAGAGGAGTCTCCCATGTCAGCATCAAGTGCACAGTTAAAACTAATTGATGCCATGTTAATGCAAGACCCTCAATTATCTAGATATGTAGTAATGAATAATCCAATTGGACCAATTTTAATTCCTTGAGGGACTACATGGGTACTATAATTACTCTAATTTAAGCATTTGTCATGAAGTTGTCTTCCTCTCCCAGTGGTGCCACATTAGCACCACCTTAGATATATATGTATTTGAATATTTTAAATTAAGTTGGGAATGGTGGTCCCAAATTTAATGGAATATGTGTATTATATTTTAGTTGAGTAATATTATTTACATACACATTTTTCACACATTCATGATATGTTTGAATTTTAACACATAGTTCTATAATTAGAGATGTAAATTTAGACTTTATTTGGAGGATGAGGCATCCCCTTTTGAAGCCTATATATATATATATATATATATATATATATATATATTTGTATCCTCAAAATACCAAAGGGAAGAGTATTTTGGTTCTTAATATTAATAAGAAATTCTAAATATTATTTTCCAATTGGTCTTGATGTTCAAATATTGTTCTTCTCCAAATTTGTGAGTTTTCTTAAATAATTTTAGTTGATATGGTATTGTACTCTTTTGGTCATGTATTAAAAATATTTTATTACAATTATTCATATTTTGAAGTACCTAATTTGAATGTTTTTATGTAATGATTATAATATCCCTTTGTAGATGTGAAATTACAATCTCATAAATGCAATAACCTTTACTTATTTGAACTAAAGTTCATTGTATTCTTGTTTATTTACAAACCTAACCTTGTCTGACTATTTGTGTCTAACAGTAACG
This sequence comes from Torreya grandis, assembly GCA_037957365.1. Lineage (NCBI taxonomy): Eukaryota > Viridiplantae > Streptophyta > Pinopsida > Cupressales > Taxaceae > Torreya > Torreya grandis. The sequence continues at coordinate 321,167 of JARHVA010001543.1, read as the reverse complement.
TGTAAAAATCATTAGTTTATAATTGTTATTCCAAACCATACTCTAAGACATAAATTATAAGTGTTTCATCTTATTTGATTTAAAAACCTTCTTCTCTACCCTAACCTTCTTTATTTTTGAGTTTCTTTTGATCTTACCCACCTTAGGTTAGACTCATCATCAATCCACCCATATAAATTATGTATATAATAACTTCACATCCAAACCATTTTAGATTAAAAAAATTACTCCACTCATTACTATTCCACCATTAGGTTTTTTATAAAACCCAACACCCTACAACTCATGCCTTGGATTTAATCTTTATTCATAGATCTTAAAACATTAGAGTTTTCCTTGTAAGGTTCTTTATTGTGCATAAAATCCACATCAATAATATTTCATTTGGTTCTATAAATATTTTAATTTTCTATTTTAATAAATCACTTGATTTGCACTAGATATACCTAGAAGATTAATAAGGTACACCCTAGATATTGACCTATTATTCCCACCTTTATAAATTCATAGAGAATTTAGGTTAGATAGAGGTGTCTTGACAAGACCCTAAGCCTAATCACATTCCCCAAATAGATGGTGTTATCTTCCTCTATGTATAATTGACCTATATTTTATAATTATTTCTATTATTTTCCATCCCTAGATATGTGTATGATCTACTTAGAAACCCTAACAAATATATTCCTTTGTTTTCTCCATCAAGAGGTAGGACTGTTGAAAAACACATAAATATTTTCAAGACTAATTTGGGGATACTAATTATAACCCATGAATATGTGACATGTAGATTCTTCCTATTTACATTATAAGATGCTTCTTATGACTAGTTATTTAACGTCTCATAAATTTTTATTACATCTTGGAATCAATGTCAAAACACTATTATAACATAGTTTGGGTAAGTCACTAGCCCAAAATCATATACCAACACTTTAGAATCATGAGGAGAAAACCAAATAAACAAATTCAATATTTTATTACAACATTCCAAAATATATATGACCGAATTGAAGCTTACTATAAACCAAAAAAAAATTAACCATCAAAATTTGAAAGAATGCATTGGATCCTATGACATATATTTTTCTCCATAGAGCATTTAATATATTCAAATCATCATTAACATATCTCAAAGGTATTAAAATTGATATAAAGTTGAATCCTTAGTCATAAGCTTTATTTCCACTTAATATTGGTCCTAATTTATAATCCTCAACCCTATTTCAAATGCTATTTAGAATGTTATGGCTCAAAATTATAACTAGGTGTATACTCAATTGCCTTTATCCCATGTTCCACCTAATCAATACCTTGGCCCCTAGACACTTTGATGTCTTCATTTAACTATAAAAATTAAATGCAATATTTGATACTAATCAATAATAATACCACTTAGGGTTCTACTTATAACTCTATAAAAGTATAATTAGATGTTATCCAATGAATGGTACAAAATTTAAGCAATGAGTTTTTTATTATGAAAAAATAGATGGGAAACACCATAAGACATAATACTAATACAAATTTTGCATATCAAAGGTATAATATGTCTTTCAATAGAACTATAAATAATACATAGCAATAGCCACTTAAAAAGATGCCAAAATTAAGCATCTTAGTATTATCACTTCCTAATTAGTGTCAATTCCATAATAGAACACAACATGGTGAGCAAACCTACATAGAAATTTTCACTACTTTTAAAATATTTCAAAAATAAATATATAGATAGGAAGGATTTGAAAATCAACTAGAGCCATCTTCCTCTGCTACTCTAGGTCCTCTTAGTACAATAATGGTCTTTGAGACATATGAATTCCCATTCTCAGTGGAATATGAAAATGAACCTAAAGATGATATGGATGAAATTCATACCTTATAGAAGTTTCAAATAGACATGTATAATTTAATAAATAAGCAACCTATTACTACTTTCACACCCCCAGAAATAGTGTTAAAACTCCTCTAGATCCTAATACCAACAATAATCCACCTCTTCCAAAATGGAATAATCAATTACAAAGTGCATAACTATAGATAAAGGGAGGGTACAATATTTTTGAATATATAAAGAAGATGAAGATGAATATATCTCTTCATGAGCTAGTTCAAATCACCACACAAATATATTGTTACTCTAAACTTCGGATAAGAGATCATATACAAATAGATTAAAGGTTACACATACAAATATGACCATTTATAAGGACAAGCCTAAAGTACCACCTTTTATTTTAACTTTCATAATTTTTGGAAAGAATCTGCATAATTATTTGGTTGACTTAGGTGCCTAAACCAATGTGATGCCTATAATTTTATATAATAAATTAGGTTTAACACTAAACAAATCTAATAGGGTGGTACTACAATTGGAAAATTATTGTGTCCTATGTGTTAGGGTGTTTACAAATTTATGCATCCAACTTGCCTCTGAACCATGTGTATAAAGTAAAAATATATTTTAGTTATTGACATTATTAAAGCTTATGACTTACTATTGAGTGAGGATTTCTCAAAGACATTTAATGAATACATGGACATATATTTATCACACATGTGGTTGCCTTAGAAAGGGTTACCAACCGAATTTGAGTATATGGAGATTTAAAGTTGAAGTACCTAATCAAATATTACATCATCAAGAATAAAAATGTGAACTTTTCATCCTCACATGAAAGTGTGTACATGTTCATTACACACAAAGACCTCATGAATAAGAATTTGAAGGTCCTTCCAAGATATAGAATCTCCATTTTGATGGATCTAGATAAAATAAAGGGTTAGGTATTAGAATAGATCTTATTGACCCAAATGGGAAACATTATCTAGTGACTATAGGTTTAAATTCCATTTTACCAATAATCAAGCTGAGTATGAAACTATAACTCTCATTTTATAATTTTTACTAAAAATCAATGTCAATTAGTTCTAGGTATTCCATGATTTAAAACTAGGCATCAACTATATTTGAAATAAATACCAATGTAAACTTGATTACTTGAATAAATACAAACATTAAGCATGAGATGTGATCAAATCTTTCAAAGCATTCAACATAAAATCCATCCCAAGGGAAGATAACCAAATGACTATTCTCTAGTGGATTCAAATTCTAATCTAGATCCACTCCAAGAATTCAAGATGCATAAATTCTATATAGATCTGGTTCTTTGCCCATTTATCCTATACAAATGTTGATAACTTTTAGGTATTTAATGATGATCAACATATCATATAATTTATGAGTAGTTATGAAGCCTTTGAATCTTACATAATAGATGAAAAGTATGTCAAACCCATGAATATAAAATACTTGGGGTAGGATGGTGTATTATATATTAAATATAACCACATTCTTATGGGGATGGTCTCACTAGAGAAAAAATTCAATGTCGATCTGCAAGCTAAAATTTAGAAATAACTTAAAGAAATTGAATCTAATTTTATCAAGGAGAATATAGGCATTGACCAACATCCCTAATATGTAAAAATTTTATTGAGTTACAATGAAAGAGATTTAAAAAAATTAGATTCTAATTATATAATACAAAGATGTGATTGTTTACATATATGAATATTTGAAGGTCTTCAACCTTAGGGCCATCACACACACCATCCCACTAAATGCAAAACATAAGCCCTTTAAGAAATGTAGAGTCTAGTGAATCTAATTATAAAACCCCTCATAAAAATATAATTATATAAGATATTGGATGCCAATATTATCTTTCCAATTGGGAATTATACCTAGGTATCAAACCTAGTACCAATTAAGAAGAAGAATGGAGAAATCAGGCTATATGTTAACCTTATAAATCTAAAATGAGCATAAAAAATGGATAGATATTCAATGAATTCATTTTATGAGTAATTTAAATGGTTAATGGATCTAAGATGATGCCATTCTTGGATGGATTCTAGGGTTATAATCAAGTGCTAGTAGAAGTAGAAGATAAAATGAAGATTTCCTTCGCAATGAAGTAGGGAACTTTTGCATTAAAGAAGATGCCTTTTAGTCTAATTAATATAGGAGTAACCTTCTATGGAAATATGTAATTTTACTTTAAAGGACTTTTTTTCAAGTGTATCATAATTTATATGTATGACTTAATGGTGTTTTTAAAAGATGAAGGTGATCATGTAGACCATTTAGATAACATATTTGACATGTGTGAAAGTTAAGGAATATCAATCAATCCAAAGAAGATCATATTTAGAGCCACTGAAGGAGAAATATTGGGACATGTCATTACCAAATATTGGATTTCAATTGACCCAAAATAAATCCAAGCCATTTTTAGGCTAACACCTTCTAATAACAATAAAGAATTGAAGTCATTTTTTATCAAGTTAAACATTGTAAGGAAATTTATTTATGGGTTTATATATATTATCAAACCAATAAAAACCTTATTGAACCAATATTATAAAATTGAAAGGACAACTAAATCCAAGAAGGATTTCCAATAAATCAAAATTACCATTGCTCAATCTCTAGTTATAATCAAACTGGACTTGACTAAGGACTTCTTCCTTAATTTGTTTACTTTAGAGCACAATATAGAATTTGCACTCACACAAAAGGTAGATGAACATAAAAATGTAATTTAAATCATGAGTACTAACATGAAATATGTAAAGTTAAAACGTTCAATGATAGATAAATGATTATATTCACTCATCAAATATATGAAGTTTAAGAATTACATTATGAAGAATAAAATGTATGCCATAGTTCTAAACCCAATTGTCAAACTCACACTCAAATAGAATGAATTGGGTTGATTAAGAGGTGATTGTATGGTAAAACTATAAAATTTTTATATTTAAACAAGACCAACCAAGATGGTGAGAAGCCAGTGAATAATTCATCTCATGACTAAGATTGATCCACATATTTACATTGAATAGATCAATGAGACTCAAGGGACTAGTGATGAATGGTATATCTACATCATCCACTAATTACTCATGGTTATATGTCCCATTTATTTAAATATATATAATAGGTGATACCTTAGGCTTAAAGAAAAAAAATACATGATTAAAAAGGAAGCTTTACAACATAATAATTATCAAGGCATCTACTTGGGGTGTGCTTCAAAAGAAGAAGAGATAGAAATCTTAGATAATACACATCAAAATATAGGTAGTTTAAATCCATTGGGTAAGGAAATAAATCATATAATATTGAGAATGGGATACTACTAGCCTACGATTTTAAAATATGCCCACAATCATGTTAGAACATGTCATGAATGACAAGTGTTTAGAAAAAGAGAACTGCTTGTTGTCATTAATTTATAACCAATAATTTAAATACACCCTTTTGATAAATGGGGTATTGAATTAATTTGTGTGATTAATGTAAGACATGAAAACCATTGATTATTTCACCATATGAATAGAACCTATGGCCACTAACAATTCCATAACACTAGATGTTATTAAATTTTAAGAATAAAATATACTGACCAAGTTTGTCACTCCATAATTTTTAGTTTGTGATAATGGTCCATAATTTAAATAATCATAATTTATCTAGTTGTAATATAATAACCAAATTACCATCAAGTCATATTAAAATTACTATCTACAAGGAAATAGAGTTACTGAGTACACCAACAAAAATTTGATGGATGACATCAAGAATTCAACACAAGGTAAACAAAGAGAATGGCTTTTTTTACTAAAGTACGCACTATGGGAAAACAAAACAATAAAAAATAAATCCCATAAGGATTCACCCTTTTCACTAGTGACAGTAACCAATTTTACCCATCACTCTTAAAATAATGTTGTACCATTTTATGCAAAAGTGCATGGGTTTGGATGAAAAAATCTATTCTAGACTACTGGACATAGTAAAGATAGAATATGAATGAACTAAATAACTACATATATTTAGCAAGGACCAAGACATTATCAAAAGGTGGTTTGATAAAAAATATAAAATAAACACTTTAAAGATTTTAGACCTAGTGATTTTATGGGATAAATCACACAAAAAGAAAGGAAAACATGATATGTTCATTCCTTTATATATTGGACCATATCAAATATCTTAAATATGAGATAATGATGCCTTCCATTTTAAGTAACATGAAGGTAATGACCTTGTTTTTCCAATCAATGAATAGTTTTTGAAATATTATTTCATGGTTGCTCCACCAGAGACACTTTTGAATGAATGTAAGTGATAACGTAGATGTAGGAGTAGATTAGGTTTCCTACTTTTTAGAATATATTTATTGTTTTCTATGTTAATATTTCCTATTTTCTTAGATTATTGTTTCTTGTTCTATACATTTGATTTTTTAGTTAGTTATTACACTTTCTAGATTAGTTTTCCTAAAATTTCATAACAAACCAATCAATTTCTTGTGCTAAAATTATAAAAGAATTTCTAGAAAATGAGGGGACAATATAAAAGGAAACACCATTAACATTCACTAGTATTTATTTTGGTAATGGTTTAAGTTTCAAGATTGAAGTATGTGTTATGATTGAACTAAGTTATACCTAGATCAAGTGAGTTCATTAGGCCTTTGGGATTTACTCTGATATACTCATACAAATTTTAGAAAGACTTTTCATTTATAAATATGAATTGCATTGTTTCATGTTAAAACTTGAATGATTTATAATAAACAATTAAATGTATTAACACTATGAGGGATGTATTGATTAAAATAAGTTTTATTATACATGCACCTAGCTAATGGTAATTCCAACCCTTCTTCTATCTATATTAAAAAAAAGGAATCATGAAAACTTATGGAAAAAGGGTGATTCAAGTAATCTCTAATAGGGATATGGATTCCTAGTTGGTAGTATAATAAGTATTAAAGTGGAATCATAGGTATCAATATCAAGGCTATGAATGCCTATCTAGTAATAGAGTAATGCCCAAGCTTCCTTTACTATATGGTTGTAAAATATAAAATAAAAATGAAACCTATAGTTCTTATTCAAGATTTTTTTTTTAATTATCATAATCAGGGGTAAATAAATTTCACAAAATAACATTGAAATCCTAGGAATGAAAGGGTTATTTTTTTGCATGAGCAAGGAGGAGTCATTTTCAATGGATTGGTTTACCTATTATTTCTAGTTAGGACTAAAATTTTACTATGATGCATTACTAATATTATAGGTTCTTAAATAATCTAGAATATTTCCCCATTGAGTCACTATTTATTATGCCCTAACACACACACATGCACGGACAAACACACACACGCACACGCACATGCACACACACACACATGCACGTGCACGCTCGCACACACGTACACACACACGCGCGCGCGCGTGCATGCACACACACATGCACACACGCACGCACGCACGCGCGCACACACACACACACACACACACACACACACACACACACACACACACACACACACACACACACACACACACACACACACACACACGCACGCACACCTATTTTATAAATATAAATAGGAATCCACTATCATTAAATACTTATTCCAGGTCTTATGAGCCTTACAAATCCATGATGTCAATTTTGACATGCATAAGTCTAAGGAAATTTTCAAAATTCCAAGTCCAAATTACATGATTCTAAAAAAAAGAGAATAAAAGTTTGGGAATCATATATGATATATTTTTAACCTTGGATTCTTATAATTTCCCAAATTTTACCTTATGATTATTATTTTCTAATAGATTGAACATATGGTGTTCTAGTTTATCTTATCTTCTAATGTACAAAGGGTTATTTTCAAAGACTTGAAAATTATCTATGCTCACAACTCCTAAAACATTTATTCCATAGGTTTACAAAAATATAAAATCATCATAGATGGTAAAACCATGATCATTTGTAATACTTAAGCTTTCACAAATATTCAAAGTTTTAAAACTCTTAGTTTCAAGATCAAGACAAGTGGCATCATTGCATTGATTGGATCTCACCATATTTAAATTAAAAAATTTTACCTTTAAGGTAGTTGAGTCATCATAAGATAGCCACATGGTAAGACAATGTTCACCTAAGGAAAAGTTGGTTTCATAAAAATTCATAAGTTTTCTAAGTCCCTGAATCTTTAAGATTATACCACATGGCATAATCTCATGGACCCAAATTCTCAAAATTTCAAGGTAACTCTCATATTCTAAGTATATATAAATTCAAGATCAAGATATGTGGCATAATCCCTTTGAATCAAATCACTCTTAGAGATGTACAAAGTCAATGAATTTACAAACTCAAGTTCCCAAGTCTTTAAGGCCTTTATATCATGCCACATGTTGATATCCCAACCATTGGAAGCCCTCTAGAAGACATACATAGTTCAAATATTAAAAATAGCTTTAGAGCCTTGAGATCAATCTGCGTGACTTAATCTCATTAAATCATATCCCATAGAGTAAGTAAAGTAAGATTATAAGTCTAAACACCCCACATAAATGAGATGAAGATAAGTATCATAATAGATGATATGCATGGCCATAATATAAATAAAGTATTTGAAAATAAGGAAATTCTAGTAAATAGGAAATCAACACCTATATTAAAGTGATGACTAGGCACATAAGGTTAAAAAAAAAAATCCATATGGAAAGAGATAACCCACCAAAGCTGGCTATAAAATTTAAATCCAAATGGGGAAAAAAATCAAAATCTATGATTCACATTTATATCTAATGAATTATGAATTCAAGACCCTAAATTTGGTGACAAATTCAAAATTTGAGTAGGAAAAGTCACTTCACCATTAATTTACAATCTGAATATTACGATTGTGAGATCTCAAGTAGCTAAAATCCCTAGTTTTATTAGCGAATTTACAAATTCTTTTAGTCAATTTACAAAGTAATTATACAGCATCATATTACCAAAATGTCTTCTCCAAAATAAACGCATGAACATGTCCCCTCTTCATTTTCCATTTCCTGTATCACTAAATATACAAATAATATGTTTGATAAGGGTGCCCTTGATTTCAAGTTCCCATATTATTTAAATATGTAGAATGTGTTGGGGGACATAACACCATATTACTCACAAGATTATATTTCTCAAGAGGATTGATAATATATCAATGACTTACCATAGATAAATAAAATGGGATTACATAGTATAATTAAAAAACATGAGGTAATTCCCTGTATAGACTTACTTAATGATTTAATTTTTAATGGAACTTACAATGGAGATTTTTTTCATCTCAAAACATGAAAACATTTAGTTGATTATGTTTTAGGATGAGAATTTGAGAGTTATGTTAGGCTTTAAGTCCCTGAAATTACGTATAACTAGGTTTTGGCCAATGTGTTGATGAAAGTAAAAATTGTAGAAGGAAAATTGAAATAATGGTTAGTAAAATGGGAGAAATTGAATCCTAAGGGAGGAATTTAATCCAATGTAATAATTAAGTTTGGACCAGGCATTAGGATAATAATGGAACTTCTAAATAGGTTATATGGCTTCCCTAATATCACTTACATATAGGTAAAATGGGTGTCATTATTGGATATTCTCTTTACCTCAGACAAAATTATAGCCCTGGGGGAGTTTATAAATGTTAGATTAAAGGGCCAAATGTTCAAATTGGAATAAAGGATAACACATGTAAATTTTTATATGATGTCTTATTTTTTGGATATATTCATTGGGATGGTCCACAAAGCTCATCAAGAAACATGGAAGCCATCAACCAAATATTTGAATAATAGATTTTGTGATTACTATTCTTTATTATATGTTTATAGGTTTAGTAATGAAATCACCATGATTTATGAGAATGTTTATCCTTAAGTTGATCAAGCCATTTATGGAATTTATATGCCTATTTGTGTAATAACTTAAGAAGGAACATATCCAAAATGGGATATTATGATTACTATCTAGATTGTAACATTATTAGAATTGAAGGGACTAGAGCACCCTCTTTTTATTTACCATTCCACATCTCATACAAGGTTATAGATTAATAAATTACACATCAGTTATATAATAGTGTGGATGAGGATATTATCATCAAGCACCAATATTATTATCATAAGACTCCCTTGAGCATTTGATATATTCATTTTATAGTAAGGGCACACATAAATCAAGTTGGAAAGGTCAGGACTCATTATAATTTAAAGGTGGCACAATATATAGAATAGGACCCCAAAGAAAGAGTTATAAATTATCTTAAGTTCCTCAAGGAGAGAAAAGGTGTTACCATTAGGTATGGTCACTAGGAATATGAGCATGATGTCATCTTTTTAAATGTTTTAGATGATTATGAAGTTGGGACCCATATGAAGGATAATGATATTTAATAATCATAACTCAAGTAATACAATATGATCCTAAAATAACTAAGAAGTAAGAACATTAAATGATGAAATCAGAATAAATAACTTAGAATCATCAATGGCCTCAACTAGAGTCCTAAGTCTCAACAGAATAGGATTAGCCTCCCTCTCCCACTCATGTGGAGACTAATTTATCATAGGCAGAGACTAGTAGTCAAAGGGTAGAGAATTTTAAAATAAGAAACAATATTTTCAAAGATATCCTTGGTCCTCATCCACTCTCCACTCATCTAATTATACCACTTTTGGCATAAAAACCAAATATTTAATGACTTTAGCTCCTCCAGATGGATAGTCAAGGACATAGTCTAGGGCACCTATATCTCCATTTACTATGGTCACATAAGTAAGTTTCCTAAAGATTATATAGAGTTATTTATAATCTTTTTCATCTACTCCTTCCCCTTAAGTGCCTCTATTAAGTTCATTTCTGTTAACTACCACAACTGAGGTGACATCTCCTCAAATTTTTCTTACTATATTGTTTTCCTCTTATAGTCATATAAAATGTCAAAATTAGTTTCTCGATTTTGTCTTGTGACACCCAACCCATAGGTCCCTCTTGCATGCTCTCATGACCCTTATAGAAACATTTTTTGCTTATTCCCAATCATTTTAAGACTTTCAAAACTTGATTCTAGCTCATCCAACCTATATTTCCCATGCTAATTCCATCCCCCTAGGTCCGACACCTATAGGAAACTAACACCCAACTATGACTATAGCAATTGACCCTAGGGTGTCTAATTTTGGTGATCCTATCTTGTGACACCCAACCCATAGGTCCCTCTTGCATGCTCTCATGACCCTTATAGAAACATTTTTACTTATTCCCAATCATTTTTAGAATTTCAAAACTTGATTCTAGCTCATCCAACCTATATTTCCCATGCTAATTCCATCCCCCGAGGTCCCACACCTATAGGACACTAACACCCAGCTATGACTATAGTACTTGACCCTAGGGTGTCTAATTTTGGTGATCCTATCTAATTATATTTTGAGATCCAATGGTTATTTCCTTCTAGTTCCTATCATTCATCTTGTTAGCCTAGCATGAATACATTCAATCCATGACCAATAAATCTCTATTAAATCCCATTAAAAGTTCATTTAGAAGGGATTAGAAAATATTACAAAGTAGAAAAGAATACAATCAATACCACTAAGGTAAATCTCCCAATTCTTTACATACATCCATACAATATAGTTAAAATCATATTCAAAACCTCACACCAGTCTCTAGCCACCTCGAGCACACCTAGTTTATCATTTTTACATTCATATTATACTATTGCATAAAGCACATCAAGTGAGATAATTATATATGGCTTGATACCACTTCAGAGTACTGGTATGTAGGTAGTGTACCCACACAAGGGATGTGGATACCTATTTATTTCATCTTACACACACTAACCCCACTTTCTTTCTCAAGATTGATCAAATCACAATGAATTCTAGAGTTTGAAGACTAAATAAGCTCTAAAAGGAGTTACATATACTTTTAAAAGTCAAGATTTCATTTGTAGGCTCACACTTAGACAACAAACATAACCCAAAAAACTCAAGTCTCTATGAGTAGTTTGGATAATACAAAAAAAATGACTATAACATTGGACCCTAGGGTTCCCTATTTCAGCACTCCTATCCATTCAAAAAATGAAAGCTAGATCCTAATTTGTGACACTATCCTATTCTTGTATAACAAATTCTAGCCCTGTCTCAGCTATTTCATACTATTTTTAGTTGTCTTATTTTCTCCATATTTATTATTAGTTATAAAAAGGTTAAAAATACAAATCAATAGTTAAGTTATTATAATATTATTTACTGATTTAGTCAACTCAGACCTTTAAATAAATTAGGAATGAAACTCTAATATTTCCAAAACTGTTAAATTATTTGGTGAACCCAACCTACTTTGTTTGCACATAAAAACCCTAGAAACCCTAGGTAAAATTCCTTCCTAAATTTAAAAATATTTTTTTGGTTTTTAGCCTAAATATTTAAATTATAAATTCACATTAACTTTTAAAATTCCATAGTCATTTTTTAAAAAAATTATTTTCTTCCAAACCCTACTTGCATATACTAGGTCCTTTTAAATCAAGAGTTTTTCCAATATTTTTCTAATTTTTTACCTACATATTTAAATCATAAATTCTCATTAATTTTTAAAATTTCATAATAATTATATATATATATATATATTTCAAAACCTAGTTACATATACTAGGTCCCTTTAAATAAAAATTTTTCCAATATTTTTTTGATTTTTTACTTTCTTATTAAAATAAAAAATTTACATTAATTTTTAAAATTCCTTAGTAATTTTTAAAAATATCATTTTTCAAAACCCTAGTTTCATATATTAGGTCCCATTGCTTTTGAGGTATCACCTTACATGTTTGTGAGCTTCGTATCCTTTTTTTGCATTTTCTAGTTTGTTACTTTTAAGACTTTACATTTCCTATATTCAATACATTCTTTTCATAGCACTTTGCTCATTATAAATTATTTTATAAATATTCAATTTGTTTTCCTACTTTAAAAATGGCCAAATACAATAATTTTGATGAAATTGTTAAGAGGGAAATTTAAGAACTCTTAACTAAACACCCTAACATACAAGATGATATGCTTAAAATACTACAAGAAGAGCAACAAAAAAAATGGCCAATCCTCTCAAACCATAGAGTAACCAATTTTAAATGAAACTAAAAGGGAAATTATGTCTTAACAGCACCCTATACCAACCCAACCTTCCTATGAGGCACCACTAGTTACGGCTAGTACATATTTATCACTTGATGTGGCAGACCTTGTGTAAGAGATAAAATCTCTTCAATCCAAGGTGCTACATCTTGAGTAAAGTGATTCTAGATCAACACAAGCCTTGGATTCTTTTGCTCTACTACATACACCATTAACCCATCGTATTGCTTTGACACCCTTTCCACTAGGTTTTGTTCAACCCAAGCTCACTCTTATGATGGCAAAGGTGATCCAGAGACACATTTGATATTTTTTCATAAGAATAATTGGATTATGTGAAAAATTATTATCTACTAACCAATATATTTCCATATATTCTAAATTATTATGCTTTATAATGGTTCTATAGTCTACTAAATTAGTTAGTCAATGCATTCAATCCTTTAGCTAACATGTTCCTAGCTCATTTCAGCATTAACATTGGTTATAAGGTTTCCTATGCCTATGTTAAAAAAAATATGTCAAATAAGCATCTCATATATTTGTAATAGAATCTTCTACCATCTTTTCATGAATCAATAATTTTAAAAAAAAATTCTTCCTTCACTAAGTTATGTCATACACTAAAGGAAAGGGAAGTCAAATTAATTTCAATGAGCAAACTAAAGTACACAATTATTTCAAAAATAATAAACAAGAGTAATATCAAAGTCCCATTAAAAGTCAAGGTCAATGATAAATTTTTCTATAATCAATCTACTATCAATGTGGCTTCAGAGTAGCCTCATCGAGTGGTTTTATTAGCACCTCCTAGGTGAATCTTTACCAATCTACCAATTTTTCCAGCTAGAGTTTTATAGCAACTTTTGGAAAGTAATATCATATCTCTCCCTCCTATTTAATACGTTGATCCAATAAAGCCTTTTCCATGGGTATATGATTAGAATTAATTTTGAAAATTTCAAATGGAATTAGTCCACACAACAAATAGATGCATTCATTTGAAATAAAAGATATAGGACTTAATAGATGGCAATCTTATTGATCTTGGCACTCTAGTTGAGCCTTTATAGGTAACGAAAACATAATACAATGATCTAATTTTTTCTCAAATCCTTTTCCACAACATTATAAATAGGATACAAAGGACACATCAGGTGTTCACCATGCATATCATGCACATCCACCATTAGCTACATGCAAGGTACCTTCAGTAGAGTCACATCCTTTGGCAACATGATTGGTGTGTATAATTCTAAATTTATAGATAACATTTGATATTTTTCTTATATTAGGAGATAGTTGAGGATAATTCAGATTAACATGCACTCTTTATTAGATATTACATTCATAATCATCCTATTCATAGTGTTTTCATAGACAATGAATCTAGTGTGAACATGTGCACTATGACATTATTAAATCATTTGAGATTTTCAAAGTAAGATATTACCCTAATGGACACATTTATCATTGGATTTTTTGGGCACATACAAATTTCATTAGGTAAGATTATACTTCCTCTACAGGTTGGTCTAACACATATGGCCACACCAATTACTATTGTTCCCAATGTAAAAGTTTTTGATATGTTACTTGGTCAACCATGGATCCAGAAAATTAATGAAGTACCCTTTCCAATTTATAAATTCATTAAATTAATTCATGTTAATTAGGTTTTTATAGTTGGTGAAGTTCCATATCAATTACCACTCCCAACTTTAGATCCATCTATTACTTTGTAGTCACCAATTTCAATTCTACCACCAGTTTTAGTTCTACCACCAATTTTAGTTTCTCCAATAGTTTCAATTTTTACTTCAGTTCATATTCAAACATAATTGAGGCCTCCATTGCTAGCATAGAGAGTTTATACACTTCCATAGAGGCCTCTTTTAAATAAACCATAATTTTAGGATTCTAGATAACTTCCAGCCATAGTGTTCACACCCAAGGCAGTATCATTGAGGTCTCATGCCTCTATACATAGAGCACATGTTTAGAGAGATTATCCTATTACTAGATGGGTCCCTAAGATCCCTATAGTTACATCTAATTTATAGATTTCTAGGGGGACCCCATAGTTTATTTCCACTATAGATATTTTAGAGCATTTAAAATATACCCAGCTTTAAGAGCCATAGTCTCAACCCTTCCATTGTGTTTCATATTCATTAATAATCCCTCTCCTTGAGACAACATAATATGATAGGGATTATTTACTGAGACTCATCATTTATTATCATTTCTTCTCAATCTTTCTTGTACATAGTTTCTTTTTAATTACTTGTACATAGTCTCCTTATGATTGATTGTACATAGCTTATTTCAAAAACACCAAAAATAATATAACATTTCAAAAACCCAAAAATAAAATTTCAAAATAAAAAAACCTTAAAATATGTCAAAATAAAAAATCATTAAAATATGTCAAAATCCAAAAACATTCAAATAATTCAAAAACACAAAAATATTTCAATTTTATGCATTATCCATGCTTTACATTTCTACTATCATGTCAAACTTACATTTGTTGTTTTATGCTTATTGTTTGTCAATTTATCTACATTACCATGCTTAATTTGATCTTATTTGAGTATGTGAAATGAATTATAGATCTTTGATTGCTTTATTCTACCCATTGAGGGGGTATCCTACTTCATAAATTTGAGACACATCGATATATCTACCCACTGGGGGCATCTTCTACATGACTACACCGTCTAGGATATGTCATTCATATACCACACACTCTATTTATCATATTGATGTACATTAATTAATAGATTACATAGATTACATTAGTGACACTCACTAGTAAATAACACTTAAGTATTTCTTAGAATATACCTAGTCTTGTACTATATGTTTTGCATACTTTCACTTCTTACTTTTATTAGTTAGAAGCAATTGTATTTATAACATTTACATGCTCTCCTTTCTTGATTTGTATAGATAGATGTGATTACATTTCTTAGTTATAATTTTGTCTCTTGTATGTGCCTTAAGACATTTGTTAATGTCCTTTACTTGTACTCTTTTATGTGTTAGTGGCCCTTGTGCCAACCTTGCTTATTTCATTTGTATGTGTATGTGGCATTTGAACATGCCTTGTATGCTCACTTTATAATTTGAGTGACATGTGCCCATTTCCCTTATTTTCTTGGCCCCTTGGATACTCTTGTATACTTCTTGATTTATGCTTTGCATGCTTGTTGCATGTTTGATTTTCATTTGTTTGCAAAGTCATGATCCACATCATGCATTCTATTGCTTTCTTGGATGCCATGATGGACATCATGCTTCATCCCTCCTTGAAAAATAACCACTAAAAACTAACCATACTTCCAGTTATAGTTCATTATATTACACATGTTATTACATTGTTATATCTATCTAGGCATACCCCTATTGATCTAACAATATCTCATACAAACCATGTTATATCTTGAGGTATCTTATCAATTATCAATGTTATATCATGTATTTTTTCAGAAAAAAATAATTTCAAGGCTATTTATTTTGAGGATAGTCTTTATAGGGTCTTCATTCTTAACCTTAGAAGAGGAATCAACATATATAGGTTTTGCAATATAGATTAGAGCTCTTACTGATTGAAAAATCAGCTTTCAAAACACTCAGAATAGTATTTAGACTTCAAACTAGATAGAATAGACCAAGAAGATAGTGATAATTATAGAATAATATTTAAAATAATCATATGGTAAGAGCACAAAATTTAAACTATAACACTAGATAGTAGGGTGTCATATTTCGGCACTCCTTTCCAAATAGCAAAAAAACTAGATTTTCTAGAAATCAATAGAAAGCTAAGACCAATTA
Source organism: Torreya grandis (assembly GCA_037957365.1). NCBI lineage: Eukaryota > Viridiplantae > Streptophyta > Pinopsida > Cupressales > Taxaceae > Torreya > Torreya grandis. The sequence continues at coordinate 304,262 of JARHVA010001543.1, read as the reverse complement.
TAGTTTTATAAACAATAGTTTAGTTCAAAATTATTAGTTTTAGTACAATTTTTCTTAGAAAATATAGATAGAGGGGGAATTATACATGACATGATGGATCTCACTTCCAATTTTAGATTAGGTAGTTCGTATAACCTCTAGATCAAAACCCATGTTATAGACACCAATGATTAGGGGAAAAGTATGCACCACATTTATTCTCTTCTTTATAATTTATGGCATTACCCATGCATTATTAATAGTTGTGTGCCTTATTCCATCTGTAGATGGTTGGTATCATTTATAAGTGGATCCAACATAAGCCTATTTCTTAGTTTTAGAGTGGATTTCTTACAAGCCTAATCTCCACCTTTTTTTGAGTGGCCAAGAGTGGCTTAGTTTCCAACTCATATTCATTTATGCATTCCATATTGTTAGATTAAAAAAATCCATGGACTTTAGGAGCCATCTCATATGACACACATTCATACCAGTATTAGTTAATAGGTTAACTTCACTGGGAAATGATGGAGCCAAAGGACAAGTGAGCTTTTGTATTCTTGAGCCACCTACTTAGAGGGATTGGACACATAGTCCAAACATTGATTAACACATGCATGATTACATAACTTCACTTAGTGGGTGATGATGGAGTTAAAGGGCTAGCCTTTGCATTCTCAAGCCACTCTCAAGGAATTGATCACTCATCTCCATTAATGATATTATGTTTGGTACATTATTTAACACATACCCATAATGACTCAACATCACAATAGGTTTTATATTCGCTTATGTACCCGATGAGGTGTATTCATTCCTTTCTCTTCCTCTCTATTACCTAGATTTGTACACTCTTATGTTAGATATGCCATATATATTAATAATTGATCTACTAATTGTTTTCTCTTATATATTTACACTTCACAACATGATCTCTCTACGTACACCAAACATCAAACAACTTCATGAGCTTCACCGTTGTAGGTATGCTTATGTACGCTTTCTACTTTTCCTTTATCTTAGTATTTCACTTTGTTACATCACTAAAATAAAGGTGGGGTGAATGTAGTCACATAAAATGTCATAATTGGTAGCTTGAGTGTGGCTTGTGACACCCAACCCATAAGTCACTCTTACATTCTCTCATGACCCTTCTAGACACCTTTTTGCTTATTCCTAGTCATCTGTAGAGTTTCAAAACTTGATTCTAGCTCAACTAGGCTACATTTCCCATGCTAATTCCATCCCCCCAAGTCTCACACCTAAAGTATTATAGAACCCAACTAGGAATATAACATCAGACCCTAGGGTGTCTAATTTTGGTGCTCCTATCCAATTGTATTCTGAGCTCCAATGGTTATTTCTTTATAGTTCCTATCCTTTATCTTGTCAACCTAGCATGAATAAATTTGACCCCTAACCAATAGATCTCTATAAAATCCCACTAAAGTTGATTTAGAATGGGTTATAAAATATTACAAAGCAAGCAAGAATATAAGTAGGACCACTAAGCCAAATATCCCTATTCTTTGCATATAACCATCTAATATAGTTGCAAGCATATCCAAAACCTCACACCAATCCCTAACCACCTCAAGCACACCTAGTTTATATTTTTTTCATCCACATAACAATATTTCATTAAGCACATGAAGTGGGAGAACTATATATGGCTTGATCCCTCTTCAGAGTATTGGTATGTAAAGAATGTGCCCATACAAAGGGTATGGATACACGTTCAATGAATCTTACACACTAATCCCCCATTTCTTTCTCAAGATATCAAAGCACAATGAGTTCTAGGTTTTGAAGACTAAATCATCTCTATAATGAGTTTCATATACTTTTAGCAGTCAAGATTTCATAGGCAAGCTCACGAAAGGACAATAAACAAAACCTAAAAAACTTAGGTCTCTATGAGTAGTTTAGATGATAGAAGTAGAAAAGGACTATAGCACCAGACCCTAGGGTACCTATTTTGATACACCTATCCTTTCACAAAATGAAATCTAGAACTTGATTTCTTACACTATCCCAATCCTACATAGTAAATTCTAGATCATATCTCAGTTGTTTCATCTTATTTTCAGCTAAGTCTTATTTTATCCATATTTATTACTATTTATAAAAGGTTTAAAAATATAAATAAATTATAAAAATTAGTATTTAAGTTATTTAGATATTATTTATTGATTTATTCAACTTAGAACTTTAACTAAATTAAGAATAAATCTCCAATATTCCCAAAACTTTAAAATCACCTCTCAATCCATTCTTACCTCCACTACTATTATTCTACTACCCATCGCTTCACCATATATAATAGTAGTTATTGATACTGTGGTTCCTTTATTATTTTCATCTTCCATTTCATATCCCATTCCCCTCATAATTACTTAGTAGGGGAAATCCAAAACTTTTCCAGCCTCTTTCAAAACTCAAAAAGTCAAATAAAAGCCATCATCATGTTTAGCTGCTAAGGATGACCCTTTGATGGGGAAACAAATGAAGAAGAACATGGACATATAATTTTAATCTTATATTACCACATATATAAGGAAGAATGAAATTTAGAAGATATGAAGGGACTGAAAAAAATTAAGTGTATAAATAACACATGATGAAATAGAGTAAGAGGCAGAGCCAGAAAAGGTAAAATCAATAGGTTTGGGAAGTCTGGAAGAAGAAGAAACTCCAATTAGAACACATGAATACTAGAGTTTTATTAAATAAGAGAGGTTGTCCATTAATAAGTTAGTTTATTCTCTTTCTTCTTCCCTTATGATTTTAAATATGTGAGTTATTAATTTACCACTTACTAATCTTGGGGAATAAATTTCCATTTCTATTGATTCTTCCATTCTTTCTAATGCAACACAAATAATGGATCCCAAAAAGAGGGTCTATTTTGATAACTTAGTATCGATTTACATTTCTAATTCTTGAGGTCCACTTTTTCCTCTAAAATCCTTGGCATAATTAGAGTTATCATTGCCATAGTTTTCACCCACATAATATGATATAATGATAATTTTGAAACATTGAGCCATAAATTGTATGTGGAAAAAACCACACCTCTGAGGGATGCATAAATATGGGAAATGGTAATTTATCCACCCCTTTTATTTTTCATCCAAATAAATTGCCCAATATTACCTCCAATTATTATTCCACCTTATACCTTTACATACCATAGCCAACCTAAAGAATAAGGGAAACTCATTGTACCTCAATGGGTTAAAGAGTTACATGGATGAAGAGATAATATGAAAAATTTGGTTCTCACAAAGTTACCCATTGTCTTCACACATTTTGAAAATTAAATTGGTATAATTAAAAGGGGGATAAAAATGAAAAAGGTGAAGACTATAACAAGGAAGTAAATAGTGCTAGAACAAAAAGAAAACATGTTCCCCTTAGCCAAGAAGCCTAAAATAAGTCTTAATTACCATGATGAATATGTATAATATTTATTCTCCTTCATGGATTCAGATTTGGAGGCCATGAAATAAATGTATAAAATTAAATAAATAGGACAATATAGGCTTCTACAAAGATAAGTCATTCATGCTTCTTGGGAAATTGTGGACAATGTCCAAAGTGCACCCACAACGTTATAAAACATTTTAAATACAATTTGAATCTCTAGGGGTGAATCCCATCTTTAGAGGGTAAAAGTTCTAAAACTTTGGTGATAATTGAAATAATTTGAAAATAGACTCAAATTCCTAGTTTAGTGCATTAGAAATAGTGCATATAATCACCTAAAGTTGATGTTTGCCTAGGATGTTTCATGGGATTTGAATTATGTGATTTCAAATAGAGATGGTGTCTTTAATTATCATACATAGACAAAAGCCTTGATAGAGTACTTCAATAGACAAAACATAGAGTCCTTAGAGATATAAAAAGATATAAGGGTTAGAGATACAATAACCTCCATTGGGAAATTAGTAAATATGCCTCATTTTGAATCACTTATTAAGGTATCCATAGATAGCTTCAAGAATAAAGTTGAAGGAAATGTCTATAAAACCAATGAATAACTTTTTTATTTGATAATTTTTTAAAAAGGTAGATTAGTTAAGATATAATCCCTTAAAAAAGGGTTCAAGACCTAAAAAACATGAGAATATAATGTTTTTGAGTCAAGTTATCAAAATATTTTAAAATTATATGTTTAATTTTGATATTATCAATAAATAATTTGAAATTGAATATCCATTATTTGATAAGCTCAAAACTATAGAGTCTCTTAGGTTAACATCAAGCATGAAATCAACAAAAACTACTACCACATCAGTGTAAGACCCTCAATTCTCTCTCTATATAGTAATTCATACTCCAATAGATAAATTTTAATTCCTCAAGGGATTACAATGACCACTATTGTTACTTTAGTTCAAGCATATGTCATGTATTCATTTTCCTCCCCTAGTGGTGCCACATCAACACCACCTTAAATATGTGTGTGTGTGTGTGTGTGTGTGTGTGTGTGTGTGTGTGTGTGTGTGTGTGTGTGTGTGTGTGTGTGTGTGTGTGTGTGTGTGTGTGTGTGTGTTTTCATGTTTTAAATTAAGTTGGGATTTGTGGTCCCAAATTTATTAGTATACATGTATTATATTTTGGTTGAGTAATATTATATATATACACACTTTACATACATGCATGTTATGCATGAATTTTAACATATAGTTTTATAATTGTAAATGTAAATTTAGACTTCACTTGGTGGATGAGGCATCCCCTGCATAATTATATATATATATATATATATATATATATATATATATCCTTGAAACACCAAATAGAGGAGAATTTTGGTAGTTTTATAATTGTAAATGTATATTTAGACTTCACTTGGTGGATGAGGCATCCCCTGCCTAATTATATATATATATCCTTGAAACACCAAATAAAGGAGAATTTTGGATATTAAGATTAATAAAAAATTCTAAATATTTTTATACAATTGGTCTTTATATTCAAATCTTGTTCTTCTCCAAATTTATGAGGTTTTTTAAATAAGTTTTGTCAATCTAGCGTCTAAGTTTTTTGGTTGTGTATGAACATTATTTTGTTTTAGTTATTCATATTGTGCATTAGATAATTTGAATTATTTTGTATAATAATCATAATCTCACTTTGTAGATGTGCAATTTAAATCTCACAAACATAAAAATCTCTAATCATGTGTATTAAAGTTCACTATATTTTTGTCTGCTTGGACTCTTAACTATGTTTGACTATATATTTGATAATAATAACCTAATGCAAGTATTATTCCTAACTATTTTTCCAACCCATCATTAAAGATCCAACATAGAAGGGTCTCATCTTGTTTTATTCATAAACCCTATTCTCTACCCTACCATTCTTTATTTTTGAGTTTATTTTGATCTTACCCACCTTAGGTTAGAATAATCATCAATCTACCCATCTCAGTTAGTTTTAGATTCACTTCACATCCAAACCATATGAGGTAACAAAAATTCTCTACTCATCATTATTCCACCTCTTGGTTATTTATAAAACCTAATAACCTAAAATTAATGCCTTGGACTGAATCTTTGTTAACTGATCCTAAAATGTTAGAGGTTGCCCCATAAGGTTCTCTAGTGTTCATAAAACCCACATCAACAATATTGAAGGCCTATTAATGACTAGTTTTATAGGTCTCTTTAAGATTTCATATCCACAAGTTTGTTTTATTTTTTTAAGGATTATCTCCATCACTTCTACCAATTGATGCTTACTTAATCAAGAGATATTAGCACATACATTGGTTTTTTTTTGTTGAGAAATATGTGATGATGCTTTTTCTTTATCATATTTATAAGTTCTAACATTTTTTTAAATTATTATAATTGTATACTCAATTAGTTAATTTTTAAACTAAGCCTTTGATATTTCTAGACCAAATTTAATACATTATTTCAAATTTGACGACTCTTTAATTGACCAATTAATTAATCATAAGGGTAGAAGTTATACTTTATTAAAAAGTGGATCAATCATATATGATCCATCATAAATAATATATGATCCATCATTCTTGAATAGTCTCTTTTATTGACTTCAAACTCATCTTTGTAATATTACTAGTAGTCTTAAAACTATGTTTTAGATTAGAGGTAAAAGCAGGTTTTGAAGGGGCCCCGAAACCCTATACAACCAATAGAAAGATAACCTTAAAGCCCATAGAAGTTCAAAACACCAAAATAGGTACAAACTAAACCAGGTAACACAGGAACCTGAAGACAGTAGAAAAGACCAGTAGTTTCCGCTGACACAACACGGATCACACCGTCAAAAACCAGAAACAACATCCTTCAACCTTCAAAAAATAAATAATTACCTTTTACATGAACGAAGGTTCATATCTAGAGGGGGGACCACAGGCTTAGACTTCTTCCTCTTCACAGTGGTCCATCCATCCTCTACCTTAGCTACCTCTGTCATCCATGCCTCAGGAAACAGTGGTTCATTAAGCCCAATGGATACAGAAGACACATCAAAATCCTTATGAACACCAACCAAAGTCTAGCACCTAGGTTGATCCTCTAATATAGATGGAGAAGCCAAAGCCTCCACAACCACTGGCTTTGAAAGATCATTAATCATAGTCACCACAGGACCATCTAAGGAGTCTTTTACCTGTGGCTCCTCCTCAATCATCAGCTCGGAGTGAATGTTTTCTTCATTTTCAGTGACAGCCGGGTCTTCCGTAGGTTGGTTAGCTATATAGTGTTCTAAGGAAGCGTTGGCCCACCAAAAATGTGGTCTTCTAGACTTTGTAGTCCTTGTCAAATAATGAGCGGCCAAATGACCCTTCTGGTGACATCTTCTGCACCGAAAAGGTACACCCTCAAAATCCAACACTTGGGACCAAGTTCCCCTTAGGGAATCCAGGCTAATCACCTCTGGTAGACCTTTTGAAACATCCATTTCAACTATAAATCGAGCACAGGTCGAATGGTACCCTAGCAGAGTTTTTTTATCCACAAACAAGTAGTCTCCTAATGCATTCTCAATAGTTTCAAAGACCGGTTCATGCCAAAGATGTATTGGTAGATTTGGTAACCGAACCCATATCAGAATCTTATTAAAGGATTCTATTAGCAGATTAAAATCCTTATGCCACCGCTTGGCCATGAGAGGATATTTAGCTTGCCGAAGAAAATCACTGTTACTCAATATTATTCTCCTATCCTCAGGGCTTTGGAATACAGCAATAAAGAATCCTTTTGCGCAAGGAAAGATTTCAACACTGTCATCAATAAGTGGCACCCAGTTCTTGGATATCCATCCATGTAGATAAACCAGTGAGGGCCAAAAACCTTGAAAATGAAAAATTGTAGCTTGAGATGAAAAGATTTCTATCCTTTCAAGGATTCCTTCAACTGTTTCTAGGTCTAAATTTACCTTAATGGGTTTTAGAGCACTTACTGGTAATGCAGAGGGTGGCCCAGATAATGCACAAGGTACAGCATCATGTAGATTCGCTTTGAATGTAGCCACGTCTGTGAAAGATCTTCCCCCTACTTCATACCCTGGTTCAGATGCGTTGGCAGAGCATCCAGCCGAATTCCTTTCTTCACTTGCCAAAATAATCTCTTTAGGGTACGAAACCTTCTCCTTGCATGTAGATTCAGGACCCATTACAAATTTTGGGACCGTTGCTGCTTCGACCTCTCGGCAGTCATTTCCCACTTTCAAATTCTGAATATGCGCGCGCATTGGGAGCGGCATAACTCAAACGTTATAGTGATACTATTGCCTTAATCTTAAAACTATGTTATATTCAAGTAATTAGGATCAATCTTGAGATTTTATTTCACAAAATTATTACTATAAAAATGAAATCTCTTAGTATGAAGTTTCATAGGAAATTCAACAATGGCATTATTAATATTAGATGCATATGGAGCTATTTTACACATATAATAACTCAAACTACTAAGAAATGAAATTTATCCCACATGATTATTAGTGAACATTTTATGAACCTCATTCAACTGTCTAAAATTTTCAATAAGTATGATATTATAACTTGCATACCTCATTTATTTATATGGAGTACCCATGTATCATCTAACCCTTATATATGTGAATATTGGAAAATATATGGATTAGCTTCCATATTTATTAACCAAAGAGGCAACTTCATTAGATATATATGTTGTTATATTGTATTATAGAGTCCTTACTCCTATCATATTGAAAGCATCATTAACTCTAATTAAGTGCTTACTTCCTTGCTACAAAGTGAGTTGAAGAAGGTTATCATACATCTATTTTTGTGTAAATTCTTATCCTTAAACATTTATTCCTAGCCATGGTCTCAAATTATTGATAAATAGAAAAAAATATGAAGTCGTATAGTAAAACTGAGTGTATTCATTCTTAGTCAATTAATCATGAATATTATCACTAGTTGTTTCTCCCCAATAAATTAATTATTTTAACATAGATATTGTTGATATATATATATATGTATATATATATATGTATATACATACATATATATATATATACATATACACACACACACATATATATACATACATACATATATACATACATACATATATATACACATACACACACACATATATATATATACATACATACATATAAATACATATATATATATATATATACATATATAAATATATATATATATATATATACATATATATATACATACATACATATACATACAATTATATATACACATACACACACACACACATATATATATGTATATATACATATATATATATATGTATATATACATATATATATATATATGTATATGTATATATATATATATATATATATGTATGTATGTATGTATGTATGTATACACACACACACACACACATCACATCCATTTAGAGAAAATTTGAGTATTATAATAACCCATAAATGTGTTCAATAGAGCTATAATGCCAGAAAATGTTTCTTGAATTATCCCCTAGTTAGGACTTTAGTGATATTTGAAGGTCCCTCCTTTTCTTCTTGAAACAATTTTGATTAACCATTTTTAGGCACTTGTCATTTATCAAATTGTAATAATTTAATACAACTTATTTTTTAATATCTACTATTATATCACGAGTCCATATAAAAAATGTCACATTGATTGTAATAATATTTAGCTTAGCTATCAATACATCATCAACAAATATAATATATCTATTTAATGGTTCATATTACTTTGCTCATGCAATCACTAGGTCTACACAATGGGTGGATGTATGAAAAATAGAAACATGTGTATGTCCAAATCAAAGATGGATTTTACCAATGCAGATATCTTTATTGTTTCCATTATTTCCAAAAAATATTAAACATCTATATGACTTATTTTAACTAACTATGATTTTTAAAATATTTATTTCTAAGGTGGAAATAGGTTCATAGCCAATGTATTTAAATTTCATTTTTGATGAGGTAATTATGCAAAAGGAAGTCTTAGATAGCAATCTCAAATTGATGATGGTAAGGTCAAGAGGTAGAAAATGTATATGTGAGTATGGATCCTAGGACATAGTGGCAATAAAGCTATTGAATTTTTTCTTCAATACTTATTTTAGGATTTATTCGAGTAGACCAAACCATTTTGGTGTTTATTTCACCTCTAATAATTTTAATTCAAAACAATATAAAAAGGACTTAAAATTGATACACATGGGTTTGCATTTTTTTATTAGATATGGGTAAAACTGATTTTTAAACTAGAGATAAGAAATAAATGCAACGGTTTTGAACTAAGGTCCCCCAACCTAAAGAAGAAAAAGTGAAGAGACCAATGCATATAATAAATAAGATAAATTAGATAAATACCAAAACATAATAGAAGAGGGGAAAAAAGGTAGATAAAAATGTTTTTGAAAAGCTCCCTAAACTTGCACATAGGAAACAAAAATACTAGATAAGTAGTTATACATAAATAGAAAAGGACAAACCAGGAATGTGGTCAAAACAATAATCTAGACTATTAACAACCCCACAATTCTAAAAAGCATATATAAAACATATTTGATACATCAGTAATGGGATCTTCCAAATGAGCAAGAGTAGTCAAATATCCTAATTTGTCTTTTTCCTTGGTAGTTTCTTCATGTTAAATTTTCCTTATTTCACTATTCTCTATGTGTCTTTTACAACCTCTTTTATAGTTTATTTGGTTTTATTATTTTGTCCTAGTGGTCTTCTATGGTGTTTGGTCTCTTCAGTCACCTCAAGTTTCATAATTCTATTTATGGTTATCCTGTAGTTGAAAAGTGAAGATAAAATTATGATCTTGACTTCTAGTGTGGGGAAAACTATATTTGGTACTTCACCATCTGGATATTCAATGTTTTTGTCCTTTTTCTAGGTTAAAATCTCATCTATGGGTATCTTACTAGGGAGAGTGGTTCCCTTTATGGACATTTTTTGTTTCTCAAGGGGATCTTAGAGGTAGTTCTTAGTGAAACAAAAGAGTCATCCATGGAGTCTAAGATTACTATTTTTCATTATCCTTTCTTTCTTCTTACTTTTTGACATCTTATTTAAGGATGAATTCAAACCTAATAGGATCTTTGACAATCTAAACTTTGGATTTATATTTCTCATTGGTTCTCTATGTTTTCTTTTGGGGACAAGATGCTACCTTGTGACCAAATTTATCATAATTATGGAAGATGTATGTTTCTATTTCATATACTATTTCTTCAGACCAAGTCTCAAACCTTGATTATAATGCAACAATTCTTATAAGGGTGTTTTTCAAGGATATGTAAACATAAAATCTGGTAGCTAAACGTTTTTGTCTTAAATTGGTGATAGGATCTAAAGAAATTGGTTTTCCTATGTCTTTGGCCACACCAAAAATGATTTATTTCTCCCAAAATTCCATATGCAGTCTAGGTAATTTAACCACATTAGAGTTTGAACTATAATGTCTCCATTTAGATATATTCCTAGTTTCAACTTTATTAAGTAGGATTTGACTTCCCAAGAAACTATGTACCATAGGTAATAACCTTGTTACAATATTCAAAAATGGAGAATGAGATAAGGAAAAAATATATTGACATGGACATATACATATTCCCTTTGTAATTCCACTTTTAATTGGTCCATTTCATGAATGTGCTGATATTTAGCTTATTTGCTTAAAATTTTCCTATTAAGGATAGGTTTAGATTCCTACTAGTTGTATGAAGTAGAGAGTCATGAATTTTGAGGCAACCTTCTTTTTAAAAAAATTGGATTCTAGTGGTGAGATGGAACCTTCCAATAACTAATACCTTTTAATAATCAATATTTCTTCCCATGATCTATTATTAGGTCAATGAGGGTCCTTTTTTTATCCCTCTTATTATTCACAAATGCATGTGGGGATTCCCAAATTTGACTTGTTCCTTGACATATAAGCAGGATATTTATTGCCTTCATATGGATAGGAATCAGTGGGCCATTAATTCTCTAGTACTTCATATGAGGTTCCTATCTAGGATCTATATTTAAAATCTCCCCCACTCTAACCATTAATTTCACTCTCATTTCCTTTTACTCTAATTTCATTTCATCCATGAACACTTGAAATCAAATCAGTATAAAAATGAGGTAAAATGAAAAGTGGGAGATGAATACAATGCAAGGAAAAAATATCCTCATGGTAAAATGGAAAATTAGGGAATGAAACATTATAAAAAAATTAATATGTATGTGATGAAAATATGAGAGATAAAATGGAGACACAAATAAAGAAAACTAACCTTAAAGAGAGGGAACAACACAAATCCAAGCATTGATAAGTTTTAGAAGGAAAATAATGTTTAGTTATTCCATAATGATCTACATAAGTTTGAGTAGTAAAAATAACATTAATTTTGAATTTTATATCTTTTAAAATTTTAATTTGGGTTAAAAATTCTGCCTTTGGTTATTTTTAGGTCTTCATAATAATAACAAAACTATTTCATTGTGTGTTTTATAACACTAAATTTTTAAATGGTTTTCCAATAATTTTAGGCACTCAAAGAACTTAAGGAATTTCTCAAGGTTCTTAAAACTTTTGGGGTTATAGATAAAATTTAAAATTTTATAATTATACCAAGTGTTTATAACGAAAATTCATCATTTTGTCCTAGTATACACATTGGTGTAAAAACTAGGGAGCTTCAAGGACTTTAATTTCTTATGACAACATGCTTAAGGAATATATAGGTCCATAAAATTACATGGATCATGTGATATGAAATAATTTCATCTTTAAAATTATCATTTATTTGTGTTGTGTCAACTAATGGTACTATGACTAGTTGATTGATAATTATTTATCTTTTTATGGTTTTTTGAGGTATGAATTATAAGTCAAATTATATAAGGAACATCACCCATTTAGTTATACATCTTGATAAATGTGGTTATGGAATGATAAATTGTAATAGATCCACATTTATAATAACATGTGTTTCATTATTAATCATAAACTATCAAGTTTCCATACTACAAAATTAAGAATTAAACATCATTTATCCATTGTATTTTAATTTTGTTTATATTCCACTCTTTCATGATGATGTAATATATCACATGTTATCTATGGTCATCATATTGTGATAATAAATCCCCTAATGTATGATATATTAATTTTTTATAGAAACAAATGTTAGTCTTGTATAAGAGGAATATAGATAGGTAGATTAAATAGCTATTTTTTGATTGCATCCAAACTATTATGACATGTGGAATCCTACTCAAACTTTGTAATTTTCATTATTAAGCATGTGAAATTTTTTTGTGATCAACTATCTAAGGCACAAAAAATCTTATTTATTAAATCTTTACCTATAAATAAAATAATTATTTCAACCCTTTTGGTTGAGAAATGTTGAGAATAGATTTAATTTTTTTTTTGATCTACTTCGATGCCTCACTGAAATATTATATAGCCTAGTAAGTTTCCTAATTTTACCTAAAATATACATATTTTAGTTTAAGTCCACCTTGTACTTTATTAATCATTGAAATATTATTTGTAAATATATAATATGATCTTATCAGTGTTTATATTTGGGAATAAAATCATCTACATAATCTTCTACTATACTATGTATAAAATCATGAAAAAATTTCATCGTACCTCTCTAATAGGTGGCCCTGCTATTATTCAATCCAAATGGCATAAACACATAACAAAATGTACTCTATAATGTGGCCAAATATGTTTTTTATCTTTAGGCTTTATCTTTGTCTAATTATACCTAGAAAAACTATCCATAAATGACAAAATCTCATAAGTAATTATAAAATCTATAATCATATCAATATCGGGTAAAGGAAATTCATCATTGGCGGAAGGCTTACTCAAATCATGGAAATATATAAAAAATTTATTTTTTACATTGGGTTTGCAATTGTTACTATATTATAAAGCCATTCAGGGTAGGCTATAGATAAAATAAACCCTACATTCAGTAGGCACTTAATTTCATCTTTAACTAATAAATATTCATTGGGGTGTATAATTTTGACTATTTGATTGGTTTTTCATCAAGGTAGGTAACTATATTATGAAATTTTACTATAAGTCCAATTATTTAAATATCTACACAATCCCATGAAAATAACATAAGGTAGTCATGTAACACTTGTATAAATGTTTTGCATTCATCATATTTGAGCATGGAAACAAGGACTAATAGTCTTGGATCTATATATATTTCTTAATTAAAATAAAAAATTTATTCATTTATCAATGTTTATATATATTCCACATATAAATTTATATGAATTATATTTGGACCATATATTTTAACATCCATTTTTTCATCTTCAATATATCCAAAATATGTATGGCCATTGGTTATATGATGAACCTATTATTTTTATATAATGGATGGATATAATCATATACCCATTAATATTAAAATATAAAATCACCATTAGATAACTCATATAATATACAAATCCTTATCTAAACTATATTATAAATGAGAACAAGGTACACTAACTATATTGTCAATGAGATCAAGGTAAACTAACTATATTGTCAATACATGATCAATGTAACTTCCTTATTATATAATGAATTATTCATTGAAATATTTTAATTTCCTTATTAGCTATTAAATTATCACTATAACTTTCTTAACTTTATGATCAAATATAGTGAAGAGATTAATAATGCCATATGCATGTTTCCCAAATCCACGTCTTGTGTATCCAAAAAAATTAAAATATTTTAGCCCAAAAACATATTTATTTAAATATGTTGGTGGTGATGAAAGAGTGATTGGAATATATATTTGTGGTGGTATATCATATGTGAAATATTATGTCCAAACTCTTGACGAGAAATGTGTATGTTGTATACACATAATATTTTCAAACTTTTATCAATTACTGATGCTCTTTATCTTGCAAGAACCTATTGAGTCTCAATCTCTCTACGTGCACACCCTAAGGGATACATTTGGAAAGGGGTGTGTAGAATATTGGTTCTTCATAGGATTATTTTCCCTTTTTCCACATGATATCTACACACTTGTCTCCTAAAAACCATTCTTCTAAGTTTGGCCTTTTTCTTTTGCACATTCCTCTAACTATTTACCACCTTCATTACCTCTTTTCCTAACGTAAAGGTCCTTTTGATAGTTTACATGACTATGTTGGTTGTGTCAACCCTGTACTCTTATTGATAAAACTTGTTAAGGGTTTAGGTCAGCCCTTGGCCAACCTAGTCCATGACCTAGTGAGTTTTTATCAATAACGATACTAGGTCAATCAGGTCAACCCTATCAACTAAAATTTTTATAAGGATTTAGGGTTATATTCACCTATATAAAAATAGTAATTTCACCATTTCTAAGAGAAGAGAATAATAATTAATATATAGTGTACATATACTTATCCACCATTCTACTTGAGGATCAAGCTTAGTGTTTCATACTTTGTTTAGAGATACAAATCTTGTCTTATGGAGAAGTATTTTGGATGCATTGATATGTTATGTATCCTAGAGATGATTTATCCTTATCATCCTTAAAAACCATAATAACCTCTTGTAAATCACTTTGTCAAATGGAGAGATTCAACCTCAATGGGTTCATCCTCAAAGGTAAGTATTCTTAACTTTATTCTTCTATTATAAGAGTAGATAGATATGGATTTGAACTTATCTTCCATGCATTAGGATTTCATATAAATTGATGTGAGTATATGTCTTATATTCATTTTTTATTTTGTTTTTTATTACCCCCACTTTATTCCATAAGATTTGGTGAGCACTAAGTTAGACTTTTGATTTACTTGTTATTAGTGTAGTGAATATCAAAACATAGGAATTATTTAGGGTTATTGTATATTTTTTATTGATTACATGAGTTAGAACCCTCCCTAGTGTTATTATTGTGGTAATATATCCCCTAATTTGTTCTAGCATATCCATATTGGTCATGTTCCCAAATATCTAATGTATCCCCCATTAAAAGTGTAAGTAAGATCTATCTTATTCAAGATAGGATTGATTTGTAGATTTGATGCATTTCTGATTGTCTACATTTTGCTGAACCTGATGTGAATCTAAACCTTATAGGTTTTATTTTACACTTTTCATTTCTACCATTTTATTATTTTTCTATATTTATGATACTAGGTTGACTAGGTTGATATAGTTTTTAACTTTCATACACAATTTTAACATAGTCACATCAAAACAACTATGTTCTTTATATGCATGTCTTCATCAGATACATGTTACTAAATTGAATAGGTCAACATAGTACTCTTATTTAGTTCCAAATAATAGACTATGTCAAACAAGTTAACTTAATATCTTATTTAGATCTAAAATAGAAAACTAAGTCATATATGTTGACTTATTATCATATTCAACTTCTAGATAACAAACTAGGTGGACCAAGTTGAATCAATCATCTTAAATAAGCTTTAACAAACAAGGAATCATAAAATTAAGTCAGCCCAACATAATTGGTAGAACTTTCAATTAACATTCAAGGCACTTCAATAGAAATTTCATAGTCCTCAACATTTTCTAATCCACCAATGTTCCTTTTTATATCTTTCTTTCAATTCAATTCTTCATTATAGTTTTATTTTGCACAAGTTTATAGTCTTCAAAATTGCACTCCTACAACAAGATAGTTCAACCTCTTCATCATAGTTTTATAGTTTGTCTTATATTTGAAAGACTAGGTCAAATTAGTCAACTTATTTCTTAAGGAAACTTGCTTCTATATTACAATAGTGAACTTATTGAATCTATTTTTCAATTTTTGCATATCGTGTCATCTAAATCGACTCTGTACCATGCTTAAATTGGGAATCAACTATATACTAGTAATTAATTCACACTTTCATTTTCCATTGTTTACATGCTTAGAGTAGCTCACATAGTCTAATTACATGGTTTTTAAATGTACCATTTATTTTCACTATTTTTATCATTCTTTCACACACTACCAAATCGTATAATTTCAAAACATATTTAAACATTTGTCTACCCAAGGCCTACCTACTTGGATTTCATCACCAAAGGGGAAGTCAACTTGGTTTCCTTACCAGGTATAAACACATGGTTAATGGTATATATTTTATAATAAAATGAAACCCTTGTTTATTTAGGATTATTAAGTGAGGGGGTAGCCCCCAGTACCAAGCTAGTACCATTGCCAATATAGATCCCTTTTAGTCTAAATGTCCTAAAACCATCCATAGATTACTTTCTAGTTCCCTATTTCTATCCAGCTTCCCTATCACACTTAAAATAACACTTTATAATAATCTAAATTCATTTAATATTACCACTTATTTAGCATTTACTTCTTAGTTGACTACTCATTCTTTGTTCTTTGTATGTTGAATTGAAAAAACTTGCATTAGCCAGTGTTGGTATAAGGTTTTATGATGTTTGACCCAATTGGATCATTCTATTTGATATAATTATTTATGTGATTATTCTCAATTCTCATTTCAAGTCAGTTTTTTAAAAAAAACCTTATTTTTAGTACACTATCATTCTATTTGACATAGTTTCTTATAGACTATCTTTTTCCCTGACTGCAGTACTGAGTCAACTTGGTTGACCCAGTACTCATTTCTACCTATTAGGTTATAATACTAAGTTGACCTGGTTGAATTTGTATCCTAATTAGGATACCCTCTATCGTAGGTCATAGTAATAAGTCAACTTGGTCAACTCTATATCCTTATTAGCTAAGTGCCATACACTTTTTTTAGTACTAGGTTGACCTTATCAACTTCATATCTATTTGCTTGGCATTGTTTTTATTTTCCCTCATCTCTCTCCTGCATCATGAACTTCTTATTTAAATACAACACTAATTTGAATTAAATAGATATGATGAGTCTTACCAAACCTAATAGGTTCTCCCATAATCATCTTATGGCTCTTATGCTAGATGAAAGTAATTTTCATGTAGTCACTCACACTACAAACTATGGGACCCCTCCTCATTCCTCTTCACTATGTAATTCTCTCTTCTCATTTGAATATCAACCCAAATTAGAGTATACACTATATGTGATCTTCTTCATTAGTGAGTTTCCTTAACACCAAGGAAAAGATCCTTCTACTATTTACCATTTCATGATAAGTGGTTAAGGCAAAGAATGTCATTCACCTTCTCCCATGTTATCAAATGGATTTGGGGATACTATTTTATTTGCTTCTCATCCTCTCCCCACTATTTTTACCCCTTCTCATATAATGAATTCTTGTTATTTTATTTCCTCTACCTCTATGCTTAGTATCTCTACTAACATGGCAAGTTCTACATCTAGTGGGTTTCTTCCAAACCCACTCTTCTAAATTATTCCACTAGTTCATCATTTTATACCCATGGTAATCATGCCAATAGTGATGATCCTTCTCATCCCTCTAATAGTACTTTTTCCATAAAACAAATTATGCCACTAGTGCCTTACTAACAATTCTTCTCAAGCTCCTACTACCACCCATAGTGGTAAATAAAACACTATTTATTAGAGTTGTTGCCAGAATTCAAATAATGTGAATGAAATGGAGATGTGATCACATGAGATGAAGCAAGTGCACACCACATAGATGCTAAAGCAATTTTAAATTATACGAGAAGATAAATTACACAAGACAAAATGGAGAAAACCAAAATTTGATTAACATGAGATGGCCAAAGTGAGGAATACATATAGGAGAGCACGTAAGTAACTCCTCCACAAAAGGTGGTCAAGGCACCCCAAGAATAGACTGTAACTCCTCCATGAAAGGTGGTGACAAGGTGCTAAGAATAGAGAAGTAACTCACATCAAGGGAGTTACTTATGACACCTATGACACATCTATGACACACACCTCCACATAAGCTAGCCTATCCCATAAATGTAGGAAAACTCCAAGTATACACAAATATAATTTCCCTAATTAAAAAATAGGGAAAAATAAAAACCTACACTACTACCCCCCCCATAAGCACAGCTTAGGTGGGTAGTGTGGAAATATAAAATGGGTCCCGATAACTAGGCCTGATGAGGTACCCATGTACAAATGCAATCTCCCATAAGGTAGAGAAAAGGAGAAAACCCATAGGAAAAAACTCCCCCCCCCCAAAAGAGAGACAAAAGAAATGAAGAGGCTAAAAGTCCCCCCTAAAGATGATGCTACTATGATGTAGGTCACACCCAAAGAAGAGCTCGTAGATGAATGAACTTGCTCTCAGTGAAAGGTTTGGTGAAGATGTCTACAACCTACTCTAAAGACTAGCAAAATATCAAGTCAATGACCTGATTATGAATAAGCTCCTGAATGAAATGCATGTGAATCTTTATGTGATTGGTCCACTGGTGCTGAACCAAAATCTTGTAAATCTAAATGTTACTCTGGTTATCACAACAAATGATGGTGGGCTACTTGATAGGAATGCTAAACTGAGAAATAATCCCTTGAAGCCAAATAGCCTCAGTAACTGCATTAACAACTCACTTGTACTCTACCTCTATGGATGATATAGCAATAGCATTCTACTTCTTGCTAGACCAATTAATAGGACCAGAACCTAGAGAGAAATTGTAACCAAAGTGGACTTGTAAGTCTGTGAATCATCAGCCCAGTCTGAATCTGTATATCCAACTAAGTCAACCTCTATGCCAAATCTATAATGAATCCCATATCTATGTGAACCCTGTATGTAATGCAAGATCCTCTTAGCTACTTTCCAATGTAGCTCATGAGGTTCTTGCATGAATCTGGAGACAAGTCCCACTATATATGATATATCAAGCCTAGTGTGAGTCAAGTAGATGAGACTAGCAACAAGTGTTCGATACCAAGTGGCGTCAACCAATGGTGAAGAATAGTCTGCCTCAAGGTTGACTCCTGATAGAAAGGGAGTTAGAGATGGCTTGCAATTAGTCATGTGAAATTGAGCTAATAAATCAAGAGCATACTTAGGATATGTAAGAGAAATCCCTGAATCTGACTATGAGATCTTGATGCCAAGGAAGTAGTGCAAAAAACCCAAGTCTATCATGTCAAATCTATCCTAGAGAGATGCCTTCATTGTTGTAATAGCTGATGAAGAACTCCCAGTGATCAAAAGGTCATCAACATATAGAACCAAAATTAGGAGAGAATCATCCTATTGTAAGAAGTAGACATTGGGATCAGAATGGCACCTAGTGAAACCCACTGTGAGAAGGAAGGAATCCATCTTGGCATACCAAGCCTGAGGGGCCTATTTGAGGCCATAGATAGATTTCTTAAGTCTACATATTAAGGAAGAATCCTAAACAAATCTTGGTGGTTGCTCCATGTAGATTTCCTCCTCTAGGTCTCCATGAAGAAAGGCACTCTTCACATCCATCTGACACACATCCTAACCATGTGTTATGGCAATAACTAAGGTGATTCAAATATAAGTCATCTTTGTAATGGGTGAAAAGGTCTCTGAGTAGTCAATGCTTGCCACCTGTGAGAAACCCTTTGTGACCAATCGTTGCTTGTACTTATCAACTGACCCATTTGCTACAAACTTGGTCTAATATATCCACCTACATTGAACCATCTTTCTTCCCTTAAGAAGTGAAGTCAAATCCCAAGTGTGATTTTTGATTAAGGAAGAATATTATTCCTCCATAGCACTATCCCACTCAAGTACCCCTGATGCCTCTCAAAAAGTCTATGGATCTAAAACTGAAGCAAATAAGGCATGTGGATCTCTTTGAAAATCCCCCCTAGTTTGTTTGTCATTTATGGGATCTCCTGCCCAAGTGCTAACACTCTCAAGTGTCTATTTGGCCCAAAGTGGCTTGGAAGTGGGTGAGTCAGGTGTTAACTCCTCACCTCTGACTGACTAGAGGTGGATGACACTACATCACTGTCCTCACTATCTAAACTCAAAGAAGAAGAAGATGTCTCTGGCTCAAGAAATTGCTATGGCTGATTTGAATTTGATGAGGAATCATCATGAAGAAGTAGATTCGATGAGGGAGAAGTGTCAAGTGTTGAGTCTCTAGGACTTTCCTAAAAGTGGACACTTCTCTCAATGAACAAATCATGAGTGACTAGATCTAGAAGGTGATATCCCTTAATACCATCTAGATATCCTACAAAGATGTAAGGCTTGGACTGATGTTCCATAGCTTTGTGTTTCTTCTTTAAAATGTGGGCCATGGCTGGGGATTCGAAAACCCTAAGGTGCTCAACATCAGGTTTCCTTTTATACCAAGATTTAAAGGCTGTTATCCCTTTCAAAGCTTTATGAGGAACCATTTTTATGAATGTAGGAAGCACAATTAATGGCTTTGACCTAGTACTATGGTGCTAAGGATTTGGAGTGAATCATACAGCTACCCATCTATTTCAAGAACCTATTCTTGCATTCTACAACTCCATTTTGTGAAGGATTATAAGTGACTGTGTGCTACAAATCAATCCCCTATGTGGTGTAAAACTACTCAAACCTGATGCTGACATAATCCCCTCCATTATTAGTTTGAAGAACCTTGATGGATTTCTCACTCTATTTTTCAACAAGAGCTTTGAAGTCTAAAAATTTTTCAAACACTTCAAATTTTTGTTTGAGAAAATATATCCAAGTGTACCTAGAGAAATCATCAATGGAAGTGAGGATGTACTTGGCCCTTATGAAAGATGGTTTGGGAAAGGGTCCTGATACATCACTGTGGACTAACTCCAAAGGTTGTGAAGCCCTCCAAGTTTTGCCTTTGTCAAATTTTGCTTCGGGATGCTTCGCAAGGGAGCACCCCTCACAAAGTCCTTTTGAGAATTGGACACGAGGTAAGCCAATGACCATGTCATTTTTGCAAAGTTACTCAAGGTAGCGGTAGTTAAGGTGGCCAAACCGCTCATCCATAATTTGATAACTCCATCTGAATGAGTCAACAATGCTATTAGGGAAGAATTTGATGCAAAATGTGAGAAGGTGTATAACTTTTCTTGGTGATTTTCCCTACCCACTGCCACTATAGTATCACTATGCAACTCCCTGATAGCCACTAAATCTGGTGAAAACTCAACTCTCATGCTCTGACCAATGTGAGTGATTTGGTACACTGATAGGAGAATGGTTGAAAGAGAAGGAACACTTAGAACATTATTGAATGTTCCTCCTTCCATTTCAACTGACCCTCTCCCTACAAGAGAAACTAATGTGTCATCACCCAAACTAATTGAAGTCATGTTACAAGGCTCTAAAGATGAAAAATCAACTAGTGAAGAGCTCCTATGGTGAGAAGCACCCGACTCAATGACCTATGATGTTGTAGAAGTTTTAGTTGCTACAAGGGCCTTACCCTTTTCTTTCTCCTTACCCTTGCCTTTTGCCTTAGTTGAATCTTGGGTAGATGAATTCTGCTTGATGGACTCAAGAACACCTATGTTGTACTTCTCTGGAAGAATGAGTTAGGTGATCTATTTGTTTCTTCATGCATTTGTGTTCATCATGCCCTGTCTTTTTACAATAGGAACACTTAACCTTCTCCTTCCTAGGTTTAGCATTGGAGGATGAAGAATCAGTGTTATTTTTGGTAGGATTGTTGTTTTCTTTCTTCTTCTCCTAGTCCTTATTCTTTTTCTTATTCTCCCTTATTGAAGTCTTATCCTTACCATTTCTAGCTATCAAAGCTTGGGGTTGAGTAGACTTCATTGTGCCCATTTGAATTAGCTTATCTTGCTCCCTAGTCAAGTTGGAAATGAATGAATTCAAAGAAGGAATTTTCTACATAGTGCCAAGGGCACCTTTTGTGGCATGGAAAGTGGAGACAAAGACTGAATAGCTTGGACCTAACTTTGTAAGAATATAAAGTATGAGTTGATCATATTTCTTCTCTATCCCACATTCTTTCAATTGTAATCTAAGGGCCTTAAACTTAGTGAAGAAGTCCTGTAGGGTGTCAAAGTTGCTAGGACTTAGACTTATGAGTTTGTTTTTGAACTCATGACCTCTCATCTCATCAAGCTTCCCAAATAAGTTTTCTAAGGTGTCCCATATGTCATTAAGAGTCTTGGAGGATTCTAAATGGAAGAGAATTTTTGGAGACATAGACAAGCTCAATAATCTATAGGCTTCATCACTACGGTTGTACCACTTGACCTTTTCAGCATTAGTGTTGGGTTCTACTTTAGTACCAATGGTGATCCCATACAACCCTTTGCTTCTAAGAATGATTGAAATTTTAACCTTCCATTCATGATATTTGAAGGGTGTTATGGGTTTAAGTTGAAAACAATCCATTTTAAGCTAAATTTAGGTGAAGTTGTGTTGATTGCAAGTTATGAATTTATGCAAAAAGGAGAATGAAAGCAAAGATTTGCAAGTTGTGAAAAGAAATCACACCCCCCAAAAATATTGAGCCCCCCCCCAAATATGTAAGTGCATGCTCAAAATATGTTGGGCTCAACCGAGAATGTGTCTTAGAAAAATCAGTGCAAGACTAAAGCAAACAAGACGTAGAACTCAGTCGAAAATGGGTCTTGGGAGACTCAAATTTTTGGCACTTTATAAAATAGTGAATTTTTAACAAATAACAAGCCTATGCTATGGATAATTTAATTACAAACACTTTTACAAAAAATGGCACCTAAATCTGAGCTACCATTTACAAGATATTAAAGGTTCAATTTCCCTGTAAACTAGTGTTTTTGTAAAAAAGCACTAAAACATTAAAAAATGCCTGTTTTGAGAGAGAAAGTGGCCTTTCAACCACTCATTGGATTTTTCATTGAATGAGGATCCAAATGAGGTTTGTGTTAGGGGGAATTGGCCTCCTACCAACCCAAGCCTCACCCTTCGTCTTCGACATGCGAAGATACAAGTTTTAAATGAAAACCCCCAAATTATCAAACTATCTAAAAAACTAAATATTTAATCAAACTGACTAATTTTTTTATGCAAGTCAATTTTTAACTGAAAAAATAAGGCAAAGGATAATTTTATGGATGCCAAGTGTCCAAGGGCCCACATGGGATGCCAAGCAAGGAAGGGGCACCAAAAAAGCACAGTCCAGATTTTACTTGCAGAAAAGACAAAAGAAAAATTTGAAAACCTACTAGACACTGTACGGCTAATGGTGCCTTGCTGGAAGGACTATGGTGTGGTATAAGGATAATAGTGAAAGGATTTGGCTATGCTTAGACTGACTTCACCTAGACT
This sequence comes from Torreya grandis, assembly GCA_037957365.1. Classification (NCBI taxonomy): domain Eukaryota; kingdom Viridiplantae; phylum Streptophyta; class Pinopsida; order Cupressales; family Taxaceae; genus Torreya; species Torreya grandis. The sequence goes on along the minus strand of JARHVA010001543.1, from coordinate 280,591 downwards.
GCTACATGGATGGCTGTGTGGAGTGATGAAGGCACCTTACAAATAGAAAAAGGTTAGCTATTAGAGAGCACGTGGGGTTCTAAAAGCTTGGTATGGAGTTGAAGACAACAAGGAAACCAAAAGGACTAAACTCAACAAGGAAAAAATGTGCAGTTCTGATGGTGTGGTTGATGTTGCTCCTCCCTCTGCTCCCTACACATAATAATGGCAACCAAGCATAGAAACTAGTTGTAGAGATCTATCTTTCCCTACAAAATGACCAAGAGAAAAGGAATTATACTACCTTTGCTAAAGCCACAATAGATCTAGACAAGATGTCTTGGCAAATTCTAACTCAGAAGCAATTTTTTTAAACAAGTTTCTATATGGATTTACATGAGTTTTCAATAAACTCTACCAAAGATCTCAAATTCAATAGATTTTTTAAAAAAACTACTAAGGAAGCAAAGTAAGAATTTCATAATAAATTAATAACATAACTAGACACACAATTACTGGAGTGGCTCTAATACCATATCAGAGTTGTTGCCAAAATCTAGATAATGTGAATGCAATGGAGATGTGATCACATGAGATGACACAAGTGCACACCACATAGATGATAAAGAAATTTGAAATTATACAAGAAGATAAATTGCACAAGACAAAATAGAGAAAACCAAAATATGATTAACATGAGATGGCCAAAGTGAGGAATACATATAGGAGAGCACATAAGTAACTCCTCCATAAAAGGTGGTCAAGGAACCCCAATAATAGACTGTAAATCCTCCATGAAAGGTGGTGATAAGGTGCTAAGAATAGAGAAGTAACTCCCATCAAGGGAGTTACTTATGACATTCTTATGACACCTATGACACACACCTCCACATAAGCTAGCCTATCCCACAAATGTAGGAAAACTCCAAGTATGCACAAATATAATTTCCCTAATTAAAAAATAGGGAATAATAAAAACCTACACTAATACTATTACCAACTCCAATGCTTCAAATAATAATGCAACTTAAACGCATCAACTTATAATTAAAATTTTAATCAAATGAATGATTTTCAAGCTAACAATGTAAATCAAAGAATGCAAATACAAAATCATCTTATCATATTCAAACCCACCCTCAACATATGCCATGGGGCATGGATAATAAAAATATTCCCCCACCTCCTCTTTAGGATTCTCAGGTTAATATTATCCCTCAACCTCCTCTTATTAATAAAATAGTCAAGCATCTTCCAAATGAGCCTCTTATATATCAATATTCTAATATTAAATAGGAGGTATCACCTCTACCATTTAATACAATGGGTTAATTGATCCTACTCTTCATTTAAAAACATTTGGGAATCTATATATAGACCGGGTTAAGATAAATACCTTTGTTACCACCAAGATATTATAAAAAACTCTCATTGGTGATGCTTTAAATTAGTAAAACAAACTCAAATCTTATTCCATTAATAGTTTAGAACACTTAATCAATGATCTAATTTAAGAGTTCCAATCTAGTGGACTCCTTAATAATACCTTTACCCATTTTATCAATTGTAATCCACTTGAGACCAAAACCTCATAAGCTTTCATTAAATGATGGAAGACCTTGTCTAACAAATGTAAACATAATATAGAATATGACAACCTCTTTCATCTATTTACCAATTCCCTTTTTCCCAAGTTATAACATTGGGTCCAAATTCTCTCTCTACATACTTTGGAAGAGGGCATTGTCCGAGACAACCATCAAGATTTACTTATGTGTCAATTAAAGCCATCCCAACCTTTTATGAGTAATTTCATGTTACTTAAGAATAAAAATTGTCACACTAACAATTATGGTGCCACTAACCCTTATTATACCATTCATAGTATTCAAGCTATTATTCCTAGCCAAACTTTGGAATAACCTTCCCCTCCTAACCACATTACCAACCCTCATTTATCTTTAACCAATAACATTAATGTTTATAAACCTTTATTCTTAGCATAATTACAAAAATGTCTACCAATGCCTCTACCATAAAAAATTGATCCCACTGAACCCAATATTTGTATGATCCCAATAAATTTTTTTGGTTTCATGATATTTGGGGTCATTATCGTGAGACCTATAGGAGACTTCATAAATTTTATATGTATTTCCTTCTTGGTCCCAATTTTTATCATGATTATATCATTCATAAATTTCAACAAACCTATTACATTACCTTCAAATCCCATGAAACACAAACTAAATCTTAATATTTGAACCAAGATAATGCTCTTTTAACCATATATAAATATCCTCTTCCAAATCACCAAGATAACCAATAAAATCCTACCCCTTCCACCAATAATATTGATAGTATTCTTGACCCAAATCCTAAATAGAATGTGGTAAATATGACAAATATGCAAAGGGTGGTTACATTCATTGATCCTCAACCCATCCACAGACCTCAATTATCTTAGAAATTCCATGTTATCTAATGTTTTTCTCCAACTCACTTAATCTAGTTGGGGAAAGAAGACCTCATCTCCTTTGATGAACCAATTCCATAACCTCCCTTGGATAACACTTCTCATAGCATTTCTATAATTTATCCAACCTCTTTACCTATCACCAATGATATTCAAACTTACATCAACACTTCTTCTCAATCCAAACCTATATCAACTACCTATTATTCTCAAAACAATAAAAAAACATATCCTCCTATTAAACCTTCTACCTCTTATCATCATAAATTCACATGTACTTTGGCTCCTCCTTCTGAGGACCTCAAACACTATGCACCTCTTTCCAATAGTCCTCTTATGGGTTATGATGAGTGGGATCCCATCACTAAACTTACTAATCTCTCATATCAAATCCCATTTCTTGAAGTTATGAAAACCTCTTTGCATCATCTTAACCATCTTATGTAGTTTTTATTTGAATTGAACATCCCTTGTCCTCCTATAAAAGGATGCAAAGCCAACTTATCTAGATTAGAAGATAACATTTTAAAGTAGTATGAAGATATTTCCATACATGTTGATGAAATAATGGACACTTCTCTTTCCCTCAAATTTCCCATTGCTTCTATGATCCCTGATGATATTCTACTTCATGAAGATGATACTCTCTTTTTTATCAATATCAAAATAAATGATATCCAAGTCTAGAATGATTTATTGATGAAGGTTATGACACTTATGTTACCTATTTTGATTTTATTAAAACCCCTGGATATTTTGAGTGCAATCTTAAGTCCACATGCAACATGTATCAAGGATATGATTGAAGTAAAATTCCCTCCTTTAGGTTATGTGTGATTCCTTATTACACTCTAATCTACCACTGTCCACATAAAGGTGATGATCTTCAACTTTTCTCTATACTATAACATTTTTATTGGTAGGCTATGGACTCATTACATGACTCAAGTTTCCTCATTTACTTATCAATGCATAAAATTTCCTCACAATCAAAGCATCTATTGAATTTAGGGGGACACAAATCCTTAGAATTTAAAACAATTCCAAGATCATGGTGTATTCAAGATTTCTACCCTTGAAACCTTGTCAAGAATTCCATTTCATGAATCTAAATTATTTAAATTTCCTATAAATTACACTTGAGGTTATAATGGTCACCATAAACTCATTAGGAATATATCCCATAACTTCCTAGATTATGATGATGATGAACCTAACAAGATCAATCTCAATATTAAAGCCTCAAATTTGTCACATCATCTCATCTCTCAGCTTCTTGCTTCTTTACAACCTCATTTTCATCAACTACCTTGTGATAATATACCTATTATCCTAAATAATACTCAACATTCCATTCATCACACTACAATAGATGACAAGGTCATCCCTGTCTTCACCATCAACATTCATACACCTAATTATGATGATGGTTATACCTTAGATTATCAAATATTATGAGGTCTTATTTAGGCTTGATACATTGAGATTATTTGCTATTATTCCTATTTACTAAATTTTTATTGTGTGTCTTATAATATTTCATCCTATATCATTCCTAATTTTAGCATTTTTCCTCTTGAGCATAGGGTATATATGGTGTGCACACATCTAGTTTTCAAATAACCTTATAGGAGTATTTTTATGGATCATGTTATGACTATTCCCTATCATTTTTTTAGATACCATGATCCCTCTAGTTGATTTATCCTTGAAATTCTTATGATTGTCCTTTATCATTCCATACATCCCACTTATCCCTCAACAAAGCCCAGTTAGGATTCCATACCCAATCCCTCTATATATGAGACTGTTCATGTTTTTGATCTTATTAATATTTAATAAGCCTTGTTTAGTTTCTCCACCAACCCACCTTCTCTTGGTGATGGGTTTCTCCCTTTACTATAACTAGATACTTTTCTAACTAAATGGGATGATCAACCTTATGGTGACATTCATAAATTTGTTAGCCATTAGACTAGAGACTTTTACCTATAATAATATTCCTCAGCTTTTATTTCTACTCCTCTCATGATTACACCCACCATGTCTACTCATAATTGTATCCATTATTTCCATGGAAAAATTAACAATTCATCCATGCATTATCAAAAATTATGAAAATATATCAACAACTTATGTCTCACCACTCCTCAGACCTCAGACAAGGCTATACCTCCCTTTAAAGTGTTACCTAAGTATCTTCCTAAGTTTGGATAAGTATATTTCCTTTGGCACTAATATGGTATAGATCACATTGATTGATGCCACAGACTTCAATAGTATCTCAAGGATAAACTCCTAACCATTATTTTACCTTTTACCCTTCCTCCCATAATTCACTCTCACAAGAATCCTCCCCTTTATTCACTCATGGTTCCACCTCCTGTGGTTCCATCTCCACCTCTTGTCCCTTCTCCACCTACTATTTCTCCACCCATGATTCCCTTACCCATGTGTTTTCCATCATCAATGGCAAATTCCCCACTTGTGACCCCTTCATCTCTCATATAATATACTCCCACACATTATTTGAAGCATCCCATACAACATAGACCTCATCAACATGATCCTTCAAGCATTCTAACCTAAAGTATTTTCTAAACTTTCCCTGAAGATCAATGAGACTTTGGCTATAGTTCACATTCAACTTCATAGATACTTATTGGATGTTATGGATAATGTGTGTGGAAAAATATATCAATACTTATGAATACATTCATGGTTTTCTTGAATTTTCATTTGGATTGGATGTGTGCTTCAAATTTACATTTATCTATTTTTTATAATTTGACAATGTGTCAAATTCTTATCTATCTTACATGGTGACTTTTGTTTTACATTACATGTTACTTATGATGTCATTATTTTCTCTTATGGATTATTTTTCATAATTACATACTTATTTTTATTGACTTCATTTCTTATGATTAATTTATTTTTTTCATGATTATTTGCTATTTTATCTCTATAAACATGGATAATTGTTATTATGACTTGGTTATACAATCCTTGCTCCCTTTTCTTCATTTACCATGTAATCAGTTAGAAAAAAATTAATCTCACTATAATCTCCTTTTATCAGTCCACTTTATATCTGCCCTTACTCTCATTAATTCCCTTTCACATACTAATCATACACATGCTTGAAACTTGAGATAACATGTTGGTTCATAGTTAAGCCTAAGTGTTCTAGTTAGTCTTATCTTTGGATACTTAGCTTCCCTTAGACAAATCCTAAAGCTTATTCATGTGTATCATTTTATCTATCATTATTGTTCATTCCAATTCTATATGGACGATGAATCTTAAAATCCATAATTAAATATTCATGACAAATCATTTAACAAAAGGAAATGATCTAAAAGGTAATATTTAAAAATATCAAAAGTTAAATCACACTAAAAGATGTGATTCTAAGCACATCTCATTTTTTATAATCAAGGATGAAATTACATAGTTTTACTCATGATATATGTGAGGTACATTGGGGTGCATTAGGATATTATATTAGAAAAGGAGAATACAAAAATTCTTTAGTGTTACCTCCTTTCTCATGCAAGTACCCAATCTTCACAATAGACTGATGACTCTGTAAGGGGTCCTGAGGAATTAGGAATGAATTTTGTGAAGGTAGGTCTATTTTAATTTTATTGTTCAAAAAAACCAACATGATTTTATCTTATTATAACCCTTATTTTCCTACACAACTTTATTTCTATAGTGAATATGTATCTTATATATATTGATGGTCACTAGTCACTTAGTGTCTTCTCATATCCTTAGTGTGCCTCATGTCTCCTAAGGTATTCTCATAAGAATACTAAGTTATTATTCTTACCTTCCATTTTTCACTCCATACAATCCCAATATTTCCCCTTGAGAAATATTAATTTTTTCACTGATCACTCCATTAGAGATTCTATTTGTGAGTTGCATTGTAAGACCATGGATAAGACCTTGCCTTCCTCAAAAACTACCAAATTTTCATAATAACATTCCAAACATCCCATTTTTTAATCATATTTTCACATTATTCACACCTTATTGGTGTTCCCTTTGTGAGTTTTAGTGTAAAATCATGGATATGACCTAGCCTTCCTAAAAAAAAATTCTAATAATCCAAGTCACAACAAAATTACATGTGTCAAATATGAGATAAGATGTGATTGATTATGATTTAAACATCACTAACATGCTTCCCATCTTTATTTAGTATGTTTTATTCTTAATTTATTAATATTTCACTTTTATCTTCTTATTTTTTGATTGCATGTGAGAATCCAACCACTTTTTCTTAAGTTTTTCATACTTCCCAACTTGAATTAGAGTGATTAATTTAAGACCATCTTACCAATTTTGTTTCTCTTTCTATACTTTCCAACATGATTTAGTGTGATTGAATGACTTAATTTTTTTTTTTAATACCATTATTCTTTCATGTGCTTTTCATTTTATTTTTCATACTTCCCAATGTGACTTAATGTGATCTTACTTGTTTTAATTTGGTGCCATTCTTTCTCATGGTTTAAAAACAAATTTTAACCACTTGTTTACAAAATTTTGTGAATATTATACTTATTAATCTTTAATTATTACACATTTTCCACCATCATATAGTGTGTAGTGCATTTGTTTTTGATTAATTATACTTTTTCCAAGTCTTTTATGCCTATTTATTTTTAACTATGCATGTGTACTACATAATGATAGAAAAGGAAATACCACACATATATTTCCCATAACATATATAAAAAATCTAAATACATGTTTTATAATGAAATATATCCATGCATCCACAACTGTAACCAAAATATCCAAAACATAATACATAATATCAACATATAACTATAAAAAAAATCTCTATATATATCATGTGTTTTTTACAAAGTAAAAAAATACATCACTCCAGATCTATGGCTAGGCTATATCATGTCTATCTCATGGTCTAGCCACACTACTCATAGATGCTCTATCTTTCCCCTCTAAATAGTACATTATAATGAGGATGTTTAAGATCTCAGTCCTACTACATGTTTATATAGGTTGGTCAATTGGGCCTAAACCTGTCCTATCTATATAGTGGTAGCCAAATACCTGACTCTCTCCTAATCTAAGTCCTACCAGGTTTGTACCTCTCCTAATCCCACCCCTAATGGTGGTTATAACCCATATTTTCATTCCTATTACTACCTCACAACCTCCACTACTAGTCTAAACTAGCCTAATTAAGCTAGGGTAGATGGCACCATAAGATCATTCAATAAGGTGGGGTCATATGGTGCCATCACCCCCTCCATAATATCATGGTGTGATCCCATAACTAAGGATCCACATCTAACCTCCTCATCCATAATATTTGCAAAATTTTGACAAAATAGATATTAGATCACATATACATCTCAAAATTTATCTATATGCAATTTATCTATATAACTAGTATTATATATCAAAGACTAAAAATTATAACCATTTATTACCTATGCTTGTGTCACCAGTCAATTTTTCCCTATCTAATTATCTATTGAGACTGATATCTCCATCTAATCATCCCCTAAGTAAATCATCTATGGGATTTATCCCAATCAAATCAAAGCCTAGAGTCATCACCCATACACATCTCAAGCCTCACCTCAATGGTGCTTTTATAGACTAGTTCTACCCTAGGTTAGTATATGGGTTATCCTAGTTGACCACCCTCTATGATCTCTATCACCACTAACATATCTATTAGTGGTATGATTAATGTGGTTGTTGTTCCTCCTATCATGGTATTAGATTTGGTACCTTCAACACCCTTACATTCATGTCTATGCCCTCTCTAGCTATTGATTTTCATGATTGACAAATCTATGGTCTCACACACTATGATCTGATCTCTAGTCTCTCAACTAGTGATCCTCCTCATCCTCCTCTCCCAATTATATCTCTCACATGCTAAGACCAAAATGTAGGCACCACTATAAGATATGTTAAAAAGTATGCCATTAGATATAACTCTACCAATTAGGTGTAGTGACCCATGATCTACACTCATGTTAACCCTAGCACCATACTTACCTAACTCAACCAAATAGTCAAAATGTGTACATAAGGCTACCACATAATCTATCCTCATGTAACCATCTCTAGAAATAACACATGGGGCATGACCTATGCCACCTGATCCTATCTCCATCTCAAAACATAAAGTAAATGATAATTAATAAAATGGGGCAAACTAATTAATCGATACATCAAACACCTCTCATATATCTAGGAACTTAGTAGTACCAATGGTCCAATGGTATCTTACCCTCTAGATAGCATCCCATACATATCATGCATGAGATGAACCTAGATGACATAACCCAATTCATAGAGCACCCCTTGATCTAATATAGACTAATACAAGTCTATCGCATACAATGGTACCTTCTTATCTAATTTGTGACATAACACTCATATTATCACAAGTCCTAAAACCTTTTAGATATCTAAAATTTATGAAATATAGACATCAAATAGGATCACCCTCAGTCTTAAGTAAATATTATGTAAGAACTTCACCCATCAAGATAATGCTCACCTCTCCTCCTAATCATTTGATATCCCTATGATCATAAGTGTCCATTATATAAATAATCCAAGAAATGTATATACATCCTCTAAAGTGATACCAACATCTATGGTATCCCCATCCACCACCCATCTAAATGTACTAGTCAAATTTTCCTAGGATCCTAGGGATATGACCATTATATCAGTACTCAATGGGACCCACTACATCTCCATGATGCCTCCCAAGCCTATCATGACCAATATAGCTCTATCTACATTTTTCAGACACTCTAATAGATCTTATAACCATGATGTATCCACCAATCACCAAAATATATTACACCCCTATAACAATCAAATAAAAAAATATGTATTAGACCTCCATGTCATTCATAATCAAAATACATTCTTTTAAAATTTCATAAAAATCAACTAATTTTCCTTAATTTATTCATTTATCACCTAAATTGACCTATTTTCCACTTAATCAGCCATTTTAGTACTAAATTAGCCAACTTATAGTTTAAAAGTACTATATCAGCTATCTTCCATCATTTTAGTATTATATCAACCACTTAGAAACCAACTAAATCAACCCTATAGTAAGAATTCAGCCTTTTGGAAATTAAAAACTAATTTATCCATGACCTACTAGGTTGGCCCTTTCAAAGATATGTTTTATACCAACTAGGTTAGCTTGATAAAAAAATTTATTTCAATATGATAAATTTTTAACGAATTGTAATAAATGCCTTAAGCATTTATTACTTTGACCCCTTCCTACCCATTACCTTGTTTTACTCCTAGTATCCCTAAACCTTTCCTAGGGTTAATTGTGGTATTTAGATTCAATTTAATTAATAAATTTATATAAAACACTCAATTTAAAATAAAAACTTTCAAAATTTTGAAATTCTCAGTTGCTTACCTATGCTACACTTGTTACAACCGCTATGCATCCTCCCCATATCAATTGTTATCTTCACACTATCCTAGATCTCTAGGCTCTCAATAGTTTTCCCAAAGATATATTTTTACCTTGAAATAGTCAAAAAATATAAAATGAATTCTTTTTCACCCTATTTATATTTATTATTCACAAATATTTACCATCATATTCCTTATTTTGATCATATCTTTATTTCTAATAACTCATTTTCCAAACCATAAAAAGTTTTGGAATCCTAATATTGTAGAGAAATTTTATAGCTATTCCATGCATAGGTTGAAAAAAAACCATTTTTTTCTCTTTTGAACTAATCTCTATAGGTTTGCCTAATGTTCTCTACATTGGATGCCTTCACATTTCTCACATCTCATTCTTTATTTATAACAATAAGGTAAGTAAAGGTATTTGTCTTTAAATTTTTTCATTTCATATTTCTTAATTTATCCTTAATACACTTTATTTATCATAAATATTATGTGTTTTCATGTTCTTTTCTTGAAGCACCATCCTATGTTACACTTGTGTGACACATGATGAGATTCGAGTGGGGCATATGTATACACATAATATTTTCAAACTTTTATCAATTACTAATGCTCTTTATCTTGTAGGAACCCATTAGGTCTTAATATCTCTAAGTGCATGCCCTA